>OY770144.1:12085472-13285472 GCA_963669345.1 Gortyna flavago | reverse complement strand
CGACCCCACAAAGAAAGTCATCAAATTAATTTCTTTTTTGTTTTATCATCTTTAATTATCGATACCCATAACGTCTGTGGAGTTTCACTATCTAATTTAATTTCACCCTGTATAACCCCCTAACCCCTAACGACTTAGCTCATAGAATGATAAAATTATAAAAATGCAACGTGGAATGTGGACAACATATATACTTACGTAAACATACCTGCGAAATGTGGGGGCCACTGTATATGTTTGCATACTTCTTTGGAGAACACTTACTTTTTTTTTACTAGCCATTAATTTCTCACTGCTGGGCCTCCCGACTTTCTCTCTACCTCTCTCTGTCCAGAATACTTACTTCTGAATTATCCCAACTTGTTGCAGAACTGCCCAACGCACTAGTAAGGAGGAAGGTGGACCTTTGTCACGAATTATTGGAGATAGCTGATAAACTAGAACCGGGCTGGTCGAGGTTCAGAGGAACCTTACTTCTGGAACTGCAGGCTGCTATGACGATGATGACTAAGAGGGAGTTTGAGACTGGGAAGCTGACTAATTCTGGTGCTCAGGTAGGAGGTCTTTGTATTTCTTTCATATATTCGTGAGTGCATTCCGAAAGGTGGTAATTTCGGGAATTCTTAAAAATTATTTCGCTGTTTGATTAACTTATCTGTCTGTTTGGATACAGACAGATAAATTAATCAAACATGATGATTCTGAATTCGTATGTGACAGAAGATTAATTTCAAATATCTTTCTGTGATCATATTATTTATTTTTCTCTAGATAGTGTTTTGTTTAAATTTTTACATGTAATGTAGCGTAGAATTAGGAATACAGAATTCAAATGTTAGGTTATGTATTGAAATGATTTATTATTACTAAATACAATGAAATAAATGAAATACAGCATAAGCATGTTAATTATGTTTCATGACTCCACCGTCGAGGACACTATCAACAAGGTGACTTACAGCTTTGCCTAAGTGATACGTTTTCTAATTGGATCAAAGCAGTTTCTTTTTCATTACGAAGACATCGAGGATAACAGTTAGTATGAAAGTGCAAAATTAGACAGGAATATAAATATCTAAGTACAATAAAACTTACGAAGAAGGGAGTACCTACTTCTAAAAATGTTTTCTGAAAAATTGCTAAGCTTATAATTAGTATAGTAATTGCATGGATTAAATATGGTAACACTACCTTAATAGCTAGAAAATGCGAGACAAGTACGAAATACCTAGTCTGCATTGCTCGCAGAGGGGATCAGACCGGAATAAATCATATTACACTTATAGAAACAGTTGGTTGGAACAAGCATTATTATTACATTATTCCATGCTGTAATTAATTAAGTCCAAATTTTTAAAATTCATGATTGTTTGGATTAGACTATGCGAAGATGATATGGCCAGAAAGAGGGTGACTACCAAGATGTAGATTAATAGAGATTATGGCAGGCGAATGATGATGACCTGTCTTTTGAAAACTTTGCAGAAAATAAAATACTCATTGAGAAAAACCAAAACGACACATCTTTCGAGCAGTATCGTGCTTAAAAAAATAGAAGTACTCTTACAGTTTTTTTTTCAAGATTTTTAAATCGAATTAACAGAATAAAACAGTAATTTAGTTGTAATCACCCACTAAATTCGACATTCCGATCTATTCTTTAACATTTAGTACTGTCTAGTATGCAAAATTTTCTATCTACATATAATAATAATAATAATAGCCCACAACATTCTGTTTCATAGATTACGTTTTATACCTACAATTTGGATCATTGCCAAATTTAACAAAAGTTCATCTGATGACATCGCAGCCTAAATATTTTAATAGCCTGATGATAAACATGATATTATAAAAACAACTTTATAACACTGTCACACTGTCTTATAATACTATCTTATTGCACATTTTTGTCACTTCAAAAAAAATTAAAGATCTCATCTGTGGTAGAAGAATTTCCATGAAACATTATCATTGTCAGCCTATAACGCTACCACTGCTGTGACAGAGGCCTCAGGACTCAGTGAGGGGTCAGTGGGATTATCCGAAAGGGTTACCGCTGCCCCGGAACATAAAGGGCTAAGGAAGGAACATGGATGGGTTTTAGTCAGTAAGAGTCTGACACTCCCTTCCACTCCACCCAGAGCGGGAGGAGTCATTTGATGATTTCCCATCCTTAAAAAATAAAAAAAGGACTGTGAGAGTAATCCACCACACGGGCCCAGTGCGGGTTGGTTTCCATGAAGGTTTTCATAGAAATAGTTCCACAGTCAGAGCTTTTTTCGGATGTTGTGATAGTCTTCACTATGCGTTTATTAAAATTTTTCGATTGTTATTACTAGTTGCTACTTGATGTGTCTTGTCACTTGTCTCAAATGATTGTGTCGTAAAAAGCTTATATTGCATTTTATCAGATAAAATGTTTTAGATGATTATTTCTCTGTAGCATTCAAAAATATATTGAGTGTAAGACAATGTACTTGATAAAAATCTTAAATTCATTCACTGACAGACAACGCACAGCCTGAAATGTTGGGTCTAGAAATATGAAATTTTGTACCTTCTTATAAATACATAATTATATCCAAAGAGAATAGTTAAGAAGGATTTTTGAAAAAATCCTCTAAGTGGTTTAAATAGAGCATGACAGTTTGTATGGGAGTTCGTCATCTTAGCACATGGCTTGTCTAAATTAATATTATAAAGAGAAAACATTTAATTTTTTGTATGTTTGTTTATTACGCTTTCACGCTATAACGGCAAGCCGGATTTGGATGAAATTTGTCACAAGGGTAGACCATGACCTGGATTAGAACATAGGATACGTTTTACCCCGATGTTCCCACGGGATCGAGACATATGCGGATGAAACCACAGAGCACAGCTAGTTTTTGATACTTTACTCTTTTGATTTCAGGATGAACTGATGGAAAGCTTGGTGCTACTTCAAGAGGCGACCAATATACTTAGAATAGAACCTCACATGAAGACTGGTTTAGAAGCAAAGATAAACGAACTTACTTATATTTTGGATGCTACTGCAGATGAAGAAGCTAAATGAAATGTAAAAGCTATAGGTCTTGTATATTTTTCGTGTTGCGTTTGTAACCAAGTCATTAGTATTGATGATTTAGGTCGTGTCGTCTGAATACTAATTGAATGTAATATATAATAATAAGTAAATCAGCCTATTATTGTCCCATTGCATGGCAAAGGTCTTTTCATACAGAGAAGGAACGAACATCGATCATCACGCTTGCTCAAGACGGGTTGGCGATTTAAGACTTACACAAAGTGTAACAGAATAAACGCAAGCCCTGAAAGTAGTTTGGTTATAATTGATTAACTATATAATAGAGGTATTTGTTCAAAAATATGTATTTTGCCATACTGACCGGTGATTGAGCTAAAGAAAATTGAATCTTATTTCAAAACATTAAGACTTACACATTAAGACATGGTCAACACGATTTTCTTAATAATAATTGTTAGGTTTAAAAAAAAATAGTTTTGGTCATTGTATTATGCTTTTAACTCAATACTCTAATTGGGGTGTATGAGGTCTAGCGTTAATTATGTTACACATTGTATTAACTATAAGTACCGCTAGCACCAGTACACTAATGTCAGTACTGGTAAAGATAAACTCAGAAAGAACATATGAATTGAAAAAGTCACATTGTTACTTGCCCGGATTTTATCCCAGTGGTTGATGGCTTGCCTCTTATGCACGAAGTTGTCCTCGTGCATGAGAGGCAAGCCATCAACCCTTGGACTAACACGACCTATTCAATATTTGTACGATATTTGAAGAACTTGCCATATAGGTAAATAAAATCACAAAATTGTTACAATATTGTAATCAAAAAGTCACTGAATATTATGTACTTTATATACGTAGTTGTCTAATTAAAATTTACTTTGTACTTAATCGTATTCTACATAGAAATAAAAGTTACAATGTAAAATACGTATAAGAATTATACTTATAAAACATATAATATATTTATTTACATACTCACCCTCAGTAGAAATGAAACAATCGACATCAAAATAACGCAAATTGAACGTTAAGCATTGAACCCCTTATCTCCGAAAATACTGAGCCAAAATGAAAAAAAAATACAGGACATAGTTCTATTCTTATAGATTACAGGAAAACATATAAGAAGTATTATGATCTTAAAATAACATAGTGAATCTCTCAATATCGTGCGTACAAACTTACATGTGCAGTAGGCATGTATCGTAGAACATGTTTTTCAACTACAACTGTTAAGTTTGTTCTTTTGATAAATTCATTTTAACTACGGAAACCTTCATTGTACGTATTGTAATTTTTATGAAAGTCTTTAAGTATAATTATTTTTAACCTATTTATATTATTTTATATCTAAATCTAATTTAGTTTTTCTTTATTCTCGGTGTCCTTTTTCTTCTATTTCTTTCTTAAACTTGTTCAGTTTTAACAGGCGTGATTTTAGTAGGTTTAGTGGTAGCTTCATCAACCTTAATGCTAAACTCAACGGAATCCTTTTTGATGTGCAAAATGTTCTTTATAGTTCTCGAGAGCCTCTTGTTCGGCTTCGGAGAGTTTCCTATGACGAAGACTTTCACTGTATTCTGGTCCACTATTTTGATTTGCTTTTTATTGAACTGTAATCGAAATTTTTTGTTCTTTTTTATATTGCTATTGAAAAGTATGTTGGTATAATGCTGTCGGTGTGAAATCAAAAGCCGTCGTCAAAGTTCTCACATCATGTTAAAAAAGTTACAGCACCAATGTATGCATTTCAAATGTTAAGATGGTTATTTTTTTTAACTCTACTGTGATTTTTTGACAGTTTATCCTTAAGTGTCGTAAATATATATCTGACTTTGGTAAAATCAGCCCTCAATCATTTGCAAGTTAAATGGCTTAATGAATAAAGGTCCGTACCTACTAAATATGAATAAGGCTTACAATAAAAAGTGGTATGAGACTCGAAAAATCTATTTATTCACGTCTGGCTTCAGCTATCTAATAGATTTAGGTAAAAACCAGACATGCTTTTAATCACAAAACAGATTACAATATTATTAAGCCGATGGCTGGCAAGTTGTATTTTTCTAAATTTTATATTCCAGCCATGTTATGGAGACCTATTACGAGTGCGCTGTCTGTGATTTCAATCAACTTCCTGATAACATGTTATCAGTGAGTGCAACAAGTTAAAAGATAAGAGGACCTAGACTTTTCCCAAATATGTTGGTATCGGATTTCAGTCTAACTGGATGCAGCTGAATACCAGAATAAAAAAACTAACCATAGTACAGATGCAACACCAGGTCCCGAACTTGAAGCATGCGATTCCAGGAGTCCTGTCCATAGCTTTCCTAAACCTTGCGTTGGTGAAGCCATAGATAAGAGGGTTGACAGCACAGTTCAAGTACATGAGGTAATTGGCAGCAAACCACATTATTTCATAGCTACCATCGACCTGGAAGGAGAACTTGATTCAATATTAGACAAAGACTTTGAAGATGAAAATGAGATAACAGGTCAAATAGATTTGGTGAATAATGGTAGCTATAGATTCATGCATTCTGATGAAATCAGGGCAACAAAGTGCCATTCTCAATTAAAAAAATGTATGTAACTGACAAGCTACCGAAAAGTTTATGTCAATTCTGTGTGTGAAATGTGTGTGTGTTGAAATCGTCCGTTCACAGTTATTTTATTGAGTCATGAATAAAGATCACAATGACTTTGACAGACTTGTCACTGGCAGCAACCCAACAGCAACCTTATTGGAATGAGAATAAAGATCTGTGTGATTTGGACTGTAGAAACACTCGGCTTTAAAAAGCGATTGTCACTTGTCTTCAGATTTTCAAGTTGCATATAAAAACAAATAACTGTTTAACGAAGCTGCTCCTGAGCGTTTAATCCACTCTCGGCCCCTCGACCTGAAATAAATAATGTGTCCACTGGACCCCTAACTACAGTTTATTCTCGACCCTTGGGGGTCTAGAGTGGATTTTATTTTCCAGCCAAGTTTTAGTTTCCTCTCGACCCCCAAAGTACAGTTACGATGATAAATCATCAGTCTGCTCTATTGTTATTCTAGTTCGACGGTTCATCCTATTAATTACAATACTAACCGCGTTAATTTGCAAACTCATGCGGTTTCTCCAGTAAATCAGGGCAGTGTAAGGGACTCTGCAGCCAACACCAGCTATGAGAACACAGGCAGTAATCCTCAATGCTCGACTTCGGGCCCTAGCAACAGATTGACCGCCTCCACGAGACGATAGCTCCCGAACACTGCTTTCTAGACGCCACATTATTGTACCGTACTGTGGAATCAAAAGAAAGTAAGTAAACAAAATGAAGATAGAGCTTCCCCGACCGTGTATGGCCTTCGGTCAAGATTATCGAAGAATCTAACACATCAAGTTTAAAAAAAAAACAGTTTAGTAGATTATTTTCTCTGTCATTACCTTTATGACAGTTTCTTTCTAGAAATCCAAGGGTCATAATACATATATAATTATTTACTTCAGAGTACCTTAGGTAATTATACAAAATCTGTAGGAGATTCAACAATTAAATCGTAATCGCGTAAAAATATCAACTATCCAATACAAAACTTCAATACCATCGACCCAAATGTATGGGACGGCTGATTATTATTTCACGATTACGATGTTGGTCCCATGGAGAAAGTTGTTCCGTTTGAGAAAATATGCTAGGGTGGCCAACGCAGCATATTTTATTTGATATAAAAAGTAGATATTCATATTTGCAAAAGTAGTGATGAACTTACAGTGACAACCATTAGACCAAGTGGCACCCATACTAGGAGCATCAATAAGAAGTGCCAGTATATGCCAAGCATTCGAACATCTTCCACGCAGAAAGACTCCAAATAATCTTTCCACGGCCGTTCCTGTATAGTTATGAAAAATCGTATTTCTAAGTTTATCACATCAAGAAGTACTCGTACTTAAAACACATACGAGAAAAGAAAGAGATAACTAAGTAAATACTGAAACTAAAGTTCCTATCAACGATTGGGCTTAGATCTCTCTCTATTGTTGACATGAAAACGAGTTTAATGTAACTTATCAGTCAACCATGGCTTTTTAAACCTCCTATTGAATGTGAAGCAGTGGTAGTCCAGTGGTAACGGCCCCGACTAACGAGTTGCGGTCGTGGGTTCAGACCCAGCCTGGCGCTTTTCTTTGTGTAAATAATTTCATCACCACTGCACTGCTCTTAAAACGGTGGAGGAAAACATCGAGAGGAAACCGGCATGGCCTAGAACCAAAAATTGGAAGACACATGACATCTACCAAACCGCACTGGGTCCGCGTGGTGGATTACGTCCCACTCCCTGTTACAGAGAAGAGGCCTGTGTCCCAGCAGTGGGGACATTATAGGCTGATTATGCTACTGAATATTATTATTATTATAGCCTCTTTATGTCCATAATGATATATCGTAAGATTACTATTAAGTACATAAATGTGCATGCATAAAATAACAAATTTTTTACAATTTATATCATGATTTTAAAGTTACATTCGCATAACAAATAATAAATAATTTCTAAATTAACAAAATCATTTCTTTCCTTCTATATAGATTTCTAAAATATTAAATAAATTCAATTTTCAAAACATTTTTTTTTTTTTTTTTAACAATGGCATCTCGCAGTTCATCCTTTATGAGGATGGCTACTGCTTAACCGGACTTTCCTGTGGATGCCTCGAATTAAGGCCTCCAGCCAGGGCAAACAATAACTTAAAAGCTAAGCGACAGCGCTAAGGGTAACCCCCTGTGGGGTTCGGACCTCGGCTCAGGGCGTCGCTGGAAGAGGACAGCAAGGGACAGGCTGGATCGGTATTATTATTAGTGTTTAGGGGCGAATTTAAAACTACAGGCTCAGCTGCGCGGGCTGGCTCGAGTAAGGGTCGGGGAATTTTCAAAACAATTTATATTTTCATTTATATATTACAATATGGACCTATCAACGGGCGGAGGCCTCCATTTTGCTCCACGTTTGTCTGTCCTTTGCCTTTGTGATGCAATTTTCACAGGCTTTTCTTATTATTTCATCAACCCATTTTTCTTTCAGTGTACCTCTTTTCCTTTTCTTTGTTGGTAAAGTAGTTACTTTCTGTGCTCTTTTCCTTGCCCATACGTGCAATATGACCCGCCCATTTCCATTTTTGTTTTTGAGAATGCTATTGAATATACACTTCAGGACAAAGGTTATTTACAGCAACACATACCCAGTAGGCTTAAATGGAATCATTATAATAGTATTATCAGTCTATTATACTGTCCTATACAGGGCAAAGACCTCTTCTCATGCAGAGAAGGCACGATCGTTGGCGATTTCAGACTTATTTTCACTAAAAGTATCACTAAAATTTTCCTAACGATCTTTTTTTCATCAATATCAGTAGAGATACGGAAAGTGGAGGACAGGGTATTGTGGCGCAGCATAAGACGGGCCTATTGTCCAGCAGTGGACTGCGTTAGGTGGAGTTGATTGATGTCAGTAATGTCCAAGATAAACTCAGAAAGAATTGAATAAGTCATATGTACTTGCCAAGGTTTGAAGCCACGACCTCGTGCAAGAGAGGCGAGGTCTTAATTACTGGACTATAACGACGGAATAGAATGAATGTTGTTTAATGATCAACTTACTACATATTCCCTCTTCAATGCCCATGGCAGAGAAAAAGCACACGAAACAATCCACGTTGCTATGATTATCATAGGAGCAGCTTTTAAAGTGACTCTCGCTTCTGCTGTCAGAGCTGCAGCCGCTAGACGGTCATAGGATACCAGCAAGATCGCACAAACACTTGATAGTAGGAAAGTTGCTGAAAATTTCGAAACAGTGATTCAGTAAAAATCATTATACATCACAAATTTTTCATGGTAATTACAATCTTTCCTAGCTTTATTTAATTTTTACTATGTTAGATTCAATCAAAGTGTGTTTATTAGTTATCAGACACTAATAAAGTGCTATGATATTAAAAGTGCAAATATTTGACACTACTCTTAGTTACATATTATAACCTAATGTATCTCGTAAAATATTAAGTTATAGTTAAATTGCTGATTAGTCTTTTAGGTTAGATTGAATCAATTATTATGAACTTTAGTTTTTATTAATACAGAAAAAGAGTTATATTCAACCATAACTGAGACCGTTTTAGCTAAGCAGATACAAGACTACAAACAGCTACTGAATAATGTATAATTATTGCGGGATTTAAAAAGTCGAATCACTAAAATAAATAGACACCATCTGTAATTTTTATGGTGTACATATTAAAGAGTATTTTTAATAGCAGTACACACGGCGACATAATATCATTTCCAGTATTAGCTGACCTCGTATTTTATAGGTTTTTCGTACAAAGAGAACGCAGCTGGCTTTGACTTGACTGGCTTTGACTTTGGCTTTGAGTCTTCGTGTGTAAAACATATCAGGCTTACCTTGCAAAAATCCTTCAAACCGGCAACCAAAGTTCTTCAAGACATACGCTTGGAAGAAATCCCTGACAAGCATGAACCACGGGCACAAGATCAACGTGAGCAAGTCTGTCAGTGCCAAGTTTCCGATCAAATAGTTGCTGGCAGACCACAGCCATTTGTTCCTCATTAACACGATTAATATTATTGAATTCAGAAAGATTCCTGTTATGCCTATAACCAGCATTGCTGTAGTCTTAAAAGCAATTTCTTGAGTTGGCTTCACATGCCATAGTGTGTTCGGGAATGGCGCTTGCGATGTGTCAAACTGTAAAAATTACAAAATATATTATTATATTCATTCATTGTGGGACTTGAATTGATCTATTGTATTGATTTGTGGTCTTATCTTATCACGTTTTTATGCCTTATATCGTACAATTTAATAAACACCACTATTTATGAGTTGTCGAATGTTGTTTGGGTTAGCGATTTCGAGACTTGCTAGATAATCTTAAGTAGTAGATGGGGTAGATGGGGGTTCGGACGGCTTAGTTCTCAAGTACGTACGCGGCACCTCCCCACAGACAATAGCCCAACTTGCAGTTTATGATCTTATGACTGCGTCGCGTCAGTGACCGTAGTTCGCGCAGCTAAATTTTGGGCCAAAGATGTTTGAAGTTGCTGCCATCGATACGCTAAGGAGGGAAGTAGGCACCTAGGTACATGGTGATGCTACAGACTCAATTGTAAAAAATTTACAAGATGCATAATTAAATAAGATAAGTAACAGATCATCAGTAGTAGATGAAATGGCTATAAAGGGGGGACTACCGAGATGATATTATAAATAATAGAGAAGTATGGAGAAGAAGACATGTTGCACCGTTCCCATATAAATTGAGGTGAGGGCAAGTGAATGATGACGATGAAGAAATACGTCACTTACATTTTCCCAGTCTATTTCATCCACCTCAGGACTTTCCATGTTTGTTATTTTAGCTTCATTAAAGTTACGTTATTCAATATTTTAACAAACTCCTGTAATAAAACTTGAAATATATAGTCGCTTTTACACCACGTTTAAATTTTCTCTATTTAGAATAAGAATCTACAGCCAAATCTTCACTTTGTATTTATTTTCTTCTGCTTCTTTGCTAATTTCACCAAAATATCCAGTACCACCAAAAACATGTCCTGCAAACTGTAAATATTATTACTGAATATTCATAGGGAGTGGATATTCCATACTCGAGATAACATTGGTTTAAGGTATTCCATTACCGTGAAAGCTTTGTTATCTGAAAGATGATTGATATGAGGGAAAATAACGAACTCTGTCGACCAAGGCCAGGTTACTTTTAGTGATTTGGGATATCAAGTATCAATTCGAACCTTATCAGCATGAATTGCAGTGTAGATGAAAATGTACAGACTGATAGTATTTTTTTTTTTTTTGTTGTACAAATCGTCTGCTTTTATGTTTTGATCTTTTATCTTTTTTATACTTTACGTTATGTATATTTTTATTGTATTCTTGCTAAACAGGGTCAAATTAAATTAGCTAGCAAAACTCCGCAAACCTGATGGTTATCGATATTTAAACAAGATAAAATAGAAAGATATTATCAACAGGAACTCTCAGGTAGATATTATCGGATGATAGTACTATCAGCAGGTCCATTTGAATAATAAAATGTTTTGTGTTTCTAGTCATCTCTTCATAATAGGCTGTCTAGTTGGCTTTTAGATAAGTAGTGACTCATACATGAAATGATGCCTGTTTTCATGTAAGGTCAGACAGAGGTGTAGGTACCTATATAATATTAAAATACACGCACATTGTGTATTAATTTTTAAATCCTATGTAGCATTATGCCTATAGTCATTAGCCTATTTATTGGACATGAGCTTAACTCAACAACAACCAGGCTCAAATTCAGACTCCGGGTTGCTACTGAGAAATTCCAGGTGGAAAAACCCAACAACACTGCCGGCCCTGGGAATCGAACCCAAGACATCATGTTCTTTAGTAACGCTTACGCGCTTGCGAGGAAAAAACAAAGCAAAGGCAGAAACTTATATTTTCATTGTAACGAAATTGTTGTTACCGCCATCTGCCAATTCAAACTTGAACGTAGGAATCTCTCTTGTGTTTTGAGCAACTCTTCTCAACCGTTTAAGTAACACCTGTTTGAAGAGCTTAAACAGTTTCACTATCTACCGCTAGATGTCGTTTTCACCAATCAAGGATAAGAAGAATAGTCTAACGTACGTGTCTATAATGTGGAAGTAGACGATAATTATCAGCTCTGTGTACAGGTACTTAAAAATAAATAGCTAATGGCTGATATCCGTTAATGACACCAGCTGCCTGCTTATGAAGAATAGCTGTTCTAAGTAATGTCAGGGAAATTAATTGTAAACCATTATGGCACCATACGACAATTTGGCGTGTTATAAGCCATTTTTGATACAGTTGTCAAAGAATGGCAGTTGTGATTTGAATATACGGACAATTATTTTATGTTGGTTTAGGAAGGAGTAATTCTACATCATGTGCCTAAATTGAAAGCTATGCTATCTAATCAGTGGTGCAATGACAACAATTTATTATCATTCAACAGTTAATTGTTAGGGTTTCTTACCAAAAGGGTGCCAACGGAACCCTGTTACTAAGCCTCCGCTGTCTATCCGTCCGTCCGTTCGTCCATCCGTCCATCCGTCTATCCGTCTGTCTGTCAGCGGGGTGTATCTCACCGTAATAGGTAAACAGAGGGCCTAAAAAGGCCACTTGGCAGAATCATAAAACTATTCATATCACGCAATTTCATCTGTATGACAGATTTGTATGGAGATTCGTAAAATGCTATAGATATAGGTACCTCTGCCTAACCCTTCAGGGATATATAGGTGTGAAACTGTCAAACAGATGAATTGCGTGATATGAATTGTTTTATGATTCTGGCAAAGTGGCCTTTTTAGGCCCCCAGTTGTAATTTTCACATCTAAGAGCGTATTTCTATTGATAAAAATAAAACAAAGTTAAGAATTAAAGGAGGTATATACCTCCTTTAATTCTTAACATTGTTTTATTTAAAAAACGCCGAAAGAAACACATTTCTTGTATATACATGAAATGTGATTTTTTCGGCGTTTTTTGCCTTGTTAAAGTAGAATTATAAAGAGCTCCACCTAGACACACACCGATTAATGTGTGTGTGTGTTTGTAGCAATTCATCCATTTATTTCAAAATCGTCAAATCTTTAGTAAGTATATGACGAGCTTATCACGAACCGGTAAGCGTATTTTAATGAAGTCCAAAAATTCATTGTTTTAAAGTTTCACATGAACAAATGCGATTTTGATGTGTGGCATTGAGATCTCAAGATAGGTGTGAATGTCACTAATGTTGGATTTATCTCGTTACATGATTATTTTCGACAAAAACACCAAATAATGATTGTACCTGCTACGTGTGTCCGTAAATTGTCTGTGACTTAGAATATGTGCCATCGAGGTTTGCATGTAAATAACTGTCTTACTACTTTTCTAAGTACTGTAATGTAAAGCTATTGAAGTAGATTTGTATCGTATAAATACAAGGTGACAGGGACTTCGACATGCAAACTGTAACCATGAATTTAGCACATGATTGTAGACCCCCCTATAAACTACGGTAGAAACTTTTCGTCGATTATTAAAAAAAATCTGCTTTTTTATAAGTGCAATACCTCATCATCATTTCAGCCGAAAGACGTCTACTGCTGGATGGAGTCTGGACACAGGCCTTCCCCAAGCACCTCCACTTCGACCGGTTCTGTGCTTCCTACATCTAGCGGGTTCCTACGGCCTTCACAAGGTCGTCGGTCCACCTTGTGGGAGGCCTTCCATCACTACGTCCAGAACCTTTCGGGCCCATCGGCCATTTGTCCTGCGGGAAATTCCTTCGCGGTCGAAGTGTACGAAACAGCAATATGTTTTTTTACAGCCCCCGAAAAATTTCAGAATCGTTCATTGAATCAAGGTAATCGGTTGCGCATCGATGTCATCCTGCTATCCTGTTTTATCATGGAGATAGAATGATATCTTCAAGAAACAGTGGTTCTGATTCACTATCTGTTGTAATCACTATCTGGTGGTGTAGGTCCCCAAAAAATAAAACTGTTTAAGTAACTTTAGCAGAAACCTTAATAAACATTACATTACTATACAAACACTTTTAAGACAAATTGTTTGGCACACCAGAGCAAGATAATCAAATACATATACTTACCTATCCTACTGTAATCTTTGTAAAACGTTTTGTCCTTGTCTGAGCACAAAATGAGACAATATTACAGCAATTTAGTATATGTAATGTATCCTTATATCACGTTTTTCTGATCTAAATGACTGCCAACAAAATTACGGTTGAAGTAGTAAGATTCCATTGTTTTTGAGCATGATTTTGTTTATGATGGTCTTATTACTTACTTGTTAGATCTTTTGCACTTTGAAATCAACTATTGTCTTGAAAAGTAATGACTTTTTCTTATATTCATGGAGAAACCTTAAAAGGTCCATCTTCCTTCATCAACATCAACTTACGGCAGTCCACTGCTGGACATAGGTCACTCCAATTGCACGCCATTTAGCTCGATTCTCGGCAACTACCACCAACAACCAGCTGCTACCAGCCATCCTACGCGAAGATCGTCGCTCTACCTAGCCTGAGGGTACCTTACATTTGCCGATTCGCGATCTCCACTCAAGAATACGTCTATCTATTCCACGGCTACGGCTACGGCAAAAAAAAAATATTTTGAAAGATTCTCCTAAAAAACTCCAGTTTCCTTAAAACAAAACATCTTCATCTTTGCAATCACAGCTGCACCTCTGTCTACACCACAAGCTCGTAATGACACAGCGCCTCTATAATCCAAAGACAACGCAGAGCCGTGTAAATTCAACCACAATGTGCAGAACCCTCCCTAAACATTAACACACAACTAATGACTTAAATAAAGTCGCCATGATGGAAACATGAATAAAGAAACGTCAACTGCGCGCAATTATGTGTCTGGTGGTAGGATGTAGGAAGATTTTGGATTGGGAGAAACTATTCTAGGATCTCTTACACAACATTATTTTTAGTATATGCGAAACCCGAAACACGTGTCTAGTATTTTTATGTAAATAATCTATGTACAAAATTTCAAAACTGTATCATGAGAAATCACAAAGTTAAAAGCTTGTTATGTTACCTGGTTGTCCGTTCAAAAACATGCTCACCGCGCGGCGCGGGGTGACCATGTTATATGCTCCTCCAGCATCGTAACTGTACGGCGATTTTATTGTAATTAACTAGTGATTAAATATTTTTGGGACAAAATATAACATGGTGTAAAAATTATTGAAATCGATTCAGTTACTTATTCTGAACAAACTATATTCAGGTTTTGCATACACTAAAAATAATGTTGTATAATTTTGTTTGTGTAAGTAATTACTCCTTGTGTCAATATGACATAACTACAGTTATTGAGAGATATAATGTCATTATCATCTGTCCAGCCTTTTTCCAATTATATCGGGGTCGTCTTTCAGTCTAATCAAATGCAGCTGATTATCAATTAAATTGAGAGATAAAATAAATATATAATATTGTTAATCTATGGAACTCAGGTAATCCACGAAACGTGTTACTTGCATGAGTCAGTTAAGGGACCATTTAATGCATAGCGTTTGAATACCTCGAAGAGTTTCGCTGAGGTGTACCAATGTACACCCATATTTTTTGCCATAGGGGGCGAGCCTGTCTTCAACGGGCACGAACCCTATTGAGAAATTCCAGATGGAAAAATTTAATAACACTTGTAACTACTACATGTACTTGAAAACTTGGTGAGACTTGAACTATAAATTGTATTTGACGACGAGTTCTTTGTAGATTGATTTGTTTTCTACTGCCAGATGAAGAACCTAAATCTTTCCGCTTAAAAAAACTTATCTACTCTACTTTTAATGTCTGTTTGCACTCTTGGTCGCAGTTAATCGCAACAGACAGACTGCAATCGCACACGACGTCTCATTTTGTGTAACGGTATTAATATTGTATAGCTTTATTGTTTTATTATTTGCTATTAAGAAGGATTGGCTACGGTAAGCATAACGTCTTGTAGACGAGACGTAAATAAAGCTAAAAGAACTACCTACATTTGTCATGTGAATTGATACTTGTTTGAGAATCAGTATCGATTTTAGAAAACTGACTGTATTGCAATGCTGATGATTAAAATTAAGTAAGCAGACAAGGCGTGAAGACACCATCAACAATCATTGACCATTGCTGGACAGAGGCCTCCATAATAAATCATCATGGCAATCATGCGCTGTCTAATGGAAATTATGAAAACACTTTTATCAACTCAGCCTATCGAGTTCACTGCTATATAGCTGCTGCTCTCCTAGGCTGCGCAACAACACCCTGAAACCCATCCGGTTTGTCCCAGCCTCCTTCTTTATGTCGTCGGTCCATCTAGCTGGAGGTCGTCTTCAGCGCGACGACACATCTCCACTTCAGGACTCGTCTGCTCCATTGGCCATCGGACTGCGCTTACTGATACGTCTCCACTTGAGGTCTCGTCTGCTCCACCGGGCATCGGTCCTTCGATAAACACGACCAGCCCACTGCCACTTCAGTTTGCTAAATCTTTTGAATACACTGTACCTATTACAAAATCTGTCCTTGGTGTTTGACTCAAAATAATCCTAAATAACTATATATGAACAAAGCAAGCACAGATAATATTAAAGACAATAGTTTTCATAATACAAAAACGGACAGCTTATATGGAAACAACGTAATGAATGTTTACCGGTCATGCCCATGTCACGAGTGATCGAGTGACCTTTGTGTGTATGATATCAACTGGGACAGTGTATATTCTGATAGAAATGGCATCACAGTTCAGCCAACAAAAAGAAAGAACACGGATAGGAAATAAATGTTTATTCAAAGGCAAAGCATTTAATTCAAATAGGCACATAAAAGGCATTTTTGTACGTCAAAAATTATTATGAAATAGAATTGATTCTAGTCGCCCCTTCCAAAAGGTAGTTTTCGTATGGAGAAGAATGAGCAAGAAACTCCACCGTTACTCTTTTAAAATGTTTTACAATATTTTGCATACATTAATTAATAATAAATAATATGTGAAGACGATGCACCTAAAATAAAATTACTATACAACAATAGGTAAACATGACGCAGGGAAAGAACCAAATGCAAAAAAAAAGAACAAATTGGGGGAAAATAAACGTCACATCCAAGCAAAAACTGTCAACCTGACGTGATAATAGAAAAGAACAATGATATGAGAAAAGAGAAAGATCGGGACAAAGGACATGAACTAACTGAGGACAAAAGAAGAGTATATATATTTAGCAACTAAAAGAATAAGATGTAGATTAGAAAGACAAGAGACGTGCTGCACCGAAACCGGATAAATTGCGATAAGGGTAGGCGGATGATGATGAAAAAGGAAGGAAATTGGTACACCCAGTGTCTTATTCTTAGGTGAAGTGAGCTGTCATTCCACCAGCACTAGTGTAGGTCGTGAGCTCGAACCCAGGCATGTACTTCACTTTGTGTATTTAACTTCATTACCACTGCTCTCAAAACGGTGAAAGAAAAGATCGTCTACTGACCCGCACTGGGCCCACGTGGTGGATTATTGTCCATTCCGTCTCATAGAGGGGAGGCCTGTGTCCCAGCAGTGGGAACATTATAGGCTGATTATGAATTATGTATGACTAATGTTTTGGGTTGATGAAATAATAATTAGTCCCATGACAAAGCAAAGGCAAACATAAGCAGAAACAAGTATTGATCACACCGCTTCATTTCTGGATGTAATTATTTATTTACATTGTTCCAAATTAATTATATCTCGAAATATATTTACATACACAGATGTAAATACCTAGGTATTCCATACTCAATACTCGTATATTTGCTCAATAAATTAATTTTAATACTTATTAGTTATTTTTGCTAGTGTGTTAGTTGTTTGGCTCCTAACACTTCTGAACTCGTCAAACTTAGAAGTAAAATATAGGTAGCATAAAAAAAAAACCAATTCAGAATACACCCGCATCAGAAAACCACAACTGTCGACAGCAATTTCGTACGAATGAGGTTGGCATACACGTCTCAATCCTTCCAAATCTCTTTAAAACTGAACCTTATTGACTTGAAATAAGGGTTATGGGACGGAAGGTAATTTTGCATGTAATGGAAATCGTGAGGACATGTATACGTCTAGCACTTTGGAGTACTTTGCGACATTATGATTGTTGTTTGAGTTCATAATTGAGGCATATGGCGCTATTAGCTTGATTGTGAGCGTTGAGAACGAAGGATTATTTTGAAGATTGTGGTGTTTAATTGATTTTAAAGTAAAGGGTTATGTGACTTTAAAATGGACCAATATATAATTATATCTATATCTATACATATTATAAAGAGGATTAAAGATTTTTGGAGCCTGGCATACCTAGTACTTTTGTCCGGCCACGCATTAAACCTATAAACCTACAACGTTATCTGATATCAATGCAAACGGAAAACGTACTAGGACCAAATCGTCAACATTCAAAGTTGATCGCGTAATATCCAAAATGTTTTACTTGTATATATTTTAATTAAATTTTTTCAATTCAATTTATTGTCGCTTATATGATGTTTTCACATCTCTTAACTTTAAGCAAAGTTAATAATGAAACATCTTAGTATTTTGTAAATCAGTCGAGATCATAGCCAAACTAATTAGGGGGTATTATTCAAGGAGAGATTCATCATCATCATCATTTCAGCCGAAAGACGTCCACTGCTGGACATAGGCCTCCCCCAAGCACCTCTACGTGGACCGTTTCTGTGCTGCTCGCTTCCAAAGGGAAGTTCCAAAGACCGACGACCTTGTGATGGCGGTAGGAAACCGCCTTCACAAGGTCGTCGGTCCACCTTGTGGGAGGCGTTCCAACGCCATCTGTCACCCAAAGGGCAATGGAGAGGATAAGCTTGGAGTTTCCCTGCGTGATCGAATCACAAATGAGGAGATCCGCAGGAGAACTAAGGTAACCGACATAGCTCCAAGAATTGCCAAACTTAAGCGGCAGTGGGCGGGGCACATTGCTCGCAGAAGAAGATTTCTCATCAAATAAGAATCTATTTTCCCAAAAAGAGGTATTATAAAGAGCATAAATTATACCCAATCCTAATTAATAGATAGCCCCTAACTAACTACAAATTAAAACTACGGAGAAGAGACTATTTCATATTCTTCCTAATATAATACCAACCAGACAATACAGAAAACAAGTTCCAATATTGGTTAATATTGGTTTACTCAACATGCATAAAAAATCTAAATCAATATTAAACAGAATCGCAGACAATCTTCAAATCTCCAGACTGAACGAAATCTAATAAAGTCACTGGCGGTTGATAAAAATTCACTGAGACACAAGGTATGAGAAATTAAATGTAATGATATGAAATGACGTGGAAGGGGAGTCGGTAAGCAGTGCGGATGTGTGGTTTCGTCTGTCTGGGGCATTATGGAATGATTGAAAAGTATTTTCCACAGGGTTTCTTTAACTTCGGTAAGTTGCTAATGGTTCGGGTTACAATAATTGTGTGCGTGTACCAAAAATAATGAGACATTAGAAGCAACGATTTAAAATTATGTGGAAGGGGGTGGGGGGGTTGTAAACGGTTTAGATTAATGTTTTCGTCTGTCTGGGGCATTAAGGAGTTATTGCAGAGTACTTTATAATGTTGGTACCTACAACTTAATAATTTTTGATGGTTAGAATTACGAAAGGTGGTAATTAATGTGATAAGAACTAAATGCTAACAGGAGAGTGACAATCACTGTACTTTATTATTTTTTTGTAAGTACCATTTTTTGTTAACATAGTTGTTTTCTACTTCTTATTTTTTTCAGTTATCGTTTCGTCACGATATTTAGGAAATCTGTAGATCTGGAAATGAGATTTTGATCGGAAACACACCTTTTATAATGTTTTCTTCAATCATGATAAAAAGTTCTTTCCAAAACTTAGATCTTTCATCACTTATTATAAAATACCTGTGTGTAAATTCCAAACTTCTCTTTGAAATTACCACAGTAACTGACACAAAGCATACCCAGCTAAACTATTAATTCAAATTCATTGCCTAATAAGAACGAAGATAGCATAATTATTTTCTCAGTGTACGGAACCGCTATTCCACTCTGACCTTTAGTAAGAGCCTGTTCGGTTGAACTGAAGTAGATGTACAGAATAGTACTACAGAAGGCGAACTTCATACACCGAGCGAAAACGTACGCACACATAGACACGCTTCACGTACAGCGAGCGCAAGCTCACTCGCGACTGGCATTCGGTTCAGAGACTTTGCACACTGACTTGGCGGAATAGCCTATCCTCGATGCGTCGTGATTACTCGTGAAGTGTAAAAATGAAAAGCCGTAGTTGAAAATATCAAATTGTTATATTTCTACATCTTTTTTTTTGGTTTTGTTCGCTTCAATGATAGGGTGATCTAAGAAAGGAAAAATTAGGATACACCAAAAGGTGTTCCTTTTAAATGTAGTGTGTATCGATTTCACGTGGTACGATGTTCACCGGAACATCTAGTACCTCCATAAAACAAGCAATTTGTAGGTATGTGTGATAGTGAAGTTAAACTATCGAATTCAAATTTCAATGGTATCTCAATGACTTGTGACAGTGGTATATCTACGATGCTCTTTTGGATCTAAATTCTGTGTGCACTGTGTAGATGTGTGCGCGCGCCGGTTTTCGCTCGGTGTATGGACACAGGTTAGGTACTAGTATGGAGCTGACCTTCTGTAGGTACTATTCTGTGGTCGAACTGAAGTACAGATCTAAGACGGTATAATGTGTGCACCGCTTATCGGAAGGCGACATGCAGTCTGCTAGCAGGAGCGTTAGAAGAAAAACTGTTCATTAATTGAATTATGAGTTTTTTTTTAAGCATGGGGTATTTACGAAGTTCATTGAAAAAGGATATAGATGATTTAGATGTTGATAAGAATGGTGTTGATAGCTTGAAACTCTTATTTTGGCGGCATAACGACATGCTATGCCATGCCAGCTGTATAGTGTACTATGTTACGTATGTAATGCCATGCTGCGCTTGCCATGCATGATCATATTTCCGCGAGAGATGCCAGAGGTGCTGCCAGATCACCTCGCTGCGGATTCGATCCCTTCTTTTTTTTTTTGTTTTTTTTTTTTTTTAAGGTTGGTAAATCATCCAACGACCCCTCCCGCTCTGGGTGGAGCGGAAGGGAGTGTCAGACTCTTACTGACTAAAACCCATCCGTGTTCCTTCCTTAGCCCTTTATATTCCGGGGCAGCGGTAACCCTTTCGGACAATCCCGCTGCCCCGGCAGGCTTCGGCCCTGACGGGCCCCTCCTTTCCATGCTGACATCTCTTTGAGGCGCGCGTGGAACACATACGCGCCGTCCGGCACGGGCCTGGTCCTGATCGGACGGCGAGCTACCCATTACTCGCAGTCCGCAGGCCCGCGCCTACGGTGGCCGGGAGTCGTCACGCGGCTCCCGACGCCCGGAGCGTCTACCGCGGCGGCTGGGACGGGCGGCTCTCTCAGCTCTCTCCCTCGCCCATCCCGCCACCTCCTTCGCTAGCATGACTGCTTCGCAGAAGGAGGTGACTGCCTCCCACTCCCTCTCGCCCCGGACCATGGCTTGGACCAGGGCTGGGCGCGAGAGGTCGCCGCCGCTGCCGATCGCCTCTACGAGGACACGGCGGTGCTCTGCCCAAGCGGGGCAGGCCTCCACCGTATGCTCCACCGTGTCCTCAGGGCGATCCTCGCAGTGGTGACACCCGGGCGTTTCCTCCCGCCTGATGATGTGCAGGAACCTCCCGAAACATCCGTGTCCGGTGAGGACCTGCGTCAGGCGGTAGGTGAGGGCGCCGTGACGCCTCTCTAGCCACTCCTCAAAGAGGGGCCTTACCGCCGCTATCGCGGCGTGCCCTGGATTCGATCCCTCAGAGAGACTCCAAGCATAGCCCGTTCCATAACTCGCTGAGCGACCTAACATAAAATATTAACAAGTCTAAGTCTACCTAATCTGCCAACGCTACAAAAAGCAAATATTCGTTCATATTATCGGTGCATCGGGAACATTTGAAATATTCATATGTAACAAGAAAGCATTAATGTTCAATGAACCTTTTATCATGCGAGCTTCACTGGCTCTCTCGTTCTCTGCCAATTTGCAAATTGTGATAACATTCATATAAGTTATATATTTACAAAGCAATTTGATTTTAATGGGTGCCTTCTTCTTGTGTTTTAACTGTGGTATTTGGTTGTAAAATAATGATGTAACAATATCATTTAAAAGAGTTTAAGCAGCCTATAATGTTCCCACTGCTGGGACACAGGCCTCCGCTCTTCGAGAGAGAGTGGACTGTAATCTCAAATCAATGCGGGTTGGTAGACGCCACACGTCTTCGATTTTTATATTTTAGGACATATATTATCGGTTTTTTCTTGATGTTTTTCTTCACCGTTTTGAGAGCGAGCAGTGACGTTGAAATTATTTACACAAAGTTAAGCGCTTGTCTGCCTGCATAACTGTTAAACCGTAAAAAATTCACCGACATTCTCAGGGTTAAAAAAGTTTGGAAATGACCTTGCCCACGCCCCTATTCGATTTGATCCATTTTTTCAGGGACACCCTGTATAATTTATAAGATGAATTTAAAGCCTAATGTGTGAGGGCTGTTATCTACTCTATTAGACACATCTCTTAACTATTTAATAATAATCTTAAAGTTTATTAATTCACTGATAGACAACGCAATCAAACTCAAACTCAAAGCATTTATTTCAATTAAACCATTTACAGGCACTTTTGAATTGTCAAGAAGTCGGTCAGTCAAAAAATATAAAGCTAGTTGCCCATTCCGAAGCGTAGCACTGTCTCAACTGACCGACTGACTGACTGACTGACTGACTGACTGACTGACTGTCTGTTCTCACCTTAACTGTGTTGCTGACTAACTGTCTGTTCTCACCTTAACTGTGTTGTGTCCCAGTTTCGTATATAACGAAAGTTAACACTAAAGGATGATTTCCACCAAACGGCTCGCATCGCATCGGATCGGAACGGATTTCGGGGTTTTCGATTTTTTTTTCGGATCTTTAAACGATATTAAATCGAAGGTATGCTGCGACGCGCATACGGCTCCGTTCGCCTGTCGTCGTATTCGATCGAATTCTTTCGGCTGTCGTACAAAATTGTATGTTCCGCTCCTGTGTTTTATGATTATTTGCTTCTTCTTCTAATGCAATAACGAACAATAGTACGTCAACTTCACCCATTTTCAAAAATTAGAATACATCAACACGGTAGGAATGAAACTATTTGACTAGGCTCAGAAACGGATACGTTCGATATGATCGCGTATGCGTCGACACGCTGCCGGACGTGATCAGCTGTCGCCGCATCCGTTCCTATCCTTTCCGATCCGATGCGATGCGAGCCGTTTGATGGAAATTATCCAAGAAAAGATTTTTTTTTAATAACTCTAAAACGGGTTAAATAGGTGATGATAATTTGTATGGAAGTTCGTCATTTTTGTCGATTGGAAATCCCATCGAGCATACGAAAAATTACTACTCACTTACATATCGTTGATTTCATCTCATTGTTTTCACGCAATTAAACACAAGAGCTGCTTAAAGTATTCTACACCAACACTTTTACCAAGTTATCAGAAATCAATCGTAGCGGCCGAAAATGAAAACAAAAAAAGCTTTTAAATTATCATCCGCATTCAAATTCGGATACATCTCCGAGTAAAATCACTTTACACCACATTATCAAACAATTGGAAATGATTTCAGCATCCTCTAAGTAACACATTGTATGCTTCCCTTACGCTAGAGCCTTAATAAATAAATTAACAGAATGAGCTTAGTCATTCGTTCGTATTCATTAATTAAGATCACACGCGAGGCTTATACCAATCTTGAGAACAATTGGCTTCATACTTGGGGTAGGGTGACCACGGAATTGTTTAGCAGAGGACAAAGATTAATTGTAGAAAAAACAAAAAAAAAACGGTTTTTGGAGTTGGGGGATTCCCGGCAGGAACGAAGTTCAAAATGAAAATCGAAGATGGCGGCTGCGAAAATTTGAATATATTCGTAGCCGCCACCTTGGATTTTCATTTTGATATCACTATCGGCTTCAGCATCCTCGAAAACCATGAATATGACACCCATGCCTAAAAATTTTAAAATTTTTGCAGCCTCCATTTTGGATTTTCATTTCGACCTCACTATCGGCCATGAAAACTATCTCTCTCTCTCTCTCTCTCTCTCTCTCTCTATCTGTAGGATCCTATTGTATGTAATAAAAAGTCGCATTGAGAAGTAGTACTTTACTTACTTTTAGAAGTAATTCCTTTAACTTAGTTATATGTTGAAAAAGTTTTCTTGTGAAATTTAAGTTTGGACATGTTCATTGTGCCTTCCAAAAACAAAACTGTATAAGAATTTATTTCAATGCCATCAACACTTATCTACCTACTGATAAAATAATTAAATGACTCTTTTGAAGTATACTTAATACTTTTCAAGTCAAAATTGCACACACAACTCGTCGAAAAACAAGCAACTTAACAAAATATCCCAAAAAATCTCAAATCAAGGTGGTAACACGACACTCAAAACAACAAGACGTGTATTACTCTTACTCAAACTTTTGTATAGAATTTGTGGAAAGAAAGGAGACGGGCCTGAGTGGGAGGGGGGGGGGAGGTGTAGGGCTAAAGGGGGGATGCTAATGATAACACACTCACACACAATTTCTTTTGTTTCCAAGCCACAGTTGCAAGAAACTGGAGTGTTCTTTATCTTGTGTTTTGAGTATTCAAGAAAGTTTGAATCTCTGAATGGTAATGAGAGAAAACACACAGAATGTACTTAGTGCACTGCAGAATATACAATGTGGAGACAATAAATGAAAACAGTAGCACAAATAATGCCACATAAATCCAAGCAACGAAATTATAGAAGTGATTTTTTCAAACAAACTAAATAGTGTGAGTTTTGTAAATTTTTGACTAGATATAGTGACAAAACTATTGGATGTATTTCATTGTTTTTTTTTTGTATGCAGATTTTGAACGTCATTAGATATACCTACGCAGTTTAATTTAATGTCGTATTGTCATCTCCACCTTGTATTCACTTCTATTTGGATAAAAAATTGCTACAGGTGCAGGTATGTTGGTATATATTACTGCCCCGTTGGTCTCGTGGTCGCAAGCGCGAATGCTGAGTGTGGGGTTCAGGGTTCGATACACGGGTCAGGCAAAGTGTTATGGAGTTTTTACATTAGGAATTTGGTCCTGCGCCTGATCTCTCTCCGGTCGTGTTGGATTACCGTCCCATCGGACTATGAGAGTCAGGGAAGATTGAGTGTAACTGCGCCTGCGCGCACACTTGTGCACTATAATATCTCCCGCACCGACGCGACGGCTAGTCTCCGTTTAGATTGGTTGCCATGGCCGAAAATAAAACGGTCTGAAAGACTTTATTTTATTTATGTTGGTCAATGAAAATATGATTACTTGGTACAGCACATCAACCTACCCGAAACTGTCAAATTTTCCCAATCAACTTTGAACCTTATGCTTTAGCGATAAAGTTGAAAATCTATCAAAGAAATTTGACAGATTGTAGTAGCTTGATGTGCTGGCGTCTGTACCGTGCACTTTAACTTGATCCTCTTTGGTCAAGTGGTCGTAAGTGCCATTGCCATGCATGGGGTCCTAGGTTAGGTAAATTACATCCCCATGAAAGTTTTGTATAAGTGGACTACATTTTTTTATGGAAGATAGAAGTAGGTCGCTAGAACAGCACTATCCCCAAAAATACAATCTGTATCATCACACCTCATCCAAAAAACTTACTGAAAAAGAACGGTCGGTAAACAAAAAACCGTTCCCCAGTCGTAGTCAGCAACAATGCTTAATAATGGTTTCGCGAATTTTGCAATACATTCATTAGGGCCTTTTGTTCATATATTTGGGGGTAGACAAAAATTATAACATACAGTGTATTGTGCGGCAGGCGACGCGGAATAAGTGGCGAATTGGGGTAGGGTTGGCGATCGTACGGGTGTGAATTTACTTGTACAAATTCAGTAAGATTTTTTCAAAAAACCTAATTTGAGAAAAATATATTTGAAGTAGATAGGATGACATCATCATCATCTGCCCTCAGACCAAATAAAAAACTAAGACAGAGGGCTGTCAACAGCAAAATGAAGCCGGTTTCGTAAACATGTGTGCACTTAGTGAGGTGTAGTTTGATTGTAAATGTGTCGTGTGAGCGTGTTTGCACAGAGCGGAGGTGTAGTTTTGGCATGCTTCACTGTATCGTTCTCAGCGCTCGATAATTTTATCAAAGAAATAATTTTGAATTTTTGACAGTTCTTAAATATAAAATCTGTCAGACGTCAATTTTATTTCACGAATAAAAATTGTCTGTCGATTGAAAAATCAGCCCTAAGTCGCGTTGCGGTGTGCATTCCTCCATATATTCTAACCATGATTTAATTAAAGTAAAAAAGATATAAGTATAATATTCTCATTAATTTTTTTCTTTTATCACCTCAATTTTTCTTTCCTGACAACCCTAGCGTACGTCGCCCAAGATTTAAATGCGCCGAGGCATCTCACGTTAATGCTTAGAAAACACGAGTCTATAGGGTGCTCTCAATTCATTCACCAACAGATAAACAAAATTGTTTCTGTGCCTCCAACTCAAGACAGTCATATGTTTTGTAAAATTTGGTGAAAACAAATGAAGACCGAGTTGTTTGTGATTTTCTTTATGTTTTCTTGTAGCTATGCTTTTTTTTTTCTATGTTGTATAATTTACTAGCGACCCACGGTTTTTAAGACTTGACAAAACATCGTGATTTTTTTTATATAAATGTAAGTTTAGTATTGATGTATTATACTCAGAAACCGTTTCTCTAAATAATAGTGGAAACTTCATCAAAATCCGATGAACGTTTAGAATACGCAGTAACAGAGATAGTCTCGTTTTCGTGTCTGTCTGTTTCGCTACTATATTTTATAATGTGTAGATATAATTATTAAATATAGATGATTAAATGAAACCTTAGTAGAAGATATCTTTATGAAGAAGTTTGTCTGGGGAAGCATTACCTATCACAATTTTTATTTCTGCCGTCAAACAGTCATGCTGTGTACCTACCGCATGAAGAATAGATATGAGCGCTTGACGACTTATGAGACATGTCACAAATATTTGTCTCTGGCAATGGAAAAAAACCTGTGATGCCTCTGGTATTGCAGATGTCCATACGAAGCAGTTACCGCCTTGTTGACCACCTGTTCGTTTGCCAACTAATGACGTACCCAGTAACTGGGTTGTGGAGGTCAGATAAGCAGTCGCTCCATGGAAAATACTGATATTCCGCTGCGTCCGGTTAAACTGGAAGCCGACCCCGACATTGTTATGAAACGGCAGATGATGATGAGGTAAAAAAAACCTGGAATTATTGATTCAAGTAAGAATGTGTGTTAGTGTTTCAAATGGATTATCCAATACCTTGTTGATGCGCAATAGTATTGAAATAGTGTTAGAGACTTTAACAAGATATTGGTTACATTATGTAGGTAATTAGGTACCACTTATCTAAATAATTTATACTGAACGGTTACCACAATAATGGAGGAAAACGCAGAATGAAAAATAAATCATCATCATAATCAGCCTATAATGGTCCCACTGCTGGGACACAGGCCTCCTCTCTGTGAAAGGGAGTGGGCCATAATCCACCACGCAAACCCAGTGCGGGTTGGTAAGTATATGTCACAGGTCTTCGAATTTTTGGTTCTAGGGCATGCCGGTTTCCTCATGATGTTTTTCTTCACCGTTTTGAGAGCAGTGGTGATGAAATAATTTACACAAAGTAAAGCGCCTGTCTGGGTTCGAACCTACGACCTACACCTCGTAAGTCGCGGCCGTTACCACTGAGCCACCACTGCTCTCGAAAAATAAATAAACTAGTGCATAATTGTTATTTAATTATTATTAACAATAACAAATATGAATGGACTGAGTTAATTAGATTATTAATTTTAATCGTTTCAGTTAAAGAGGTGAAATTTATAGCTATGGGACTAGAAATATGGACCAATTAGTTCAACCAGGTTTTAAACTGGCTATAAAGTAGACTCTTCCTTCAAGGGGTACTGTTTAAAATGTTACAATAAAATTCCTCCCCACGTACTCCAGCTGAATGAAACGAAATATAAATCTTGATATACATTGCAATAGAACAGTTACGTTGAAACAAAACGATTTTTAATATAGGTATCAAGGTATATACGAGGTGCATTCAATAAGTACCTAGCCTCATCGCCAGAGGGCGCTGTAGTTTCAAAAGAGTTTTACCACAGTGTAGCACATTCTTTTTTAATTCTTTTTTCAAATTTTCATTCCAATCCCTTCATTTGTTTTAATTTGACAACTTATGGAAGCGAACGTGTCGATCGGTTTTACAAAAATGGAAAAAGAGCAATATCGTTCGGTGATTCGATTCCTATTTTTGGAAGGGAAAACGCGCATCGAAATAAAAGAGCGCTTGGATGCTGTGTACGGTGACTCTTCTCCATCGATGGCCACCGTCAAGAATTGGTTCAACGAGTTTGCACGTGGCCGTACGTTGGTTTTTGATGAACCACGTCCAGGTGCACCGAAAACAGCTGCTACGGAGCAAAACATTAAAAAAATCCATGATCTCGTATTGGCAGATCGCCGATTGAAGGTTTGCGAGCTAGCTGAGACTGTAGGCATTTCAGAAGGAACAGTGCATCATATTATTCACGAGGAACTCGGCATGAGAAAGCTGTCGGCGCGATGGGTGCCGCGTTTACTCACACCAGAAAACAAGCGCAACCGTGAGACCACATCGGAGACGTGTTTGGCGCTGTTTAAGCGGAATCCAGCGGAGTTTTTGCGTCGTTTTGTGACCGTCGATGAAACCTGGATCCACTGGTACACACCAGAGACCAAGGAGCAATCAAAACAATGGATCCAGACCGGGGAACGTGCTCCAAAGGCGAAAACTGTAAAATCGGCCGGAGAAGTTATGGCTACCGTTTTCTGGGATTCACAAGGTGTGATCTACATCGATTACCCCGAGAAGGGTAAAACAATTACAGGGCTTTACTATGCCGATTTATTGGGCCGATTCGACGCCGAATTAAAGAAAAAACGACCCCATCTGGCGAAGAAAAAAGTGCTGTTTCACCACGACAACGCACCGGTTCACACGTCTGCCGTTGCCATGGCCAAATTGGTCGAATTACGGTACGAATTGCTGCCCCGTCCACCGTATTCTCCAGATTTGACCCCTTGTGACTTCTTTCTGTTTCCTAATCTGAAAAAATCATTTGCCGGAAATAGATATGGATCAAATGAGGAGGTCATCGCCGCCACGGAGGCCTATTTTGCAGAGTTTGACAAAAACTATTTTTCGGACGGGTTAAAAAAGTTGGAGTATCGCTGGGCTAAGTGTATCGAACTAAAAGGAGAGTTGAAAAATAAATTGCCACTTTTCCAAAATTTTCGTTTTCTTTTTGTAGGCTAAGTATTTATTAAATGACCCTCGTAGGTACCTTATTGGAGAGTAAAAGACACCTTTAATGTAAGTACTTGGATAATAATTTAACAGAATCTAAAGTCAGGAAGAATCAATGATCTAATGTCCAAAAGCATAAAAATAAAAATATTAATTTATTGTGCTACTGTACGTTAAAATTGCTAGTTTTTACTTTTAGCTGCGCGGCGAGGCGGTGCTTTTCACTAATCGCGGGTCGCTGGCTTCCGCTACTCGCCGATAGATGGCGGTACAATGTTCGTTCTGAAGTTTTTACACCAAATGCAGTATTCCGTGGTTCATGCCCGTTGTTGAATCCTTTCGTTAGATGTAACAGTTTCTATAAATAAGAATATGAATTAAAATAAATTGATCAATACATTTTTATTCTTTTTTTCATTAATAATTTAGAAAATTTATCCCGAAAGGTTTAAATTTATAACACATTAAAATGAGATACAATACAGGGTGGTAGGGACATCGAAACATAACTTGTTACCATGGATAGGTAGGTACATGATTCTGAACACCAGCGATGAAATATGTCATCGGTTATTAAAAAAAACTTAGATCTTCATTTTGACGAGTTATTCCGGTCTGATTCTCTGAACAATCCCCTGCTAGTTATTCTTCTGTTTTTATCTCTATTTTATCCACTATAAACATTCTCATTCCAGTCTGATTCCCTTTTTCTTTTGTTTATATTCCTGACGGATCCCCTTGACCGCGTACCTATTGCACATTTCTATGAAACAGCTGATTTTATTAATGAAAACCGACGAAAAATTTCTACGCTAAAGGCTCTAGAATCATATGCTGAATTCATGGTTTCAGATTGCACATGGATGTCGTCACCCTGTATTTATTTTCTCAAACATGTGATACAAGAATAAAAAACGTGCATGCAAGATAACATATTATAATAACAAAGAAATCTCGATGATTTGTCTAGTCGTAAAAACCGTCGGGCAAGTCGCTAATAAGTACTAAACAGTTCAAACCCTAACAATGCAGATCAAATCGAACACAAACAAGCATTCAAACAAAACAACAGAAAAAACAAAACTCAATCAGAGATGTCCAATTAACAAATCTATACAGCCAGTCATAACAGATGATAACAAAGATAATTACAGAATAATAGTCTTACAATAGTGTGTTGACGTCAACTTTGATATGTATGATAAGAAGAGCAAAACATGCTGCAGGTGTGATAAAAAGATGAGTTACTAGATAGTTGAGCTCTTTTTCCGAGGGAAACTTTCATATTGTTGACGACACGGTTGGCGCAGTGGTTGAGCGATTGACTGCTGCGCAGCATGTCGCAGGATCGATTCCCGCACGGAACAAATATTTGTACGACCTACAAGTATTTGTTCCGGATCTGGGTGTTTTATCTATAATATGTATGTATTTAGAAAAAAAAATGTATATAAGTAGTTTATCAGCCATCTCGTTACCATAACACAAGCATTAAGTTGCTTAGCTTGGGACTATATGGCGTTGTGTGAAATGTCCAAGGATATTATTATTATTATTATATTTATAATACGAGTATTAAAAGTGTTTACGCCGTACGGCTTTTCATACAAACTTTCAAGCCGTTGTTTTTCGAAATGAATGAACCGATTTTAATGAAACTTTATACGCATAAGCAGGATACAAAGGTCTAAAAAGTTAGGTAAGAACATTTTCGAAATGTCTTATTTAAAAAAAGATAACTGGAAATATCTGTTTCTATGGAAACTTTAAAATCGGTCTAATTTGGTTGTAACACAATTTTTCGAAAATGTTCTCTGCTAACTTTTAAGACCTTTGTATCCTGCTTATGCGTATGAAGTTTCATTAAAATCGGTTCATTCATTTCGAAAAACAACGGCTTGAAAGTTTGTATGAAATGCCGTACGGCGTAAACGCTCTTAAGTAGGAAGTAGGATTTATTTATATGTTACTAGGTGACTCGGCCACGCGTTGCTGTGGCTAACGTTTTTGTAATTTTTTTTTTTTGCTATTTTATCTTTCAAGTTGGATCAAACTGCACACGGTGTACAAATTTGATTAAAATCGGTTAAGTAGTTTAGGAGTCCATCGCGGACAAACATCGTGACACGTAATATATATTTATTAAGAAGATATGTATGTGTTATAGTGGAACTCCAAAACAGCGAGGTAGACCCTTTCCACTTGGATGTCTTTAGTCCTGCAACGACCTGAAGCAAGCCCAATTGACGTCCCTGAACAGAAACATCTGTCGAAGAATGACGAGGAGAGCCGACCCCAAACGAAATGGGGTACCTAAGGCTAGACAAAGAGAGAGAGAGATACTAATAGCGGAATTTTTTGTTGGAGTTAGTGTTCCTTGATCATCACTGAACATCAAGTGAGGAACAACTAAATAGTGAGAAATCCAATGAATCAATTATTGTTAATCGAAAGTCTCTAAGCAAAACAGTGCAAAAAACGATAGAATTTGAGTATGCTAATATTATAAAGCGGTAAAATTTGTTTATTTGTAAGCTAGTATGTAGGGGGTAAACTCTGGAACGACCAGTCGGATTTAAAATAAAATTTTTAAAATTTTTTGCATTTGATAGCGCAATTCTTGAGGAAGGCTAGGCTATGTAACATCAGGCTATGACGCTGAGGAGCTGAGCAATAAGAAAAAATGTCCGAAAGAACACTAAATGAAAACGAAGTGATAGCGCGGCAAGCGATGCGATGCGACGGGGTGGGTCAGGGGAACAAAAAATTTCACGCGGACGAAGTCGCTGACAGAACCTAGTGGATGATAAAATAATCCATGTATTAAATTATGAAAAATAAGCAAGTCATATTCAATCATTTGTCACAACACTAAAATTAAGTCATTCATCCCAGGAGTTTAAAAAAAAGATACACGCGTATAGACACGTCTCCAGCAAAAAGCATCGATTCTCGAACGAGTTCTCGATTTAAAATCGGATAATAGACAGGATGTGGTCGTCCCGTCCGAACGCACATGCATTTCGAAAAACAAATGAATCACAGAAACCTTCCTGCATTCTTATTTTAAAGCAATACGGTTCATATTCGAATAGGAATTAGTTTTGTAACGGTAAACGTAATGTTGTAAGGTCGCGTGCGTGCAAATCGATTATCGAAAGGATTAACGATTACTGTGATTGGAGATCACGGGGTCAGTCTGAAGATACACCTGCTTTTATGAAGGAAGGGTTAATAAAATGAGGTAGTGGCTATTAATGGCTTTATCAAGAAAACACTTACCTCTAAAATTATAGAGATGTAGTTAGGCAATTTGTGTATGTTTGGACAATTTGCGGGACACTAAACGCCTCTAGTAATAGCAATAAGACTTCTATAGTGTCTCGTTCGGTGTCCTTCAATGGGAATCTTTTGAATAACTATAAAATTGCTGTGAGTTGTTAATTTACCTGTTACTTTTACTCGTATTACCGTTTACCGCACCATATAGTACCGTATGCAAACTGCTTATCTAGTAATAAAGTTTTATTTCGATACGACAAGAAGTAGGTTGAAATTGTCTTTAATTTTTTTTACATTCTTAGATGGTTAGTTATAAGTGAATCTAATAGAAGCGTGGTTGGTTGTGGTTGTGGAGGTCAGATAGGCAGTCGCTTCATGTAAAATACTGGTATTCAGCTGCATCCGGTTAGACTGGAAGCCGACCCCAACATAGTTGGGAAAAGGCTAGGCAGATGATGATGATAATAGAAGCGTGGTTATAATGGGCTTGAGTTCATCTAATATTCACAGAAAATTTATTCACGAACGATTTTGTTAACAAAATGACCTTTCTAGACTAAAACATGCAAATTCAGTTCTAGCGGAGCATTGTTCTCATAAAAACGTACGTAAATCTTCGATAGTGTTTATTACGTTCCAATATAAGTAAATAGCATGTTGTAGAGTCTTATCGTCGGACCCATCGCCAGTTCTTGCTCTCGTTCAAGCACTAACATTACCCAAACTGAATCGTTCCCACGGCGTCTGCACATCACTCTTCTTCAACTATCGTTCGAATTCATCGCAAAGAATAAACAGCTTTATGTCAGGTAAACAAAGTGTAATTTTGTTTACCAAAGATTCTTATTAAAGATACGTTAAGCATAACAGTGTTCGAATTTTGAGATCCGTTGTTTAAAATTTTGCTGATTGGAATTAGACTTTAAGCGGTAACGATTTAGGTTGATTTTTGGCTGTTTCGAAAATGGCAGCTGAGTCGGTTTCAGCATAGCGAATGTATGTAATACAGTATTCAAATATTTCGTGAATCATGCGCATCCGTGTGTATAATTACGTTTTTAAGATCAGTTCTTTTCCAGGGGTTCGAAATTATTGAAACATTGCTTGCCGATCGATATTTTTAGGTAAGTTCTACGCATAAAGAGAGTTGGTCAATGCAATGGTTGTCGTTTTGACAGTTCAACAACATTAATTGCGTTAAGTATTTACATTGCTGAGCAGATCAATTTTCGAACATATGAAGTAATGGATTAGCAATATCCTTCAAAATGATCCAGAATGTGTTTGATAGTGTGTTGTTACCTAATGAGGGTGCCGTTTTTATGAGAACACTAGCAGCGCCCCGCGGTTTCACCCGCATAAGTTTCGATCCCGTGGGAATATCGGGATAAAAATTATTCTATGTCCTTTCCCGGGACTCAAACTATCTCAATACCAAATTTCATCTAAATCGGTTCAGCGGTTTAAGCGTGAAGAGGTAACAGACAGAAAGACAGACAGACACACTTTCGCATTTATAATATATAATATAGTATGGATTCACATTATAATCTCAGTCTGTATACTATAATTAGCTTATTTTTTTTTTTACATTGATTGTCGCCGAGATGATATTATAGCCCGATTCTGAACATTTTTTTCTTTCAGAAGAGATTTTGTTGTTGTTTTATTTTCTCAAAAAGTGCAAAGTTTACAACCTCTGTCGGTAACGGGTCTTGCGTAGCCCGGTAGCGGGTTCGAATCCAGCGTCACGCCGCCTCTGATCTGTGACCTCTTAATGAGACATCTGCTGTATTGCTGTAAATCTGACGGTATTTTTCAATTATTTGGAATTATATTTAGTTTTTACAGTATTCAGCTGCATCCGGTTAGAGTGTAAGCCGACCCCAAACATAGTTGAAAAAAGGCTACGTAGATGATGATGACAGTTTAGTTTTTGTTGGTCCTACCAAGGGGTATCTTGTTACCCCGTAACTGGGTTTGTGATCAGATAGGCAGTCGCTCTATGTAAAAAATATAGGTATTCAGTTGCACCTTGTAAGACTGAAAGCTGTCCCAACATAGTTGGGAAAAGGCTGGCTGATGATGCATATATCTACATTTAAATCTGTAATTTAAATGGTGTAGATAATAAAGAGATGACTAATGAATATCCACCGAAGAAAGTTACATTAGACTTCTGCAGCTCTGATAGAAGGAGTCCAGCTCATCTCATTATTTGAATTGATAAAATATGTAAGTAGGTATTATAGTGCTTAGCTGTGAAGTGGCGACTGCTCACTGTTCATGGAATACAAAATTAAGTTACCCACTTGTATGTACTTAGAGCTATCAATTTATATGAATCGTGCACGATTTCGCTAACTGGGACAAGTATATGGAAATGGTAATAGATTTCATAAACACATACCCACATAATCAGCCTATAATGATCCCACTGCTGGGACACAGGCGTCCTATTAGCGAGGAGTGAGCCGTTGTCCACCACTCTGGCCGAGTGCGGGTTGGCGCATGTCACATGTCTTTGAATTTTTGCTCTAGGACATGCCAGTTTCTTCACGATGTTTTCCTTCACCGTTTTGAGAACAGTGGCGATGAAATAATTTACACAAAGTGCCTGCTCAGGGTTCGAACCCACGACCTACAACTCGTAAATCGCGGCCGTTACCACTGGTCTACCACTGCTCTACAAACGAGGTATGACCATAACCACCTCGATATTACGTTAATAATATCATTCCAAATACAAATAATCGATTCTAAATTCAAACCCATTGAAGGGTCAGCCATGATTGGTATTTGAGAGCGCGTATCAGTATGCGTGCCATTCTCTCATACATATTTAGTGCGTGTGTGTATGTGTGTGTTAATTATTGTCATTGAGTGGGCGTGGTCAAAGGTTCGGTATGGCATACTGGCCCTTTATGACAGCCGAGATTATAAAGTCGTGATGTGTTGCGGGCAGTGCGAAAATAAGAATGGATTGCAAAATAATGTTTCTTTATAATACTTTTATTCATAAGTACGGGGCTATAGACAACTTGAAGACTGTAATTTTTTGTAAATAATAGGATATAGAGAGAGGTAATAGCCCATTCTGGAGGAAAACATCGTGAGGAATGCGGCATGCCCTAGAACCAAAAAATCGAAGACGTAATATCCGCTAACCCGCACTGGGTCCGCGTGGTGTATTATGGCCTACTCCCTCACACACCGAGGAGGCTTTGCGTAGCCATAGCCCATTGCCTAAGATGACAGACAGGGGAGCAAGAAACTTTGTTTTTTATTTTATTTTTTGACGGTAGATTGACATCATTGTTCATAAAATTGAAATCAACCATGTAGAAAAAAAAAACCGCGAATTTATTTAAGGAACCTATCTGCAGCATAAAATATTAACTCTATATAGAAACTCACTTCTTATTCCAAGCAAATGAATTACCTACAACATTGACCGGCCATTTACCGAAATGCCCTATAGTTATTATTGTCAGCAACCGATACATGCATTGATTTATAACCACCTCAGCCCCCACACGACGGCTGACCGATTTAGATAAAACACGCTGTATATACCAAACTAACTTTTCTTATGTACCCTCGAAAACAAAAAACAAACGACATTCAACTTTATTCCGCAAAAAATAAGGTTGATATGTGTGAATATCAAGCGTAAAGTTATCGTGGTATTTTGTATGCAAAATGGTCGCCTTAAGAAATGCCGATACAACAAATAGTATGTTGGCATACTGATTTATATGAGGACTATATCTGGGACAAATGTATGCGATACTGTTTTTGGTGCTATACTTTGTGAAATGGGACATGTATTGGAAAGAGACGTAGATATTGCGAAGATTGTGGTTGTATGTGGGTGTGGTGCCTTAACTAAAGGCTTTGCTTGGAAATTCGAGTGAACTAAGATAATTATATTCATCCACTTGACTCCATTTTAATATATGTACATACATACATAACGTAACAAGTTTCAATCCTATATAACAGAGCCCGAGCCTATTTTCATCAACTGATCACAGATCTAGGCTTCGGTCTGCTAATGAGAAAGTGTTGATGGAAAAACCCAATAAAACTTTGCCCTACCTGGGAATCGAACCCAAGACCGCATGCTGAGTAGTAGCTCTTGCGACCACTATACCAACGAGGCAGAGAGATAATTATAAACTAAATAAAATAAAATATTAATAATTATTAACACTGTTAAACTACTTTTTTGTATACACACTACCAAATCTATATTATACAAAAGACAAAAGAAGAACTTGCAGGGGGTCGACGAGGGGGGTGGAGGGGGTGGGGGTGTCTCAGGGTATCAGACCGGAATGAATCAATATAAAAGGTAATACGGGCTGCGAGTCAATGTGTTTGTTTCACCCTTTAAAAATAAAACAAAGTCGGGTTAGTTACACGATTTATAACTCAAGAACGGCTGGATCGTCTCCGCCCCGAATAGCAGAATAACCATGAAAACGGGAAAATACACAAAAAAAAAAAAAAAACAATTTTGGAGATAATTCATTTTCTCATACATTCGTTCTTTTTGATTCTGAGGCGGTAAGTACTTCGCTGGGCCAGCTAGTTCAAAATAAAACGTAAAAGTTGTACAGGGTAACGGCTATCATTTATAAAAACAATTTAATAGACCCCCCCTAGCGTAGTTCATCGGTTATTAAAGAAAAAAAATCAACTGTTTCATGGAAAAGTGCAAAACACCATTTTTTTTTTAATTACCCTCAAAAAAATTACCGTCGACTATTTCTGCTTTGTGCTCGTGATTATAGATATATTTTATTTTTATTTTTCCTTATTACTAGAATTAATTATCTTTTTGTATGCACGTGTTTCTGTGACAAATAAACCTATTTTTCTTTCTTACTGAATCCATGGTCACAGGTTGCACGTCGATGTCCCTACCAACCTGTACAGTTAACTTGATTGTAACTATAACCTTAGGAATCTCATATCAATTAAGCAAATGGCCGGTAAGGGAGCGTGTGAGGTTGCAAACGCCGGTTAAAGTAACGCCAGTTTAATGTAACGCCGGGTTAATTAAGACCGTTCAAGTCGATTATCGTTAACATAGCAAGGATTTTCTTTCGAAGTAATGAGGCAGCTAGTCCGTATGAGATGGTTAGATGTGTGAGAAAAGGTCAGAGTTTTACTTGACTGTAATTGAGAGGGTACGGCAGTTAAATACGGGACTCGTTGCTCGGAATGTTACTTTTTTATTAATAATTTAGAATTATTTAGGATTGTGTATTTTTTTTATTTGATATGTTTAACTTATCGTATGCTGCACCAGTTGACGTCATCATATTAACGCCGGCTATTGTTGAAAAACAGCGCTGCGGCTGTCTCGCATGTCGTCGTAGCATTATGCTGAGCGATGGCCGTTTTCTTTCTTCTTTTTTGTTTTTCTTACATGCATGGGTATAAATTCCAGTTGATTTTCCACTCTTTAGAAAATTAAGAAAGATGTTTAATGCGACAATATAAAATATGGTTTAAAAACTAAAAGCTCTCAATGGATTGCGTACCCAAGTAGGCCGCTGCTGATACAATTTGTCGAATTGAAGGATTACTGACCCATCCAACACTCAGTGCGAGTGCGGTGCTTCTGATCAGACCATGTTCCACTTGCTGGAGTGCCCCAAGTGCCCGTTTACCTGCAACTTGAATGACCTAAAGAATGCCACTGATGCCGCATTCAACGTGAAATTAAATAAATATAAAAAAAAATGGCCACCTACTGAGCTTAAACTATATAAAACATCGAAGAATAAATACTTTGAAAAGTTGCATTGTTGACATATTATCGAATTCCATTCCAATTAAAGAAAAAGTTAAAACTTTGTTTTGGTCGGAAAACGTTTATGTCAAAATAAAGAAAACTTGTGGTTTGACCAAGGCCATAGGTAGATCGGTTTTACTCCAAAAGCCTGGGCGCCTTTTGAAGGTAAGCAAATATTTTATCCGGCACAGCAGACATGCAGAAGTAGTGTTAGATATCAAAGTATTACCGAATCCATAAACAAACATAAATACAATCCTGCATTTCCACTAATCCAACCAAACACAAACTTCCACACAGAATCTACGAGTCTTCAATCTTCAAACAGCAAAACCCATTGAACGAGGCTCGGAAACTCGATAATCGCTCTCTAATCGATACATCGGTAGGTGTCTAGCGAATTATCGAGTCGAATCGAATAGAATATATTAATACGTGAGAATGGGCCGAGTTAGTTTGGAGATGTCTGCCGTTCTAAATCAGTGCAACAATGCGGCTCTGGGTTGCTCTGATTCGCTCGTAGGTGTACGTTTGATTTGTGTGGATGAGGCTGCTTATTTATTTGTTTATCACTAGCTGTTGCTCGCGATAAAAAGTAGCCTATGGTCTTACCAATATCATGGTCTATTTGTGTGCCAAATTTCATCCAAATCTGTTCAGCCGTTTTTACGTGATTAAGTAACAAACATACAAACTTTCACATTTTATAGCATTTTAATTGGATAAAACGGTCAAGGCCAAACAGAGTAAAAAAATAAATGAAGTATACTACTATTCGACAGTCATACGCTCATCTCATACATACACCAGACATACTGACAAGATCTTCTTCCATTCATCCGCGAACATATCACAGTCGCCAGGCTTAGCGTCCACGAGAGCGTTGAGCGCAGAGAGTGTGCGTCAGGCTTGTACGACCGCGACGGTTCGACTCCTAAGCACTTAGTAATTATTATACTGGAATAGTAATCTGTCGATGATTATGAGCCGATGAATGTGTACCTTCTTGAAAGTAAATTGCCTGTAGTCTTTTGGAATAATAAAAACTAAATTATGGCACTCAGCAGAAGATACACACAGACATTTTTTACACTGAATACCTTGAGGGCTCAGAGTACAGGGTCAAAACTGACCAGATGAAGTAGAAAAAATAATAAAAATATGCAGTGACTACAACGCTGCATTGCAATTACAATGCACTCTACCCGAAAGGTTACTTTTGTGTTGTTGAAGTAGCTATTACTGTACTTACACAAACTTAGTTTATTATTGCAAACATAGTTGATCATCATCAGCCTATAGCAGTCCACTGCTGGACATAGGCCTCTCCTATTGCACGCCATTTAACTCGATTTTCGGCAACTCTCATCCAGCTGCTACCAGCCATCCTGCGAAGATCGTCGCTCCACTTAGCCTGAGGGCGTCCCACCTTACCTTTACCAATTCGCGGTCTCCACTCAAGAACACGTCTACCTCAACGGTCAACGGTCCTGTGAGTTACTTTTTACTAAATAAAACCGCCAAACATCCAATTAGCTGCTAACAGCACCAACAAGTCAACATTTGCAACCAAACTGGCTGCATAACTGAACAACTGCTGTAAGGTATCTGTCCCACTGCCCGGCGATTAACGAGAAGCGAGTAGAGCTAGCAACTAACAACGAGTTGGCGAGCAGCGAGCACTGAATGCGCGACGGCAACGAGCGATTACTCGCTGAATGAGTATATACCTAAATGTCGCAGATTCGGACGGATTAGCGTCCAAGTGTTGTCTGTTGGTGTCGTAGATTCGGACGGATTAGAGTCCACGTGTTCACTGTTGGTGTCCGCCATGTTGTATTTTTATCAATCGAATCACAGGCGCTGTCTAGAGAGCAAGAGAAGAAAGGTTCCAAAATAAAACGAGCGCACTACTGATAGATACGTTTTCACTGACAGACCAACACTGACAAGTCCGAAGTGTTGCCGCTCGAACAAATTAAATAACCACTAAAATAAGTGACGTCGTAAATTCTTGTGCATCTTTATCTCTAACATATATATACCAAGCGTGAGTCTTTTAGCGAGTGTACAGCCCGCCCAGCGAGCGTCGCTGATCAAATACTCTCTTTGAAAGCTCTTGTCGCTGCAACTATTAATATAAATACATATGTTTTTTACATATACGGGATTTTTTGTAAGTTTCTCGAGCGAGAAAATCGTTGATAGATAGTCGTTTCCTCTTCGACGGTGCCTAAAAATAACAAAATAATCGTGACGTAACAATATGTGAAAACTAAAGCCTAGTCCACACAAATCGTTAGGCAAGCGGAGACACGCGGACAGTAGACTAGACATCACAAAGTCCGTTCGGATCGGCTTATCTCTCACTGCGCATTTCCCCGCTCTGTCTGAGCGAAGTATGCGTCATTCTGCACACAGCCAACACCGTTGTATCTCATCTTAATATCTGTTATTTGTGTGTTATTGGTGATAGGTAGATTATTTAACTGAGTTTTAATGTGTGAGTTAAGTCTAGGCAGCAGAGTTAACTTGAGGTTTTTCTGGGGTTTTCCTTTTGGACACATTTATATTCCACTATTTTGTAGTTGCAATAAAGGTTTTCTTAAAATACCTGCTGGTAGCATTAGTATAATTATCAATCTATTTTGACATGTGACACACGTGTGTGTAGAACACGGCCCACTCTCTTTCACCAAGAGGAGGCCTGTGTCTCAGCAGTGGGAACATTATAGGCTAATTATACTTATAATTTTTAAGGGTTAGTAATAGAAGGTGACAAACATCGAACCTCACTGTTTTGTCTGCCCCCTTGTTTTGGGCCTGAAAATACCAGTAGTTTTTTTTTTGTGAAACATCCCAAAAGTGCTTGGCAAGGTAATTTTTAAAGGTTTTATTTTCTAAAAACCCAGATACTCGAGCACAAAAAAATTTGGTTTTCGGTTAGTAATAAGTTAAATTTAAATTGTGTAAAAAAAAAATATATCAACACTTCCTAACCTATGGTTTTCCAAAACTTCCTAAAAAGTGACTATCACCATTTTACAAGTCCATAAACTCCACAAAACTCTAATATTTATTTGACCTAACCCACAACAAATTTGAATCACGTTTAATGCCCCTAATCCCCGATCCCGATCCAGATCCAATTCGCTCATCCCGTCTGCCAGCGCACGCGCATTCGCTCAACCGCTCGTGACTTTCACAGACATTTTATTACCATAATTTAAAACAAATATCTGATTGTGTGTACTGGGCATTAAAGTGTTAAACTGAACAGTAGGGGTGAGTACATCCTTGTTTTGTAAGGGTTTGAGAGTAAATGATTTTACAAGCTGGAGATTTTTTTGTTGGCTGAGAAAATTTTCGCTGATTACCATTCCAACTATTGTTTTATATCCATATCATTATCCCTCACTTTATTTCAGACAACTTTTTTTTGACAACCTGTCAGCCTTCTTTACCAGTGCTGTCTCCCACAAAAATAGTTCTCCAGTCCTATATTCTTATTCTTCTGCACTATTTTATGTTTATTTTACATCTTAGAATAAATAGCTTTTTTATTTTTTTATTTTTCGTCCTCACAAACTCCTATCGTCGTCCCAGCACCTTAGTTCATTTCCGCTTTAGACAAACCGATCTAATGTCTTTATTAACAACGTTGTCAATTTAGATTCCCCTTTCCTGCAAGCCCTGGCAGGAGCAATAAACATTCCAGGCGCAAGTCACGGCGCTCCGACCATCACGCGGCACACACATGGCGGCCGGAGGTACACCGCACACCGACGCTAGCCGCGTGTGTGTACAACGCCTTATAGCGCAGGAGATGGAAGAGGAAAATATAGGAGGTTTGTATAATGAGGTAGATAGCCATACGATCTGATGATCGGAATCCTATAGACTTTTGAAAATTCATCACAGAGTAAAATGTAATCAAAATCCTAAAACCACTTGGTTTTTGAGGGCTCTGTTGTATATGTCCAATCTCACAGAAGATTTTTACGACGGATGTTAGAAAAATAAGGAAGAACGAGGAAGAAATTGAAATAGGTCAATGTAAGTTAGAAGCACTTGTATGTGTATCTTTGTGGTAGTAACATTGCATTAACGTAGTAACGTTATTTACGTAGTTTTGAATAAATAAATACAGGGTGAAATTGAAAACATGCGAAAAATCGAAATGGGAGATTGTACTCATCATTATGAACAACTTTTACTATGGGACCAAACCTGAAATCCCGAATAAAAAATCAGCTGTTCCCTACATTTTGACGAGTTATGGTGAAGTTCAGAAATATATCACAGACGCAGCGTTTTTTGGAAAAAAAATAACAACGAAAACGATATGAAGCAGGAGGATATTAACAAAAACATTACAAATTAATATAACAAATAAATTTTCTTGTTCTACTTATACTTTCACCAATCCAATCAGCCAGCCACACAAAAATACTGCAACCAAATGAAGTAATGACAAAAATATATAAATATTCCTAAATGATATTTATTTCTGTAAATTGGTTAAAAAAAAAACACTTTTACACGTCAAAATGAAATAATGTTTTTAAAACTGAGAAGAAAGACCGAAACAAACTCGGGCAAAGATATACTCGTATAACCAACAAATTCTGTCTAAAAACCTGATACAAAATCCACGCTCCTTGCCTACAAAAGCGCTAAGAACTGTCGTAGGCGATACAAGTGCTTCGTGCGGCATGCCTCGGGCTCGGATCTCGGACGCAATCTTTATAAGGTGGTAAAACATATATTTAATGCTAAATGTCCGACACGAACGGCCATTTTGTGAGAAACGGCGCAAGTGTGATCTTTACACTTGCTTTAGCTATTAACTTGGTTGGATATTTGGATAGGAAGTGTACTTTGTTTGTAGAGAAGTGGTTTTTAGAGTCTTTGTATGCAAATTTATTGCTGTTCTGTGTGTTATATTATTGACTTAGAGTGTTACCAGACTGCGGTCGACATTGTAACATACAGTGGCTTCTAAAAGTTAGTTGCCATTTTTCCACTTCAGCTGTGACACCACATTATGATTTAAAATTCTAGTGATCCAAATGTTTGAACTGTTATAACGTTTTTATTAACTAATTCAACTACCTATGATTTATCATAAAAAAGTCTAGTAATCTCCTAGGCGTAAATACCTGATAATTTTTATACATATTTTAAACCATAATGCGGCATCACAGCTGAAATAGAAAAAAAATCATCTTACTTTTATATTTAGACATAAGATAGAGGTGACACATTTTTTTTAAGAATACAGTTGGATATGGTCGCACCCTTAGAGTAAATACTAAGGTTTTTTTTTTTTCAAAAAAGAAAGAATAAGTATTTATTGGGACTCGCACAGGAAGTTCACAAACTAAACTAAGCACAATCATACAAACAATAAAAAAAAAGTACCAATAAAAAAAAAATTATGTGTGTCCTGTACTAATAATTTTTGGTTCCAAATACTGAAAGAAGGTCAAGTCAAGTGCATTGGGAACTTAGGGGAACACAAACCAAGGGTGTCGCAATTACTCGTACCTACATCAATCTAATGATGGTAATCAGAAATATTATGTTAACTTTTAAAAATATTTCTAATTAAATTAAGGTTTTTCTCTACGCCCTCGAGTTCAAAACTTTAAACAGACTATCAATTTTAAGCCAAAAACCACCCTTCTTAAATCCATTTAATATATTAAATAATTCCAATCATCTACCTTCACAAAATTCCAAGGCCCAACCTTGCTTATCCAATCCAGAGAGAAATTAAGGACAAAACAATCGTTAATATCCAAAGGAAATAGGACAGTACGAAGTCCGAGACAATAAATCTACCGATCGCGGCCCATCCAGTCCAGATAATGTATTTCAGTTCGGACCTTACACTTACTTCGGCAATTTGCGGGAACCTTTGTGCCCTTAAGATATCTCGTCAGACAATTGTATGGGGGTATTCCATTTTCTTTGGATAGAGTTGGGTCAAGTGTGACAAGGTATAAATTTAGTGTGTCGTGACGGGTTATACTAACAGTTATAATCTGTGAATAGGGAAAAAGATGGCACACGTTATGTCAATATTATACTTTATGTTAATATCATGTCCTGCGTGTCCTATCAGCTGCATTGTTACAGGAACTGATGGACGCTATAGTGATGATGCCAAATACGTAGCCGAATTCTGGGCCGAGTCTATCTATTTAGATTGATGTTGTATAGACACACTTAAAAGAAGAAGAAGATTTGAGGATTTTGGACAGTCTAGTTCAAATGATGTTTTAAGACACCCGTATACTTAAGATAATTTAGCTATGTACGAAAACATAATCTGCACTCCAATTGCATTAAAATGGATGACAATGTCCTTATGTGACCTAGAAGTACCTAAGTTCATTATTTGGTGTGTTATAATTTTACAACCTTAACTCAGTAAGTTATAAAATGGTTGTAATTTTTAAAGAATTGAACTAACCTCGCCGATCGTTTCCAAAAGAAAATTTTCTTACGCCATGAATGAAGAGATCACAGAAAGCAATAAGGCCGCCGATTGTATATTTTATAGTGTGCTTTTTTAAGTTATGTATTTTCTGGTATACAATAAATTGCATTTACTCTTACCCAGCTACCGGTCACCTCAATAAAACAAACATCTCTATACAAATCCCTAAACAAAGTTATCGCTGCCTACGTGATATATCCCCGTCTCTAGGAAGGGCTAAGGTCTGAGCCCATTTACAAATCACAAACACTGACCACCCCACCCACCCTTTCACAATTATATATAACCCTTACTTCACCTTGCGTTTGGAATATCTGTTGGATTTATATTCGTAATTGTGTTAACTGGGTGTTTAATATTAATGCGTTATTAAGAGGTGGGAAATGTGTCGAATGCTAGACAGTGATTCCTTTTTTTTACAGCCTTTTCTATACGGACAAGTAGATTCTTTGCCAGATTCGTGCCCTTGTATTTTTGTCTATTGTCTCGAATGTTTCCACGGGTAGCTTTAAACAATACACGTTCTTCTAATTTTGAATATGGTCCAGTTAACCAATAAAAATAAATGATGTGGTAACTGGACCCGCGGATCCTGTTCGTGTGGGTCCGGTTGACCAAATACTCCACAGTGGTCTAGTTAAGCTCTCTATTATTTTATGTCATTTGATTTTTGAAATATCAGTATCATCAAATAGTATAAAATAATCTCGCTTTTCGCGACTGTCTATGTGACCGCTAAGTACTTCTGAACTACACAATCGATTCAGCGTGACCGCTAAGTTCTTCTAAACACAATGGATTTTAATGCCATATTCACCATTATTAATTTTGGTTCTGGAAGGTTTATGTGTATAATACTTTAGTATTATACTGTTTCACTGCAAAAATGAGAGATAGGCTCTGCTCGTTTTTTTCATTTACATGCTCTATTCCTTGAACAAGCCTCCGCGGTACAGGTCAATGTTCTCTTGCCACTTCTTTCTTCTGAACTGGTTTCTTCCGTCCCACTTCGCCTATATTACTGGAAGAAATTTATACGTAACATAGTTAAGATGACATTGCAGTATGACCCTGAAATAATTGGCATCGATTTATACCAAAGAAATAAAATAAAAAGTATTTTTTTTTTGTTGTATTCAGACATTGTACAGACGCCAGCACATCAAGCTGGCTAAACTGTCAAATTTTCCCAATCAACTTTGCACCTTATGCTTCAGCGATAAAGTTGAAACTCTATTAAAGACATTTGACAGATTAAAGTAGCTTGATGTGCTGGCGTCTGTACATGCATTGTCTTATTAATCTTTAAACGTTATAGTATAAAGAGGTAATATTTGTAAGTTTATATGTAAGGCGTAGTCTTTGAAGCTATTGATCCGATTAAGATAATTCAGTAATCAGAACCTGAAATTTTACGCCGACGAAGTCACGGGATGAAGCTATGATGATGATGATGAGATTCATTTTTCCGCACTTAGACTCCCATTCGGTCCGTTGTGCGTGGGGATTCTGGCTAACAGAGCCAGCCTAGCTCCGCCCAAAAGCACAGAAGCTTCCTGGGAGCTTCACAGGCTTCGCAGAGCGACCTCATTGTTCCGAGGATTTCTGCACGTTGAGTAGCTACGGTCTCGCATTCCAGGATGACGTGGGCGGCTGTTCTTTGGCGTCAAGGCATCCCCTACAAAGGGGGCTGTCTGTGGCGAATATGTTGAAAAGATGTTTGTTAAGAGGGTTATGGCCCGTAATTGTTCTTAATATTATTCGGGATGCAGCTAGTAGAATTATAAAAATAAAATCCGCAGGTAACTTTGCCCTGTGAGTGCCATGGAAATCTTTGAAGTAGGACAAGGTGTACTCGTAGATATCTCACGAAAGCAAGTGAAAATTACTGATGGAAAATGTGCCAATGTCATGGACAATGAAGCAAACTTATTCTCAATTAACTTAATGTAAGTAAACGCCCTATAACCGCCACCTAATACATTCCAAGAATCATTACAATATATTCAGAGGCTACCAAGACCTTATCACCCACCCTTTCATTGACCATCGCATTTGAATAACTATCACAAGTTAATTCTTCAGATAAAGACGTCCGCCATGTTGGGTGCGGCCGCTTCCGCCGGATGTCCAACTTGGACGGATATTCAAACTCGGCCGGAACTGGACGGTATTGCGACATACATTTCGAATTTCGAATGACTATTGTTGAGATGGGTTGTGGTAGTTGGTGTGTGACTTGAATGTATGGATTTGAGGGTAGTTGTGTTTATGTATCTGGATTGGGTTGTCCACTTAACGGGTGTGAATCCAGATTGATGTTTAGTAATGGCTTCCTTCTTTAAGCTAATAGTAACAATATATTGGGATCTAACATCATAAGACAAAAACAACTGGGGGCCTAAAAATGGCACTTTGGCAGAATCATAAAACAATTCATATCACGCAATTTCATCTGTATGACAGTTTTGTATGGAGATTCGTAAAATGCTATGTACACCTCTGCCTAAACCTTCAGGGATATAGGTGTGAAGCTGTCAAAGTCCCGGCTGTCATCCGTGAATCTTTGATAGTCGTTACGGGTAGTCCGAAGCCCGAAAGTCGGACAACCAGTCTTACCAAGGGGTATCGTATTACCCCAGTAACTGGGTTGTGGAGGTCAGATAGGCAGTCGCTCCATGTAAAATACTGGTATTCAGCTGCATCCGGTTAGACTGGAAGCCAACCCCAACATAGTTGGGAAAAGGCTAGGCAGATGATTATGAGTTGTAAAAAATTCTAAATGGATCCACAATTGCCCGATATATCGCGTAACATAATTATATACAATTGTCATAATTATACACAGTCGAATTGAAAACCTCCTTTTTGAAGTCAGTTAATAAAATGTATATTTGCGCGTGGGGTGGCGTCGGGTGTTACAAGTGTGCCTTAAAACTTTACACAGAAGATATTCTCACACGAACGGCAGATCAAACAAGGTGCTTGAAACTATCTCCCAATTAAGATATTTCACTAATTAGAAGTGCTCACTTGACCGAAAACGGATCGACTCTAAGGATTAAGGTTCACCGGTGAAAGAGTATAATAAAATAAGATGGGAATGGTATAGTTGTTGATATTGAAATATGGGTTTTACTTTGCGGTTTTTGATTTCTGCCTTGTTGTTTCTGTGTTATGATTTTAAGGGCTCCTTTATTAAAAAAAAAGTTGTTGTTAGCCTATCGTGCTTACATCATTAAGAAGTTGGATAGATGTAGTGATTACTCATGTTACGTCAGTTCTGAACGTTTTCATAACTCAAGTAAAAACTAAAATTGCTTTGAAATACTTAGCGCGAAGTTTTTTTATTTTCTTGAGTAGTGGTAGGTGGCGTTGGTGGTTGGTTGGTGAAATGACGTGTATTAAATTATTAAAATTAGTATACCCCCTTTATATTGATTTAGTTTGAAAAATTCCATTACATATTCTCCATGGGCCTTCCTGGCTATCAGGGTTTATATAAAAAAAATAAAAAAATTACATCCGAATTGAGAACCTCCTCCTTTTTTGAAGTCGGTTAAAAAGTGTCGATTTGCCCGTTGCGGGCGAGTAAATTCGTGCGAATCTACTAATAAGCCAAATATATCTGTGCCCACTACCCCTAACAATAAGCAAGGGCTAATCAATTGAAACAATATTTGTGTGGGGCGCGATGCTGGCTACTGATAATATTTGGCTCACGGAGTGATTACGATGAAGTTATTTATTCTAATATGGCCTATTTTCGTGAGTTTCCAAGAGTTACAAAAAAAAGTGTTATTATTTTTGCTTATTTTATGTTACTACAAGCCGTGTGCCCTAAGGGATCTCCCAGCGGTAAAAGTTAGGAGCTTCCATACAAACTGTCATCACTTATTTAACCCCTTTGCGATGAATTTTCAAAAATCCTTCCCTAATGCTATTTTCGCTACTTAAGGAAACTCTACAAAAAAAAATCTCGTCAAATCCAGCGGTTTACGCTGTGTGTAGTCTGTCAGTGAAAGAATTCCCTTTGATTTTTATTATGTAGATATAGTTACATAATTTAGTTAAGAGTAGGGTTGGATGGCCTCCAACTAGATGGACCTTAAAAAGGTTACTAGGACAGACTGGATGCGGAAGGCGGAGGACAGGGTGCTGCCTATCCAGCAGTGGACTGCGATAGGCAAAGTTGATTGAATTTAGTGAAAAGGCCCCCATGTTCAGTACACGTTTCATTTATTTACAAAAATAAATAATAACTACTCTACAATAATAAAAAAAACAAATAAACAAACAATGCAAAAATTGCGTGCAAAACCAGTTAATACACCAGTAAATCATCCAGCAAAAACAACTTCAGCTTACTACCTCATCTATTATTTGAGATATTCATACATCAAGGTTTCTTACTGTTGGACAGGGGTCAAGATATGGTCGAATTAATATTCATACGACAGGCCCAGGTGGTCGTCACTGACTGAGAAGGGTGGCCTTAAGGATTGGTCAATGTTTTGAGAGTATGGGCGCAGATGCGAAGTAAGGAGGTCAGGTTTTATGCCTACGTTCAGAAGGTTTGTGACGGAAATGTGTTTTCATTTGGTTCTCATAAAAAGTGTTGAATTTAGAATCTCCTCTTTTTAGATTCGGTTAAAAAAGGAATGCAGGTCAAAGGCAAAAATGAAAAGTGATAAAGTCTTATGAATAATCACAAACAAATACCACCAAAGTAACATTTTAAGTTTCTTAATTTTTTTATTTGAATCATAATATGCATTTTTTATTTACACATAAATCTAATCTCTAACAATAACTCGTCAATTTATTAGCTGATTTTTTAACAGATAACCGTTTTTAAGTCTTTCGATTAAAGTTTTTTTTGTGAAAATGCTTTTAAATATTATTTTAAGTAAGAGTCATCTTTTGGAAATCGATAAATTCTACAAATTCACTCAGTCATGTCTTTCAAATGACCCTTGTAAGATTTGACCAGTCTACCCCATTTGCCTACTCTCTCAGAGGGTAGGTGCCCAAGACAGTCGGGGTGCGGGTTCCGTCCCTCTTCTTATCTCTGCTCACGCCCGAGGACCTGCCTGATGGATTAACTTCATTGTTCCACCGTTGCCGAGTGACGCGGAATTTATAATTATACTGGCCCCTGTTTTATTTAGATTTACAGCGATTTAGTATGTATTGTTGGTTGAAGCTGAAGTTATTGGTACTTTTTATGGCGTTGTGATGTATTTAGGTCAATTGAACACGTAATTGGCCATGTATTTTTTAATATAATGAAAAAAGAGATGAAACAGATGGTTGATAGTAAACGAAGCAAAAAGAGTAGGTATTAAGGATCGTAGCAGGTGGCGTTTTGTAGTTTCTGCTTACCCCCATGGAAAAAAGCGTGAGTTTAAGTATGTATATACCTATACAAAAAGAGACCTAATTAAAGAAAGAACACTACAGATAGGTAGATTTTTATCTCAGACAAGTACACTAATACCAAAACTTATCCTTAGAAGGACTATAGGGTTTTCGTTACTAAAAGGCGCTGTAGATCAGGTGACCATTTGGAAAAATATATTTCGTTAGATAAGCATAGCATAATTAGCATGATTATAATGTTCCCATTGCTGGGACACAGGCCTCCTATCTATGAGAGGGAATGCGCCGTAATCCACCACGCGGGCCCAGTGCGGTTTGGTAGACGTCACATGTTTTCGAATTTTTGGTTCCAGGCCATGCCATATTATGGTATTTCTTTGACATCGTTGGTCTATAAACAACAATGTTAAAGAATTTATAGGTGAAGATAACTACTTTGAAGATTAGCTACATCAAACTTAGCAGAGATTCTGTATAATAATCCATAAATCTCAACACAGCAAGCAATAATTAATAATTTCCTCAGCACTACTTATACAAACTCGATAGTTTCAATATTTGTCCTCGGTTTGACCACCTACCTGAGTACCTACTTGAAGGGGTTGACCCTTATCAAAGCAAACTAAATTAACTGCTTCTAACATCTTGGCCGAGTTATTGTTCGGACTTCGGACCTCGTTCGGGCCCGCTCGACTGTTCCAAATTTGAAAAACAAACGTTCGAAATACAGTACGTATGCAAATAATAATGGTAAACTAATTAGGGGGTGGAGGGAGGGTTCGGACGTCTTCGGACGCAGGGATATGATCACGTCAGCTGTGAAGATTTGAAATCTATTTTCGTATCTATTGAATATTTTATGGAGAACGTGGTCAAGTAGATATGATGGAAAAATTTAGACTGAAAGTAACCTTTTTCGCCTCGCACAGGTCTTTTATTAACCCCCGACAGAAACAGAGGGGTGTTATAAGTTTTTTTTTGTTGGTTGTTTTTAATGTAATTTTGTTGTTAATGCTCCTTTTTACTATTTGTATTTCCTGTGCGTGTTCCACTTTTTTTTGTTTATTTTTTTTTTCTGCCTAAGGCATTTTGTTGCGCTACTTGTAAAGTGGTCTGTGGTGTATTTTACCGCTAGTAAATCAGTAATGATCAATATTTTCTATAGATTAAGAATTAGAAGTTTTTATACAATGAAGAAAAAAGTTAAAGATTGATGTGTTTTGTGAGGAAGATTTAAGACAATTGACATGATAAAGAAAGTGACTGCTGAAACGTTAATAGAACCCACCAACTTAGTTATATTTTCAGCGTTTATTTAAAAAAAATACAGTATAAGTCTGACTACTCCAAAAACACTTATAGAAAAACTACTTCAGAAGAACTCCTCACACTAATTATTTCAAGTACTCGCGAGTCGAGACATAAAAAAAAAAACAAACGAATATCTACCCCCATTCGTTGACTCGTAAAAACGCGTTGTCATTGTACATCCACAAACGAGTGGCCGCAATTTCCTTAGGAAAGCACTAAGTCATCCCTTAACCACACATGTCATGCGAAATACGCCTTTAACTCGATGAACATAGGGATCGAACAGAAGAATGTCTACGATTAGGATACACGGGAGGTAATTTGGCACAGCTTGTGGGGCTGCCAAATAGAAAATTGAAAATATTTATTGTCCAGGTAATACAATAAGCAGGTTCACTGATTAACAGCAAGTGAAGACGACATGAGTAACTTAAAATATTACCTACAGCTAGGTTACAATATAGTATTAACTAGTGAACCCTAAACTAGACAGTCAGTCTGTATCTTGGGGCTCGGAGTACGAATTCCAGAGTGGAGACTAGAGAAGTGATTTCAGGTATGGTATGGTGCGTGTGTATGTGTGATGTTTGTGTTGTGTGTGTGTGTGTGTGTGTGTGTGTGTCTGGTATGTGTGTGTGTGTGTGTGTAAGCGTGCGTGCAATTGTTCCGAGTCATCATAACCAGTGTTATGCAAAATTTCCTTTACATTTTTTTTGCAGCCGAATGAAGTAGTATTGTATTGTAGGCCGGGGAACGTCTTGCTAGCAGTGAGTTGCTGTCAGGTGTTGGGATTCTGTAATTGTGAAAATGTTACAGAAAATATTGAATCGGCAGCCAAGAATCAAGCAAAGACGGAGAAGCGAAAGGGAGAGAACAACACACTGAGAGTAGAGTCTTACTTCACCGTCTAGATTCCAAAATTTAGAATCAAGAAGAAGCGATACTCAACCAAGATTTGCTCACAGAATGAGGTGCGTAGTATATGACCCGATGTACGCAAGTAAAAAAAGCAGGTTCTGCTAAGCTATCTGTAAAATTTGTACAGTAGGTCAAGATGTTAGGCTGCACAGGATTATCATCCCTATGTTTCCACCGAAAGGGTAGGGTGTGCTGTGGCATAAATGATCACCGGCCAACACTGACGAAGACAAATGACACCCGATGCCGAAGTTACACTGAGATAAGGTAGGCTCCTTAAATTAGCCACGCTCACTTCAAACGTCTGTGTATTTTTCACTGTCTTAAGGCAAAAGGGTTCGCCCATTAGTTTCAGGGATAGTGAAAGTTTTATTGAGTTGGGTCTGTATGTAAGTACCTAGTAGTGTTGTCTCAAGTTCATTAGGGTACCTACCACCAGCTTTTTATTACCGACTGTTAAAAAGGGGTCTTTAAACTGGTATTTTTTCTTCTATTTTTTTTTAAATTTTGTCTTACAAACTGTGATGATATGAATGAAAATATAACTCGACTGTCCACAACATTTATTGCGATATTTACTTGAGTAGACAAATGTTTCGAACATTTATGAATCAATGGATTAGCAAAATCCTTCAAAGTGATTGATAGGGTGTTACGAAATTAGAGTTCTGGTCATACACGCCGCCGGTTGCGAGTACCTAGGTACTTTGCACCTGACCGTTCCGAAGAGCATCACCAATAAAATCACTTTTATATCCTTCTACGGCGCCCCCTCCCGGTTTTTCCACATAATTTTATATCTAAGTAAATTAAGATTAAACAATCATACCGCTGAAAAAGAAAAATACCACCCCAAGCTCTACAATCGAAAAGCCAACTGCTGATGGCTTTTACTTAACTTAGGTACTTGTTCAATTATACAGGAAGCCTTGTAATTTGACGTATGCCTTCCAGGACGTGATAGTGTGACCCATTTGCAAAAAATAAGCACCCCATAAAGCAGGGCACAAATTTTGTATATTTTTGAAAATTTTCCAAAACCGTTAACTGAATATAAGGTTACTTTTGAATTGTATACACTGTGTATACTAAAAGTAGACCACAGTTTTGTAAACCAGAGGAAATATTAGCAAAATCTAAGATACAGAGAACAACATGACTCCAGAACGCCGTGTTTATCTTGCACCACATTATATCGTGGCAAAGTTTACACAAATCACCTCGGCGACCACATAAGGCATGGCGCAAACGGGGCCCGCTCTGTAATTGTCCGAAAATTAGCTCTGACCGCATATAAATACGTTAAGATAATCTAGTTAAATGTTTGGTGTGAGTAATAAGATGTTAGCGACAGTGAATTGTATATTATTCTTATTAAATCAAATCGTTGTTTTTTAATTCTAAAGGAGGTATTACTTACGCTCTTATGTCATATATTCAATGACTGGATTTGTAACAACCAGAAAGCTGCCTGACCATACAAATAAGTGGTGTTTGTAGATTATATTCATAATTTTTCTGTTTTAATTAGTTTATAGCCACATAATTTTGTAAGCATATAAGATAATCAGCCTATAATGTTCCGACTGCTGGGTCACAGGCCTCCTTTCGGTGAGAGGGAGGGAGCGGTAATCCACCACGCGGGCCCAGTATAATTTCTTCATCTCTTCTGATGATCTTGGATGGCAGAAAGCGATAGTAGTTCTCCGATGAAACGAGCATATCACAAAAGACCAGCCGGTCTATTTTTATAAAAGTCTCTCTATAGTGAACTTGAAGTGAGCTGTCATTCCACTTAATGATGCTAGGAATTAACTCTAATGACAGCTCAGTTCACCTAAGTTTTCACGGTGAGATTTTAACAGAATAGATAGTAAAAGTAAAAAGTATAGTTGTCATAAGAAGCATTCACAGGAATTTGGTACATAGATACAATATTTATTTAATGTTTTTATTTAAGATACTGAAACTGATACCCATACTAGGCCAGGGTTTGTATTTTGGGAGTCGGCTGTTCACTTTTGCTATGAAGGATGACGTCAATTCTATGCCCCTGAATATATACTCCATCTACCCCTAACCTAAACGCTTACGCTCATGACTTGCACCACATTACACACAGAGCGGGCGGCAACTCAAATAGCGAGTAGGATCTAGGTGGAGGTACGACTGTACAAGGATAAGTCGTCGGGCAGTGTTTTCCAATTTGAAATGGGTAAGTTGAGTGTCCAGTTGCGGGGCTAAGAAGGCGTAGAAGTGGCTAATTTGTATAGTATAACTATACTAATAATAAAGCTGAAGTGTTTGTTTGAACTAGAACTAACAGCCGGATTTCAAAAATTCCTTTTGCATTTGATAGCCCAATTTTCGAGGGTGGCTATAGTATATTTAACATCACGCTAGGACTCTTAGGAACCGAGCAAAAAGAAAAAAAGTAAGAAAGAAGGAACGAAAAGCGAAAACGAATTAATAGCGTGGGTAGGCGATACGATGCGATGATGTGGGTCGGGTAACAAGAAATTTTACACTGACGAAATCGCGGGCAGTAGTTTAGTTATTATAATAAAACTGGCAAAAAATACATACGGTATTTTGTATTTATATTTTTTGTTTCAGGTTAATGGAGCGAACTTTCTTTGCTTTATTTGTCTTTGTTCCAAATTACAGCTGAAGGTAACTTACAAGTAGGTAATATTAATATATTCAATCAAATCAGCCTATCGCAGTCCACGGCTGAACATAGGCCTCTCCCGTGCTGCGCCACAACACCCTGTCCTCCGCCTTCCGCAACCAGTCTGTCCCAGCCACCTTCTTCGGGTCATCGGTTCATCTCGTTTGGGGGCATCCCACACTATGCCGATACGCGATCTCCACTCCAGGATACCTACCACGAGCTCTTAACGCGATCCACTTTAGGACCTAAACTGAACTGTTCTTCTAATTCGCACCATGATGTCAGTTTAACGATTCAATTTAGGCCGTGCCATCTGGATACCTACCACGAGCTCTTAACGCTCATTCACTTTCAACGATCCAAATGCCGCTAAGCGTATTGGACGTCATGGTACGACTGTGAACGATGCAGTTTAAGAACCTAAACTGAAATGTCTTGCTTTTGAATCGTTTTTAAATAGATCATGGTAGGCCTCCAGGACGTCACCAGCCATCGGTTCTGCACCAACCATGGCTAGCCCACTGCCACTTTAGCTTGCTTACTCTGGAAGCTATGTCGGTACGAGTAACTCCGGTTCATATGAATAAATATTATCTTCTTGTTTGCTATCGTCTTCTCTTTACAAATTCCAATACCTCATTACTCTTAATTAAGGCCAGTCTAAACAGTACATAGGTCTATGTGAAAGGCCATGTTCCTTAAATCTTGGTGCCCGCACCTCAGGGTACCGCGGCTGAAGACGTCTCACACTCCTCACTGATAAAGAGGCACCTGAAACTGTGACAACAATTCTGTAAAGGTATATGTTTGAGGCCATTAGAATAAGGTTTTTGAAGACAAAAGGGAAGGAATAGAAGGTCTTTCTCTATTCCTTCACAGGAAAGAAATGAAGAAAATGAAGGTATATTTTTTAGTGTCAGAAATAACTTATTTTACTTTCGGTATTTGTATTGACTTCTTTAATGCATTTATCTAACCCTAATGATATATATTTAATAGTAGAAAATAACAATTATTGAGCATACTTACTTACAAACCTGGGCAAGCGCTTGTCACAACTTTCCTTAGATCAGTTTTTTTTTTTTTTGTTTGAGTGTTTGTCCTTCTCTAGTCAAACATAGGCAATTTTTTATATTAACGTCATCAGGTCAGACTTGTGAGTATTAATTATTAAAGTAAAAATAATCTAAGAACATTATAATAATAAAAGTTTTAAATAAAATATTTTTTTTACACAGAACTTGCGGGTAGCAGATAATGCAGTTTTCATCCAAGACAATCTAGTTATTGCGCAATCAAAACTAAATATTTTAAAATAACATTTTAATATTTTACCTGTTTTATAATTAAACTATATCCCAAAATACTAAACACTTACCGCACTATCCTCTCTCCCCGACGATCTAACCCCACTGACCACCACCCGAGGTCAAGGGGTGGCGGGGGCGAGGGGGGCTGGTCAAGGAGTTGCTAGCTCATCCCGGGTTCCAATACATTTCATATTCCGTTGACAGAGGCACAATAATAACGCGGTCCGCCCGTGTAAAAGCAAGACATAGTTGATGTACCAGGATACTGGATTGTACTGGAAATGAATAGAAATTACAGATTACGTCACCATAATTATTTTTAAAAGTCAAATCAGAGTTAAGGATGCACTAACAAAGCCCGCGAAATTAAAATTTCGCGAATCATATTTTGATTAACGTACAACAAAAAAGTTGAATTTGGCGGGTTACCTACCCTGGTATACCCTAATTAATTTAAGTTATATGAATAAGGTAGATAGTGGTGACGATTTCCTTGTTCACAAACTTAATTAATTCTCGTAAGTCCTAAATTTTAATATTAGCTTCTGTTTTTTTTTAAAGAAGTATTCTTTCCAGCATCTCTACATCCTCAAACAGCCAATAGTTAGACATAGTTGAATTTGAAGACGTCCGAAATTTACGAGTGGCCCCAACCTTATGGGTGTCCGGCCATAGAATGTTCTAAATTCACAAGATGATTGCCTAGCAACGGATGTCTTACATAACTGTTACCTGGAGAACCGGAGTAATTTCAATACAATGTATCGATGAATCTGATCTGAGTCTTGTTGCTTAGAATACTTGGAAATTATTGATGAAGTTAGGGTTTCATAGGAAAACGGTAAATTCATAATATATTCTAACGGCCGTCATGAAATTCATGTCATTTCCCCCAGTATTTGACATTAAGGTCTCAAAAAACACTCTGTGTTTGGAAATCCGTGAGAAAACATGCACAACATTACAGACTTAAATCCAAGTTATAGCACAGTTTTTCAATAAAAAAAGGAAATATTCACAATAAATAAAAAAGGAGGATTTTGCACTGCTTGCACTAACTGACCAGTTGTATATTAAATGGATGCCCCTCCAAGTTATAAATTCAATTCGCACCCACTTCTGCACCCACAAACAATTCTTAAACACTGGAAAACCGCTGCATCCAGCTGCACAATCAAAATTCAAAATCCGAACACCCTAAATCGAATCCTTAGTGCCATTGTCCGTGTCTACGTTGACTGTCCGGGCCGTTCGTCCGGCGTCCGTACGGGCATCTTGGCCGTGTGATTGAGTTATACAAGTGTGTGATGAATTTTGATTTCAATTTACATTAAGCTGCAAGTTTAGGATTCTGTTTGGTTGGGCTTCTAAAGTTCTAAGTTTGGCTGGACGTGGTAGCAACATATTAAGGGTAACATTAGTTTAAGTATACTCGTAAATGTAGTTGCTACATGACCACGGATAGCATGTGTGGACTGTGTGAATGATTATATGGTTACAAAGGAGGTGACTACCGAAATGGCGACTAATAGAGAAGTATGGAAGAAAACGACATGTTGCTGACCCCAAATAAATTGGGATACTGATGAAGATGAAGACCGCTCATCGCAGAAGCGACGAAACACATAAGAAGGATTTTTGTCAATATTTTTTCGTTGACTACCCTGAAAATTTGAAACAGATGCTATTGCCAGGCCTCAAATTTTCATTAAATTGATGAGTTGAACGAGGTTTCCTTTGAAAATATCAAACATCATGTTTTAAGTTTCTGTACAAAAGGCGTTACTTTTGTCCTTTAAAACCTACAGCATAAAAACCTTTCAAATACGTCCTTAATTTCGAATAACTAATTTAATACCAAAAGTCCTCAAGCTTCAACCTAGAATATCTACGCGACCATCAATGTGTACGTCACAACTTCGTCCACCAAAAGACACACCAGCCACACAGCACACTGCTGCCAACCTAACAAAATCATTGTCACCGATAACGCCCAACGTCCACCAAAACTAAAAGCTACCATTTGAATACCGCTGTCTTTAACTCGAAATATACAGATAGATTTATTAATAACGAAAGGCGGAGGGAGGCACCCAACTATGCCTTAGGGGACGTAGGGGGGCAAAACTTGGCTTACGTTAGTCCTGCACCGGACAGGAGTGGTCATAACTAAGATATTTTGACCGTCAAGCAATTTCTTGGCTGTGTAACATCACAGGGTGTGGCCAATTTGTTGTTTGAGATTTTAACACTATAATTAATACTGTAATAGTATGATTAGTTTGGTTAGGTTGTTGGATTAACGTGTTTGTTTGTTGTTGTGTGCTGTTTTAAGTGTTGGGCTTGATTAAGAAGTTTGATAACAAAAGTATGTGAGGGTTGAAAGACTTTCGTGGAATTTCATCCGATGTATATTTTACCGTAGGTTTAAACAAGATAAAAATAAGTAATATAAACCTATTTCTATTACCAAAAGAAAGCATCTAGATTTATAGAGAGAATCGGACTTTCTATTTATAAGAATTGATAATTACAAAACCACGCTCTAATGTAGTACCGAGCGTTATGCTTTCCCAAAAGTTTAACATAAAGTCAATGTAAAAGTTTAATTTAATAACAAACCTCGTTTTTCTTTCCCACGTCAAGAAACAATCTATTACAGTAACAAAAACACGTCTTTATTCATAAACGTTGCTTAAAGTTAAGTAATGATTAGCGACAGTTTAACCATACTTTTTGACGTTTAAACGTCTCAACTTTAATCATCGGTTATAAATAAACCCTGTAATCTCAATTCATACAACACCCTGTATAACATCACGGGCTACCAAAGCCAGTTGAATACGATTGTAACTACAAACGTCTGTGTATGGGATGATATTAAATTCCATCTGACCGAGTCTGGGCGCTAATTTATATAATATGCTAATTCGGTACCGTTTCTCTTAATGTTGGTACCTCTGAAGGTATGTATGATTTTAGGATCGTTGGGTTGGTAGGTTGGTAGCTTAATTACCTACCTTTATGATTTAAATTGTGGGACTTGAAGTGGATTTTATGTGTGTAGTTTGCAACATTCGATTTTGCGAACGTTGTTGCCACATCAGTAACATTGTTTTTAAACTGAGGGGCAATTCTCGTAATTTTAAGAACGTTCACAGTCCGATTTCATACTCAATCTGTCAAAAATACCTTTAATTTCCCCACATTTTTTACAAGTTTTTGACACTGACTGTCGCTGAGATGCGATTGCGATAGATTTTAAACGTTTTCAACTATGGGAATTAGCCTTCTGGTATGTGATTGCGTATGTAGATAAGGCATCTTCTACATTCATACATGTCGCCAATTAATTTAAGCTTTTTATGTACTAACAATAGGTTAAGATTTTACTAACACTATATGGATCAATGGTCTGAAATAAATAAATAATTATTTATTATTATTATTTGGTAGAAAAATCAAAAATAAAATTTCCGTGAAATGATTTCCAATGAGATTCATTATTCGGATTAATACTGGAGTACGCATTACTGAAAACAAAATAGATGACCGCGCCCTAATTGCGTACACAATCTGAATCATTTTGAAGGATATTGCTAATTCAGTGGTTCATAATTATCTTCGAAAAAGTCTGCGCAACAAAGTAAATAACGCTAAGAATGTTGTTGAACCGTTAAAATTAAAGCTTTTATGCTACTGTGAGCTGCTGCGCTCCAAAACGGGTATAGTTGACTTAGGCAAGAAGGCTGCCAGGCTCAAGTGGGATTGGGCGGGTCACATCAGCCGCATGCAGGATGACCGCTGGGCAAAAATTTCCACACAATGGGTACCTGAAGATGAACGGCGCCACCGAGGTCGGCCCAGAAAGCGGTAGCGAGATGACCTGGACGCGTACCGCGAGGGCTGGTTTGACTTGGCGCGGGAAAGGAGTTCCTGGAAGGACTTGGGGGAGGCCTTTGCGCAGCAGTGGGACAGAATAGGCTAATAAAAAAATAAAAAAAATGCTACTGTGAACGACTTGCCCACGTATTTAATAATGATTTGTTGCTCAGATCGAAGATACCTCTAAAATTAAGATCAATCATTATATGAGGACGAAATGAAAGACCGCTATTTCAAACTTTTTGTAGCACTTGCTATATGCTTTATTCTTAATACCACAGATAATATCAAAAAATATGGTGGCGGATACACACACATTACAGAACAGCTACTGTTAGTCTGTTACGCAATTACCAAGAAAAGGATGAACAGTAAATGTGTTTGTGTTGTCCGTGAAAATATAAGTGAACTTGCCATAATAGTAATAACGAGGCTGGAGCAATTCAAGATAATTTAAATAATAGGTAATAGAAAGTAAGGAGGCAGACGTGGGCTTATAATGATGGTTGATAGCCTGAAATGGGGGAATGAGTGGAAATCCATGATTCAAATTGTAAATGTGTTAACTGTTCAAGATTTTCATATTTAGGTAAGAAATACCTACTCAGTTATATTGCATGTGTGAGTGAACTTAAACTGCAGTGCAAGTGCGGAGTATTATAAAGAACACGTGAATCAAGTGTCTTACCCCTTAACGTATTTAATATGAAATTCGTTATTGGACGATTTCAAAATTTTATAGTTACTTAGCAGTTTAAGTTAGGTATATTTAAATTGCTTATTAGCTAGATTGTAATGTAATAAAGTCTCATCGACTGTGACATTTCATACAATAAAAAAAGTTATATTGCATCAGAAGAGTTAAGTAAATTGTTAGTATTGTTTTAGTACCTATATATGTAATTATTCGTTATTTCATTTAGTTACTGGTGTAATTAGTTAGTTGTTTAATATTTAACATACTATTGTATTACTTGTACTACATAAATCTTTATATCCTACAAGGTGGACTGATGACCTGGTGAATTCTGCAGGATTCAAAAAGCACAGAACCGGTCGAAATGGAGGTGCTTGGGGGAGGCGTATGACCAACAGTGGATGAACGTCTTTCGGCTGAAACGATGATGATGAAATCTGTTAATCCAAAAACAACAGAAATAAAAGGTATAATCTCATAATTATTTCATAAATCTCTGTACAAGTCATGAATTCACCAAAATTACAATCCTTAAAAAAAATTGTAACTTGAGAACTTAACCTATTTTTTGTCTTAATTAAATATTTACGAATATTTAAACGAATCCCATTCAAACATATACCTGTAACCATAGACTTATAAAAAAGATGGACTCCGCCCCACACATTATATCGAAACTGAAGCACCATACCGATCTATGTGTGTGTGATTGACGATTGGCGCTGTCGTGTCACGTAAATAATGGCGGCCGGTCGGCATACTATGATATAAATGTGAGCGTGAGGCGTGTTTGTACAAGCGGTCCCGGCATACTTACTGTGCTTCACTTTCGATATGCATGGCGCGGAGTCCATCGTTTTTTATAAGTCTATGCCTGTAACAAACAACAAAAAAAAATTTTTTTTTGACAAATAACTTCAAACCCCCACATTCACGTCTCTGAGACCATCCCCTCTAACTTAAAGTTACAAGAACCCTGTCTAAGTTTCCCCGGACACACGCTAGCATACAGCTTAAGATCCCTGTACTTAAAACTTGAACAGGGCATTTAGGACACTTGACTGATCGGCACCAACTTAACCTTAAATTAAGTAATTTGTACACTTAACTACAGTTTGGAGATTCTTACTTACCCTGTTTAAGTTGTTGATAGAGTTGAGAAGGTTTAGAGGTGCGAAACTATTTTTAAGAGCTGACTGGTTAGCGTTTCGACTGAAGACGTGGTGACATTTTTTATGAGTGAAAATATTATTTCACGCCTTGTTTCCCCGAAGGGTTGGGCAGGGGTGTACCTATGATATACCCATAGTTTGCCAGTTAAAGTCGTGGGTTCGGACTCCGACAGGCGCTTTACATTGTATAATTTTATTTCATCACCATTGTTCTCAAAAACGGTGAATGAAAACATCGTGAGGAAACCGGCATGTCCTAGAACCAAAAATTTGAAGACACGTGACATCTACCAACCCGCACTGGGCCTGCGTGGTGGATTACGGCCCATTCCCTCTGACAGAGAGGAGGCCTGTGTCCCAGCAATGGGAACAGTGAAAAAAATTATACAAAGCCGCTATTGTAATTTTAAAGGCTAGGACGTCCTACTTCCTGGCCTTGTCTTCTCTACAGCCCTTACTAATTCTATATCCAGAGTCAATTTGGATAAGAGTGATAGCCAGGCTGGCCTCGAGTGGGCCTCACTAACGACTTTCACTTGCCCGCTTCAGGTGCCAATCGCTTGTTACCGATCATCCGCTTTATTTATGTATTTGTTACGTGATAGTTTAAGGATGTACCTAGGTAAATGGATTCATTAGGAAAATATTTCAGTCAAAAACATTGCGGGTAGAACGAGGATAAAAAAATAAAGAAAAATGCGTTTATTGACATTATAGCAAAATAAATACACCTTTTTTATTTTTTGGGAGGGAAATTATCAAATAATTTCTCCAGCTCTGGGCGGAGCGGGAGGGCGTGTCAGACTTTTACTGACTAAAACCCACCCGTGTTCCTTCAGTTGCCTGTGCCAGGGGCCACGGTAACTCTTTCGAACAACCCGCGACCCTGACAGGCATCGGCCCTAGCGGACCCCGTCAGTTAGTGCTGACTGACTGACTTTGACTTTTTTGACGTGCTTTCCGAGGCACGAAAGAGTCTTGATATATAAAGATGGTCACACATCCACGCACCAAATGCGGCAAGCGTAGCTTAACCTGATCGATTTACCGTGCGTGTTTAGCTATTCCAGTCTGATCCCCTGAACCCCCCTCCTTGATCCCCTGCTAGTTCTCCTCCTGTATTAATCTTTGTCTTATTCACTATAACTTAGCCACAAGCCCCTCAATGTCAGACATGAATTTCACAATATTTAAGTAAACACCGCGGCGGCCATTTAATAGGTGTTTACTTGAATCATACTTTAACTTTATTGCTGTTATGATTATCTACCACAATTTGTTACATTTGCTACTTCAAACCTTAGATACAGGGTATTTTATAGTTAACAGACACTTCTTTTATTGAAATTGTAATGTTAACAATTGTGTTCGTGAGCAGTGGTGGTCCAGTGGTAACGGCCTTGACTTATGAGTTATATATAGGTCGTGGGTTCGAACCTAGAAAGGCGCTTTCATCATCATCATCTGCCTAGCCTTTTCCCAACTATGTTGGGGTCAATTTCCAGTCTAACCGGATGCAGTTGAATAACAGCATTTTACATGGAGCGACTGGCTATCTGACCTCCACAACCACAACTGGGTAACATGATACCCCTTAGTAAGACTGGTAGTCAGACTTTCGGACTTTTTACTACGAATACTAAAGTTCCACAACTGACAGCCGGGACCGTACTTTCCGAGGCACGGAGGGATCTCGGTATGTAAAGATGGTCACCCATCGTAGCTTAACCAGATCGATCGACCTGTGCGGCTGTTATTATTTAGCCACGGGCCCCTCATGCATGGGATTAAGGTATAATACAACATTTGGCAAACCATAACAAAGATGAACCCCTGAGTTAGGACACGAGGTTGTCGAGATGTGAGACGTGGACTTTGCCATAATTGTATCGATAATCATTACGCATTATCTTCCTTTCTCTTTCTTTCTCTTTCTTTCTTAGACACGGCACGCATAGTGAAGAGGGCCCTCTCTAGAGCCATGACCAGCGGCAGTTTCGTTCCCTGTTCCTGATGCCGACGGGCTACTATTTTTTCAGTGTTTTAATATATCGGTCAAGCTCCGCGCGTACCCTATGTACTACGATACAATAGAAAATCAATTGTGTCTCATTAGCGGAGCTTTTTTTTTTAAGGTTGGCAAATCTTCAAATGACTCCTCCCGCTCTGGGTGGAGCAGAAGGGAGTGCCAGACTCTTACTGACTAAAACCCATCCATGTTTCTTCCTTAGCCTTTTATGTTCCGGGGCATCGGTAACCCTTTCGGACAATCCTGAATTAGCGGAGCTTGAACAGATGAAAATTGAAGCAATTACATCCTAACACTTCAAGGTTAACCTGACCTGTAACCTGAAAGTCACAAGATCGTGCAAAATTAAAGACAAATCAGCAACAGTTCGACTCTAACGTCATGCAAAACTAACTGTTCCACACAGCTCAAAGCTACAATCGAGACATCCAATACCCATACTTAGCCCTTATCTCTTAACCAAATCAAAATCATTGTCATATAAAACAACATCCTCTGTCCAATCATTACGGACAATTTTCTCAAGCTTACATTTCTGCAAACGCCCGCATCACGACGGAGCATCGTGCGAATAGACCTCCATTTCTTGGGCATTGCTCTAAATCACGAGTGGGATGGGCGTATCAAGATCTCTCGGTCGACGGTCCTACGATGTGCGTTGGATTATTCTGGTTAGTAATCGGGGCTATTGTGTGATTTGATTTAGTTTGGATGTAATTGATTGACGAATATGGGGACATAGAAGCTATTGGGATAGTCTTCTTATTCTTTTCGAGTTGGTCCTAGTAGGTGGTTACGCCAATCGTAGCATCAGTGCCGTTTATACAACGTGGAGACAACAATACGACAATAAATGAGAACACTGACAATACTTAAGCATAAAAGTATTTTGCGACTGTCAAAGAAATCCTAACATTGATATTGAAAAAGGGATTTTTTCAAACAAACTAAATGGTAGTGATGGGCCGACTATGAGTTTTGCCTCTTTTTGGATGTCTTTGGTTGAATTTTCAGCACATTGGAAACCGCTTAAGATACCTGAAGTTTAATTTATTGTTGTCTCCACTTTGTATATCCGAAGAAGTGCAGATGTGTGGCCACTTTGGACACTAACATGGTTGGTCATGCTTTGATTAGGAGCACCTTAAAAATAAAGTAAAAAGTTTACCTCCATATTCCTCGTAGTTTTGATAATCAAAATAATTTACTTACGCTCTCACTGCTTGTAATTAGTATGAATGCATCTTTGCATGTGCCAAAATCATGATCTAAGACGATAAATGATAAATACTTGGCAATCTTTATTCAAAATAAAATAAATATCAGAGCAAATGGCAACATATTAAAAAAAACAATGTTTTATTTAGTAAAGCATCTGAAAACTTAGTTCATATTTAAATAGATATAACTTTTAATATGTTGTGGAAAATGTTTTAGGTCATTACCATTTATAATTCTTGTGTATTTATAACTTAGTATAAAATTTTTATGTATAACTGTTTATTTTCCCGAATAAATAAAATAAAAATAAAAACGTAGCAAAAGATAACGTTATAGTGTTTTGGTTTCAACATTAACAATGTCATATTATCAACCTCACAGAATAAGGCTCTAAGTAAGTCATTGCGGATTACCACAATGTATTGCGTTTGGTAAACTGTGCTTTTAGCAGTAGTTCTACCATGTAATAAGGACCTGGGTCATTATGTAAATTAGTAAAAGCATACTAAAGAGGATATCAGCGTAAAGAATATAGTCTACCATTGTTAGAGACACATGTCCAATAAGTCACATTTCCAAAAATGACAACGCAGATGCTGTCAAAATAATTTTAAAAAGACATTCTAATTCGACCAATGATCTAGATGGAACTACAAAAAGACTACACACTAATTAAGCCGCCATTAACGAAAAACATAACGAGACACCAAACAGAATCAATTTGATCAGAAAGAAACAAGACGGCCGTATAATCACACGCCGACCCGTAACCTCTTAAACAACCGGAGCCAACATCGGTTCGGAATGTAAACAGCGGACCATCTCCTCAGGCGCCATCTATAATTTTCTAACAATGCTTCGAACATGTCCAAAATAACTCGACCTGTACAAAAAACCCACCCTTCCCTCTTGACACCCTGTATAGTCTCAGACAGGGGACGGGACAGAGATCAGGTTACGCTGGTTTCAAAATACACGCTCGATCGATCCAGGATCTATCCGTGGATATTGCATATTTATCAACCTTTGACACGGGTAACAACGTGGAAGTAACATCTTCATGGGCAAAAAGGGTACAAAACAAACATGTTTAGAGGTGTTTGAACTTGTCCGGCGTATGGGAATCGATGTGCACTTATGATGGAGTCATTTTCGAAATGGATGATATGCAAATTTTTTTAATGAATATATATTGCTTTAGGAAAGTTTTGAGGGTTTAGTTGATGAAAGCCCAATTCGTAAAATGCCTAACAGTATGAATGTGCATTGCGCATGACCATAAGAGTAGGGAAAAACAAAAGAAACGACAGATGGACTGTGTGAAAGATGATATGGCCAGAAAGAGGGTGACTACCGAGGTGACGACTAATAGAGAAGTATGGAAGAAAAAGATATATGTTGCGCTGAACCCAAACGAGTTGGTGTGAGGGCAGGATAATTATTATGATGATGATAATAATTTTATTAGTTTTATTTTAGGGTTTTTTTTAAATGTTGTATTCATGTTTCAGTTGCCCCGGCAATATGTTGGCAACACAACATTTAGTTTTATCTGCCATTACTGTCAATGTCAATAACGTCATTCACTGTACAAGAACCATGGACTTAATATTATATGACAAGAACACATTAAAAGAAGCACACGGTTTTTCCATCCAGTCAGAATTTTATAAATTTAATAGTTTAACTATTCCAGTTCCCCACAGAAGTATTTGTTAGCTTTAGGTTGCTTTTCATGTCTTACAACCTTATTAGCAAAAACGAAACTAACACAGTAGATAATTTCGTACACAATCTATAAGTTCCATCAAAATCGGGGCTGGTTAACAATTATTATGTTTGACTTCACAAAATATTTCCTTGTACCTTAATACAGTAATCTTTTAATTTGAAGCGGAATTAGGTAAGATTTGTAAGCTCCCATTTGTACAAATAAAATACACTTTATCTTTATTAACTTTATTACCAATACGAACATCTTTCACTCGATTATCGTCTTGGGAATCAAACATGTCAAAGTTTTTTTTTTTTCATATTTTGTATCTTATTCTTTTGTTGCATTCGTAATTAATCATTTCTTTATACAGGGTCCCATTAAAATAGATGGACAAATTTTAACACAGCGCTCTGTACGTCAAACCAAATATATCCAAGCAAAAAAAAAACACTGATTAAAGTGATTTTATTTTGACCTAAAATAATAAATTGCCGGCACATTAGCGTATTTTCGTTAGCTGATTATTTTTCTTGTAAGTATTTAATGCGTTTTTCTAATATACATTTTTACCATCTTCCTTATTTTGGTGGTCTGAATGATTTCTAAAAGTTTGTCTATCTATTTTAATGGGACGTTATACACACATCAAAAGTGTCTAGGGATCAACATATATTTTTGCAATAACTTTTCTCCTGATTGATATTAATTAAAATTTTCTTTAAGGATTCATCAAATAAAGTGTTTTCGTTTGTCACAGTAACGATAAACCAAGTCACCTTTGCATTAATAAAGAAATTTGCCATTTTCCTAATAAAGGGATTTTTGACATTTGAACCACTAACACAAAAGTTCGAAAAAAAGACTGAAATAACAGTTTTCTTTAAAATTTTATTGGGTAACTTAAACAATTAATAATCCGTGTTTCTACCGCGAATACTAACAACACAAGAACATCGGTTTGGCATACTCAAAATGAGTTCATCCAAATCACGCTGTGGAATGGCCGCCCATGTTCGTTGCAACAACAAAAAAAGGTCTTCTTGCGACTGGATACCCTCCATATTCGGCAGAGCTCTTCTCTGTAGCATATCCCATGCATGCTCAATCGGGTTCAAGTCTGGCGACTGAGCAGGCCAGGGCAGGACATTGATGTTAGCTGCGGCGAGAGTCTGTCTTACAACTCTTGCGGTGTGCGGTCGTGCATTATCATGCATTAACTGAAATAAGGGACCGATTTGCACTTGTAGAGGAACGATGACGTCTGATACAATCGTCTCAGCATAAATTTGAGCGTTGAGGTTGCCTCTGATCCAAATCAACTCAGTTCTTCCGCCGATCCAAATACCCGCCCATACCATGATGGTTCCACCACTATAAGGATGGACTTCCTGGCAGGATTTTAATCGCTGTTGGCGTCCAGGGGTTCTCCAGTGTCGTATACGTCTTGTATCCGGTCTCATACCAAAACGAGACTCATCAGAAAAGCACACGAAACGCCATTGTTCTTCTGCCCAATTTCTGTGTTCAAGAGCCCATTGATATCGAATCCTACGATTGTGCATTGCTATAGGTGGTACCCGTAGCGGTCTTCGGGAATGAAGGTTCACTTCATGCAAGCGGTTTCTGACTGTTTGGTCGCTAATTAAGTTCCCTGAAGAGTGATGAAGCCTCACGGCTAACATCATGGCGGTTATTGTTGGAGCTCTTCGAGTTAAGATTTGAATGTATCGGTCTTGTCTCCGTGTGGTGCAGCGATACCGTCCTCCATGGCGCTCAGCCACGGCACCAGTGCTTCGGTAACGTGTCCAAAGTCGGCTGATAACACTCTGACTTGTATTCAGAGCTAAAGCCACAGTACGTTGCCGGGAACCAGCTTCTATCATTCCCACGGATCTGAGCATTTCTTCCCTGCTTAAATGACGTCGCCGCTCCATAATAACGTTGGTTTTAATCAGTAGTAGGGAAACAGTAGCACTAATAATGTCTTCAATGCGTTGTATGTTTTTATAGGGAAAATATTGACAGCTGATTTTCATCTTTTACTCGAATTTGATTCACAGTTCCTGATTAAAATTATGAAATGCACCAAAAAGGATCCATATAAATTTATAAAATCATAAATTTATTACAAAGCCACATCTCAATCTCAAGAAATCCGCATAAAAATGCTTGATCCCTAGACACTTTTGATGTGTGTATAATCCTACATTATACTCGTATATGTGAAAGTTTGTATGTTTGCTACTCATTACTCAATCACGTTAAAACGGCTGAATGCATTTGGATGGGCACACAGATAGTTTATAACCTGGACATGGGATACTTTTATCCCGATATTTCTACGGGATCGAGAGTTTTACATGTAAAACCGCGGGGCACTGCTAGTGTATTATATATAAATTCATTTGCAATGTGTTTAGTACTTAAACAGCAGGTACCGACAGCATTCCACAGTTTCGTATGAATAATTTCAGATGGTCGATAAAAAATAATATGAATTGAATTGAAAACTACTTTTTGGTTAGACAAGGTCCTATAAAGCTTAGTATCGTTCATCGAATTATTGAAGAATTATGCTAATCGTTGGCAGAATATAAACTAGGTAGGTAAGACAACAAGTAAACAAGTACCTAATACGACAGATTGGGCGAAATAATCCAACGAGGCATGCAGTGGGCAAATGGGATATGTCTGAAATTGGCAAAATTTCAAAACTCACATGCTAATATCAAAATTAACATAGCCTATTTTAATTTGTTGTATATCTTTGGTAAATCAGCGGTTTGGTAATTGCGTAATACAATTAATTAATTGCTTTCATTTTCACAGTTCAACAAACAAAATAACGCACTGAATGTTGTTTCATTGCATTATTTACGTTCGTGAGCAGACAAATTTTTCGAACTTATGAAGATGCAATGCATTAACAATATCCTTTAAAATGATTCATATTGTGATTGACAGTGCGTTAAACAATTACATAGGATGCTGGTAGCAACATAATGTGTTTGTGATAAATAATATAATTTAAATACAATCAATAATTTGTGTACTTTCTGCAAACAGTCAAAATTATTAATTATGTTAACAGGAAATTCTTTGCCAATTTTGTGATGTTAGGTTTTAGTTGCTAGCTACTCCCAACAACCAGTAGACGATCTGACTACTGGATTTGGAGAGTAGCTTCTATGTTTACAATAATAAAGTCGCATTTACAACAAGAAACTTAGCAAATCAATATTGGAAATAAATGTCGGTTTCGTGGCATATCCGGTTGGAACCAAGATTTTTTTCTGGCTTTTGCACACTTGGCGATTAAGAGCTAGACCGAAAAAGAGTAACATTTTGCCCATGTGCGTTACTTCGTTCCAAAAACGCTAAATCAATAAAACAAAATTAGTACTTACTCCATTGTACTTCAACTAGTATACTAGGCACATCACGCATTGGCCAGTAAGTGGTATTGCCCAAGCCTGCTTGATATTCGAACGTGACACGGCCGTGCCCACGGACCAATTTGCTGTAATCGTACTACAGCCATTACAGATTAACCATTTTACATTACAATTCTGGGAACGGGTGATTTTTAAGGTTTTGTATTTAATGAGTCGTGTTTGTGATTAAGTAGGAATTGGTAGACAAATGGCAGGGTTTAATTTTTTGGTGAATGGATTAATCGTGCAGGTATAGGAGCCAAGGTTGGAATGAATCAAGTTGATGAAAATGTTTGTGATGGAATGCCAAAAAATTTCCATAATAATTAATAATATCTAATTCTATACTAATACTAGCTGCGCCCCGCGGTTTCACCCGCGTAAGTTTCGATTTAGGGGTATGAAAAATAGATGTTGGCCGATTCTCATAGATACCGGATAAGCACAAAAAATTTCATCAAAATCGGTCAAGCCGTTTCGAAGGAGTATGGCAACGAAAACTGTGACACGAGAATTTTATATATTAGATTATAAATACGTGTCTGCATAAAAATAAAGCTCAAAATAAAAAAGTTAATGAACCAGCTGAAAAATCTCTTAGTCAACTTTTGACCCTTTCCAATTCGCACTAAAGAGTTTCATAAAGTGACAATTGTCTTCCCTGTCAAATCGTTCTTAAAAAAAATGAAGTACCATTAAAAGCCGTTCATCATAATTGACTAAGAAGTGACTCGGACGAAGTGGCGGTGCTTGAGGAAGGCCTATATCAAGCAGTCTTTTGGCTGAAATATTGATGATGATAACTGGCTATAAACATTAACTAATAGACCATTAGACTTAACACACGAGTAATAAAAAAGAAAACAAATTCAATTTTAACAATGAACTAACAAATGATGTAATTACATACTATAATGACGCATAATAAAGAAAATTGTCTAAATGTGAACACAAAATGTACGTCGTTATAATGTATGGCCATTTCTAGCGCCATGGGCACTTGACTCATGTTATGTTTAGAGGAAAAAAGTTCGTGGCCGTTTTGCCGGGGATTTTTGTTTGCTTTGCAAAACTTTTGCGCAATGTCAGCCTATAATAGCCTGCTGGAACACAGGCCTTCTCTAATAATCCATTACGTGGGACCAGTGCACGTTTTTGGATGTCACACGTCTTAGAAATTTTGGTTCTATGACATGCCGGTTTCTTCACGGTTTTCCTTCACGGTTTTGAGAGCAGTGGTGACGAAATAGTTTACACAAAATATAGTGCCGTTCCGTCATTTCAAGCTTGCTGCAAATCACGTCCATATTAGCACCATATAGACACATACACACGTGTTATTGTGTGTTATGATAAAAAGCCATAAATAAGTATAAATTCGACCTCTCCATACAATTCACGGAGTCATGTCAAAGCTTCTATTCACATTACAAAGCAACTTAACTGTCTTATGTTGATATCAACCATTTTGTTTAGACCCCTCACTCTGTCCTATCCTTCCCTTCTTTGTCCCTTTTCAGTAACATTTCTAGAGGGGTGGAAGGTCTTCAAATATTGGTATTTTCGTTCTATTGTTTCGAGATCTCTCATTCGTGGTTTATCATTATAAGGTAATCATCATCATGTTTGTTTGTATGTGATATGGGAATGCGTTGTTGGTCACTGATATGGTTTATGATATCTTTAACGTTCTTTGAATTGTCTAGTTAATGAAGTCAATCTTATCTGGTTGAGTTGGTACACTGTCTATTTTTTTTTTGTCTTTACGAGCATTTGTCCGTTTTCGTATTGTCTTTGTGTGTTCTCTTGTCGATAATATTTTGGCTAGTAATGTAATTATACGTTTTACAACCGATGATTTCAATCATTATAGTATTGGGCGATTGACATACAGGGTGTAAAAATGACCACCACATAGTCATCAACTACGCATTGTATACATCAAACTAAGGAACATGGCATGAGATAATTGTTTGGAAACTACTTTTATTTTTAGTGTAAAAATTTGCTGTTTGCGGTAGTGCGCAATGTAACACACGCAAAACATTGTGCCTATGGGTGCATGCAACGGGAACAGGTGTTTAAAGTTGTATTATATCAACAAAAACTTGTTCTAAAAATCAGTAAAAATTCTTGATGTAAAAGTTTTTGTTCAAAAAATCTGTAAAAATTGGAATTTTGACCTTCAATGTCTCTCAGAAGATTTCCAAGAACGGTCCAGAACAAAAAAAAAATACAATGACGGGGAGTACAAGTGACTCTCAGTTCCGTTAAGTGTGTTTTTAGACCCGTTATAGCATTGAACGGTTTCAGGATGTAAATAAAAATTTTTTTTTTTGCTTCTGATCTATGAAATGTTATATTATCCCTTACAAAATTCATCTTTCCCTAATCGCTCTTTGCAGCATACCACACACTTTCCCAAAGTATGATTCTGATAATATTTATTTTATCCGTTCATCATCTGCCTAGCCTTATCCCAACTATGTTGGGGTCGGCTTCCACTCTAACCGGATGCAGCTGAATACCAGTATTTTACATGGAGCGACTGCCTATCTGACCTCCACAACCCAGTTACTGGGTAATACGATACCCCTTGGTAAGACTGGTTGTCAGACTTTCGGGCTTCTGACTACCCGTAACGACTGTCAAAGTTCCACGAATGACAGCCTTTGCTTTCCTTTGCCAGTGCTTTCCGAGGCACCCCTCCGTGCCTCTCGGTATGTAATGATGGTCACCGATCCACAGACCAACCGCGGCGAGCGTAGCTTAACCTGATCGATCGACCTGTGCGGCTGTTACTATTTAGCCACGGGCCCCTCTTTTATTATTTATTTCATCTGTTGTGAAACAATTTATCTTTTCTAGCTTACTATTTTAAATTCTATCCACTGACCTAAAGAAGTCAGGGTTCAAACGGTTTCTCATTTCGTAAGGTAAAATCGTTCCAAACATTTACCTCCTTCATTACCATATTATCGTGTGTGTACAATTTTATCGCTTCTAACATCTGTATATTTATCGTGTCTTATATCAGTATTTATCATTTCAATCGCTGTATGATTACTATGTGGCGTGTATGCTTGTAATTTTTGGTAATTTACGTAATCATTTCAGAAGTGGTTCGGATACATTTTATTACAATTAATGTTCATGTATTGGGGTCGGGGAATTTTATTAACAGGTTTTTTTTAGGGTTTGCATACGTTTGTTGGCTGGTTAAATAGTGTGATTGAAGTATGATTTATATTGTTTTAATGACTATGTTTTTAGAACTTTAGTTTCAGTAGTCAGTAGCAACATTATTACTTACATAACTGTACATACTGTAACCTACCCCAGGAAGGGGGCTCGTGGCTAAATAATAACAGCCGCGCGGGCCGATATTCATGGTTAAGCAACGCATGCTGAGGTCAGTCTGCGGATGGGTGACCATCCACTACATACCGAGACCCCTCCGTACCTCGGAAAGAACTTAGCCGTTGGTCCCGGCTGTCATTTGTAGATCTTTAACAATCGTTACGGGACGTCAGAAGCCCAAACTCCTACCAACTAAAACCCCTGAGCTCCTGGCCCTGCTAGCATGAGTCGGGGGCACGGCATTATAAGCACATGCACCCTTAACAAGATGTTGCCTTGCATCGATAGTACTCTTCAGGTAATAGCTAGGTACCTAATACAAGCTGGTGTCCACGTCAAATCACGTATTTTGTGTTGTACTTTAAAAAATCCGGTCAAGTGCGAGTTAAAGTCGCGTGGAGGGGGTTTCGAACGATGCGCACAATATTGAGCGATTTACCATGTTTTTTTAAGGCCACAGGCTTCTAGGTTTTCCTGTATAGGTATTCTTTTATAATTTTTTCAAAATTTTAAGCTCTGTAGTTTCGGAGATAAGGGAGGAAGAATGGTAAATTTTCGTCTATTTTCTTAAATAATTTTAGTTACAGTTGACTTTAAAATTATGAAAAAAAATTTGAGATTCTCACAGTAAGTCCTTTCATTTGATATGTCACACGATACAGATAACATTTTTTTTTTCTAAAATGAAGGGGTCATTTTAGAAAAAAACATTATCAACATTCATTTATTTACATTACACGTCTGTGTTTAGGTCACAAATATTCATATGTGTACCAAATGTCAACCTAATCGGTCCATTAGATTCGGAGAAAATTGGCTGTGACAGACGGACGGACAGACAGACACCCGAGTGATCCTATAAGGGTTCCGTTTTTTCCTTTTGAGGTACGGAACCTTAAAAAAGCATAAAACCCGACGCCAAAACTATTAACTCAGTTCTATAATATATGTGAGCAGCCATCATAAGCAGTGATGGCCCAGTGGCATCGGCTTTGATTCACGAGTTCGACCCCAGGCAGGCACTTTAAATTTTTGTATTTAATTTCATCACCACTAGTCTCAAAACGGTGAAGAAAAACATCGTGAGGAAACCGACATGTCCTAGAACCAAAAAAATCGAAGACATCCTCTACCCCACACTGGGCCCACGTGGTGGATTACGGCCCACTCCCTCTCACAGATAGGAGGCCTGTTTCTCCAGCAGTGGGAACATTATAGATTGATTATTGTTATGTATCTACGTCTCACGAAGCAAGCCTTCTAAAAGGCTCATCTCTACAGTTTCCATCAACAATCTGAGTCCAGTCTTTCAAGAAACCAAGAAGCCATGACGTGGAGATCTGTCCTCGGTAATTATAACGTTCGTTCCGAGATACCGCTGTACCACCCCTCGTTAGGGGGCAGTTGTTAAGAGGTGGATGCCTGCATTTTTACAAATTGATACAAATTATTTGAGCGAGCACCCGCTTTGTTCCAACGACGCTTGTTACGACTGTGGAACGGCATTTTATTATTTTCGTACGGTTGACGCGTAGTTGGTTCAGAAAAAGCGCGGGTTTTGGCTGTTACTGATATTTTTATGAGAAAATGTTATTTATTTATGATATACTTACGTATACAACATAACAGATTTCAATATATGTAAGGCGTTGTATTTACAATATTTTTTTATAATTACAAAAAGTAGGTAATGTAGAAATTGAATACGATAAATTAACAAAATACAAAACAATTTATAGATAAAAATACCTACAACAAAATCTAATATATATAAAATTATCTTGTCACAATGTTAGTTACCACACTCCTCCGAAACGGCTTGACCGATTTTTATGAAATTTTATACACATATTCAGTAGGTCTGAGAATCGGCTACTATCTATTTTTCCTACCCCTAAATCGAAACTTACGCTGAAAAACCGCGGGGCGCAGCTAGTAAAAGTATAACTATTTACTCTTTCATTCATCATCTCACAGAATCTTAAACATTCACGACACACTTCTGTCCACACCAAATGCCATGTTAGGACTCGATATAGCATTATTAACTAACTGGCATATCCATCTACTATTATTAGAAAACATGGTATTGAATTGTCTCTCTACACTTTGGTACAGCTTTTTATTACTCACGATAAAAGTATTAAGTACCTACTTGCACATTGCCGAAGTTAACCACTGGACAATCACGACAATGTAGAGGCCAGCACATCAAGCTACCCCAATATGTCAAACTTTTCCAATTGAATATAATAATAATAATAATTTTAATTTAATAATAAATTTTCACCTAAAATGTCTTGATAACTCGTCACCACCGACTTCTGGAGTAATAAAATATAAACAGGACTTTAAATACAAATATTCCTTCATGATATATATTGTTTTATTGGACCATATTTGTATGGGAGCGTTATCCATCTCCTTTGACATACATTTTGTTAGATAGCTGGATAACAATTTTCACCTAAAATGTCTTGATAACTCGTCACCACCGACTTCTGGAGTAATAAAATATAAACAGGACTTTAAATACAAATATTCCTTCATGATACATATTGTTTTATTGGACCATATTTGTATGGGAGCGTTATCCATCTCCTTTGACATACATTTTGTTAGATAGCTGGATAACAATTTTCACCTAAAATGTCTTGATAACTCGTCACCACCGACTTCTGGAGTAATAAAATATAAACAGGACTTTAAATACAAATATTCCTTCATGATACATATTGTTTTATTGGACCATATTTGTATGGGAGCGTTATCCATCTCCTTTGACATACATTTTGTTAGATAGCTGGATAACAATTTTCACCTAAAATGTCTTGATAACTCGTCACCACCGACTTCTGGAGTAATAAAATATAAACAGGACTTTAAATACAAATATTCCTTCATGATACATATTGTTTTATTGGACCATATTTGTATGGGAGCGTTATCCATCTCCTTTGACATACATTTTGTTAGATAGCTGGATAACAATTTTCACAAACGATAACTTTTTACGCAATTACCGCATTACTTGGTTGGTTTTAAATCTCGCGTTATATTCTCTAGATCTATTTTTATTTATTTTCGTTTAGTTTCTTAGCGGTTTTCCGAACCGCTCCGAGATTTTCCCGCTCAGTACGCGCCGCGCCCGCGCTCTCATTCCTTAGACCGAGTCCGAAACATCTTATTCGCGCCCTCATAAAAGTAACTGCTTTGGCTCGTTTTTATTTCTATCTCTGTACCTTACCTGTACGGCCACAGTATTTTAATAAACCGACCCCGCCAACAAGCCAAACAGGACTTAAACCCACGATAATAGAATACATTTTTGTTTAGCATTCAGAAAAATCATGTCTTGCCCACTTATTTCTAGGACAAGACGATTCTGAAGGACACGGAGAATTTCAATTACTTTATTACGTCTGTAACGTATTTTTATTTGGGAAACATGAAGGAAATCAGTTCAGGTATGCAGTAAATAAATTACATGTAATTGTAATTTTTCGTTTGATTACATTACGGACAATAAAAAGTAAAAAAGCGTTTTGGAACTAGGTACCTACTTGGTTATTTGTTGCTAAAGAAAGAACAGTTTGATAATGTGAAGATAGATACGTACCAGCCAGTTTATGAAGTTGATTTAACCAGTTGATTGCCATAATTACATATATAATTAGAAAGCCATTGGGTCTCGCGTGGATCCACGTTCGAATACTAAAACTTGATCGTAGTCCAAAGACTATTCTGAAAAAAGAATAGAATTTTCATTGAAATTATTTATTTTATTTGTATGATAAATAACACAAAGCATAGGTAGCTATTATCATAATTATCTACCATTTATCGAATGATTGAAATAGTTGCTCCAAGACAAATTAGTGTACGACATGGAGTCTTCTAAAACTGGAAAAGAAAGCAAACAGGACAAATTAAGCTATATTATTTAGTGGCTCATTATAGCGTTATGACAAAAATGCATAAAATATGATCCTTTGTGAGAGACTGGCGTCCATACTAGGATACCCTGTGTGACGGATCACCAGGATTAAACATTAAATTTAATTAATGGTTAAATGAAACATCTGCTGGACTACATAAACGGTTTAACCCTTTAAAACCCTAAACAGGCAATTAGGTTTTATAATTAGATTAAACTCAAAAAAACTATCTCAACGAAAAAACGTTCCATTACATTTTCCGCGGACCAATCCAAAGTATTACTCTCAAAAATCATGATGGCGGCTTGTTAAGAAATCAGGAATAAAGAGTTGAGAGACAAAAGAAAAAAGGCATAAAACATGACTTTTTAGCATTAAACAGCGAAGGGTTAATTTAATTAATAATTAGAGTGAAACTTCTTTATCAAAAAAATAATTAGATAAAACATTTGTTAGACTGCTTAAAATGTTAACCCAGTAAAATCATAAACAGGCAATTATGTATTTTCTATACTCAAAAATAATGTCATCGAAAAAACCTTCCAATATATTTTCCGCGGACCAATCCAAAGAATTACTCTCAGAAATTATTAAGGAGGCTCATTAAGAAATCCGGATTAAAGAGTTGAGAGGGAAAAAAGGTAAAATGTCGCCGTAAGTCCAAGCCGCAAAATTTTTAAACGCAGTCCTTGGAAATGGGATGATTACTTCATCAAAACACACTTTAAACGTGTTACGTAAATCTAGTACCACTCGCCCCCTAACTCCCCTTAAAGGGTGTGTTGGCGAGTGAGGAGGCAGGGGGAAAGTCACCCCAGGAAATGGGGGGTAAGACGATATGGGCGAACGTGAGCGCCGTCAAGAAAACCTTGATTGCTTTTTTAATTAGTTTTTTTTTTTCATTCCCCCTTTTTCGCATCCCTGCGATCGTGCAAGAAATATGTATTCGCGTTTTTTATGTATGTGTATTTTATGTATGTTATTTATCAATTATGTGCTTCGTAATTGGTTGTGTGTTTGTTTTCTCTCTTTTCTCTTTAGCTATTGGTTAAATTTTATTTATGGGTACAGTAAAAGATATTTTTTTGATGAAGGTGCCAGAAGTCCCAATTTTTCTAGTCTTCACTAATTATTATCAACCCAATAAACGAACGAAAGAGTTTGACAGCTTTTAAGTAAGGATAACCCTAACCGCTGTCAAGAAAAAGAAAAATGCCGAAAATGCAAAATAGTGAGTCGCCCGCCCATAATCAATTTAAAATTATTATCCGTTTTCCCCCATCAACAGTGCAAAATCAAGAACGTAAAAACGTCGAGGAATGTCCATTAGTCGTTCATAATATCGTCGCCATAATGAGGGGAGAGTGGGCTAAATCAGAACAGTGGCGCGACCATAAACGTTCCGGCACGTACTGCTCAACCGTTTCAGACACATTTAATACAGTTTTGTGCGTTCTATACGAAAATATATTAATTTAAAATGTTTTTAAGAGCACTTTGGAGTATAATTTAGATTTCTAGAACTAGCCTTTATTATCTTCGTTGAACTTTTGTGTTTAATATTCTTATTTCTTTGTGCGTCGTCAACACTGTTAGGTTTCAAATAAAGGAAGTAGGTCATTTTAGCCATATTTACAGGCTGCAGTCATAAAAGTCAAAGTGAGATTTACTTACTTTGTAAAAAACCGAGAGAACGAGTTTGAGTAAATCTGTCAATATTTAAGTTAGAGTTAACATTCTGTATTTAGTATTTTAGTACTTATGGACGTTTTTTTTATTTAAACCATTATATTTTCCTGCTAATTTAGATCACATTCGTGGGTTCATGAAGTATAGATCTACAGTTATAACACGTAAGTACTACGTAGATAATATAATTCAGAGATTTACATATCGAGCTACGAAAAAACGTAATCTTTTCGGCGTAAGACGTGACCCAATAAAAATTCGTCCGTATTTAGCGGAAAAATAAATTAAGAATTCATTTTGGTCCTGTATGTTGCACACACACAGACGGTTGTATACAAAACACACGCACACAACCAAACGGTTTTAAGTCTCGAGGCGTCCCCACTAATTTATACGTTCTTTCGCTTTCATTATAATTATTATTCTTGGCAATTTATTTTCGCACACGAGGGGGCAGTGTCTCCCCGGGGGAGAGTGGGGTGGACTTCTTACAAATTCCCGTTTTTCGGTGGAACTTAACGCACCCTTTTCTTGGCCCTTTTTGTTTTTCATTACATTAACTTTTGAGATGGGGATAATGTGTTGTTAGTGTGTGAGTGTAATTTTTGCGCGTAATGAAAGGTTTTCTTTTATCCTGTATCGTGTTTCCTGCTCGTAATATGCCTGGAAATTTACTCAAGAGAATGTATGAATTGTAAATTTTGAAAGTGATTTTTTTTTTTAGCTTCAAGCACTTACTTCTTGAACTTTTAAAGTTAGCGGAAGTTTACAGTACGCTCGAACTACGAGAAAAAAAGTAACTTTCGCCGAAGTAAAAAACATGCATAGCACCTCAACTACCCGACGACTCTCCCCAATTCCACTCGAAACTTTAAAGTACACAATTTACGTTCACATGCACGGAAAACGACGAAGAACTTCCACAAAACAAAAGCGATTACTACAGACTTCGACTACTCGAAAACAAAACGCAATTTTCTCTTAAGAAAATGAGGGAACTCTTTCTCCCCATTGAAAAATCATCAACACCCACCGCGTATGTACCCGCCGCCGACCACCCTCATCTGGGGGGGGAAGATCTACGCCGCCGACTTGCGTACGCTTTAATTAAAAATAAAACATAAGAACGATGTAACTGGATGAGCCGAGGAGCGAAGGAAAAATGAAAGAGAAAGCCGTCCACCCCCCTCCTGGAATGAGTGAGGGGAGGGGACGGGAAACCGCGTGGAAGTCAGTCGCAGAGCGACCGCCGGGGGGATCGGACCTCCCTCCGCATGCTGCTGTGTCACAACGGAATGACATCACTTTTCTTGTCGCTAATGAAGAGAACGTCTTGGATGGTTGCCTTTTTACTCGCTAAAGGCTTTTATTCAGACCATGCGTTTTTAGCCTCCACTAATTTATTTAATTAGCTTTTTGCTCTGTTCTTTTACGGAGCGAAGTTTAAAAATAAATCTCTGGACTCTTTAGAGTACGTAAGCATTTTTTTACATGTCTTGAGGAAAGACTGAAATTTATTCTGCAAGGAAATCCTTGTGAGAGTCAATTTGAATAATTCAGGTCTCATAAATAATATCGTGAGTTGCGACATACGACTGCACCGTGGATTCAGTCGTCTTGACGAAACAAAACGTCCAAGTCTTCAGTCTAGACATTTTAATTTTCCTATCTTTACGTTTCGCGGGATCGACAGATCAGACTCTTTCATTAGTCGCTCCCGCACATGTGGACGGAAATCTTTGATGTAGACGTCGTTACTGACGCGAACGATAAGAGCATTACAGTTCAATGTGCATTGAATATTACCACATCATTATTTCGTTTGAGATTTTTCCTTTAAATAGAAAATGTGAGGTACCCTTTCTGTTCTTGAACGTGTTGGGTTTATGATTAAAACAGTCTAGTTATAGTTATGAGTTTGAAGTATTTTATCTAATTAGTGAAGTTATTAGCAAGTTAAAATGAAAACTTGGTTGTATTGGATATGGAATCAAAGAGCAAAATTTTCCTTTTCTCAAATTGTGACGTTTTAGCTGTCAAACTAACTTCAGTCGTTACAATTGGTAACTGTAGAATAATCTGTTATATACCTGAGGGGCAATTCTCGTAATTTTAAGACGTTCACAGTCTAATCTCAGTCTCAATCTGTCAAAAATTTCCCTACATTTTGACAAGTTTTTGACATTTGTTTGTCGCCGAGATGAGACTGCGATTAGATTTTGAACGTTTTAAATTACGAGAATTAGCCTTCTGGACTCAGTACGATCCTATTCAAAGACAATTATTGTTTAAAAATTCGAGTAAGATTAATATTAATTTATTTGCAAAAATATGAGTAAAATAAGTTGACAAATAAAAATATACGAAGTAAGTTACCATTATTTTCTACCAGCGGGGTAACTGCGTACTTAACTCGCTATCAGTAGCAATGGCTTTCATTTTGACAGTTCAACAAAATTCATTGTGTTTTTTACGGTTTAGAGCTGACACTTTTCTCGACAAAAAGAAGCAATGGATTAGCAATGTCCTTCAAAATAATTCAATTTGAGATTTATATTGTGTTACGTAATTAGTGTTCAGGTTTTTGATGTGCAAATATTTAGTTAAAGGTTTATTAGTAAAATAAGAACGAGTACCCACATTACTTAAACGCAAAAACTAGAGTAACAAGTTTGAATTTTAAATGGATAAGATAAAGATGCCTTTTAAGATTTAAAACATTATAATTCATGTCCGAATATCGTTTTTTAATTAAAACAAACGACAATTGAAAGTTCGACTGATTCAAACACACAAACAACTCAAACACACGCAAACAAACAAACAATAAGGAATTCGATAACAAAACAGAATCAGCAAATATCTCAATAAAAACCAGATGTGTACCCTCGCCGCATACGCTCTCACACTTATTCAAAAAGTAACTCGGTTGCGGGTACTCTCATTCAATTTTCTAACCCATTTAAGTCGCAGACGAACTGCTTGCACGAAAAAAAAGTAAAAATAAATTCCACGACATTCCCAACCGTAGATTTTCCACGATATAATTTCATAAGCAGTCGGCGTATGTTCCTTTTGCCCCATTTTCCCCTTTTGAATTGATTAGGTCGGGTTCATATCGAGTTATGAATGGAGTTGAGATGTTTTAGTTTTTTTTTTGTGCTTCCATGGAAGCGGTGCTTCGATATTTATTGATGAAATATTAGTTAAAAGCAGCGAAATTTTCTATTTTCCCCGCGTTATGGGAGGTTTTGAATACGAGCTCACGTTAATGTCCAAGGAGCTTGCTTGAATGAGGTATCGTACTTACTTCGAAAACGATTTGTGTTTTTAATTAGTCATGTTATAGAAAAAAAATGGTTTTTATTTTATGTTTTGTGTACGTTTTGTACAGATGATTCTGGTAATTATTTTTGAGAATTAATCAAGATTGATGTATCTTTTAGCTCTGTCGGACTTGTTTTCTGATCAGCTTAAATTTTATGTCAGTTAAAATTATATTTAACGCCGTTGCCGAAATCTTACGACATAAGAACATTTTAATATTCGCCTCGCACCGCATCATTTAAATATAACTATAACACTTAAAATATATTATTCATAAGATTGTATAAGAAAACCGCGAGGGTGCTGGCATTAAGCTTAGCTAGGCCTGCTTAATGATCCAATTCCTGTCATGTTCAGGAAAGGGTTTACCCCCTAAAAAACTTGAAACAAACGCCGCAAAAACCGAAGACGTTCTCTCTATCGCACCACCCTTAGGGGAGAGTGGGGCAAAACCACCCACAAGGAGGTACGTTGAATAATTATAAAAGAAATAAGATAGACATTGACTCCGCCACGTCAGCCCGTAGATGAATAATAATGAATTTTTGTTTACGTGTGTATCAGCCTTTATGAGCCGTTATAAGCTTTTATAGACTGAAATATTGTTGCCTGTATAAACAGGTTATTAAAGTAGGCAACAGATTTAACGATTTTACAGCCTTTGATGTTCGCGTTGAGATAAAAAAGGAAATATTGAATTTAGATGTAGGTTGATGGGTTTTAATTTCAAATCTGGTTATTTATGTGAATTGGTTTTTACTTTTTTTTTATAAAAAATCGCCTACAAAACTTCGTGATGTTGCTTTTTAATAAGATTACCAATAATTAATTATTGTGTAATTATCTTTTGTTTGTATGCTTATCAAAATTATTTGTTACGTTATACTTACCGAGTACCTATTGTTTGTGCTCAAACATAGCTAGTGGTAGGTTATCTCGTCAGCCGGGCTCTATTTAATATGACTGACAATGCGTGTGCATGTGTGCCAAAAAATTACAAAATAGACAAATTTTCACGAAAAGTCTGCTGTTTTTTAAAACAGAAAGAATGTATGAAATGATTTTGTCGGATTGTCGCTTGTCGGATTGTCGCTTGTTGAATTGTCGCTTGTCGGATTGTCGCTTGTCGGATTGTCGCTTGTCGGATTGTCTCTTATCACCTGTGTTCCGTGTTTTATTAAAAAAATTGCGTAACACTCTATCAATCACAATATTAATAATTATGAAGGATATTGCTAATCCATTGCTTCATATGTTTGAAAAACTTATCTGCTAACAACGTAAAATTAATGAATGAATTATTAATGGAATTTTGTTAAACTGTAAAAATGAAAGCCATTAGTACTGTTAATTGGTACGCAATTACCCCGCCGGTTACTATTATCAGAAATATTATGAGTTTAACTGTCCCTCATAGTCAGCCTATAATGTTTCCACTGCTGGGACACAGGCCTCCTCTCGGTGAGAGAGAGTGGGCCGTAATCCACGATGCGGGCATATCTTCGAATTTTGAAGTGAACACTTCTTTAGGCGCGTTAGACATTTTTTGAGATGGGAAAAAATCATTGAACTCGCGCCACAGTTACCGTAACCGACACCGCTTTGGATGTGTTCGGCTGTCCATGGGATGTACTCGGTTTTAATCCTCGGTTTTAATCACGAAGTATTTTCGATATGTCAGTGAGTGATGGCAAAGTATTCTGTTTGTGTTTTGTTTTCACTTCTGTCGGCACTCCCGGAGTACCACTGTTTTTTTTTATTTTTCTAGGACATGCTGGTTTCCTCACGATGTTTTTTTTCACCGTTTTGAGAGCAGTGGTGATGATTAACACAAAGTGAATCGACTGCTGGGTTTGAACCCCGGACCTACAACTCGGTAAGTCGCTGCGAACTGTCCCTAATGAGACACAAATTACTTTATCTATTGTTACCGAAAACAAGCAGTAAGCTTGCCTAACAGACAATTTAAGGGGTTAAATCAGATACTCGTGTTTCTATAGAATCGTACAAAAATAATTGTCATATCGATTCCTCCTTACCCAGTTCTTCAATAATATTGAGGTAAAGTTCATCTCAAGAAAATCCAAAGGCGGGTAGCATTGAAGCGAAAGCAATAAACAGTAGCGAGAACAGAGCAGTGCAGGAAAAGTTATCACGGTTCAGCGTAACTCTGTTTGATAGCGACCGACTGGACTGTGGGCTGGAGGTAAGGGGAACTTGTAAATAATTATGTGTTTTTAGTGAAATGTGTTACGAAAGATGTATAAACGTAAGCATAGTTAAAGGAGTACTTAAGGATTGGAGCAGTTGGCGTTCTGTAGTTTCTGTCTCCGCCATGGAAGGTCTGAGTTTATGTATGTATGTTACTAAATAATTGATATTTTTTATTTTAAATCAAGATCATATTTACATACCTAATATAAAAGTTAACAGAAAAAAAAAAATTGAGACGCCAGCACATTAAGCTTCCGGAAACTGTCAAAATCAACTTTGAACCTTATGCTTCAGCGATAAAGTTGAAAATCTATTAAGAAATTTAACAGATAGCAGTAGCTTGATGTGCTGACGTCTGTAAATGATTGTATATAAAAAAGGAAGGGAAAGAATCATAGGGCATCAAAAAAATCGCACGCATCTTTGTCAACTGGAAAGTACCCAAAAGGCTGGCAGCATTGCCCCGTTGTATGGCGATGCTGATTGTTTGGCCTAAAATAGTTATTTAACTAAATGCTTTTTCAAATATAAGCAAAAACTCTAATATCTATGTCAATAAAAAGAGATTGTCTGTTTAAGCTTTTTAAATGATAAGTTCTTTGTTGTTTGTTCAAATAAATAAAATATATCCTCAAAAACAAATGTCTAATTTATAATAAGGAACTAAGAGTAAGTTAAGTTGAAATCCTACATAATATTTAAACTGACACAAAACATCAAAGATATATAAAAACCTTTAAAACTTACATTTTAATATTTCAAGAAATTTTTTCCACAATGACCCACTGTGTAACCACGTTTGTCGTCGAGAAACTGCGGCCGGTGAACCGCGTCTAGGGGAGGCAGGGGCAAAGCGGAACAGTGTAAATTGATTACGTGTAAAATTGTTAGCCGATGGGTGACTACGACTACTTATATGCACCTCGCTCCGAAGGCGTTTAACGCAATCTAATTTGCACACGTCTGAAGGTGAGCGAAGTTTTTACGTCGTGGAAATGAGGTGAAGCGAGTGTTAATGGGGGATAAAGACGGTTAGCTTGATCGAGCATGTTTTATTTTGAGATTAAACATTAGTTCACACCAGTTTATACGCGTGCTTGACAATAATTTGTTAAGTAATATTTGTGTTGATATTCGTTTGAGAAACCGGTCATATGTGTCATAATTAGGAATGACATAAATTAAATAACCAAAATAAACCGACTTATTCGCAACATTATTTCATTGTTTCTAACCAATTGGACAGAGAAGGCACATCACAAAGAAATGTGGGAAAATATGGGGGAGACCTTTGTCCAGAAGTGGGACAATATAGGTTAAAGGAAAAGAAAAATCACAACAGAACGTAAATAAAACCAGACATTCAAGTAGGTTTTTATAAGGCAGAAATATATTTCAGCCTTAACCGCATTTAGATTTATTTCATCGCGTCTACTTAGCTCAGGACATACAGACTACTTAAGTCAACGAAGCTCCGCAATCCGTTTTAAACTGAGACAAAGAAATAAAAAAACAAAGCTCAGCTCACATGCATAAAGTATAATTAAAGAGCAGAAATGAATATTTAAATATCCGTGGAGGGCTTAGGCCTGTTGTTCACGGCACGGTTTCTTAACGGCGTGATAACCGCGCCGTAGAATAATCGTGTGAGCTTGTATAATGACAAGGTAAACAACCGCACAGTCACGTAACACACTAGCAATCTCAATCAGAATCATTTTGAAGGAATCCATTGCTTCATAATATGTTCGAAAAATTTGTCTTGTCAACAACGTATATAACGCTATGAATGTTGTTGAACTGTCAAAATGAAAGCCATTGCTACTGATAGTCATCATCTGCCTAGCCTTTTCCCAACTATGTTAGGGTCGGCTTCCAGTCTAACCGGATGCAGCTGGATACCAGTATTTTACATGGAGCGACTGCCTATCTGACCTCCACAACCCAGCTACTGGGTAATTATGATACCCCTCGGTAAGACTGGTTGCTGGATTGCTACTGATAGTGTATTACACAATTTTCCTGCTGGACAAGACAACAGTCAGGTACGGCTCAGTCAAGTTTTTTGTGCCAAGCATCAGACGTGGGTCATAAATCCTTAGAAGAAAGAGATTTTCATTGCTTATTTCGACATGCATAGAAAATTCAAAAACGAAAAGAAGATTTTGGATACATCCGATTTTAGAAAAATGGCACATAACGACACCATGCCGAAGTTCCGCCGTATCTGCCTACAAGCTTCCATAGTGATTCATGCAACACCGACGTCCTTGCCAACACACGGCGAATCAACTGTGGTTTTTCACAGCGAACAAAAAGATTGTGTACAAACGGCCTTACTCAGATCGTCACAGTGACGTTTGGGGTGCCCAAATCTAAAAAAATACGTATTTTTGGAAGTCAAGATCCGTCTAAATATACACGGAGCTATTTAATTTGGAATATTCGAAATAAGAATGTTATTTTTTTCTTGTTAAGCAAGCTTAGTAAGAATTGTTTGTGGTTTTACGGTAACTTAATTTTGTTTTTTGATTGTTATAAAAAAGAAATATTATACCCCAATTATTAGTAGGTACTACAAGCCTAAATTAATAAAAATATTGTACTTTTTGTTTTAGTGATTAGATTTTTGTGAACTTAGCTAAAAGTAGAATAATAAATACCTACTTAATAATATGTTGTTTATTTTGAAGAAGCCTATAATATTTTATATTATTTCTTATAACTGATAGGCTCTATCATTCTACTCATCCAAAACTTCAGCAAATTAAAACTTGAAGTTATTATCAAAAATGAATGACTCCCAGTGTGCCCGCACCGACACGACATCGCCAGCGGGACAAGTCAAAGATACAGATACACGCTGAGGGGCAGAAGAGTTTGCCAAAAATTATAATTTTAATTGCGGGCCCCTTTCCCCCTGTCTCCCCCAGGAAACTGCAAGTTGAGCTATAAATATGAAACATACTGCGTTTTTTTATGATTTAATTGCTTTTTGATATGTAAAGCGGTATTTTTTTGGTTTCCGAAATAATGCTTTGCTTTCTGTATTATTTTCTGCAATTAATTTAAGGTAAGCGAATTCAGAGTGGTGTCTGAGTGCGACAGCACAAGTCATAACAGTGTTACGAGTATGATACGTTATCACTATAAACAATTCAGTACTGCAAAGTTAAAGGAAGAATACCTACTTTCTCTGAAAATAAAATATAATTCTAAATCTAAAGACTTAACTGAAAATCGAGATGAATGGCGTGTAGTTAAAGAGATCTATGTTCAGCAATGGGGAAACCGGCATGTCTTAGAACCAACTTATTCCAATTTGAAGAAAAGTGACATCTACCAACCCGTATTGGGCCCGCGGGATGGACTACTTCCACTCCCTCTCACTGAGAGGAGGCCTGTGTCCCAGCAGTGGGAACATTAAAGACTGATTTTGCTACGTCCAGCTGTGGACTACTGTAGGCTGATGGTGATAAAAGTCTAAGTTTCAAGCATATTGAATTGAGTATTTAGACACAAGCGAAAGCTACAACCACTCTATAATTGATGTTCTAACAGTTAGAGCATCAATTATATGAGTTAGAGTCTAACTCATAGCTACTTGATCTATTCTAGGATCCTTGTATATCCATGTCCAATGGTGCCAAGTTTCCTCTCGCTTAGGGCTAAACTTTACTTTCTGAAGTAAGTTTTAGCCCTAATCAGCTAAAGTAGCTTAGACACTTAGCATTCCATCAAAAATCAACACACACTCGAAAAAACTCGAATGTTAAAAATGAACCCTTAACGTAGTAAATCTCTCATTTCCTCTGAAGCTTAAAAAATTAATGACTCCCAAAACACACACGCGTAAAAACAAAGGGGGTGGGTAGACAGCCGAAATTCGCAAATAAAGCGGACCGCTAACAATTTCCTTTTACTCATTATAACTGGAAATGCGTTTCGTATGCAAAATTGACGAGGGATTTTTGGTAACGATGTTAGCGAGTATATTTGTTGGTGTGTATACTGTATAGTGTGCACGCGGTCTTGCTTGATTAATAATTAATAAAAAAAACGACATAACATATTGATGTCGTAATCAGCCTATAATTTACCTACTGCTGGGACACAGCAGTGGCAGGGCAGTTGGGCAGTAACCACACGGGCCCAGTGCGGGTTGGTAGATGTCATATATTATTATTATGTTATCGTCGAATGTTTGATGTTTTCTTTCACCATTTTGAGAGCCGTGGTGATGAAATTATTTACTTATGTGACACGTAGATGAAGCCCCAGCACTAGGTCCAGAAGTGTCTGGAGTTTTTGGGTCTTGCACAAAAATCTAATTAGTCACCTTTTTTACCTCTCATAAAATGAAATAACTTTTATTAGTATAACTACTTAGCATAGATGTTACCTGATACTTTAACCACTGAACCATAAGTACCTACTTTCACAGGATGAGTAGTCAGAAGCCCAAAAGTCTGACAACCAATCTTACCACGGGGTATTGTATTATCCAGTAACTGGGTTGTGGAGGTCAGAGCGCCTGCTGGCGCTCCACGTAAAATATGCATAAATGGTTAGACTGGAAGCTGACCCCAACATAGTTGGCAAAAGGCTAGTCAGATTGATTGAGGTACTTTAATCGAGAAACCAATGAGCCCCAGTGGTGACCCAGTGGTAACCAGCCGCGACTTACGAGTTCAGGTAGTTTGTGTTTGTGTGTGTTTGTGGTTTATAAGTATTTCATCACCTCTGCTCTTAAAACGGTGAAGGAAAACATAGTGAGGAAACCGGCATGTCTCAGAACCAAACATTTTAAGACACATGACATCTACCAACCCGCACTGGGCCCGCGTGGTGGATTACGTCCCACTGTCACAGAGAGGAGGCCTGTGTCCCAGCAGTGGTATTACCACTTTTGTACGCCCTAGAGGCAAAGCATAGCGCCTTCATTTTATTTTTACCAAATAAGAACTTATTATGTTCCGCTTTACAATAAATAAATGAATTTTAATTTTAATTTGATCAGGTTTTATGTTATACGCTTGCCACTAACGTTACATCTCAAATCCCAGATAAATCTCCAGACAGGTCATTAAAATTCAAGAAGTTTAAGAAAATATTGTTATTGTTTTTTTAGGTACTTATAAAATACGAGGTAGAGTTAATCTAAAGCCTGGATTACTGCACAGTACGTACTCAAGTGAAGTTAAATAGGTTTGGTTTCAGCGGTCGCCATCTCCCGAGTAATGTGCTCCGAAGACGTTTTACGAGGGCGTACGAGGTTTTATGTCGATAGATTTCATCGATGTTATCATTTTTTATCGATATTTTTTGTTGGTGTGGTTGACATTACTATTGTTCTTGACCTTTATTTCACCTATGCACAATTTAATTTTATAAAGGAACCAGCTTCTGCCCGCGGTCGAAATTATGCAACGGAAACGTGCCACCGGGTCAAAATTAAAATGCTTATTTTCTTCCCCAGGTTGCCATCTATCTCCTTGCCAAATTTTATCGAATTCCGTTCAGTGGTTTAAGCGTGAAAGGGTAATATATACAGACAGAGTTACTTTAAAAAGGGTTCAAACGGGTACATACTTCTATACAAAAAGTCTAGTAATGAAGGTTCATTACTTGACTTTTATTTTCCAGTTTTTTTAGTTTCACCCATATATAAGAAACGTTTTTAAATAAAGGGGTTAATACCTATTCGAGATTATTGTTGACATTATTGTCGTTCAATTTGATTGATCGATAATGTCAATCAACAGCAAATCATACTCCACTTGATTTTACTGTCAGATTTAATCAATAATATTATAATCGATCAAGTTGTTATCGTTAGTTGTCTACCCATTTACTAGATTTTCATCAGTCGTTCACTACAAATCACTTTTACAGTAGGCTTTATGTATTTATTTACGAGCATAAGAAGCCTAAGAAGAATCTTCCTCATCCTTCTGAAGTTATTATCTCAATTTATTTGAGATATATATATTTAATATGACTTTTTCTTCCATATATCTCAATTAGGTCATCTCGGTAATCACCTCTTTACACCTAAGAAAAAATATAAATAATAATTTAAAAAAATATAAACGTCCAACTTTATCGATGGCATCAAAACACTAGAGGGAGAGTGGGGGTGGGAGGCTACTCATGCAAAAATCCCGTCTCAGGTAAAATGAAGTCGCAAGAGCTAAGACAGGACGCGGTGAAATACGAATGTAGCAAAACATAGACATGTATATTATATTGTTTATTGTATATCTTTTTTTGCTTTGTGGTAGGTTTCGGCCGAGTTCACCCTAATCGTGTAAAGACTGGCATATGATTTGAATTTCGTCTTGAATTTCTTAATTACATTTATATTACATGAATGAAATTCCTATTTTCCATTTCTACTTATTTAAAGTACTTACTTATTAACTGTGAACCAGTACAGGAGATTCTATGTGGATGTGAATTAGTGAAATTAATTCCGGCCTAAAATATTTTTAGCCGAAAACATTATTGTTATTTTGTGTTTTCGGCTAAAAATATTTTAGGCACGGATACTATTAAAAATACACTTGTATGTCAAAACAGTGCAGGGTTGTAGAGGTTAGATGCGCAGTCGCTTTATGTAAAATACTGGACTTTGTCCTCTTTATTATTTACTAGCAGCGCCACGTGGATTCACCCGCGTTAGTTTCGATACCGTAGGGATAAAAAGTACCTTATGTGTTAATCTTGGTTATAAACTATCTGTGTACCAAATTTCATCCAAATCTGTTCAGTAGTTTTTGCGTGATTGAGTAACACACATCCAAACATTTTCACAAACTTTCACATTTATAATATTAGTAGGATTTTCCTTATATTACACATACACTATTATGGATGCACAGAACCGATCGAAGTGGGGAGGCCTATGACCAGCAGTGGACATTATTTGGCTGAAATGATGATGATGACGACGATACATTATTAAGGTGTTTTATTTTCATAATCACTTGAACCAGATTAGCCGACATAAACCCTTTTACTTCTACCAAAGAAAATCCGATAACAAAAAAAAAAAGTTTTTTCGTTTTAAATTTTAGGCCGAAAATGCAAGTCAGGCCAAAAATCGTCTTACGTTTCTGGCCGAAAAAAAATCAGTCGTGCCCTTAATATTATTTTTTTATTTACTTACTTAATATTAAACGTAGCGTCTGTATAGTTACACAACGCTTTGCCTTCTTCTTTCGAAAGTCAAATTACTGACGACTGAAAGAGAGAAATCGGTATGTATGTATTCATCTGAAGTAATACGTTTATTAATAAGGGGGTAAAACTTCTCGCACACAATAAGGCACAAATAATTTTTTATTTTATTTTCATAATTTCTTAACCAGATTCCCTGACGTTAAGTACCACCTAATTATATTTGTATTACCTGTCCAATCTGGCCGTTTCCGAGCTTGAAAACAATCGGACCTGCACTACTTGAGACTTCTCTCTTGTCTTTATGAAATACTTCAGAGGACAGCTTCCTCCGCGGAATTTTCCTTTTTTATTTCTCCGCTTCGTGCTGCATATTTTCGCAGTTGGCAGTTGTTTTGGTTTTTGTTTTAGGAGCGAAATGTGTGTTATATTTTGTCCCATTTTCTGCTTCCTAAGAACCAGGAAAATATCGTGAGGAAACCGGCATGTCGAAGACGTGTTAACTACCAACCCGCACTGGGCCCGCGTGGTGGGTAACGGCCCACTCCCTCTCGCAGAGAGAAAGCCTGTGACCCAGCAGTGGGAACATAATAGGTTGATTTTGCACGTACCTACGTTATAAACCTGTCAATTAACACCCAAAGTAACTTCCTCCATTCTTCCTGGAAAACATTTCTATAACAATATACCTATGAAACAATCGTGAGCCAGCACCATAAGCTGAGCTGTCGATATCAGTTAAACTGTAATGAACACCATGGCCACGCCTTGAGCGTCCTTCTTTATGGTATGCTCCTGTTTCGGAAGATTTTTATTGGGGAATTGAAATATTAATTATCATTTCCTATATTTTCCGTGTTTGTCCCCAATTATATAATATATTATATGGGATTTAAATATAACAGGCGAAATGTGGATGTAATAGATGCATCCCTGTCGAACCCTTCGTTGAATAAAGGCGTGATGTTATGTTTACATAACATAACATAGTCAGCCTATAATGTTCCCACTGCTGGGACACAGGCCTCTTCTCTGTGAGAGGGAGTGCGCCGTAATCCACCACGTGGGCCCAGTGCGGGTTGGTAGATGTCACATTTCTTCGAATTTTTGGTTCTAGGACATGCCGGTTTCCTCACGATTTTTTCCTTCACCGCTTGGAGAGCAATGGTTATGAAATAATTTACACAAAGTAAAGCCCCTTTCTGGGCCGGGCCACCACTGCTCTATGTTATGTTTATGTTATCTCAATTAAAATATGACAATTTAAAGTAATCAACGGTATTTCCCTAAAATAAAGAACGTAGGTAACGAATCAAGAACACACCAAAGTCGCGTGCCAACACCCACTCAGCCGACACATCAAAACAGAACTGATACGCAATATTATTTTTACACTGACAGCTATGTAGGGATTTATTGAACGATCTCCGTTGTAATAGCAGCAATGTAAACAAAACAACGCGAGGAAATTAATATTGGCGTTCATCTATGTAGGTACCCATTAACAGTTTGTTGGATGTTGTTTGTATTTAGGATGTTTTTTGAAGCTATTTTTGAAGGGAAATGGAAAAAACATGTTTTTTTCATATTAATAACTAATTATAATATTTGTATCATTTATTTTTTCATGTTTACTAGCTGACCCCGCGAACTTCAATAAATTTATTTCAATCCGTTCTCGAGATAAATCATCAAGAAAGCCGTTTCATATAAAATTTATGTAAAAATGATTTGTCTTCATTATAATTTTTTTCGTAATTTTTTCCCATGTTGTAATAGTTATTATGCTGGGCGGGGTGGAGACAAATCCAAAAAATCAAAGATTGTAATAATCAGTCTAGTCGTTCTTGAGTTATAAATGGTGTAACTAACCCAACATCGTTTTATTTAAATAGATTATGAAAAAAATACGATTTGCAATCTTCACAAAATATTAGCAACACTGACGGTATATTCACTATTCACAAAAAAATATATTGTGCCTTTTATTTAGGGTCAATTCACTATATTCCCGCCCCTAAGACGACCCACTGACCAAAAACCCTCATAATTACCTACTCTTTGCTTCACCCTCAACATCAACAAAAAAATTAAAACCTTTTCGGCCATAAACCACATCCCTAAACACATTTCCTCCAAACAAAACGCAACAATTCATGTTTCGATATTTGAAACAGAGGAAAAACAAACCGCATTTATTTAAATGAAAAAAAGAAAAACACACGCTAGCAATACACTTAACAGTATTCACACGACGATGCTCAGAACACACTGTAGGTAAATTTAGGGTTCCGTCCCAAACGAGCAGTGTATGGGAAATTCAGAGTGAAAAAGAAAATTGTTGCGTCGTTTCTTGTGATTCAAGAAATGGGTGACTGGATGACTTAATGAATGCCACAGATGCCGCAATCCGTGGCTACCTATGAGCTCAAAAAAAATAAAAATGGAAGAGTACCATCGACACGAAAAGAAGAAGTGTTTATTTTGAAATAAGTACTACTATATTCATTCTTTGAGACTCGCACATGATACCAGGGAAGAATGGCGTAAAACGGAAGAGCCTATACTCAGAATTATGACTTCATTTTCTTTCTGACCTCCGTATTTTACTGGTAAAATATTACAGGGCAAGCAAAAATCAGTAGTGTACAATAGGCGTGACGACAGTATCAAATAATCAAGGATTTGATGACTTTAGGGGAAAAAACACGTTAAAAGGATGTAACACGTTGACTGCCAACGCGGTCACCGGTGACCACGAACAATGGATTTTCTATTGTGTCTGTTGCTTGGCAGTCAACGTGTTAAAACACTGATTTAGTTTTATTTAAAAATTTGAGATTAATCGGATTTTCATTAAAATAAAAGATTAAAATACTGCAATCGGCCATTTTGACTGAAACAACAATCACAGCGCATGACGCCACGCCTATGAAAACATTGTAAACTTCAGTTCTTTCCTCTGACTGCGCGTAGACACATTTGACGTTTACCTAGGCGTGACGTCAAACCCGACGACATGACACTGCGAGCTGTTTTCACGCACTATTGAAATAATGTTTGATAAATGGCTTTATACTTCGTTAAACTTTAGTTTATAACCGAAATAAAGGTTTTTTCGTAAATAGTAAATGTGTACCTAAATTACGGAAGAGGATTTCAAAATCTTTCGTCATGCCTATTATCGAAGTTCTATGCGAAAGTCGGTAGGGACTGCTTTATAGAATAGAATAGAATTCTCTTTATTCGAGTATCCAAGACTCAAAAGCTGTTAGTAAAACTTATGACTATGTTAGTAAGCACTGAATACACAAACAACACAACAAATAACGGTGGATCATTGCTGCAACAACCCATGAGTAATTGCACAGCAGCGACCTACATAAACACAACAGTCACAGTCCTGCAACCTGCCAAAAAAAACTGTGTAAGACTGAGTGCAGATTTTTTTTTCTGAAAAATGATGTTGCCTAATTTGTCCACTTGACAAAACAATAAACAGTAAGCATCGCTCCATAGAAATTTTTTGTGTAGGAGTCATGTATAAGTGGCGAGACCACCCGCGGCGCGTAGAAAAATAGTGTTCAGCCGGTCGATTCTGTTAGAATCTCACCGTGAGAAGTTAGGTGAAGTGAGCTGTCATTCCATCTGATGCTATAGGGATTTACACTAATGACAGCTCACTCCACGCTCACTTCACCTAAGTTTTCACGGTGAGATGGTTACAGAATCGCACTGCAGGACAGTTAAACGACGTCACGGAAAAACCCGGGCATGTGAGTGGTTATTCGTAAATCTTTGACAGCCCAAACGTCTGGCAAAGTGGCAACCAGTCTGCCCAAGGGGTATCGTGTTACCCAGTAACTGAGTTGTGAAACGGAGCACTACTAGTATTCAGCTGTATCTGGTTAGACTAGAAGCCGACCTCAACATAGGTGGGAAAAGGCTAGGCAGCTTGATTGATCGTGATCAATCCAGTAAACGTAAAAAATATTGTTTACCAGCTATGAAACTACACCATACATTAATTCAATTAATAATTCACAAAAAGCATAAAAAGAGGTCACATTAGCAACGAACCCAGTTTAAAAATAAATACTTAAAAGAAAAGAAAATAAGCAGAACCACAAACCGCCCACGACACATTTCAAACAAAAAAAGAACGCGTTCTTAAAAAAATTTGTTTCCGCGTGCCGTATAAAGCACCCCATTCACAACACAATAGATGTTTTGTGCCCGTTTTGTGCGGTTGTATCGCATGACCCGTCTGACGTGTGACAATGCCGTGTATGGGTGCACTTACTGAATTGTTTTTGTTTTCTACCCAACATTTTTTTTTTATTCTTTTTATTTTACTCTTTTATTGTACGCGATATTTTCTTGTCGGAGAGCGCAATTTCAGTTCCTTGAGACATTCTTTATGCTTAGCATTCACGTAAAATTGTGGCGAGGAAAAATGTGTAATGTATATCGTGGGGTGTAGTTTATTTGAAGAAAATCTTAAGAGACAGTCTGGAGAGGAAAGGAAATATAAATAAGGCTTAGAATCTCCTTGAAAATGAGTTCTGAGAAAAACTGAACAATTCTTAACTGAAATATATATTATGTATATTAATATATACATTATATATTATACTGGTACTTGCTTTCATACATACACTTCAACTTTATCAAAAGCTTAATTAAAGATACGAGTACGTCGAAAACAGCCAAATATTATTCGTGGCTCATAATATGACTTAGGTATTAGTCGATTCGCACGAACTTTTAAATAATATTATTTTGGATGTGCTTTTTCGGCGATTGTATTAGGCAATTGGCACATTTTCGGGCGAGGAAATTCGTGCGAATCGACAAATACACGCCATTTTTAATATAAACTGCTTGTGATGCTCCTATTTTATTAAAGTCGGTAAAAAATAATTATGTCCAGCTTTAGGACCGCTAGATCAGCAAAAGTTTTTGAACATAAATACCTCTATTATTAAGCTTTAACTGATAACCTTCAATCGTTTTATCTGAGGGTGAAAGAACCCAAAAATAAAACCAGCGCCATTTTGGAAATCGTGTCGGAAATCCATCGGAAACGGAGCGATATGTAGGTGACGTACAATTTGGCGGAATACGGTTACCGGGACGGCTGCGTTGGCTGGAATCGATAATTTTGATTGCTGATAGATTATGATTGATTTGATAGGTGAGTAGGTATTCTCGTACAGTTTTGGTGTTGCTTCCTACGCTTTGCTATTCTTCTATTGTAGCTACAACGTGTGTTAATGACGTACCTATACTGCATTTGCGACTTATTTGCCAAAAATGTAAACAAATATGAGTTTATGGAAAAACAATTTAAATTCCTACACAATAAAGTGCAGTTCACGCTACAACTTTAAACTTTTTTATAAATTTTCAATAGTGCTAGTCACTCTGAAATCAACTCAATTAAGTAGATACCATTAAAATAAAGTTGATATTTGTTTAACTTAAAATAACTTCAATTTGAAACATAAATTAAAATTTGAATTGTCTTTACTACAATAAACTCACGCCTTCTTCCCATGAAGGTAGGTAGAAAAGACTTATTATGTAAATTGTATCTAGTAAATCTAGTTTTTTTTTTGAGGGTGGGAAATCATCAAACGACTCGTCCCGCTGTGGGTGGAGAGAAAGGGAGTGTCAGACTCTTACTGACTAAAACCCATCCATGTTCCTTCCTTAGACCTTTATGTTCCGGGGCAGCGGTAACCCTTTCGGACAGTCCCGCTGGTAGTACTATTTTTGATCGAAGCTTTACATGACTAAAATAACCATTTTCTATGTTTGATTTACGAAAACAACAACCAATCATATAACTTTTAACATGAGACATGACAACAGATTAAATTAAATAGGCTTTCCACAACCGGGGCTTATTGGTACAATTCCGAACTTTTCTTACCCCGTAACTCTGGGGTGTTACACACGTAGGGGTAGTTAAGTGATCGACAGCCGAGCCGAATATTGGGGTTCATAAGAAAAGTTGTAAAGCTATAAAATGATAGGGCTTATATTACACGTTATACAGAAAACTTGAGGAGGATTACTATAAAGTTTAGAGAAGTTATGATAAAGTTACTTATTGACGGCAAAGTGCCAATAACATTTAAGTAACTGACAAAGTCAAAAATTTACACGACTGAAAAAAAAAGACGCGTTGGTTTAGTTGGGAGGTATTCCTACATTTTAATTTAATGCTGATGTAACTAAAAAATACACTAAGGAGATTTCACTAAAACATGCGATTAACGCCTCTAAAGTTTCAATTCAAAACGATAAAAAAGTTTCTCGAAAAATGTCAGATATGAGGTATTGGCATTTCGCCGTCGTTATATTGTCTTTTATTGGAGTTATGTTTCTTTACTAGCTTTTCTCGTAAGGTGGCCTCTATACCCAGAATATTGCGCAATGTTTTTCAACGTTTAGTAGCCTTGAAGATTGCGCAATGATCTATTCTATACAATTCATTAGGTACCTACATCTATAGATACAAATAAATAAAATTGAAGTGTCTGTTTCGTAATGTTAAAATAACAGCTTTTTACTAAACGCATAAGAAAGTATTATACAGTACTTTAAATAAAATATCAAAATAATTATTAAAATAATTGATTGTCTGTCTGTTTGTTTGTTTCGACGAATCTCTCAAACGGCTGGACCGATTTCGACTTTTGGCGGGACTTTTACTGGCAGATAGCTAAGGTTATAAGGAGGATTTAGGCTTACTTAAATTTTTTCTCCGAGCCAGAAAATCTCATCGATAAAACAATCATTTTATTTCGCAAAGAAAGAAAAGCTCACCCGGTAAAGTTCGTTCTCAGAACATAATAATAAATTATCAAATATTTCTATTACTAATTGAAAAGACCTGCAAAATCTATAAAAAATTCATTGAAACATTCTGTCGACATAACATTTCTAAACCATTACCGCTTCTAATCAAAGCACCATTGACCTCCCCGAACAAATAAGTCAATGGAACTGCAGTTGATCAGATTGTAATTACGTCGTACAGTGGGACACACATTCCTAATGAACACGGAATCTGTCACACGAACTATGTGAAAGACATTCACTCCGTTTGTGGTTGTTTGATGGTATTCTTGTAAATGTCGCCTAATTAGACGCTATTTTGTTGAGAAAATTATTTGAAAAAAACTTTGTATAAAGCCAGTGTACATCTTGTTAAAAGGTCAAAAAACTATTTTCCCCTTGAGGATTGTTAGAAAAGGTTTCAATAGCTAAAGTCCAGATGGTCCATTCTTTAAAAATGTCAGCGTCAAAACTTTGGTGACGAAACGAAAGAAATTACGCAACATGACGCAGAGAAATAATACAAACACAGAAAATATGTTAATATAAGTTTGGGGAAAATATGCGTCATATCCACGTAAAACGGGCATCGCTCAGCATAATGCTACGACCTTATGCAAGACAGAGTTACAGCGCTGTTTCAGCGACAGCCGGCGTTGATGTGATGCCGCCATCAACTTGTGCAGTATACGATGCGATATTAATAACACAATAAGAAATAAAAATACCTAGTTCTAAACATAATAATATTGAGCTGTAACTCCCGTGAAAACATAAGTGAACTAAACTTGAAGTGACTTGTCATTAGTGTCAAGTCAATATCTAGCATCAGATTGCTTCAGCCTTTCTTCTCAGAGTAGTCAGTTAAGAAATGCCGACTTCATCTGGTTTTAATATATGATTGACGTGTAACAGTGTTTGTACAATCCTACTTACTTAAATAAAATCATTTATCATTTGACTTAGGTACAGATAATTTGTTTTTTGCGAAATGTAGAAATGTCAATTTTTTACTAGCTAAGCTATTGCCAGCAAACTGTCTACAACCTACAGTAAATAAAACTAACAAGGTTTAAATGTGACTTCATCAACACGTGTAACCCCCAACCACGGAGGTGTTAATTGGAGCGCCGCGATTAATGAACGTGTCGGTGTCACGATGTGTGAAGAGCTTTTGAATTACGTACAGACATTTTGAAATTCGAATCTTGTCAATATTTTTTTTCTTTGTCGTAGAGTTTTTTAACTGCTTATTGATGTATGTTTATATATTGAGCAAAAGTGTCCTAGTGGACAAAATTTTTGAAACGGGCTTTGTCGGTAGTCTGCCATTTTTTTTTTTCAGAATGGCTGTTGCGCATGAATTCTGTTAAAATCGATAGATGACATCAATGCAAAGAGAAAACATCCGCCATTTTGAAAAAAAAGCATGGCGGACACTGTAGGTATGCTAGGCTCCATATAGAAATTTTCAATCCCCTTTTAAAAAGTAGAGTTTATTTTCGTTTTTCATAACGGAAAACTACTAGTTCGAACCGTATAGATAAATTGCCAAAAAATTTAAATAACATGGAGTCTTATTTCGTCTTAAAATAATATTTTATTAAATAAACAAAGTTTATTTATTGCAATTTAATTAACAGTTATATTCAGCATACTTGTAGTAGAAATTCAAACAGAAATAATTATACACTGAATTTATTAGTTCCGACTGATTGGTTCATTCGCAGAACATCAAAACAATTATTTTTTCCGAATTCATTCGTTCGGTACTCGAAATATTGACCTCTAAAGTGTGACTGGCCAGCTATAGGTCAAAGGCGTGGCTTTAAGAGAGTTTACATATTGACTGGTTATTAAGTAGCTACAGTTGTAAATAATCATGGCACGCAACTTTTGCAAAAAGAAAATTAGTTTAAAAAAGTATTTTGATCACAGTAGACTGCACGATGAATTCAGCTTTTAATTAAAATTAAATAAATACGCCAACCAACCACTGTTTATCTCTGCATCACCCAAAGGTTGATTGGTAGAAAATGCCTAAGTCCGCCTCTGTACTTTTGTGTGCTTATAGTATTAAATAAATAAATAGATACACCATAAACAGTTTGTCACCGACCTAATTTCGGTCCAATGTGTGATCCCCTTAACAGATTCAAACTGCGTTCGTAATTTGAAACGTGTTCGACAATTGAAACAGCGGGTATCGATGCACCAGCAGCACCATCTGTAAGGCCATCAGTTTAACTCACATTCTGAATTTAAATTAGATATTGTACCTACCTTCTTACATCGAGAAAATATATAGATCACTAATACCCACACAAATATTAAAACGATTTTTATTTTTTTTAAGGTTTTTTGCAAAGTGCAGAAGAGAAGGAGGCCAGTTCCCGTAATTAAAAACGTTCGAAATCTAGTCGCAACGACAGTCGATGTCAAAAACTTGTCAAAATAATAGGGAAATCAAAGGTATTTTTGAGACTGAGATCAGACTGTGAACGTTCGTAAAATTACGAGAATTGCCCCTAAGGCAAGCTTTTAGGTACTATTTGTTTTTGTAAATAAACATTATAAGTCGTATTCTACCAATATTATTAACTAGCAGCGCCCCGCGCTTTCACCCGCATAACTCTCGATCCTATGGGAATATCGGGATAAAAAATATCCTATGTGTCCTAATTCAGGTTACGGTCTATCCACGTGCCAAATTCCATCCAAATCTGTTCAACCGCTTTAGCGTGAAAGCGTAATGAAACATACCTACAAGAAATCAAATCTTTTCTCATTATCATATTAGTTTACCTAGATAATATATTTTTAATAATTTGTCAAAGAGAAGAAACGTCCTACTCCATAAGCTTTTCACTACGTGTTGATAAAGTTACTGCTATATGCTGGCATGAGTAAGATTACATGACGGGAGAGCGCGGTGACCGATGAAGTAGAAGAATGTGGTCTCCATTATCGAACTGACGTAGACAGCTTGCAGAATGGTACCTACAGTAACATTTAATCAGCGTATAATGTTCACACTGCCAAGACACAGGCCTCCTCTCTGTGAGAGGGAGTGAGCCGTAATCCAACACGCGGGCAAAGTGCGGGTTGGTAGATGTGACATGTCTTTGAATTTTTTGTTCTAAGACATGCCAGTTTCTTCACGATATTTTCCTTTACCGTTTTGAGAGCAGTGGTGATGAAATAATTTACACGAAGTAAATCGCCTGTATGGGTTCGAACCTATATGACCTACAACTTGTAAGTCGCGGCCTCTGGTGGTTACCTCTGGGTCACCACTGCTCACAGTAAAGTAATATAATTTGACAACACTTCTTGTAGTAATACGGTTTTTATTTTACAACATTTCAACAATAAAATTGTAAGTAATCTATCCATAATTTATGCGGACGAAATTGCTTTTGAAAATAACACTTACATTTCCTCGATATTTTTTATCAAATAACAACAAAGAAATGAAACTCGTAAAAAACTTATCTTTAAAGGATAATCAGAAACGAAGTTATTCAGAAAAGAACCGGATTTACCGACATAGCTTGCAGAGTAAGCAAGCTGAAGTGGCAGTGGGCTGGCCATGTTTGTCGAAGGACCGATGCGGCCGGTGGAGCAGACGAGTTCTGGAGTTGGAGACCGCGTATCTGCAAGCGTAGTGTGGGACGCCCCCCAGTTAGATGGGCGGACGACCTCATAATGAGGCTGTGATACAGCCGTGTGTGTGTGTGTGGCAGGATGTTGTGGGGCAGCCTAGAAGATGCCTATTTCCCGCAGTGGACTGCGATAAGCTGAATTGATTAAAGAAATCTATTCATAATTTATGCGGACGAAATTGCTAGACAGCTTAGTTCTTACTGTTAAAAACAGTGACATTTTCCCGGTATTTTATATCAAACAACAAACAAAATGAAACTTTGTCACAATCACTTTTCGAATAAATAAGGGATAACCAACCGTTCATTGCAGACTGCAATAGACAATTTATTAAAAAATAACAACTTTTTTATTTGCAGTCATTCCTAACGCATAATTTTAAAATAGAATATTAATACGCTAATGCTCATGCAATACCGGTCATTAGCGAAAGGCAGTAGTCACCAATTTATGTGGATACCTCATAACGATGACACCGCATTGAAAGGGTTAGTTCTGTTAATGGCCGGTAAGTGGAGTCTTCATTTCACATGTCTGCGGAGGGTTAATAAGGCTGCGCATTCATTGTGTCTTAAGTGTGTATGGAATTATAGGATTTATTTTGAATAAAAATGTTTTAAATTAATGTAACTAACACATAGACTTACAAAAAAAGATGGACTCTGCGCCACGTATATCGAAAGTGAAGCATCGTACCGATGTGTGCGTGATTGACGATTGACGCTGTCGTGTCACGTAATGGCGGCCGGTCGGCATACTGTGATGTAAATGTGAGAGTGAGGCGTGTTTGTACAAGCGGTCCCGGCCATACTTACTGTGCTTCACTTTCGATATGCGTGGCGCGGAGTCCTTCTCTTTTTATAAGTCTATGGTAACTTACTGTTTATTTTCTGGAGGATTCTGTGAAATTAATGTCTAAGTTCAAACAATAAGCATCTGCTTGTGGTTCGAATTTAGAAATAATAGAGCCATCATTTATCAAAAATAGTGAATTATCAATATACGTATTTTGATTAATGTAAATTATAAACTCCTTTCAGATAACATTATACTAAAATGCGGAAATGCGTTGCTGGTGTAGACCAGCGACAAAGCCTACTTAGTGCTCATACAGCGGTTGGCTCTGCAGTTTTCGCGTGTCGCTCGTGTCTATGAGCACTAACACTTCACCCCTGAACTTCTTCGCTACAAAAAAATCTAGCTACTAATACTAGCTGCTCCATGCACTACGGCATCAGATACTCTCGTATCACTCGTACCGATATCAGTTGCCAGTTACCACCCAGCAAAATATTACATCAAATAATAACAAATCAATGCTACCTTATTACTAGCGCTGGATTGTACTCCACGCGGTCACACCCTTGCATTTCAAATTAACATTCGAAATTCAAACGTCTGCGGTAACGACCCTCCGGTCACGTGATCCTGCAGTCGTACATTACACGGGACGCGGCGGGATTTGGGCTAAGGGGGTGTTCACACTGTGAGCTGTTTTTTAAGTACAGAGGCCAGCACATCAAGCTACCCCAATCTGTCATATTTCTTTGATAGATTTTCAACTTTACCACAAAGGAATAAGGTTCATATTCAATTGAGAAAATTTGACAGATTGGGGTAGGTTGATGTGCTGGCCTCTGTACCTATCTAAAAACATCTCACAGTGTGTAGACAAAGCCAGTATACTTATACTGGCTTTGTCTGGGCTAGTCTAGATCCATTCAATAAGTGGAATGTAGACCCGTTAAGTTGGTTCGAATAAAAACACGAAACTTCACAAGTAATATTTAAATTAAAAATGAGTATATTTACCGAGATCAGTGGTGGCCCAGTGGTAACGGCCGCGACTTACGTGTTGTAGGTCGTAGGTTCAAACCCAGACAAGCACTTACTTTGTGTAAATTATTTCATCACCACTGCTCTCAAAACGGTGAAGGAAAACATCGTGAGGAAACGTCTTAAAATCAAATATTCGAAGACATGTGTCATCTCATATCATCACCCGCACTGGGCCCACGTGGTGGATTACGGCCCACTCCCTCTAACCGAGAAGGGCCGCCTGTGTCCTGTGGCCTGTGAGTATGAGTATGCATATCTTTTCCTATAAAGTTATCAAATTAGGTGCTTATTTTCATGCTCATAAGGACGACTGACAGACTGTTGATCTCCACGACTAAGATGTACGATATCAACCACTAGACTTCTTAACGGTATACTTGAAACACTTTTCCAGTTTTTATGTTTTAGTTTGCTCCATAACCCTATCAGTTTCACTCCAAATAGCCCTTTTCCCAATACATTAATATGCACTGCGACCAACTCCAAGCTCTTTTTTTATTTTCTTTCACTAAAACCCATTCGTGACTGAGTCTATGGCGTTTATCATTATAATTGTATGCAATTTCGCGATGATTCATTAAGGAGTCTACACATGGGGCTTTCAGCGATACATTATGAAAAGGCTCCTTGCGTGCGGAACGCGGGAACCCTTGAATGTGTTGTTGGTAGGGTAGTGTGGATACACTCTGTTATAATTGGACAGTTTTTTTTTTGTTTTACAATGTTTTCTAGCATCTTTCATATGACTTTTCAAAGTTTCTGAGGTTTCAACAGCCACTAAATAATATAAAAAAAAGGTTTTTGATTCATCAGGTATACACGCGCTGACCTCGCATTGTCGCTTCTTACGATCGCTTTTCTTACAATGACAAGTCAGCTCATATTGTAAATGTATAGCTTGATATTATGTCGCCGTGCGTAACAATCTTAAAAGATTATAATAATATAGATTATATTGATTTATTTTTGTTTTATAAATAGCTATTTGTAGTTGAAGCCTCCTTTATACATATTAAGGTAACGTCGTTCAGCAATCACTACACAATTCCCTCATAGAAAGTTAGTTCAGTACATAATGAGTTAAAAATTAATAACTTATTTCTATTCGGTAGTCAACAAAAATATCGTATTTAGGTATTTATTCGTAGTTTCAAACGTCTTTCTTTGTATAACGGGTACTGTGCCACGTTAAAAACCATAAAAAAATTTGCTAAAAATATTAAACAAGTCTCTGTTAACTTTGTCTGGTTTGTTATACGGCATAACCCACCAGACAACCACACAAAGTTAACACAGACTTGGGCAGGCATAAGTTATGCCTGCCCTATCGTATCCACACTATGTCCACCACCGCACATGACGGATAGGGCCAACCTGGCCATTCGTTTTAGTTTCATTTATGACACTCATAATCCATTCAGGCTTTCATACACTATCTATACAAATATTTGTCACCGTTTTTCTTGTAATAGTTAGACTATTAATTATAGGATTTTGTTCTTTATTTCTTTTTATGAGAGGGAGAGAATAAACCTCTGATGAATTCATCGAATATTAAAACAAAATGAGAGAGGAAGATTGACGTGTAAAAGTGTCTGTACAAACCTACTTACATTTCATTTCATCCATTACGATTAAAGATACAAACTTTTCAATTTCAATAGGTAGGTACCTACCTACTAAGTAGGTACTCATAACACGAGCGACACGCATCAACGGCAGAGGCAACTGCAGCTGTCGACAACATGTCGCTCGTGTATTTACTTAAATACACGAGCGGCACGTTGTCGACGGCAGCCGCCGACGCGTCGACTGGTGGTCGGTGACTGCAGTTGCCGCTCGTTTGTATGCACACTTACAGTAAAATGTCCGTAGACGAGACATGTTCAAATAATCAAAATTCCCAAAATATTATCATAAAACCTCACGTGCTGACCCTCATAGGTCAATAAAACACGTCTGAAAACAATACAACACTACGCATCTAAATATTCTAAATCCTAATTTAACAAACACGCAAATCCGACACATGGACGTGGTTCCGTCTCTAATTTATAAACGGTTTACGCCTAATCTCCCTCTGTGGGGACCGCGACACGCGCGGCCGAGTAAGTATTATAGAAATTAGTATAGTGGACTGTCTGTGATTTCAGTGCAAAAAATTCAAGATGTCTGATAGTGAAGTGGTCTGGTAGTGGTGGATCTATAAATAAACTTTATTGACATAAAAAATATTACAATCGTACATGTGAAGCCCCTGACTCCCGTGCTAGGCGAACCTGTGTTACAGGAATCAGTGTTCTCCGCCTTACATCAAAACACATTTAAATTATTATGTAATATCTAATAATACAAATAAAAAGTAACAGTAGTAGGTATTGAAACAGTAAAACTAAACAATAAAAAGAAACAAAGTGGGCGTGTGATCTATAGTCTGGAGGCATGATAAGAGGGAAGGACATCATAATCAGCCTATGATGTTCCCACTGCTGGTACACAGACCTCCTCTCAGTGTGAGGGAGTGGGCCGTAATCCACCACACGGGCCCAGTGCGGGTTGGTAGATGTCACATATCTACGAATTTTTGGTTCTAGGACATGCCGGTTTCCTCACGATGTTATACTTCCCCGTTTTGAGAGCAGTGGTGATGAAATAATTTACACAAAGTAAAGCGCCTGTCTGGGTTCGAACTTACGACCTACAGAACAAGCAGAAACTACCGAACGCCACCTGCTACGATCCTTACATACTCTTTAGGCTTCGTTTACGTTCATACGTCTGCTCATACTTGTGTGTACTTTTTATTTTTTTTCGTTTTCAGAGAATCCCCATCCTTCACCAGAATTACGGAGCATAAAGCCAATGGCAAAATACCATGCTCCACGCAACTAAGGCCCTACAAAGTATAACAACGCTCTTCAGCTTACAGCGCAACCTAACGAGATGAGCACTAAAATAATAACCCGAAAAAATAAAAAAGATATAATAGAAAAAACAAAAAATTGGTTAAGCGGCACACAACCGAATCTGAAACGTTCTGGATTGCCCTCGAGAAGATAGGTACGGGCTCTATGTGGGGGCCTCAGAATAAGCGGGTTGGTGGACCAATCAAGGAGAATGATACTTTTACGGTGACTTTAAAAAATTCTACATCGCTAAAAAGAAAAAAAAAATAAGAGGACAGAACACAAGGGTTAAAAAAATATCAACTTAAGTACCTGAAGCGAAAATGAAATGTATCTTAAGGAAAGTAAAACAGCCGGAAAACCAATTTTAACAAAAATAATAAACAATTGAATGAGAAGAGGCACATTCGTTTAATAGCCTCATCTGTAAGAGTCTCATAGCCTGAAGACAGTCGGAATATTTTTAAGGGTAACGGTATACCGTATACAAAGAAACAAAGAAAAATGTATTTATTAGCATTACAGCAAAATTAATACAACAGAAAACAAAGATTATAATGCCAAAAGGGCCTCAGTCAAAGTCAAATCATTTATTTCAAATAGGCACATTCGCACGTCAAAAATTACAATAAAATAGAATTATAGAGAGAGTCACGTGACAGCTCAGCATAATGTTAGATGACAACACAAAGTGTATCACCTTAAGCTGATTTTTAGCTGCAACCACACCCTTATACCTTAGAGAGTCACCTCTATCCAAGGCAGCAATTAAAAAAGGCAGTATAGGCTTTACAATAAGGCACAAAATCGCTTTCCTAACGGCCCGATGCTAACAAACGCTACGACTGAAGCAATCCTTTTTTTTCATACTCCTCTCCTTTACCGGGAAATGACTTTCTGACTCTTAATCTCTCTTGCAATCTCATTAAAAATTCATAACTCAAAACTGCGAAAAAATGAAAATTTGTTATAGGTCTCCTTGGTGAGGATCTGTGGCTAGCCTTTAGTCTGATAACTACGAAAAGGTTTGCTATGAAAATAATTATTTCGAAACTGCAATTGAGCTGGACCAAGTTTTGTTTTGGATTGTAGTTGCTGGTAAAGTAGGAAGATAGTTTATCTGATGGTGTAGTAAAAGGCATGTATATGTGTTTATGAAAAATGCCACTTTTAGGAAATACTAAATACCCGTTAGCTGAAAACAATCCAATAGCAAATGGCTATCATACAACACAAGAGGATTAAGGTAGGGATGTACGTTGCTGACTATGGAGACACAATAATTGATGGTAAACCAAAAATCTTGTAACCCATTTCTTTCAATCTTTAAAAATACAAAGAAATACTGTTCGGCAACAACAACTGTTTTTTGTGTAGTAATGTCAAAAAAACTTCATTATGATCAATCTGGCCACGTTTTCAACCTCCATTTTTATAGAATATATGAAAACCTCTCAAAATTAATACCCACATTACAGTCTACACTTACTGCCTACCCACATTTTGCATATCATCATCTCAGTCGCATTTTATTGTCACAGGATGCAAGGTTACTGCCGCCGCGCCGCGCAAAAAGCTGGAAGGAAACCAGCAAAAAAACTCGCTGTGGATGCACATTTGCGGATAATCTATTTCTCCCTGCCCTTATTTATACTGTAGTAAACTATGACTGTAATGTTTTGGGTATTTTATGAAAGATTTTGTCTGTTTTAGCGTTTTGTATTCCTTTTAGTCGGCCGAAAAAACAGAATCTCTTTCTATTCAAGTGTGTTGTGTTACAGCACGCTAATTGCGTAATACATTATCAATCACAAGCTTAATAATGTTGATGGATATTGCTAATCTATTGCTTCATAATAATAATAAAATAAATAATATTGATTGATTCAGAAAGCAGTACTTCTGGACACGGCCCGCATTCTTAGGAGGCTCCTTTCTCTGGAGCCCTGACCACCGGTAGCTTGGACCCTGTTCCCGATACCGGTTGGCTACTATTTTTAACCGACTTCCAAAAAGGAGGAGGTTATATGAACATATAACCTCCTCCTTTTTGGAAGTCGGTGGTTGGTGGACTTTATGTATGTTTTTTTTTTTTTTTTTGGATGTTCACCGATTTCTCCGTCATTTGTGGATCGATTTCGAAAATTATTTTTTTGTTTGAATGGGTATACTCCCAAGGTATACTCCCAAGGTGGTCCCATTGTCAGCAAGTTGGAATCTGATGAGAGGATCCCATGGAAATCGAGGCAAACCCTCAACTTTTTTTGGCAAACCTATAGCGATTTGGATATTTTTTAGAGTAACTTGAAGGGTATACTCCCAAGGTGGTCCCATTGTCAGCAAGTTGGAATCTGATGAGAGGATCCCATGGAAATCGAGGGAAACCCTCAAATTTTATTGGCAAACCTATAGCGATTTGGATATTTTTTAGAGTAACTTGAGCATTTGCTCTCGGAAATCATCATTTGGTAAAGTGGAGCTGATGATGAAGGCTACAGACGGCCATCGGAACTAATCAATGATAAATATTTCACGGGTTGCGATTCGATTACTTTAATATGGTTGCTAAGCAATTTATGCTCGTCACAATGCGTGTGGTGGTGGAGTGGAGTTCTTCAGGTTCTTACCAGGAGAACTCCTCAAAAATTAAGGTCCCAGCATCGGGAAAAGCAATATTTTTTAAAAGGTGATGAGCAGTTGACGTTAGGCTATTGTAACTTAGATAAATTACAAACTCTCTCACTAAAAAGTGAAAAATAAAAACTTTTTTACAAAAAAAAAAACAACCGACTTCCAAAAAAAACTACAAAGTGATAAATAACTTTTATTTCGGAAGTGGGTGTCAATAAACGAAAATGCAGAACCAACGACACCGACTTCCGAAATAAAAGTTATTTATCACTTTGTAGTTTTTTTTGGAAGTCGGTTGTTTTTTTTTTGTAAAAAAGTTTTTTACAATTTATTTACATAATACAAGCTAACATTTAAAATAATAATATAATATGTACATTAACTAACTTATTATATAAATAAATACAAAAACGAAGGACACCTAGGCGTCGAAGTACTCGTCCGCATCGCTGTCATCCGGAAACGTGCCTAGAAGACTGGCAGCATTGCCACGTTGAATGGCAATGCTAATTCTTTGACCAAAGAATATTATATTATTATATTTATATTATATGTATATTTATATTATATTATATATAATACAAATTATATTTATATTCTAATATTTAAAAATATAATTTATAGGTATATAATAATGAAATAAAGGATAAAATAAATAATAGTATGTTCGTAAAATTTGTCTGCTCAAAAACGCAAATAACGCAATGAATGTTGTTCACAACGTTTATCCATCGGTCCACCACATCCACCTAAACATTTTGTCCCAAAGCATCTATACTGAAATGTACAGTACATACATCCTCATGTTTCCAAGTATGTCAGCTCCATTAAACAATATTAGAAGCCACAGAGGAGCTAATTAACGGAGGCTCAATTACCGCCGCACTGTGATAGGTGGGCGGCGTTAACTGTTCGAAACATTAATAAGACAATCAGTTACGCGCCACTGCGCGTGACTTCGCTCTTTAATATGAGCGCTTGAGCAGATTATGTACTCGTACGTGCACATGTTTTGGTGTTGGATTGATAACTTTTGTTTGAAGTCGTATGAGGAAGGTCCCGTATATTTGTAATGTGTGAAGTTACTCTAAATTGGCTCACGAAGATACGTTTAAACAAAAATCGTGCTATAAAACCAAAGTTTCTTTGGAGGAAAGCAAAAGCGGTGACTTTTGTGTAGGTATAAATCTATGGTAATTTTACTATACAGGTTGGCAAGGACAGGCAAGGACATCAACGCACAAAGTAAAACCATGAATTAACCACATGATTCAAAACGTAGCGTAGAAACGTTCCGTTAGTTTAAAAAAAAAAACTTATGAGATGTTTCATAGAAATGTGCAATATTTACCTACCTACGCGGTCAAAATGGATAGAACAGCAATTATTTTTTAAATATCCGTCAACGTAGGGTTCAAATTCAGCATCATGTACTGAATCAAACGCTGATCATTTTTGACTAAACTTATTTTGTAAGAATGTACCAAAAACCATAAATAATAATAATAATAATATATATAGGCCGATCACATGTTTACCGACGGTCTATAAAGTTCTTACATCCATTTTGAGAACTAAAATTAACAAACATATAGACACCAACTCCATCATGTCTGCATCTCAGAATGGATGTAGGAATGGGTCCCGCGGTACTAAGGAGCTACTCCTCATTGATATGACCATTAGCCAACAGGTTCGTCGTTCCCGAAAGGATCTGTCGACATGTTGGATAGATTATAAGAAGGCCTATGACTCGGTACCACATACATGGCTCATGAGGGTGCTGGAGTTGTATAAAGTAGATACAACTCTGCGCACCTTCCTGATGTCGTGTATGGGGCAATGGAGGACAGTCCTTCGCTATCCAGGATGTCGAAATATTCAGAGGAATAGCGAACCGATAACGATCGAGCGAGGCATATTCCAGGGCGACAGTTTGAGCCCGCTTTGGTTCTGCTTAGCCTTGAATCCTCTAAGCACACTGCTGGAGGCTTCAGGTCTAGGCTATCGGCTGAGGAGAGGTGGTCAGGTTATATCGCACCTCCTCTATATGGATGACCTAAAACTCTTTGCCCCCAACAATTTACAACTAATGGAGCTACTGAAAGTAACTCAAACTTTCAGTAACGCCATTAGGATGGAATTTGGTGTGGACAAATGTGCGGTCATGCATGTAAAGCGAGGGGAGATTGTGGAATCCGTGGGAACTCAACTCTCGGATTCCACAAACCTTAGAGCCCTCTCCGCATCCGAAACCTATAAGTATTTGGGTATGTTGGAAGCGTTAGGGATCAATGGTACTGACATGAAGCAATCGTTGAAGGAGCGCTTCTTTGGCCGCCTGAAAAAAGTACTTAATAGTCTTCTATCAGGCGGAAACAAGGTGCGCGCCTTCAACGGTTGGGTCATGCCGGTTTTGATGTACTCTTTCGGCATACTCAAATGGACTCAGACCGAACTCGACGCCCTGGATAGGAAGGTCCGTACACTGCTGACTGAAAATCGAATGCATCACCCACGGTCATCGGTAATGAGGCTGTATATCCCGCGAAAGTGTGGAGGTCGAGGCTTTTTAAACGCTAAGACTCTCCACAATCGCGAGATATGCAGTCTCAGGGAATATTTCCTAGAAACCGACGTGGGGATGCATCGAGATGTAGTCGTAGTGGACAATGGCCTCACCCCGCTCTCCTTGGCTAAAGAGAACTGGCGCAAACCAGTAGTGCTTGACACTAATGATCGCATGGAGGTATGGCAGAGTAAGGAGCTTCACGGGCGCTTTTTCCGGGCCCTACATGGGCCCGATGTAGATCTACTAGCGTCCGTAGCCTGGCTACGTTTCGGTGATCTCTTTGGAGAAACCGAAGGTTTTGTTTGTGCAATTATGGACGAAGTTATGATGACGAACAATTACCGGAGATTTATTGTTAAAGACGGCACGGTTGACATCTGTCGGGCATGTCACCGGCCGGGGGAATCAATTAGACATATCATCTCTGGATGTTCTCGTCTAGCTAACGGAGAGTACTTGCATAGACACAACCTTGTAGCCAGGATAATCCATCAGCAGCTTGCTTTGAAATACAACCTTGTGGAATCGGAGGTGCCGTACTACAGGTATGTGCCCGACCCAGTTCTCGAAAATGGTAATATCACATTGTACTGGGATCGATCCATCATCACTGACAGGACTATTATTGCCAATAAGCCTGATATAGTGGTGGTGGATCGATCAGAGCGGTGCGCAATGATTGTTGACATAACCGTCCCGCATGATGAGAACCTCGTGAAAGCCGAGAAAGATAAACAAATCAAGTATCTTGACTTGGCTCGCGAGGTTGTCGACATGTGGGATGTAGACTCAGCAATCATTGTGCCGATAGTCGTAACAGCCAATGGATTAATAGCCAAGAGCCTCGACCAACACCTAAGGAGGCTCTCGTTGGGCAGCTGGATCAAGGGCTTGATTCAGAAAGCGGTACTTTTGGACACGGCTCGCATTGTTAGGAGGTTCCTCTCTCTGGAGCTCTGACCGCCGGTAGCTTGGACCTTGTTCCCGATACCGGTGGGCTACTATTTTTTATATTTTTAAATGTTTTTATATCTTTATATCATAATATTTAAAAATATAATTTATATGTGTATATAGTGAAATAAAAAAATAATAATATTATTATTATTTATGGTTATTATTATTATTATTATTTTTTAACATATCTCGGGACCATGGGGTCCCGGTCCTTTGAAAGGCGTACGAGGGGCCGAAGCCAACTCGCAGAGGCCCGTTGAACGTTTTTAATGAAATGAGGCACCAACCGACGATTATCCCTGTTGGCACTATGCAAGTGCACCCAAGGACAACCCCCGGTTGGTGTAGGACTATTGCAGGATATGGAAAATATGACGTTGGACTATGGGTTTGGGTGGCTAAAGTGGACTGGTTACCAAGAACTATGGAAGAACTATGACCCCTGCCTGATCAATGTTTTATATATACACGAATAAAATGGCAGGGGGTGACTTGCACACTCAATAGTGGGCCCCCGGAAACGGTCGCTAGCACATAGTGACGTAGTGCCAAGGGGGCAACATCTCCTGAGGTGCTTATGAGGAGTGGAGAGGTATTCCACGGCTATCAGGACAATCCCGGAAGTACGGTCAAGATCCCTACCAGCATCTTACTGGAATACTTCCTTCCTCCGAGCACATTTGCTCTTGCGAAACTCCACTCAAGCCGGCCAATAAAGGCAAGAATGAGGTGGGAGCTCTGTTCCTCGTCATTGTTCACTCCAGCCGGCCAATAAAGGCAAGCCAGAGGTGAGGAACAAACTTCTCCCGGGAGATAGGGTCCGTGGGGTCGCTACTGCCCAACAGCTCGCCACATGCTGCCCTGCGGGTTTCTGTATCTCTCTTGGTCTGGCTCCTCACCTTAGACCTGTTCCGGCAAAGTAAACTCTTTCGGCACAGGCCTAGAGTTTGGAGCGCGCAAGCCCCACCACGACGTCAACGTAGAGATACGGCGATGGGGTTTTATAAAATAATTATTTTATTATTATTATTTTTTATGCTTTAACATATCTCGGGACCATGGGGTCCCGGTCCTTTGAAAGGCGTACGAGGGGCCGAAGCCAACTCGCAGAGGCCCGTTGAACGTTTTTAATGAAATGAGGCACCAACCGACGATTATCCCTGTTGGCACTATGCAAGTGCACCCAAGGACAACCCCCGGTTGGTGTAGGACTATTGCAGGATATGGAAAATATAACGTTGGACTATGGGATTGGGTGGCTAAAGTGGACTGGTTACCAAGAACTATGGAAGAACTATGAACTATAACTATAACTATAACTACTTATTATTAATAATAATATTATTATTATTTATAAAATTCTGTGGCCCGACTGTCAAGCTGACGTTGAAAAATTTTTTACTCCGTTTTATTTCTAGTATTTTTAACATAAATAATAATTCTATTCAGTATATTGTGACAATAAATAAGCAATAATGTTTCTCTACGACCAAACGATTATTTTAAGACCAAAATTTACATAGCGCTACAATACTAAAATAATTATGGACTAAGATTATGGATACAAGAACACAATGCTGACACGAAGTCGGGCAAGACGACACGAATCCACACATCCAACATCTTCGGGTTCGTCGCTCAGCTCCGCCTCGCAGTTGCCGGAACCTGCTCCAGAAGTGAATCCAGTGACACCGGCCGCTGCAGTTGCGTCGAGCTCGAGCGACGAATATTTTTCTCCGCCGACGTCGCCAACACCCGTACGTCGGCAGGGGAGAGGCCGGCCACCGAGAAGCTTGGGACTTAGGGGCCAACCGGCCCCGAGCCGGGTCCCCGCTACCGGTGGTTGTGTGCAGCGCATGAGATGGACTCAGTCTATGAATGAGAACGTCATGCGCGCATATTACGGGTCTACAGAAGGGGGGAACTAATCTCACTGCGTACCGCGATAGGATGCTGTCTCTGTTCCAGGAACTGGAACCAACTGTCAACGTCTCGGCCCAACGACTATCGGATCAGGTGCGGGTCATCCAACGCAATCACAGGTTGGATGATATCGCACTTGATAGGCTGCGCTCAGAGGTCCTGTGCAACCATATCGTCTCGGTTCCAGCACAAACCGCGACACAAGCGTCAACTGTTGATGCCCTCCCGCCGCGGTCCAATCATGTTGAAGAAGAGGATGATAGGGTTGCCACAGTAAGTAGCCAGTGCAACGTCCGTCTGAGGAGCGCACTGGAGGATGCAATTCGTGAGTATAGGTCCACTCCAACCGAACTTAGACCACGATTACCTCGGTTACCTATGCACAAAAAAAATAGGGCGTTGGTGTGTGCCTTGGACTCGCAGCTCAAGAATTTCTTCGAGAGCAGCGAGGATCTTGTTGATACACACTCGATCCTGTATTGCGCAGCTGTTGCGGCATGTCGTTTAGCTAACGTCAAGTTCCCATGTTATGACGGAGCTACTCGACCAAAACAAACCGTACCAGTCTGGCAGCACAGGATCGAGGGTCGTATCGATGGAGCCAGGGTACTCATCGGCAAACTATACTGCTTTAGGGAGGGCAATACACGACCACGTGTGATGCGCTTTGTAAGGCGGGCATTCTCGGGGACTGGAATCAGCCCTCGAGAATACATGTCCCGCGTCACAGACTTCCTAAAGCAGAAAGTTTGTGCATGGGCGAGCCGAATTCGGCGGTATAAGCGGCGAGTTGATCGATACACGCAGAATCGCATGTTCCAGAGCGATGAAAGGTGGGTGTATAGAGATTGGGAGCGACCTGAACAAAATGTGACAGATGTATGCCGCCCGGATGATGCCGACACAAGTGCATTCTGGCGAAACATCTGGTCGGTACCCGTCTGTCACACTGAGGCTGGCTGGATTCGGGATGTCGAGCGAGTGTGTGAAACTATACCAGAAATGGATGCAGTCCTAATTACGCCATCAGACGTTGCCAAAGCGGTCCGTCCGTTACCGAATTGGAAATCACCGGGACCGGACGGACTGCACAACTTTTGGTTGAAATGGCTAATTAGTTCACATACTTGCCTGGCATCTCAGTTCCAGTCATCTTTAGAGTCTGGGTCGCTACCGCAGTTTCTAACAACAGGCGTTACCCACCTGCTCCATAAGTCAGGTAGTCCCGCGGAACCCAAGAATTATAGACCGATCACGTGTTTGTCGACGGCTTATAAACTTCTTACATCCATTTTGAGAGCGAAAATTAATACACACATTTACAGTAATTCGATTATGTCTGCCTCTCAAAATGGATGTAGGAATGGGTCCCGCGGTACTAAGGAGCTACTCCTCATAGACATGGCCATTAGCCAACAGGTTCGTCGTTCCCGAAAGGATCTGTCGACATGTTGGATAGATTACAAGAAGGCCTACGACTCGGTGCCACATACATGGCTCATGAGGGTGCTAGAGTTGTACAAGATAGATGCAACTCTACGCACCTTTCTTGAGTCGTGTATGGGACAATGGAAGACAGTCCTTCGTTATCCAGGGTGTCGACAGATCCATGGGAATGATGAACATGTATGGATTAAACGGGGAATATTTCAGGGCGACAGTTTGAGTCCACTTTGGTTCTGCTTAGCCCTGAATCCTCTAAGCACACTACTGGAGGATTCAGGTCTAGGCTATCGGTTGAGGAGAGGTGGTCAGGTCATATCTCACCTCCTCTACATGGATGATTTGAAACTCTTTGCCCCCAACAAATTGCGTCTGATGGAGCTACTAAAGGTAACTGAAACTTTCAGTAGCGCCATCAGGATGGAATTTGGTGTGGACAAATGTGCAGTCATGCATGTAAAGAGAGGGGAGATTGTGGAATCTGAGGGAATTCAACTCTTGGATTCCATAAACCTCAGATCCCTCTCTTCATCCGAAAGCTATAAGTATTTGGGTATGTCCGAAGCGTTAGGCATCAACGATACTGACATGAAGCAATCGTTGAAGGAGCGCTTCTTTTGTCGCCTGAAGAAGGTATTAAGTAGTCTTTTTTCGGGCGGAAATAAGGTGCGCGCCTTCAACGGTTGGGTCATGCCGGTTTTGATGTACTCTTTCGGCATACTCAAATGGACTCAGACCGAACTTGACGCCCTGGATAGAAGGGTCCGTACACTGTTGACCGCAAACCGGATGCATCACCCACGATCATCGGTGATGAGACTGTATATCCCGCGGAAGTGCGGGGGTCGAGGCTTTTTAAATGCAAAGACACTCCACAACCGCGAGGTGTGCAGTCTCAGGGAATATTTTTTAAAAGCTGAAGTGGGTATGCACCGTGATGTGGTTGCAGTGGATAAGGGGCTCACCCCGCTCTCCATGGCTAAAGAGAACTGGCGCAAACCCGTAGTACTTACTACCGATGACCGCCAGAAGATATGGCAAAGCAAGGAGCTTCACGGGCGCTTCTATCGGGCTCTTCATGAGCCCGGTGTAGATTTCTTAGCGTCCGTATCCTGGCTACGTTTCGGTGACCTATTTGGGGAAACTGAAGGTTTCGTCTGTGCAATTATGGACGAAGTTATCTTGACGAATAACTATCGGAGACATATTATGAAGGACGGGACGGTTGACGTGTGTCGGGCATGCCACCGTCCGGGTGAGTCTATCAGACATATTATCTCTGGTTGTTCTCGTCTGGCTAACGGCGAGTATTTGCACAGGCATAACCAAGTAGCCAGGATTATTCACCAGCAACTTTGAAATATAAACTTGTGGATTCTGAGGTACCGTATTACAAGTATGTGCCCGACCCAGTTCTTGAAAATGACCATGCCACGTTGTACTGGGATCGGTCTATCATTACTGACAGGACTATTGTCGCCAATAAGCCTGATATTGTGGTGATAGATCGATTAGTGCGCCGTACAATGATTGTCGATGTTACCATTCCACATGACGGGAACCTCGTGAAAGCTGAGAAAGAGAAACAAATTAAATATCTTGACTTAGCACACGAGGTTGTTGACATGTGGAATGTGAGCTCGGCTGTCATTGTCCCGATTGTCGTATCGGCCAATGGCCTGATGGCCGAAAGCCTCGATCAACATCTATCGAGGCTCTCGTTAGGCGGTTGGATCAAGGGCCTGAGTCAGAAGGCAGTACTCCTCGATACGGCTCGCATAGTGAGGAGGTTCCTGTCTCTGGAGACCTAACCACCGGTAGCTTGGACCCTGCTCCCGACACCGGCGGATCCCTATTTTTTTTATATTTTTAAATGTTTTTTTTATACATAATTTTATATTTTAAGAAATATTTAAAAATGTATAAAAAATTAATATATAAATAAATAAAAGAATAATAATATCCTTGGACATTTCACACAACGCCATAGTCCCAAGCTAAGCAACTTGTGTTATGGTAACGAGATGGCTGATAAACTACTTCTATACTTTTTTTTTTAAATACATACATATTATAGATAAAATAGGTACTAACTTTATCAAAATAAGTACAAGAATTCAATAATTTTAATACAACTTTCTCTAACATCTCTGAAGCACTTCACCCCGCGATGTTCCAAACATGATACAAACACGTTTGCAGACAGGTCGCCACTTAATAGCAAAGTGTCGTGTGTGTGCAGCCTAATCAAAGTAGAGGCGTGCAGAATTGGAACTCCTGTGTAGACCGTAGTAAGGATACAATAATTACAAAGTTATATAAGACATGTTGGAGTATGAACGGGTACCTAATTAAAAGTGTTTTATTATAAAAAGTAACTCAGGTGCTTTTCAAAAATATCCAAGTCTAGAATGTCGCTTTTCAGGAAATAGTACATTTTTTTTTTAACTATGGCATCTCGCAGTTCATCCTTTATGAGGATGGATACTGCTTAACCGAACTTTCCTGTGGATGCCTCGAATTAAGGCCTCCAGCCAGGGCAAACAATAACTTAAAAACTAAGCGACAGCGCTAAAAACTAAGCGCCCTGCGGGGTTCGGACCTCGGCTCAGGGCGTCGCTGGTAGAGGACAGCAAGGGATAGGCTGGATCGGTATTATTATTAGTGTTTTGGGGCGAATTTAAAACTACAGGCTCAGCTGCGCGGGCTGGCTCGAGCAAGGGTCGGGGCGGGCACGGTGATGGTGCGGGACGTCGCGACAGGCCTCGGCGGCGAGGACGGAAGGACGGATGTCTGAGCTTGTGTTTGTGTTGTCGTCTGACAGTACTCGTGGCCTTACTGCTCTCCTGGAGGAGGGTAGTGGCGTCGTCGGGGATAGTGAGGGTATGCCTTGATCGGCGAATCCTACTTATGCGGGAGGGAGTGTATCGGGAGGCCGCCGCAATCAGGGGATTGGGGTGCTTTATGGCAGAGTCAAAGAAGCGCTTGGAGAGGCGTTTCATGAACTGTTGGATGGTGGGGATTCTGAGATCTAGATGCAGATTCACATTTCGGACATAGAAGGGGGCTCCCGTGATCTTTCGGAGGAAACGGTTCTGGAGGGTTTGCATTTTATGCAGAAGTCGCGTCTTGGCGTGTGCGAAGACTACGCAAGCATAGGTCATGATGGGACGGATGACCGCGGTGTAGAGGCGCAATTTGCACTTTAGTGACAATTTGCTGCGGGAAGTTATCATGGAGTGGAGCCTACCGAGAGCGAAAGAGGCGCGCGAACGCGCCATCTTTATGTGCTCGTTGAAGGTGAGGTTGTGGTCTAGGATGACACCTAAGTATTTGGCTCGCTTTCCCCAGGGGATCGGCTTGCCATACATAGAGATCGGGCGCTGGGGGCGTTTGCGCGGTCTCGAGAAGATGACCGCCTGACTCTTATCGGGGTTGACCTCGATTCTCCATTTCCGGAACCAATCGCTCAAGGCGCTTGCAGAGGTTTGGAGGTTTCGAGCTATGGATGACTGGTTGGCACCCGAACAGTAAATGGCAGTGTCGTCGGCGAAGAGCGCCAACTGTGCCTTTTTACTGTTCGGGATGTCACTAGTGAACAGGGTGAAAATGAAGAGAGATAGAACGGAACCCTGGGGTACTCCGGCGCGGATGGGGTGAGGAGGAGAGAGAGCGCCCTCGATACGGTAGCGGAAAGTGCGGTCCGACAGAAAATCTCGTAAGATGAGCACGAGACGGTCTGGCACACCTAGCAGGTACAGCTTATATAATAAGCCATTGTGCCAGACCTTGTCGAACGCCTTCGCTATATCGAAGAACAGGACGCCTGTCGAAGCACCTCGCTGAAAAGCAGCGCTAATGTGCTCGACTATGCGGTGGAGCTGGTGGATGCACGAATTTTTCGTGCGAAAACCGAACTGTTCGGGGGGGATGAGGCTCTTTGCTTCGGCATAGTCTTTGAGGCGCTTATAAATAAGCCTCTCGTAGACTTTACCGAAAACATTGAGCAGACTGATGGGGCGGTAGCTGGAGGGCTCAGACTTGGGCTTGCCTGGCTTAGTGATGCCTATGACTGTGGCTTCTTTCCACACTTGGGGGAAGATGTTGTTGCTCAGGGCGCCATTGAAGATGGCGGTCATGAGCAGTATGAGGGGGGCGGGGAGGAGTTTGTACACCCTATTGGTGATACCGTCCGAACCGGGGGCTTTGCGGGTTGCGAGCCCTTTTATGATGTCTTGCACTTCGTCGGGAGTGACGGGAGGCAGAGGATCATCAGGGTCTTCGACTGGCGGGAGGGAGGCTCTCCGTTCGACTTCAGCGTTCACCTCGTCGAGGTTTGCTCTGTCTACTGGTTGAGAGCTGGGAGTGCATTGAGCCTCTAGGCTGTCGGCTAGGCATTCGGCCTTTTCGAGGTTTTCGAAAGCGACCGATTTGTCGGGGGGAAATAGTACATTACGATACGTGGGACTTAAATAGCCCATTATTGCACGGCGTGAAATTAATTGTTAATCACCGTGCATTAAGGCGGAGGTTTCTTGAAAATTGTCAAAAAGTTGGTTTTTAAAGCAGTGTATCTCTTAAACCGTAAATAATTTTGACCAAAAAAAAAATCATATTTTCAAGTCTTATTTTAAAACAGTGATGGAACTCAAATCACAATTAAACGTACATTGATGCATAAAAAAAAATTCAAATACACCTCTGACATTTCTTTAAAAGCAGTTTATTCCTTCATTAACAATTTTAATTATAATTAAAAATATACACACTTACATACTTTGCACACATAGCAGTAAATAAAAAAAAGGATACTGACCCAAAATAACTACTTACCTTACTTTCCCATTTGTACCTATTAATAGTTATAGGATAACAATAACTGACACACAGAATATAACAGCATCCAAATTCACTCCTGATTATGACCACCAAACCATATTAACCTACACGTAGACAGGTCAGTTCTTGAATCATGTATGGTCATTGCGTACTAAAAGATATTTGCAACTCGTGTGCGGCGTGCTCGGTCGCGTAAGTACAAATTACTATGCTGAAATTGAGCAGGTTTAATTGTTATTTATTAGGCTATATCGTCAAGCGTGGGCTGACTCCCAAGAAGCTAAATGTGGAAAGCTGTATTAGCAAGCTTTGGGAAAGCATTATAACATGTTGCATTAATTTGATATGGCCGTATTTCGGTGGCCGATTGTAAAGACATTTTCTTTTTGTTAAATCTATCCAAAAGCTTATACTTGCGTTCTACCAAGCAGAGGTAAAAAAAAATTATAAGTAATTTTTTTTTATATTTTCATACCTTGAATATTTGCATTTGTTATTACATGATAAATGAAATGATTCATGTTTTCATTTAGGTACACCATTTACAAGTAAGAGCAAGATCATTATTTTTGCCTTCAAACTCAATATGGAAACCAAACTCAGAACAAATAAATATAAATGAAACATATTTATTTGCAGCGCAAAATATGTGCAACAAAAAGATTAAGCTTTAAGTATGTTAGTATATTGCATTAATGCAATTTAATCTGCGCGCACGCATCACGAACTCGCGCCCACGCGTGTTCACTTCACACAAGAGAGAATGTTTGTGGACCAGCTGAGTTTGGAAGCTATACTATTGTTATAGCTTTCAAAACTCTATTCGATGTCGAACATTCTGCCATTTTCTAAAGGTGGATACACACTTTGCAAAGCCTGCGCGGCGCATCGCATGTGAAAGATAGCCTCGCAATTTGCGTACTTGCGTGGTCTATTATAATGCAAGTACGCACATTGCGAGGCGTGTGCTTCGCTAAACTATACAGTCAACGTAAACTACCGTTAATTATTTTCGGTAATCTAAATCTCTAATCTGGAGGGGCTCGTGGTTAAATAATAACAGCCGCAGGAGTCGATCGAAGGTTAAGCTACGCTTACCGCGGTGGGTTCGTGGATGGATGACCATCCGTAAAGTATCGAGACCCCCCCGTGCCTCGTCCCGGCGTCATTCATAGAACTTTGACAGTCGTCAGCCAAAAACAACCAGTCTTAACTAGGAGTAGGTATCGTGTTACACAGTAGCTGGGTTGTAGAGGTCATATAGGTAGTCGCTCCATGTAAAATACTGGTATTCAGCTGCATCCAGTTAGACTGGAAGCCGACCCAAACATTGCTGACTGAAGGCTAGGCACATTGTTTTTTTTCTCTGTAATCTATAGTCAGTGTTGTCAGAACAAACCATGCAAGATCCACCGCACCTCCATCGCTTTGTCGTACCCAACAATCCTAACCAAAGTATGCACACGCTAATGTAATTTAAACAAATGGCCAGGACAGTGTGTGAGAAACCCGAGATAATCGCTGTGACGCTACGTTTAGTTTATAGCACTTGATTTGTTCCTATGTAACGCTGAGAGAACATACTCTCGATACTCGTACATTGTTGAAATTGTGTGGCGTTTTGACGATAAAAGGAAACTGAGGGGAATCGGTCTATGATAATGTAGAAATAGAGATGGGATTATAGGTTTTCAAGATGTCGACGTCGACACTGACATTTTAAGAACATGCCAGTATATAGAACTGAGAAATAATGTAGTAACTTAACAATGTTTCTTAATCATTACCTTTGATCCGATACAAAGCAAATCTAACCCTATTGAAACAGGGTTGATTTTCTTTAAAACCTTTACATTATCTATGTAAAGGTTTTAATAGTTTTAGTAGTAGTGCTACTTATCGATGATTTGATTTATCGATATTGGATGGATTAAAGTATTATCGTCGATAGCGAAGGAGAATAGGTGGCGCGAGCGAGAGGCTTTAATACTACAAAATTCAATAGAGAAGTTGGTACTTTTCATCAACATTAATCAATCGATGCAAATGAAAAAGTATGATTTTTGCCATAAAAAACTGTTACTTTAACGTTTCCTAGAAGATCAGAGGGGCAATTCTGGTAATTTTAAGAACGTTCACAGTCTGATCTCAGTCTCAATCTGTCAAAAATACCTCAAATTTCAGTACATTTTGACAAGTTTTTGATATTTGTTTGTCGCTGAGATGAGACTGCGACTAGATTTTGAACGTTTTAAATTACGAGAATTGGCCTTCTGGTAGCCACCACATAGCGCCTACAATTTACCGGATGGCGTCACTGAAACAAAGTAAAGTGACGTGTTTTCTTAGAGAGCATTTTTTGACACCGTAATGTCAAACCTCTGCTATCATTTTATGACAGCTGTCACTGCAGCCGTTATGTGGCGGCCAACTTATTACTTATTCGTAGGCGGCCACCGCGGTCACATCTGAAGGCCAATTCTCGAAATTTAAAACGTTCAAAATCTAGTAGCAGTCTCATCTCAGCACACAATATTTTTAGGTTATAAAATAATGAAATTGTCAGCTGAGTGCTATATTTGCCTAGTTCTGAAGATAGAGTCAATACTCAAAGTAAACCTCTCTTTGCCACCACAAAGCTGTTGGGATTATTATTGTATTATTTCTATGACATTAGTATACTTAAGTACCTAGTATTAAGTACTTTTCATTTGTAATCCCTGTTGCTATGCTGGTGAGAAATAAACTATTTTCTATTTCTACATAGCAATTATATCGAAGAAATGAAAATACATGATCTGGGCGACAAACAAATGTCAAAACTTGTCAAAATGTAGGGAAATTACAGGTATTTTTGACAAATTGAGTCTGAGATCAGAAGGCCAATTCTCGTAATTTAAAACGTTCAAAATCTAGTCGCAGTCTCATCTCAGCGACAAACAAGTGTCAAAAACTTGTCAAAATGTAGGGAAATTAGAGGTATTTTTGACAGATTGAGACTGAGATCAAACTGTGAACGTTCTAAAAATTACGAGAATTGCCCCTCTGATTTATTGACGCATCCACCGTTTCTCTTTTGTTTCATAGTTCATTTTCCATTCATAGTCTAACCTCCTTGAAATGATTGTCGTAATTTTAGTTGTATCAGCGTCATTGCTATTATCGTTTTAGTTACCTGGTGGAGTTAGGTATCTGTTTGTTTGGATTTAGACTGAGTTTGAATATGTTTTTTATGCTTATATTTAAAATGTGGTGTGTGGTGTGGCTGACACTCTAAGCATGATAATGAACGATACATACATAGATACGCTAACTCACGCCTTCATCCATGAGGGTAGGCCAAAACTTAGGATTTCCACATGCTACAATCCTTACATACTCTTTTTGTTTCATTTACGTAAATACATCTGATCATACATGCACGCCGGTTGACAGTACCGGCAGTATGATTGACCTAACTTTTCTGAAGAATATCACCAATAACGTCACTATAATTGATGTCCACCTAGGGTGTCCGTCCCGGCGTTTCCACTAATATCTGCCGTGTAAATACCTTGTTTTCTTACCTTTCATTCATCCTCTCAACATGATTAAACCGTCTAACCTTTTTTTTATTCAAAATAAGATGACTAATTACGCAATTAACCAATGAAGGTACACCTTCCCTTACATCAATTCATCTACTTAAGTGACATACCTAATGACGCTAACCTAATGGTATAATGATATTCTTGCGCGCAACAATTTTTGAGATAAAATCTCCGATACATTTGAATTATTCATCATATCAAGCATTACGCTCAGGACTTTAACGGATGCTAACAACTCGCATCATAATTATTATAATCATCACTTTAATTTGATCATAAAGGTAATGCCATATGAGGTTTAATGTGTTGCTATTATTTAGTCTGAATTAATAGACGAATGCAGTCTTGCAAAATCTGGTGCAGTTCCATTGGTATTTAAGGAAACACTCCGAAATAATGTTCCTAACACATGCAGTTTTTTTCAAAGTTGTGAAGTTCAGGTTTCGAACTGGTAGCCATAGACTATACACTTATAAACTGAGATAGATGCGCTTCTCTATGTAAGGAAATGCCAAATTGTTTGAAGCCCCGGATCGTCAGGTGGCGCTTTTAGTTCCCAAAAAAACCTGCAGGTGGCGGTTTTAGTTCCCCTAAAATCCTGCAGATCGCGCTAGTGCCTCTTATTATTGTCAATTATACATTTTATTTTTTATTGTTATGGAGAAATTTGTAGATCGATGAGAGCTTAACAAAGATGTAATAAATAACATTTAATATTGTTAAACAATTAGCATTTCGACCTAATAACTTCCTCATAATAAAGCTTTGTCTTAAATAAAATAACTAGGTAGCTGTTTATATCAAATTAATAATTTATTGCAAGAAATCAAATTACAATTTGAAAATACTTCATAGTATTTTATTTTTTTCTTCTTTTCATATAATACTCTAAAGCCTGTTGTTTTACCTGGTCATTCTTGTCAAATTTTGTAAGTTTGCCATCTAAAATCCTATTAACCCCTTTACACCAACTGTGGATAATCAAATTTATTGCAAGACTATTAATTAAACCAATCAAATCACCCTTGTGCTTTTTACATGAAAAAATATTATAATCACATGCACAATTTAGTAATAGCTTAATTTTTTTCTTTATAAATAATGATTCAGGGCAATCACGTAAACATGCAACAGTTACATAAAAAATATCTGTCATTAAATCAACGAATCTTTCACTTGGATGAAATAAAGATCGTTTTGTATAATCGATTTCGTAATTAAATGATTGCAAATCAACTTCAGATCTACATAAATCACGCATGCAATGTTTACAATTTCTAAAAATCTTGGATTTGCATTTCTTAATCACATATCCAGTAACATATTTTTTTGCTTCAGCATACACCAATGTATCATTAGTCTTAACAACACTCATTACCTTCAGTAAACAATTTATATCACATGCAAAATCATCACTATCCGAATCATTTGGTTTTTTATTTAATAGATTCGCCATTGATTGGAATGAATTATTATTATCATTTTCACAATTGGCTCGCGGGGAATGCGATGAGTTAAAATTGTTAATAATCAAAGTTTTAAATGCATTACAAAATTGATTACAAGTCGGATTAACATTTCTGATTCCATTACTTCTTATACCACTAAAGAAATTTTCTAAAGGATCTTGATTGAAATTACGGGTTATTAAATTTTTCACATCATGATTAGTAATCAAATCTTGCCACATTTCTTTAAAAGTTTTCATGTTATGGATCCAATTTTTAACAGAAGGAATTGATTCATACTTAATTGATTCACATCCATTTTTCTTAACTACCGATTTAAATTTAATTGATTCTAAAATTGGTATCAAATCATCCCACAGTTGGAAATGAGGAGAGTTGTTTTTTACACATTGCTTGTATGGCTTATCTGCAAATTTATAAGAATGACCATTGAAACTATCAAATAATTTATCAAAAATTAATAAGAAATCTGCAGTCCCCTGGCATTCTTCTGGAAGTACTTTGTGTCCTGAAACAAAAACAATATTTAATATTAGTCATACTTGATCATTTCAAATTTTCAATTCATTATGTATTAAAATAGTTTTCACATAATGATTATTACAACTTTTCTAGTTATTTTTGTTAGAATAGTGTCATTTTCTTTATAAATTGATTTAGATCAGATTATTACCAAGTAATTGTTAACATCAGTATAATATTTAACACTACAACCGTTTTGAGATTAGAAACTAATATACATTTACTACATAAAGGTATTATAATTCAAGATGTTACTAACATCAGCCTAAGGAAGTAAAAATATCTACTTACTTGCTAGGAATCTCAATGCACTGGAAACCCTCTGGCTGAACACTTGTGCCGCATATTTAACTTTCATCTTGGGTATTTTTTCTTTAATAACATGCATTTCTGTTAGTTTGTTAACTAATCTTATTTCATCATCCCCATCATCTAAATCAAGTAACAGCTTTAAATGTTCCCATTTAGCCCATTTAATTTCTCCATTTTGTACAAATTTTGCATCTTTTACTAAGAGATTGTTGCGGACTCCTTTCAGCAAATGAGGCGTGTCGAACAAAGGTAATACTTTATTATTATTAACTTCAAATGCATTTAATTCGTAAATCATCCCCTGCTGGAGGTATTTCTTTTTGGTTTCTTCTTGAAGCATCTTAATTACTTTAACATTTGATGCCGCTTGATCACAAATTGTGGCCACAACCCTAAACCCAATATTGTGTAGTTGCCTTATTGCTTCTGTTAAAAGATCTTTTAAATCGGATGCTTTTGTACCACTTTTGCAAAAAGTGAAACTAATCGCCTGCTTGCTTGTACTTTTTATGCCCTTGATCATAAGCACTAGGGCGTGATCAGCCAGAGTTTTGTTTCTTTTGTCTCCCAAATCTTCAAATCCTATGATTTGGCCTGTTGCGGTGTTGTACTCCAATCCTGGTGCCAAAGATATTTCATCAAATAAAAGTGTGACAAGTTTTTTTTCTCCAGGCAAACTTTTCACAATACTTTTTAGTTCTTTTAAAATAGCTTCGTTTAAACCTGGCTTCACACTAAAGTTGCTTAACATCGTTTGAAGGCAACGTTTTGAAGGAAGCACAAACATTTTCTTCATTAGTTTGTAAGCTTTTGGGCTTTGCTTCATAATTGTAAGAGCCATAATTTTTTCGTCCATTGTAAATCTTCTGCCCTTTGGGTTTTTTAAACTCTTAAGCTGCAGTTTTGTAAAAGTTTGTATTTCTTGTGGTAATTTTTCTATTACAGATAAAAATGACTTTGACAGCGACATATTTTTAGGTGCTCGTATTTTCTTTTTTTGGGAGTTGTACTTTGTGGACAACTTTTCTAATTTCTTTGTTAATTTAATTATTAGCTTGTTTTCCGAACTAATTGGCCTGGAACGTTTCCTGGAACCTGAAATTAAAATTTACAATTTTATTGAACAAATATTTGTACGACCTATAAGTATTTGTTCCGGGTCTGGGTGTTTTATCTATAATATGTATGTATTTACAAAAAAAAAATGTATATAAGTAGTTTATCAGCCATCTCGTTACCTTATATAACACAAGCATTAGGTTGCTTAGCTTGGGACTAAATGGCATTGTGTGAAATGTCCAAGGATATTATTATTATTATTATTATTACCACACGTGGTATGTTGATAAAAAGTAGTTTTAATTAGTATTGTACTTGTTTTTAATTTAGTGGCAAATAAAGAGTAGGTTCCCAAAGAAAGTAGTAATATAGGTACTAACCAGAGACATATTCTAATGTGTTGATTGCAGCAGATGTTGATGGTTGCCATTCCAGATTTGTTTGCTGATGTGTCACTAGTTCTTCACTGGACTGGCCAAGTGGTTCTGCCAGACCAGCAGATGGTTGATCAGTATCCAGTATTATTGGCTGTTGTATAAAAAGTTCAGATGTGGACTGACCTTGTGGCTCTGTAACATAATAAGAATAATTTTATTCATAAGTTCACATATAAATTACATAGAAGTTACATTATTACAAAGTTGCATATTAATATTATGAAGAAAATATTAAACTATGCCTAAAATAAATCTAGTGTATAATTTATAATATATTGGTTAAAGGCTGTATGAATACAATAGCGACCTGCCTGATGTAGGTTTATTCAAACCTGTGTTTCAGGCCATCACTTAACAACGCTGAGTGCTTTAGTGGACTATTATGATATTGTACATAGATCTGGCATTTATACATAATAATTATATTTTAAAATAAAAATTGACTTAAGACTGTTTACGCCGTACAGCATTTCATACAAACTTTCAAGCCGTTGTTTTTCGAAATGAATGAACCGATTTTAATGAAACTTCATATGCATAAGCAGGATACAAAGGTCTAAAAAGTTAGCAGAGAACATTTTCGAAATGTCTTATTTAAAAAAAGATAACTGGAAATCTCTGTTTCTATGGAAACTTTAAAATCGGTCTAATTTGGCTGTAACAAAATTTTTAGAAAATGTTCTCAGCTAACATTTTAGACCTTTGTATCCTGGTTATGCGTATTGAAGTTTCATTAAAATCGGTTCATTCATTTCGAAAAACAACGGCTTGAAAGTTTGTATGAAATGCCGTACGTCTTAAACACTCTTAACATTAATAAACTTATTGCATTACTTCTAGCAATTTTTCAGTGTCTGAGTAATTAAATATTGCTAAGTATTCACTCAATAATGATGATAATTGATATGTGTTTTAATTGTAACTGACAATATGAACCTTTGAAGAACATTAGACAATGAAATAGTGATGAAATAATATTTACTTATGGCGGGTACAGACGAAAAGCATGAAAACTTTGAAGTTCATCATTAGTGTTACTATTATAAAAAAAATAACCCGTAAGTTCTAATTCTAATAGGATAAATAAACAAAATTTTATGCTTCGATTAAATTTCGTACAATTATTTCGCCATTTCTAATATTTTCCTCATTATAAATTTTGCTATTGGTACATCGTCTAGTGTTTTACTGCCATCTAGGAACATTCATATTAAAACTGGCTTTGAAATTAGAAGGCCCTGGGTCGTCAGATGGTGCTAATAATAAGTTCAATTTCGAATCATAGGTTTGTTCGAAACTTTCATACCCCTGCTGGTAGCACCCAATCTATTCTGTAAAAATCTCATCGTGAAAATGTAGGTGAAGTGAGAAATATTACTGTGAGATTGAAGAAAGCTGCGAGGTAATTATATAACACTGTATCAGTTGCAATCGCTTTAATTTTCCCAGTTCAACAACCGTACCGTATTTTTCAAGCATATGAAGTAATGGATTAGCGATATCGTTCAAAATGATTTGCTGATATTTTACCCGATGCTAGAAATTGACATTATTGACAGCTCACTTCATCTTAGTATTCACGGTGAGATTTTTACAGAATTCATCGGCTGGTTGTCGAAAATCATTCACTGTAGCGTTACGCATATCCATATTTTTATGCTTACAGGAAGGTGTAATTAACAAAGAGTATTTTCTATCTACAGTGAAGATTTCCCTTTCAGCAGAAGATAATTTTCACTCCAAACGAAATCATACCAGCCAACAAGCTTTGTCCCAAATAATTTGCTTACAATCACAGAAACATCAAATGCCTTGACCAAATCTCCAACAAATATCCTTCAACCAAATTCAAAGGATATTCCAAGATGCCTAACGTTTTCTCCAGATACAATGCCGGCACATAATCCCGGCTGTCTTGCGAGACGCTCAGACTCAGTCTCTGGACAAACATCTTGAAATTGTTGATTGGCTACCAAGACGCGGCCTATTTGATTTGTACACATCGCGTGTTTGAGCTATTGTATGGTTATAGAGCTGTTTGTACTGCAATAATTGTTATTTGAATTAAATTTTAATTGAATATTTTTTGACGTGATAACGTCTTATAAATCGATGAGCGCCGGCTGCACTCACGATAAAGCTCAAACTCATTGTCACGTTCCGCCTGAGCCGAGCGTGCAAGCGAGAGCGCGGAACAAGCGATAGAGAGGCACGATCGACCTAAGCGTTCGGCTCTATATCTTATGACGTTATCACGTAAAATTATCGTCCGTAGACCGATTTTACAGACAACCAATTTTTTCTATTATAAGTGGCTAAAGGTTCATGGTCATGTCATCATGTGTATATGACACGATCATAGTCATATACGGTCCAGTAAAATGTTATAAATGTGGACTGACTGGTTAGATGCTTACAAAGTCAGTCTCAATAAACTAAGGGACATTATGACCTAGTGTTTGATTTTTAGAGCATCGTAAACTAGGTTTTAACATAATACACACTCAGGTACTGTATTTTTTTTACTAACCTGTATAATCCCACTCCTTGCCATAAGTCTCATGGCTTCCACATACCTCCTTCTACTTTCTTTTCCGGACAATCTGTCGGAGCTATAATAGTTACACTAATAGTATAACCGAATCGAATTCAAAGTAATCCTATTTAACATAAATCTACATGGGCACTTATTAAGATTCAAAAGCTAGGTGCACCGTTCCAATTGGTCATTTCCTATGGAGAAGAGCCAAAAAAATCCACGGTTAGGTACTCTTTTTACAAATAATTAGCTTTTACAATATTTTCAAATTACAGTGTAAATAGTAAGTAAGTATGAGAAGACAGTGTAGGCCTGCCAACCAGTACCAGTTAGGTATATAGTACCAGAAAAATATTAAATGGTAAACAAATCGAATCATCTGCGAGTCTACAAACCTATTTATACAAACACAGGTTTTTCATAAACCTAGATCAGGCAGGTCTACATTACAGTTAGAATTTAACATTCCTAGATTGTAATTAATGTAAATCATATTTTTACCTTACTATAAACTTGAATAAAAGTTTTATTTATTATTATAAACCCTACAACGTTCTCACATTTACAAAATATAAAAAAGAATCTATTTAAAATACACATAAAATAAATAAAATAAAAACCTATGTAACCCAAATATCCAATATAATTATTTTCAGTAACATCGCCGCCCTTCATTGCGTATTTGGGTGGTCTAACAGCTCTATAGAGATATGCAATCCATTTGTAACAATACAAGTATATCAACGAGCGATCAAATACGTGAGATTTGCGACGTTCTCCGATCGTCAGCCAATTCTGTTATGCGCAGTGGACGATCAGCTGTGTGTGTGCAGCCTTATTTACAGGGGTCGTTACTGTATTTTTTCAAATGAAGTAATTTTTATGGCAAGCCAGGTTGTTTTTCAAATTATTTTTTATGTAAAAAGTAAAATAATTAGGATTTTGAGTGTTTTTCCTGGATTTAGAAATTTATATGGCACATTCGAATAGGACTTTTAAAATAATAAATAAGCATTAATTAATTATGCGAATGTTATTTTAGCCACTAGCTACGATATTTGTTTCTACAGTCAGCAATGAGCTGACCCAACTTTGCATAAATACGAATCGACAGAATTTTTTATTTCTTTTATATTTTATTTACTTCGCTGAAATATGCTCCCTGACATATCGTACCTATAACAATATCGGTCTACATCAGAATAAGATGTCCAAGTCCGGTAACTGCGCTGGCGGACAAGTCCTCAGTCCTCATGTAGTTTGTCCGGCAAAGTTGTAGGTTTATCAGACGTATTGGTTTAAGTTGTTTAGGTGTATGTATTCCATTTGAGTATTGTTCTTTGGGATTATAAACTGTTATGACTGTGTTGTCTTAAAGTTGGTTTAAAGTGGTCTGTGGATAATCGTTGTCATAAGTAACTAATTCAACTTCTTTTTTCAGTTTGGCTTGAGATTATTTTTTTTTTCTTTTTATAAGTTTAAGGCTTCAATAATGCAATTTTTTTGTGGGTTTTATAATAATTCATTTCAGAGAAAAGCATAAGAAACGAGAGGTATAATGGGATACCCGATTGGAACAAAGATAATTTCACTTCTAGGTCCAGTTGAAAACCAGCGTCAGGCACTAGTTGTCTGGCATTTTTGCTGAACTGGGCCTTTTTGGCGCAGCCGTGAGGCACACTTTCCTGCTAATTTCTTACATCGGACTTTACACCTTTGTTATTTTGTTGTTTATTCTTTGTATTTAACTGATGTATGTATTGTGTGTATTGTATGTCTTCTAGTCTGTGCTAAATAAATGTATTTCCTTTCTTTCACTTTTGCACACTTTTGTTAAGTACGTTGCAAAAGTTTCGTGACGTTCAAAATGATACACTTTTTTCATTCTAGCTCTCATTCAAGTATGCAGCGTATAGTATACAATAAGGAACATCGTTCCTAAAAACATGGGTAGCTTGTCTTAGGTCTTTCTCCAGACTAGATTATAAAGATTCCAAAGTAATTTACGAAGAGTACTTTGCGTCCTAATTTTCCAAAAATTCTACATCCATTTACAGAAGTCTGAATCTTGTAACAGAATAAATAAAAATGGACACAGTATCCACCCCACATTTTAATCATAAAAAACCCGAGGCGAGTAAAACATCCTTCGTTATACTAAAGTAACTCATACACCGAGTTACTCGATATATCGAGGAGCGATTCTCGATTACGATAACTCGATGCTTATATCCCGCTGGCTATCGGATTCATATCCGAATTAATAATCTCGATACTGTGAGATGTGGGGACTTGTTACGTGTGACGCCACTTTTATGAGCTATGAAGATTGTGATACGGCATAATTATTACAATTTTGTTACTTCATTTCTAACTATAGCTTCTGCCCGCGACATTGTTCGCGTGGAAGTCATAAGTTACACAATATACACATATTCTTTCTGACTTTTTTTGATCGACTTGTAAAGGTCTGTAGCCTAGAATTAAGCTATCAAAATTTGCAAAAATAATTTATTAGATCCGACTCCACCCGTCAGCCGTTCCAGGGATTAGTGTGTTCAAACAGACAAACTTTTCAGGTTTATTATATTAGTATAGATGACAATATATATAACGAACTCAAAGAATGCCAATTCTTTCTTCTCAAACGGCACTAGATTCCAACTGCACAGTGCTATCAATAAAGCTCTTCTGAAAATCGTTTTTCTGGAGTTGTGACATTCAAAGGATTGATGCGACGATACCACTTTGGTTCTAAACTCTCCATCTTGTCATACCATCGTGTCGATGTTGTTGATTATTACAGGCTCACTTACCTATAAATTTTCAGTTTATCTCGCCGATGCAAGTCTAGTTTAATCAAACCTCTATAAAGAACAAGTTTCTAATTATCGATAATTTTATTCATGTAAAATAAGCTTGTTCGAAACGTACTTAATTCTCCACATGAAGCTTTATAAAGTATCAGTGTTCCTATCCCACGAACCATTCGCATTACAGAACAAAATAAAAATATACCGACTCCAAACCATTACGATCACACCTCCACGTACAAATATATTAGACGGATTCAATTTCCGCGATACAATATTATTGATATATGATAGCGAAGTACTAATGTGTTTTAAATGTGTGTCTGTCGTCTTTAATGTTCAGACGGTCATAGTTTACGGAGGGTATTATTTTTGCATTTCTATTGGAAGGAGTGCGAAATGTAGGTCCAACTTTTGTGTAATGGAATGTACATATTTTAAAGTACGAATTAGAGATGAGCAAACACTGATTATGACTTCGGACAAAATGACTGACTAATCTGCCAAGCCGATCATTGCATGGAGTTCGGTTGGATTTTGAACCGAACTTGAAACTGAGTAACCTAGATAAAATTGGATAAGAAAGATTTTAAAACAGAAGAAGAACTAGCAGGGGATCGAGGAGGGGGGGGCTCAGGGGATCAGACCAGAATAAATCGCAAAATCTACGTCAAAACAATAAAAAAACAATCGTCATCATCATCAGCCTACAGCCAGCAGTCCACTGCTGGACATAGGCCTGTTCGATTGCACGCCATTTAGATCGATTCTTGGCAACTCTCATCCAGCTGCGAATATCGTCGCTCCACCTAGCCTGAGGGTGTTCTATATTACGTGAGCTATGTCGACAGCATTGATTCTATGCTGATCACCTCATTCCGGATTCTATCCCTCACAGAGACTCCAAGCATAGCTCGAATTTATCATTGTTCCTCTCAACTAAAGCACCTGCCATCTCCACCGGCTCTTCACCACCCTTGGTTGACTGGTAGAGAATGCCTAAGGCATTAAGTCCGCCTTTGTACCTTTTTGTGCAAAAGTTTAAATAAATAAATAATAATAAATTAATAAATTTATGGACCAGCGGTACCATGATTGTCCATGTTTCGGCTCCGTAAGTCATAACAGGCAGATATTTAGAAGCTTCTTAATCCAATACCCATTATCACCCACCTTTACCAATTCCGGCCTAAAACCCAACCCAATACATTAGCCTGAATACATCATGCAAATAGGCACATCTGTAATGATAATGGAGTCAAAATATATTAATTTTAGGCCCACATCTGCCTCTGTATAAACACGTAAACTTGTGGGTCTCTAGTGTTAGGACATAGTTGTGAAATGGTAGTACATTATCATATATTTACATATCACACGGACGGACGGAACAGGACTTTGGTTTGTCGAATTTTGTTTGTGAAGGTAGTGTGGGTAGAACTTGTTTGGTAATTGAATTAATGTGTACTATTTTCGATTGGAGCAGTCTATAGTGGCCCAGCGGTTATGGCCGCGACTTACGATTTGTAGGTCGTGCCTTCAAACCCAAGCAGGCACTTTATTTTGTGTAAATTATATCATCACTACTGCTCTCAAAACGGTGAAGGAAAACATTGTGAGAAAACCCGCATGTTCTAAAACCAAAAATTTAAGGCATGTGACATCTACCAACCCGCACTGTTTCCGCTTGGATTATGGTCCACTCCCTCTCACAGAGAGGAGGCCTGTGTCCCAGCAGTGGGAACATTATGGGCTGATTATGATGATTTTAGATTGCAGGTTTGCAAAATCTAACGTTTTAATGTGTTGCTATGTCATGTCAGAAAAATGACTCTTCTAGTGCGCAGTAACGGTTTGGCAGTGTTTTGATGCAGTTTCATCCTTGTAGTCTTTATTCTTGTTTATCCCTTTTACTTCTCCTTCTTCTGCCGTGAAGTGTACGTCAGTCGCTAAAAGAAGGTATTTAAAGATAAACCCCTTTATTTATAAACGTTACTTACAGTTGAGAGACGTTTAAACGTCGTCAGAAATGTATGGTTAACAGTCGCTAATCATTAGTTAACTTTAAGCAACGTTTATAAATAAACCCCAAAGTTGACAAGATCTTTAGTGTTAATTTATAAAGTAAGTACACTGTACAATACAGGTTCTTCTTCACAGAGGTTTCGCACCTTAGAGAACGTCTTTCTTTTGTTAAATATTTATGTATTACTTGACGGCATTGACAAAATTCTCTAGCGTCTGTTAAAGATCCAACAATATTATATTCTGATGCCTACTTATTATAAGACAGACTTTAAAAACACGCACCAAATCATCTCCAACAAGTTCAAAATAAAATAAACTGAACAACAATAATTTAGGCAGCAACACAAATACGCGGCAATATTTGCGGATTCATCCCCAGATTAGGTGCTCGTGTGTGCCCGCCGCGGCGCGGCGGCGGGGATTATTGGCGATCACGTGATCTGTCGCCATCGGCGCCTACGTGTGTAATACACGGATTGTTATTGTGGTACAAGTGAGGAGCGAGAGAGACGATTCTGTTCTTAATGCTGAATCCAAACCAACCGACCTTTCTGTAAAAATTTCAACGAAAAAACTTAGGTGAAGTGAAGAACTTGAAGTAAGCTTGAAGTGAGCTGTTAATAGTACCAATGTCTAACAATAGGTGGAATTAACTATATCATCAGTTCATTTCATACTCTCTACACACAGAAAAATAATGCATTTTTCAGTCAAATTTCTGTTCAATTATTTTGACAAAACAATATAATAATCAAATCCAAATCATTGAAAGTTCAAAACATTGTTTGCAAGGTAAGAAAGGTTGGAATCAGTCATTCACTTTGCTATAATTAAACTGGAAGACTCTTACGCTAAAGTCCCGGTCGAATATGCACAATGGTTGCGAGTCACATTGAAACAAGCATAAAATTTGGAATAGGTTGTGCTTATACCTACATACATGCATATGTAATAGGTGCACTGTTACTCTTCAATTGAACATGTTTATTCTCCGCACAACTGAAGGCCAATTCTCGTAATTTAAAATGTTCAAAATCTAGTCGCAGTCTCACCTCAGCGACAAACAAATGTCAAAATCTTGTCAAAATGTGGGGAAATTAGAGGAATTTTTGACAGATTGAGACTGAGATCAGACTGTGAACGTTCTTAAAATTACGAGAATTGCCCCTCTGATGTTTGAGAATTGATTTTAAACCTCTTTGTTAGCTTCAACGCTGCCTCTTCTAACTTAGACCACCACATAACCCGTATAATTATAGTGCGTCCCTTGTTAGAATTAATCTCGGTTGGGTTTGCGACATCTGTATTCGACAATTATGTTCATGTGAGACCAATAAAGGTACCTTTCCTCTCTCTCACTCTGTACTTAAAAGAAGGGGATGGAACGAGGGTTCCTTTTGGTTATATTACATGTGGATTTGCAAAGGGAATAATTTGTTTATCAGTTTTGTGTTTGGGTTAAGCGTTTATTAATGAGTTACCTTTTGGTTTAAAATGGCCTGTGGACGGTCATTTCGAATAGGTAATGGAAGAATAATTATTGGCCGTTTTGTTTGAAATATCGTTGGCGGTCTGTGGGCAAAAATGCCTAAATTTTCACTGATACCCTTAAAATAATCTCATGGTTAAATGATAACAGCCGCATGGGTCGACTGATGGTTAAGCTTCGTTTGCCGCGGTCGGTTCTTGGATGGGTGATCATTCATTTTATATCGAATCCCTTCTGTGTCTCGGAGAGCACGTTAAACCGTCATTCCTTTTTTTTAACCTTCAAAAGGGACCTGACCTGCGGAGATGGGGAGGTCGGGGAGTGTGGGATTTTACTTCACTAAAACCACCCCGGTGGTCACCATCAGCACATAGGGGTGGTCCCGGTTCCTCTTAAGACACCGTCGTTCCTGGTTGTCATTCGTAGATCTTTGACAGTCATTAGGGGTAGTCAGAAACCCAAAAGTCTAACGATCAGTCCTACCAAGGGGTATCGGATTACACAGTAACTGGATTTTGAAGGTCAGATGTCAGAGGCTCTATGTAAAAAGTAAAAATACTGGTATTCAGCTGCATCCGGTTACACTGGAAGACATAGTTGGGAAAAGGCTAGGCCGATTGATTGATTGTCTGAAAAATCCAGAGGTACAGTACCTTTTTTTATGGACGGGAAATCATCAAATGACCCCTCCCGCTCTGGGTGGAGCGGAAGGGAGTGTCAGACTCTTACTGACTAAAACCCATCCGTGTTCCTTCCTTACAGTACAGTACCTAACATATGGTAGATGGTATGTAAGTACTACTAAATCAGTCTACTCCAATTGCGTCCGCATCAAAGTCTCTAAACCTCAGTCCATGTTTTCTTGGCAACGTGTTATCTCTCCTATAAGATTATGCACTAAGTTATCCACATTCCTGGTGCATCCATTTACTGGGCTTAGCTCCGTATCACAGCTACCGACAAAACACATTATATCTGCCGTATAAACAATACAATGGCTAAGTTAAGAGCCGACAAGCTTAATTAAGGGCCCAGTGACCGCGACGAAGTAAATATTTTGTTCAACGGAATTTTTCTTTCTAAATCTGTCCTTGAATATATATGTCAATGGTCCTTGATTTGTCCAGAGCACACTATACCTACTTACATATGTACGTTATTTAACTTTGGCACCCTTTTTATTTAACTTTTGTACTTAACCTTAAAATACACACACATTAATACAAAGTAGCCAAAAGCAAATGTTGTCCATTGATTGATGTCTAAAGTCACAATGTATCATGGCGGTTCTAATAAAAAATAAACCTCTATGTAAACCTATATTAGCTTTGAATCGATGCATAATGTCAGTTTTTCAAAAGCGACGTATTCTTTTAGATTTTTGGAGTATGATTAAGCTGTGAAAATTTCACCTATATGAAAACAACTCACCCGCCATTACCGAGGCCCTACCCCACACCAAGACGCCCAATTAATCAGTAGACGGGCTAATGAGCAAATATTTCATTGTCCGGCTACCGCGCGACAAGACTTGAGGGCTGACGGATGTTGCATACTAATTATAAATGTTTTAGAATATAAATATTTTTAAGGGTAAAATTGACTGAGATTTTTCGAAAGAGAATGCAGAAGGAAATCTAATAGTGCTTGGTTTCCTTTGACATGTTCTACAAAAGAGTGTCAACAAGAAGTCAAACAAAATGTTAGAATCTATCTAATAAGTAATCAGCCAGTCTGTTTTGTAAAAATGTCACTATAAAAACTTAGGTGATCAGAGCTGTCTTGACACTATTGAAAGCTCACTTTCACCTAAGTTTTAACGGTGAGACAATGAAAAAAAAAATTTAAAAAAAAATTTTTTCGTCTTACTTTTTAATTACGACTAAGATATTTTCCCTTTTTCCTGATCCTACCGGCTAATTTTATGAATATAATGGTCCAAAAGTCTTTGCTCAGTTATGATGTTATAACAACAATAATCCACACCACACGGAAACCTTATTTGAACTTCATAAAAGATTCTCATCTTTCAAACGAAGACTGCAATAGGCAATATCTCCAACACCAACATAACCAACAAATAATTCAACATCAACACCAACACGTCTGACATCTTAAGTCATTTTTCTGCTTCAATGCCTTAGTTAAATCAAAGATTCTAACCTTAAAGTCCGGTCTCCGTAACTATTTAAATAAGCCCGTAGTCCTTGCCCGTCGGGGGCAGGATGGCATTAATAATTCCCTTAGACGCACATACGACAATCACAGTGTTCATATTATTATATTATTGGCGTCTGTGTTGGACAACCCTGAGGGGTCTTGAGACGATAGCCTAGTCAGGGAGCTAGGGAGTCGAATTTTTTGTGCATCTGTTAAGTACTCGGTGGGTTTATAATTGGTGTCCAAGCGTGACTGTCTGTTCTAGTTTAGTGCATTAGGATGCAAGTTAAAGCTTATAAAATATCGTTAGATATCTAAATCTAACGATATTTTTTTGGATAATTGTAACGAGATTTTTGTTTTTCAAAAATCAGTCTGCCTTGCCTTTTTCCAACTATGTTGGAGTCGGTTTCCAGTCTAACCTGATGTAGCTGAATATCAGTATATTTTTGATGATTAAGTAAATAATGATACGTGTTAACCAATATTCTTAAAAGTTTGAAAAGGCCATTTGAAATGTCCACGGAAATGTGATGTAAAAGTATTTTTATTGCATAATCTTGATTATTTTTCAATACACATACCTAAGACGTCATATTTAAAACATTTCATTATTATTTAAAAACCAACTTAATAAAGTAACAGGTTACCTTACCTGTGACTTTTCTGGGAGACGTACCTCACATCGTGATAAACACCCAGATTAACATGACACACATTATTCAACCATCCTATCTCCTAAGCTAGGAGGGTTGTCTTAATCGAAACATGTCGTCCGCAATGAGGGATATTTGAGGCATATGCCGTCGAGGCACGAGCCACGAGGCAGAGGCACGAGGCATCGTCACACGGCACTCTTGGTAATAACCCGAGTCGAAGCAGACAAAACATTCCCTTCTACGTGCTGATTGGGTAGAGGTATTCGTCCGTGGGTTGGAGGTAGTTTGATTTTGATACTTGCTAATTGAGTTAATGTTATTGAAAGTGAGCATTTTTACTGAAAAAATAAAGGGATTGTCTATGAAAAAACTGAAGACTGACTGTAGAAGTTATTAAAAACTACTTTAGAGCAGTGGTGACCCAGTGTTAACGGTGGCGACTGACGAAGTCATAGGTTCGAACCCAGCCATGAACTTTACTCTGTAAATTATTTAATCACCACTGCGCTCTAAACGGTGAAGGAAAACATCGTAAGGAAACCGGCATGTCCTAGAACCAAAAATCCGAAGACATGGTTCCGCGTGGTGGATACTCTGTGAGAGGAATCGGACAGCCCACTTCCTCTCACAGAGAGGAGGTTTGTGTCTGAGCAGAGGGAAGATTATCGGCTGATTATGAAGTATGTAGACTTCCTGCATCACTATGGCGTAAAATAGGAGTTTATGGATTTAATTTAGAATCTGCCTGCATCAAATATACTGATACTTCCCAAGATTTAAAATCGCATGCATCCTGAAATCCTCATTAGCAAGAGGTTTCTTTATCTCCGGGAAACCATTTATTAAGAAATAGTATAGGTACCATAGCATTTTTTTACAGTTATTATTTGCGTGAATATTTACTTGGTGCAATAATGTTATGTCGATAAATATTATAATGATAATTATAATTTAGTGTTGCAAAGTATCAACTCTACAAATCGCCGTAGAATAATGACCACCGCCTGGGAGAGGTACAAATCTACATATTGGGGTGTGGGCATTTCTTGCAGCCCCGTCTGAGATATGTGTCTTAGCTCCCCGTGTCCAGACCGGGGTGGTGCCAGGGACGTATTTGGGGTTATGTTGTTCTGTAATCATAAAGTTAAGTAGGTGTAACTATTTATTTGATAAATTTTACCAGTATTATAATTATGAAAATATATTGATTTTGGAGCTAGCAAAAACCATTGGATGTCTTTGAAATAACTGGAAAGTAGCAGCAACAACATTTATGCAAAAAAAAAAATAGGGAGCTACGAGTACATATCTACCTTACCTCTTGCTTACGAACGTTACTTTTAGTTACAAATTAAACTATGTTTAATTGTTCAAACCACATTTTTATGATATAAAGACTATTTGGTTTCTTCTGACCATTACTCAGAATTGTAAATAATTTGGCGCTATTCACAAGATTTTTTTAAGCCCATTAAAAAAATAATTTGTCAACGATTTTCTTAAAAATCGAACTACTCAAATTCTAAAATAAAATAATATTCATTTTGTTTCTGCTTATTTTTTTGTCTGCACGGCTGATCAAATGCATCCTCGAAATCCTTCCAGGCATCCTTTTCTAGCTACATCTCGATCCATCCTTACTTTACAATTACAAAAATACACTCACCCAAATCCGTCCCCCACATAAATGTTGAAGGTATGCAGATGCGGTACCAGTGTGATAAGTTAATTCCTACTGGCGATCCCTTACCCGTATCAAAATTATAATAGAGCTCGAATATTCTGCAATATGTGGCCCTTCCTCGCTTATTGAAAACTTAATGGCCTCCTAAGATATTGCAGAGTTATGTTAGGACCATTGTTTTGGTAGCATATGTGGATCTTGGGAATTTTAGGATAATATTTGGAGATTGCGGCTTGTGGCTAAGTAATAACAGACGCACGGCTCGATCGCTCGGGTTAAGCTACGCTTGCCGTGGTTGGTTCCTGGATGGGTGACCGCTGTGGATGGATGGGTGCGGCTGTTATTACTTAGCCACAAGCCCCGTTGATTGGCTGTAGTGAACGAAATACTTAGGTCGTGATAAAATAAACATAATGACGTGCGTTCTGTATGCCCACATTATGATGACAATCGCGAAGGAAAAAATAAAAGTCAAAGTCAAATCATTTATTTCAAATAGGCTCATTAAAAGCACTTTTGAACGTCAAAAATTACACATTGCCAGTCATACCAATTCGATGAGTAACATAAAGTTGGTCCTGCTCCAATCTTAATTTGCCTTAAAGTCTTCCAAAGTTCATTGTATACAAACATTAAACATCTTAAATAGGTATTATGGCAGTCCGGTCAAGCCTTGCATAATGAGACAAGTATGAAGGCGGAAGTGTGCCAGATGTTCACACGTTGCTCCACGCTCTATGGACATCATTCTACGCCCTTTGTGCCGTAAATATGGTCCTAGGTTCAGGTAAGGACCAGGTTTTAGTGCGGCTTATGTGTTCAGATATTATTAAGAAGCTTTTATAAAGGTAAAATAATATTTACTGACATAAGCTAGGTATACAAAATTAAAGCCCTATTTTGTAAATATTTAAATCAATTATTTCAACAAACAATTTCGAAATTTCAATTTCAAAAGAATTCCCTGCTTAATGCGCTAGTCATCATCATCTGCCTAGCCTTTTCCCAACTATGTTGGGGTCGACTTCCAGTCTAACCGGATGCAGCTGAATACCAGTATTTTACATGGAGCGACTGCCTATCTGACCTACACAACCCAGTTACTGGCCCTGCGCTAGTATAAAACTATATTCAGGAGAGGAGCCAGTTTTTCCCCATAAATAATGTATATTACAGATTTTTAAGCCAGTAACAAATAAAAATGATTGTAAAATGCTGGATAAAAGATTAAAGAGAAACAAAACATGTAGTAAGGCGCTTTGCAGATGGAGCAACTTTAGTTGAGGCCATTATCAACTTTTTGAAATTTTCCTTTAAAAGTCAGTCAGCCAGTTGCTCGAGCCAGCCCGCGCAGCTGAGCCTGTAGTTTTAAATTCCCCCCAAAATAATACCGATCCAGCCTGTCCCTTGCTGTCCTCTTCCAGCGACGCCCTAAGCCGAGGTCCGAACCCCGTGGGGGGGTGCCCTTAGCGCTGTCGCTTAGTTTTTAAGTTTATTGTTTGCCCTGGCTGGAGGCCTTAATCAAGGCATCCACAGGAAAGTCCGGTTAAGCAGAAGCCATCCTCGTACTGGATGAACTGCGAGATGACATAGTTATAAAAAAAAATGCTACAACCAAATAGCACGAGATGTATGTAAACACTGTAAACAGCTAGTCTTTAGTTGCTGCAACAGTTGCTCCATCTGCAAAGCGTCTTATACTACATTATAGCTTTTGAAATTACTGGGTAAAAGGGTAGGAAGATATCGCTAATATGTCATGTCGTTTTGCGGGGAACGTGAAAATTATTTACTAATAGAGACGATTCATAGTTTTTTCAGAACCTGTTATTGCAGTAAAGCAGATACGAAAGTTTACTTATAATATACATATTCTCAAATAGAGTACCATCATTATAGAATAACTAATGACGATGGATAGGAAAAGCTTTTAAGCCCTCAAGCATCAAGTGTACACCAAGTGTACGTAAGAGAAAGTGCTCGATACGTCAACGGTATACCAAGTGTACATAACAGTGTAATTGTTCTATTGTCATTGTTAAAACAATGACTTTACGGCGCCCATTCAACTATATACGCTGACACGTGAGGCGTTTCGATAGGCGGGGGACAGACGTGTGAGAGGTTAAATAGCAGAATTAATTTGTGCAAGACAAATCTTCCCCCGCTTCAAAGTTCGTGAAAAAATACAGGAAGGGGTTAAAATCTGTAACACAACCCATTTATTTGTGGTTTCTTGGACATTCGGAATTTACATATCCGATCATAAAAATCGCTTCAGTTAAACAATAGAAAATTACCCAGCCACCTTCTACCACTATGGTCTCACCACATGTCATAGATAGGCCAACATCGTAGGCGTTGCGTGGGCGCACGAAAGTTCCTCACTTATTACTAGCGCTGCAACGGCGAATCAACGCCAAACCAATCTTATCTGACCCCTGGTCCTTCGGTCTTTATTCTAGAAGACAGGTCACAGGACCTGGTTACCTGCCTGATTCAATCAGATACGGTTTCCGTAGCATTCGCCAGATTAATGATGATATAGGGATGTGTGCTTTCTAAAGTTCCTGTTGTTATTTGCATATTGATTCAAAGATTCTTAATAATGTCCTCTTTGAATATTTTTGTAGGTAGAATTGTTTTTCTATGGTAATGAAAAAGAAGTATTCTGCCTGATGTATTCTGCAAAGATCTCACCGATAAAACCTAGCTGAAGTGAGGTTGAAGTGAGCTGTCATTCTACCTAATGCTAGGGATTGTTACTATTGACAGCTCACTTGAAGTGAGCTCATTTCAGATAAGTTTTCAATGTGAATTTTTTAAAGAAAAGACCTTCTGTATAAGATAATTTGGATAAGTAAATTGTGTTATCGGAAATTACAGAGGGGCAATTCTCGTAATTTAAGAACGTTCACACTTTCTGATATCAGTCTCAATCAGTCAAAAATACCTCTAATTTCCCTACATTTTGACAAGTTTTTGACCACAGAACAGATAATTATGTGTTCTTTTTGACTATTTTTTTTTCTGTAATTACGGCATTCAACCGATTGAGCAGCATCAAAAGGCCTTGCATCAATCAAAATAAAATCTGAGCTCTAAAGCTCTAAACACAAATCTAAATCAAATCAAAACTACATTCTAACATAGTGGGGTGCCCCCACCGCCTGGGACCATGGGTGGGGGGCCCCGGGATCCCGGGAACTTGGTGGCACATGTGTGCCTAATATCCTTACATTTGTCAGTCTGTAATTGCGAAGTGATTCTACTTTCCACTGTCCCTTACTTAAATCTTAATGTTAGTTCGGTCTATAGTTTTGATAAGGTTTATGTGTCAGCAATTGAATTAAGCTTTTGCTATGCTCAAGATTTTTGAAGCTTATTATTTTCAAGTAACATAAGAGACATTTTTATTATTAGACAGCCAATTCCCGTATTTAAAAACGTTCAAATCTAGTCACACCTCATTTCAGCGACAATCAATGTCATAAACCGGTCAAAAATGTAGGGTTATTAGAGGTATTTTTGACAGATTGAGACCGGACTGTGAACGTTCTTAAAATTACGAGAATTCAGTATAATAGTGTATGTTGCTTACGCAGCCTATTTTAACTAAGAGGAGAATTCATTCGAATTGTTTTATTAGAGAAAAAAAAAGAAAGAATATACGTTTATTTGCGGCAAACATGAGGCATAAAAAGAACAAAAACACAAAAAAAAAATAGAAAAAAAAAACAAATTATTAACAATATTAATTACTATTTATTTTATAATAATTATTAATGGGATTCCAATGGAATATTAACCGTCGATAGAAATTGCCGACTAGTACAGAGTAGAGATAATCCATGCAACCATCATGATATAGCGAAGAGTTCCATAGCTTAGCTTTTAATATGTAACTGGTATAATCGACCACATCTGCGTTTACTGACTTGGTATATAAGGGTACCTTGAAAAGCCAAGGATTTGACGAGATTCTATACTTATACGAGTGTTAGAAGTTTGAAATACTACACAATCACATAATCAGCCTATAATGTTCCCTCTCCTGGGACACAGACCTCCACTCTGTGAGAGGGAGTGGGCCTTAATCCACCACGTGGGCCCAGTGCGGGTACGATAGATGGTTTGAATTTCCACAAGACTGTTTCAAAAATGTCGTGAAAAATTTACCTGCTCCTCGTATGCTTGCAAATTAAATATTATTCTTATTCTTCGTATTCTTATAAGGCACTGCTAAACATGATATTGACTTTCGATCCTTAAATACCGGTTCTCCGCTTCCAAAATTTTTACATACTTTATCAATGCAATTTTCTACTAATCCCAATTTTACCTACATTCGCACTAAATAAAAACAAAATAAACCAGAACCGACTAAACAAATACGTTCACAAAAACGCTGACTGCATAGAGCGGTGCAGTGGCAGCCATATTGAAATCAAAAATGGCGGGCTGTCAGTTGTCAGCAGTTTTTTGCGCCGAACGTAGAGTACATACTCTTATATTTTGTTTACGTAATCGGTTCGTTCTTTTTGTTTGTTCTATATTTGAACCGTCAATTGTTTTCCCGCTTGCGTGTATTTTGGCGGGTTGAGTTAACACTCGATGTTAATGGTATGTGGATTAACACGTAAGAGTATTTTTGTATTTGTGGAGAGTATGAGTTAATGGGCTTTATTTAATCGAACTTCGGCTTTCATTTTAACAGTTCAACAACATTCCTTGCGTTATTTACGTTGTTGAACAGATTATTTTCGAAAATTCAGTAAGTCTTAAGCTTTCATGTAGTTTTACTGGTTAGCGATTGAGAATGACAGAAATTCTTCTTGGTTCAACTTACACCACAAACACTGTACTGGGGGCACAGTAGTCGGCTTACAAGTACTAAATTGTGCCGTTTGAACCTAACTCTGATAAGAATAAGAATATAATTATTTATTTGCTTTATAACATAGTACATTAAGGTCTTATAAATAAAGTTACGATCTTACATGTTTCGCCATGGACTGGCATACAAATATTTAAACATGTAATAAATTTAATACAACTCAAATTAATTTGTTAAAATTAAATGATAACATTTGTGATAACATTGGTTAGTGTTAGCAATTCAGATTCATAAAGTAATATAATTAAATCTCAGTGTCTTGTCTTATATTTTTCTGCTACTTTTATATCGAAATATTCCTTTAATAATTCTAAACATTTTGATAATTATGCTAAAGTCGGGCAATTTAGCGAAAATTTTGATGCCAACTGCTTAGATAATAATTTTTACTGTTAATGACTTAAAATTATATTTAACAAACTTCCTTTTCACATAAAATTAAAGAACAATTTCCAACTTAATAGACAAAAGAAATCGAATTTTTCACAACCAAAATATTAACATAAATTGACGGTTAACAAAATTCTTTCATGAACCAGCTGAATGAATTAATGTTCACTGAATCGAGGTTGAAAAGGGTAGCCGTCCTTCAAGCATTGACAAAAATAAACTTTGTTTTTTTTTATAATTTGTTATAACATTTACGTCAGGCATTGCGTCATAGACTCACAGTCCGTAATGAGGTAACGGTATAATGATATAATTTTATGAGTGACATTTTTGTGACGAACACGTCACAGCTGGAGCAGGAGAGGGATTGGATGTAAGAAAGAAAGAAAATACAAAGAAAAAAAAATTATAAAGATAAATTGCGTAGGTTGTCGTAAATACTGTTAATATTTATCGTGGCCTAATAGGACACTTTGTATTATAATATTTTTGGTTTCTGATTCTGGCTTGACTTATCAATTAAATTGTATGATAAAAGAATAAATAAGAACAAATTATGTACTTATTAGTTTTTTTTTTTTTTGAGAATTTGTGGCCCAATAGTAGCGACCGAAACTTACGAGTTGTAGGTCGTTCGAAACCTGACAGGCGCTTTACTTTGTGTAAATAATTTCATCACCGCTGCTCTCAAAACTATGAAGGAAAACATCGTGAGGAAACCGGCATGTCCTAGAGACTACAAATTCGAAGACATGTGACATTTACCAACCCGCACTGGGCCCGCTCCTTCGCATAAAGCGAGGAGGTCTATATCTGATGAAAATGAAAAAAATAAGTATTATGTATATGAATAATCAGGCTATAATAGCCTGATTATTCCATTCATAATACTTATTTTTTTTAACTCAGTCTAGTTTCCCTAAGTATGATTGGTAATAATTAATTGGAACTTACCGTACCAGTTTTATGAAAGCTCTTTAACTCGTGATCAATTTTTGACACCTTGAAATTAAATTGATCGATTTAATTTTCAGCGCAAACCCTGAAAGCTATGAAGATAAGTGCACGACAGAGCATAACACACACTAGACGGCTAAAACCATAAACACGAATCCAAACTCTGCCACAATCGAAAACTTTTTAATTGCACCCAATTTGAGACCAATCGAAAAACGGTATTGTATTACGAAATTCGAATCGAATGCATTTACCAAAGTTTTGTTCGCGTCGCTTCGTGTAAATTCGCTACTCAAAATAATGTACACTTTGAATTTGGAGTGCATACGGGCTGTACAATTTTTAATTGCTGCCAGTTTGAAATTTTGAATTTGGGACAATTGAAAATTAAACTGGTACAGACCTGTTCCTGAAACTCTGTTTCGATTTGATGTTAAGTGGATTGCTAACGGCCCTTTTATATACAGTTGCCACCAAAAATTGGTTGACATTTTTTCACTTCTGCTGTGACGCCATACCTACTAGGATTTAAAACAAAATAAAAATCAGGTACTCCTAAGGGATTACTTACTTGATTATTTTTTATGATAAGTCAAAGGTCGATCGATCACCTAGTATTGTCTATGGAATAAATAGATGTATTCTCTATGGAATAAAAAACAAACCTCCTTCTTCTTTCAGTTCGTTGCAAAAGAACACGTTGTTTTATTAAAATATAATAGGTTAAGCTGCGCTTGCCGCGGTTGGTCCGTGGATGGGTGACCATCTTTACATACCAAGACCCCTCCATGCATCGGAAAGCACGTTAAGCCGTCGTTACGGGTCCTCAGAAGCCCGAAAATCTGACAGCCTGTCTTACCAAGGGGTATCGTATTACCCAGTAACTGGATTGTGCAGGTCAGATCGGCAGTGGCTCCATGTAAAATACTGGTATTCAGCTGCATCCAGTTAGACTGGAAGCCGACCCCAACATGGTTGGGAAAAGGCTAGGCAGATGATGAATGTGGTGTGTCAAAGTTGTAGTGGAAAAATGTCAACTAAGTTTTGGACGCTACTGTTTAAACCTAATTGAAATTATTCATCCATTGATACATGACATACTGGTTTTATTTATTTTTTCAGTTTCAGGGACTCCTTGAAAAGTTCACAAACTCTTATTCTGAATCTTTAAAAAAAAATCTCCTCTCATAATTTCACCTTTCAAATTAGGCCGCTAACCATAACCTTTTTTTTAAAAAAAAGCCCTTCAAAGCTTCAAAAAAAAAGAGATCCGAAACAATCTAACATATCTATTACACAGATTATACATTACATCGGTACCGTATTGTTAGACGCGTGCGCAGTATCATCTGAGACATAGATTACCGTTTCTCGTATAATTATATAGATTACGTTAAGCACGTGTTGTGAGCTTCAGTGTTGGGGATTAGCGGGTGTCGTTGTGATTTTCGATAGCAATTGTTGGTTATAGATTAACGCCGTGGCGAATATTATTTTTGATTAGTTATAGGTAAATATTGAATTCACTAGAAATAGTGAATCCTGGATGTCCTACTGATTAAAGTAAATATATATTTTTTTTGTTTATAATCACGTTCCTACAGTCTTTCCATGTAGTATGAATTATGTTTTGTCCAAATGGTAAAAGTGGAATGTAACTTATATCTAATAATTAAATGTTTCCTATTTCATGTAGATCAATCACCGCTTGAATAATATACAACTCACTTCAGCTCACTTCACCTACGTTTTCACATAGTGAGATTTTTACAAAATAGATCGGTGGTTGTCGAAATTAGCTATCGATTCAAAGTTGACGAACGATCGATAGCTCCCGCTAACCCGCACAGTAATACAGCGGGAAGTAAGAATGATACATTAAAGTATACTATTACTGATCGCATTGACGACGTGTTATTGTGTTCAATACATGAGTACTATTGAATTTAATGACACCCTGTGACTCTGGCAGGGACAGTAATCATAGGGAAATCTATTAAAATGGTTGCTTAATGTTCATGATGATGGAAATCTAGGTTAGAAAAAAAATCACTGCATCAACATTGAAATGACGAATAGACACCCACTTAAATACTTGTGTAAATCTTGCAAACAATGTGTAAACATGGAATTTATAGAGCTCTAAATTTATTTCTTTTTCGGCAGGTCCACTCGTGTGCCCCGTGTGGAGTCGTTCAGCTCATACGAAGTTAGCTGATACAGCTCTGAATGAAACATGCCGAATCATCACTTGCTGCCTCAAAAAGACCCTGGTGCAAATTCTGTAACCACTAGCTGGAATAGCGCCACCAGTTGTTCACAGAGCGGTGGCAAGCTCAAGTGAAAGAGCCAAGATGGTTTCCAACACACGAGCCCTTTGCACGATAACATCCTCGTGTCACAGAGGCTGAAAAGCCTCTAAGGAAAGGCTAAAGCTGGGGCGAGATAGTGCCTCCCTACCCAACCTATTCTTGCCACCTTCTGAAAATCTCTTACCTGGACATAAGACGCCATGGCTTACTTAAAAATCATTAAATAAACACCGGACTCAGGAAAGCCGAAGCCAAGAAAACCTGCTCGAGTTCACGAGATTCACAGATGACTCCACCCGAGTGTGAATGTAGAACTGTTCAACAAACAATGAAGCACTTAATATCGTGTCCAACGCTACAGGAGTTGATGGACGCTACTGAAGGTGGCAAGCTCGTCGCTAAATTCTTACTGTATACAGATTGCCGTGACAAAATCCCGTTTCACCGACCAGGCAACCCAAAAAAAGCCCTGCAAGTCCATACAACTTTGACCTGCAATCTTCAGCATTAAATATACCACTTTGACCTTCCATTACCACATACCACGAAAGCAATAAAATGATAAATAGACACACTGTCATTATATTTTCGCAACATCCAATTTGTTGTAACAAAGGGGTTCATATCGATATGGTTCCGTTAGAGCAGGCATTTTTGATACGCCACACAATGCGGCCGACATTTTTGATAAATTCTTGATATAGGGATGCTGGATGTGCTCTAACATGCTAAATATATTTTAACACGTAGAATATGAGTGGACTCGCTATACAAAACATGAAACATATAACCTTAGGCCGAGAAAAAGTTTATTTCGCATCAAGTCCTGTCAAAGTATATACCACTATATTAAAACTTGGAGCCCTAGCTATTCAACTTATACAATAGACGAAATTGTGATAACTACAAAGTATAGCTTGCAAAACTCAATCCGCAATTAAAGGGGCTGAAAAACTGGTCGAATTTAACGGAAACGTGCGATTTTATTGATAATGCCAAAGGTAAGTTAGTAAATAGTAGTAATTCGTATGCCGCTATTAGCGGCAGATGTGTTGAGCTTATCCATTTTAAATACCAAACAACTTTGTACCTACCATATCCGACGAATAAATGTCTTTGTCTTTGTCTTTGTCTTAAAGATTTAAAGTTATTTAATTATTTATTAATTCTTCAGAGAGCTTACAGTCTATTAATATCTATAAAGGTTACTAATCTGTATTTAGCCCTTACAATCGCCATTTACAATAGCTTCCATAGATTAAAAAGTACCTAAATATAAAAGAACTAAAAGGAACAAATTATTTGAGGGTTAATCGAGTACCTACCAAAACAAACAAACAAAAAATCTGTAAAAAAAAAAAAATAACTGCACTGCTGCTGCTGCTAAACTGGTTTATTATAAATCAGTTAGAACAGTGTGACTCAGTGGTAACGGCCCCGAATTACTAGTCGTGGGTTGGAACTCAAGCAGGCGCTTTACGTTGTGTAAATTATTTCATTACCATTGCTCTCAAAATCGGTGAAGGAAAATATCGTGAGGAAAACAGCACGTCTTAGGACCAAAAATTCGAAGGCATGTGACATCCACCAACAGGACCCACGTGGTTGATTACGGCCCGTTCCCTCGCACAGAGAGGAGGCCTGTGTCCCAGCAGTGGGAACGTTATAGGCTGATTATGCTATTGAAAATCAGAAAAGAAAAAAAAAACCTTCAAAATTCAAATAACAGTTCACTTATGAAATCGAAGTCGCTTCCAGTAACAGAAGTGTCCCGAAGCCGCGATGATATTCGGCTATTTATATCGTTAATAGGATCGACTCATTTGGCCATGACTGGCGAAACGGAATGCATGTGGGGTCCGTACGGGGATCTACTTTTTATTATTTCTTTTAAGGCTTTGTTTTGAAGGTTAATTGAGCGTATGCTTTGGCTTATGTCATGTTTTATTTTTTGGTGTTTCATTGCGGGGAGAGGTAAAACTGAAAAAAATAAATGGAAAATGGAATTCTGTGCAATGTATATACTGGTTTTCACAGTATATGCCCTTTTCACGCGCACCTTTAGGTCGAACTTTGGCCATTAAAGCACTAAGAATTGGTGAGAGGCGGGCGTTTCAGGGTTTGTCATACATATTACCTATGTAATTTTAACGATCAAAAAGTGCTGATTCTCATCCTAATTTGAATAAATTACTATTTTTATTTTTGACTTCCAGTTAAAAGGTGCGATTGTAGAGGACTTGGTCCAGCAGTAAACTTCTTTCATCTGATGATAATTTTATTTATTAGAACTCAAACTCAAAGCATTTATTTCAATTAAACCAATTACAGGCACTTTTGAATTTGAATTAATTGTCAAGGGGTCGGGCGGTTAGAAAGATGAAGCTACTTGCCCATTCCAAAGAGGACCTAGCAGGTTCACAAGGAGAAGAACGGCCAAAAAACTCGATGGACACTCTTTTAAATCGAAATATTAGTTACATCATTCATGTTGAAATAATTTTACAGATGAGAACGCTAAACAACGATATTGTAAACTTAAAAGTACACTACCTCTAACTACATACCACATGGGGCTACAAAGTTTGCTCACCAGTAACAGTAATCCTACCATTGTGTGGTTCAATCAATTAGTTTTATTGTAACTGTATCACGTTACAATCGTAATTGGTGATGAGAGTGATTAGTAATTGAATGAGGAATGTGATTGCTGTTGTGTGGGGGAAAACCCGTAAGTTATTCGATAGTTTGTTTTTGTTTTAAATATTACAGCAGTGGTGACCCAGTTGTAACGACCGCGACTTACGAGTGTAGGTTCGAGAACCCAAAGAGACGCTTTCTTTGTGTAAATAATTTTATCACGACTGCTCTCAAAACGGTAAAGGAAAACATAGTTAGGAAACCGGCATGTCCTAGAACCACAAATTCAAAGACATGTGACATCTACCACCACTGACTCCGAGTGGTAGATTACAGCCCACTCCCTCTCGCAGAGAGGAGGCCTGTGTCCCAGCAGTGGGAACATTATAGGCCGATTTTGATTGAGTATTTTGATAAAATTATTTTGAAGTATGAGTTTCTTTGCACATACCATAAATGATTAGAAAAATAGTTTTGATTTAAGCAAGCCTACTAAAAATAACCAGCAGGCTAGGTTGTCCATCAAAAATTTTGATTAAAATGATCTCCAAATCCATTTGAAAAATTATAGTCATTTCCGCGATATGTTCGTACGTGTTTCGAGCACTTGCATCATCTAAACACTTCCAAAGTAGTAGTATAATAATATATGTTAAAAAATAATCGACTAAAATCGATCAACAATAACACAACAACCATACATTACAGCACTATTCTGTTAGCAGGAAGAACGCGCACGCGCACGTTCCCACGTGCCCCCTTTGTCGGCTCGCGACAAAGCATCGCCGACAACATACCTCATCTATGAAACAACACAACCCACCCGAAAACAAACCATAAGTTTTATTCAATAAGATTTAAATTCCGAATGAATAGGTCCGGAAAAATCAAGCCTAGCATTCCATTCCCAAAAGTGGTAACTGTCATCTTAAACAAAAGATTATCAACTATATTAGCTAACGGTAAGGTTGAAATTTGTTTGAGTGAGAGAATAAGGTGGCTTCAAAAAGTTTCGCCGTGAAGGCAGCGTTGACCCCTCATTTAAGGTAGGGCAATTGTTTATCAATATGTCTATGATTAATGTGTATGATGTGCCTTCGTGATCTGATCGCGGTCGGCCCGGGCAATTAGCGGCGATCACGATTGTCCGAATGATATGTGATGGGTAATGTTGCTAATTTGTTTGGGGGGTCGGCCGTATGGGCGATAATTTGTGTAAGCGCTCATTATGGGGCTTAATTGAGATTGGATGGATTGTGGAGTGGGAATTAAATTAGTAATAGAGAGTACTTAACAGCTTAAAAAAAAAACAAGTTTTTTTGGTGCAAGCACTAAAAGACAGGCGTCGTCGCCGTGGGAGGCCTAAGAAACCCTGGCGTAATGACTTGATGAGTGGCAGCGAAGGTAACACATGGGGAAGAGCGGAAGTCTTCGGAGGCTTTGCCCAGCAGTGGGACAATAGGTACAGGTTGTAGAAAAAAAAAGACTCAGTGAACTATTCGCCGTCCCTGCTAACTGAAAGAGGTATTTTTCCATCTTTACTCAAATATATGTACAGATGTACTTACTGTATATTATATTCCGACCCAAAGAGAAACATATTTCCTAATTAAATGCATTCACTACCACGCGTTTTCCTGCAAAAATAATCCCAACCAATTTCTATCCAATATATCAAACATTAAAGTTATAACCAATAAATATTCATAATCCCTTTGCAGACATCATGAGGTGGGCGTTAGGCCGTTTCGTCCTAATTCTAGTCAAATAATTTCCTTTAATACTCGACTAAGTCGGCCGTTGTACACAATGACACAGTATGTCACACGTAATGTGTGCACTGACAACGCAGTGCTGACGCCATTTTGTTTGTGGATTTTGACGTTTTGATACTTGGTGTTCAATTGAATATTTAACTAGTCTTTATCGTCCTTTAAAAAATAATTGTGCCAAATAACTTAATTAGATGCGCGCAATCGAATGGCATCAAAAACGGAGTGAAATAAATGAAAAAGTAGTTTACATTTAAAAAAACGTTCAAAAACTACACAGTCGCTTTTGATAAAAATGCTCATAACAACAGCGCAAGCAGCACAGCATTACAGCACCAATGGCTTTCATTTCGACAGTTCAACAACATTCATTGCGTTTTTACTTTGCTGAGCAGACACATTTCTAAAACATATGAACCAATGGATTAGCAATATCCTCCGAAACCATACAGATTGTGGTTGACAGTGTGTTACGCAATTAGTGTGTCCCCCGAAGGTTTGTGCAGAGGACGTGTATTACAGCCATACTTTACCAGTTATGTATAAGTCCTATGTAATACGGGGCAATTATATTGTCTATAATCGGTCAGGTTCAGACTAGGCTGCTACTGAGAAATTTCTGATGCATAACCCAATAACACACGAACCAACGAGGTTTTTTTTTTATGACTTGGTTCTGATTATTTATTGTTTTGACATTTTAGCAGCAGATAGCTTTTGCCATTATAAGTTTTGCAGACATAAGAATTATTGCTGCATCGTAATAATCATAATAATACGTCCAACATGATGTCACGATGTTGGATCGTGCAATCAAAGTTCGCACGAAAGTTTTCTATAAACACAGACACGTCCCCGACATCAAACGTCGGTGACCGTGTTCCTCTTCACACTTTGCCAGAACATTTGACTTTTCGCCAAAAACTAACTTATGGGCTGTGCATGTGCAATCCTTTTTGTTTTATGTAGCTGTGAATTTTTTTCCTAAAAATTCTAAATTAAATTTAAATAAACCAATTACTGGCACTTTTGAATTGTCAAGTTATCGGTCAGTCAGAAAGATGAAGCTACTTGCCCATTCTAAAGCGTGGGAGGTACCTATGGAGAAGAATGTGCAAGAAACTCCACGGACACTCTTTTAAATCAAAATATTGGTTCTAATTATGCAAGTGAGAACGTTGCAGAAAGTTAAAAGCGTTCGTAATAAAAGAAAAAAAAAAAAAAAAATCAAGTATTAAATTAAATTTACTTGTGTCGACCTTGTTTAAATATGCTAAAGCCAGAAGATAAATTAATTAATTTAGACATACCGATCTAAAATTTGATTCTACGAAGGTAAACCAGCTTAATCATGATCATCTTTTTATAAGTACAAACATCTCTTTCAGTCGTCATCTCAGCTAATTATACTAAAATGTTATCATCTTTCACACAATCTATTCGTCGTTTCATTGGCCTTTCGTCATTTTTTTATGTATGCTGTCTTTGTTTGCTTGCTCCAAATAACATGTAAAAACCTATACACTAGGTATAGGTTTTTAAATGTTATTTGGAGATTTATTTAACATCACACTGTTTTCATCCATCCATTCTGTCACAACCAGCCTAAGTCATACTCAAAGTTAACACCAACTTTTAGGATATTATCCCGAACTAGTACTCACTTTCAGCCAGAATGAACCATCAAGACCATGCTTTATTCTATAGCAACTATCAAAACTATTGCCTCACGCTACATAGGTATAGTTTCGGCGACACTAGCTCTGTGTAACGGCGTCGTTTATCAGATATACGAGAGACGCGATCAGTCGCAGCGTGTTCTGCGATTATACACTAATGCATCGTGTGTTTAATTCACTTATACACGTATTTTGTGTATTTGAAGCAATGGCGTCACATTTGCCACTGCTTGAAGTTACTACTCGTAGTAGTTATGTCAAAATTCATAGTGCAGCATTCATAGTGCAGTACTGCAATATTACGGAATATTATTTTTTTCTTTTATAATGTGTTATTTATTAGTAATAACGTTGCCATTACTTTGATTGCCAAGGTTGGGAACTGTTGATTAAGAAACATTGTACAAGAATTTTATGTCACGTCTTTGGAAAACAAAGCCTTATTTCTGGGCATTTTGACTATTAAATTATTTCAGTCGCTCGTTGTTAATGTCTTGTAAAATCTATATTCTGAAGAAAAAAACCAGAATCTTTCTAACTTTCTTCAACCATGGAAATATGTAGTTAGGTACTGAAAGTAACAAAAATAATAAGCAATAGCAACAAACTCCTTCGCAACACGAGATCCATCAACAGTTAACCAACTTTTCTCTGACGATAACGAGTACTAGTGATTATCGTTTACTTTTAGCATTACTTGCACACACTTCATTAAAGTCGCACGCGCACAATGTGTACAATTTAAACGTAATTTTGGATTTTTTGCATAGGTATTGCTCTTGATTTCTGCGTTTAGTAAAAAAGCCAAGGAGAAATAAACCTATATATTGGCTTACGATTGTTATTACGAGTATAATTTACCTATTAGTAGCTAGGTATTATTTTAATTTTCGTGGTATGAGTTTCTAAAGGTAAGATGACTCGATTTGACATTTAATATCCTACTATATTTTTGGAAGCTATTAACGCAGATTGTTTATAAAAAAAAAACTTTTTTTTAAATTGACACGATGCGCAATAAACAAAGCAGTCCTTGTTAATTCATTTTAATTAAATGTAAGAAAATGGATCCTCGTTAAAAACCACGTCAGTGGTCAAAAGTCAGTTTTTCACACTGATGATTATAACTGTAACTGAAGGATTGCACCTACTTAATACCTGATGTTACCCTTTATTTTATGTGTCATGTTTATTGTACAACTTTTGATGGAGATCCTAAATAAATAAATAAAATAAAACTGTCCATGGACAATTCATGGTCTAAACTTATTTTTTATTAGTGTAGACCATGAAAACATGAAGCCACGCAAAGATGCGCCTTATGATAAATGATAGTTAAATGATTTTTATTTTGTAAGTAGGTTTGCACAAACACTTTTACATGTCAATCATATTTTTTATAAAACTAGATGAGGTCGGCGTTTCCTATTTGACTACTCTGAGAAGAAAGATCCTTCGTAGAGATGATACTATTCTAAACATCACCATCTGAGGAAGTTAACGATTAGCTATTCTTATCGCTCCTTCCCAACAAAAACACCTTAAAACCTATACCTAACTTTCTCCAGCATCACCTACATTCGCGATCGCGTTACACAACTGCTTGTACCAGCGCGGCGTGAAGTAAACACGTCACCGCGACAGGTCTGCACGGGACACGAACCCCCGACACGTACAGATACTACCGTATCGGGTTACTGATTTAGTGCGGCGTGTCGTCACAACGTGGCTGTTAGGGTGTGAGTATAGTGGGGGAGGAAGCGGGTTGTGGAGTGGTGGCGCGTTTATGAATCAATCTATGATACATATTCATTTTTCGGGAGTCAACTCGGTGTCTGTTCGTCTGTATTTATGGTCTACTATTCTGAAAAAACAGGCAGTAAAGATAGTCAATCAATATTATCATTGAAAATGAACAAAGACACAATTTGTCGAGCCAATGCATGGCTCGAATGAACAAGGTCACCAAACTGGTCACACAACAAGAAAACAAACAATCTTATACTATTGCCCTTGGCTGACGTAACCTTTTATAAAATACTAGCTTCCGCCCGCTGTTTCCTATCCTATGTCCTTCCCCGAGATGCAATCTATCTTTCTGCCAAATTTTATCTAAATCCGTTCAGTGGTTTATACGTAAAAAGGTGACATACAGACAGACAGAGTTACTTTCGAATTTATAATATTACTAGCTGCGCCCCGCGGTTTCACCCGCGTAAGTTTCGATTTAGGGGTATGAAAAATAGATGTTACCCGATTCTCATAGATACCGGATAAGCACAAAAAATTTCATCAAAATCGGTCAAGCCGTTTCGGAGGAGTATGGCAACGAAAACTGTGACACGAGAATTTTATATATTAGATAAAGCATGGATTATGGAATCTGTTGATCATATATAATTATTTCGAAGAGCAGAATTTTTTACCCCTTCTATTTTGATCAGCTCATAAAGGGAAATTTTATATTAAAATCTAGTTAACTGGATAGTGCACAGCGTTACAAATGCTAAATCCGCTTCTCCTATCATGCAGACCTAACCCTTACACACAAAGGGGCTTGTAGGAAACAAGATTAAACGTTGTATGTGATAGTTTATTTGGGACTTTATTTTCACTACACTATTCCGTATCACTTCGCGGTTTAACGCGAATTTTTATGTTCACCTTAAAGTGTGTTTAAATAAAGACGGTTTAAGCCTAAGAGGGACAATAGAGTTGCTATAAATTTTGTGCGTTTTTAACCAAATTTCTGACAATTTTGTGACTTAGGATGCAAGCTTTTCTTTAATTTACAAAACAGTTTTCGATTACAAGTATGGGTGAATCTCTTCGCAACCACTTATACATTAAAAAATAAGGTTTTACTCTGACCCTGGACCAAAGATCATAGACATATAATAAGTGATACTGAAAACTGATAACAGCAACCTTGACAATGCATGACGAGATAAAATTAAACTTTGGACAAAAAGAGGTGGTAGTGGGGTGGTGGTGGTGGTTGTGATTGTGGTGGTGGTGGTGGTGGAGGCATTTGCCCAGCAGCGGGACAATAATGACTAGTAAAAGTAAAAAAAAAACAGTGGCACTCCGGGAGTGTCGACAGAAGTGAAAACAATTACGTGTGTATTTTTTTATCGACTTTTAAACAAAACACAAACAGGATACTTTGCCATCACTCACTGACATATAGGATATACATTAAAACTGAGTACATCCCGAGGACAGCCGAACACATCCGAAGCGGCGTCGCTGGTAACAGTGTCGCGAGTTCAATGGTGTTTTCCCACCTCAAAAAATGCTCAACGCGCCTATAGAAGGTTTCGCTGCAATAAACAATCGCTTGTAGAAGATAACAATGAAGCTCATCAATGACATGAAGTCTATAATTTAGATTCTTTGCAAATCCATTGACCATCATTGAACAAGACACCCCCATACCCAACGAACATACAACTTGACACAATACACATATCCAAACATTGCCAAATACCAAATATTGCCTTTCGTTATACGACGAGGCAATAATAAACAACGCAATGCCTCGCCTCCATACACTGGAGCAATAAAGCCGTATGGTGCCTGATTTGATAAGATTATCTGACACATAAATTTGTCAGTGATCTGTCTCGGGTACCCGCCAACGTTGTCTATCTTGCGCCGAGGTATGTATGAGCAGTGTATGTTGAAACTGCAGATCGATTTTGTAAGTCACAACTTTATTGGTTGGCTGTTTGTCGTTCGATTTCCGTATGGGGTACGAGGGTTTTGGAGATTTGGTGCTGTGATTTGCTATTTATCTATTCATCAGGAAATAAATTTGGTAAAAAGTTTGGTACTTCATCCAAATATTGACACAAAATATTACTATGAACAAGAAAAACTAATAATCAACAAGTACCTATCTGTTATTTTGAGTAGTTTGAATACCATCCAGTCTTCCCAAAGAACGAAGTGGTGGCGCAGTGGTATTAGCCCCAACATCGAGTTGTACGTCTCGAGTTTGAACTAAAAAAAAAACTCTAGCAGGCACTTTACTTTGTGTATTTAATTTCATCACCACTGCTCTCAAAACCGTGAAGGTAAATGTCGTGAGGAAACCGGCTAGTCTTAGAACCAAAAATTCGGAGACATAATTGACATCTACCAATCCGCATTGGGCCTACATGGTGGATAACGCCCCACTCTTTCTCATCATGAGGAGGCCTGTGTCCCAGCAGTGGGAACATTTTAGGCTGATTACGCTTCCCAATGATCTTACAGAACGCAGCGTACCCTGTTACTAACTAACTGATGGTGATACCGATTTTAGCCAAGACATTGTTATGAAGTACCTAAATCCAACAAAATAGAGTCATCATGTTTTGTGACTACCTGAGCTCAAGAATATAGTTAGGTATTCACTGCAGACGGAAGGCAAAGAGACAGAGAATTCTGACGCAACTTTTGATAGGCCCGCATTCAGAAGTGGACAGCGATATGCTGTCCTGAACGGTAAGTCTCTAAATTCTGCTCCAACAGCCGTAAAACAAAAAGGCTCGCATTATTTTACATTTGCTAACAAAAGCGAGAAAAGCAAAACAAACTAAATATCTGTTGTGACTGTAAGTCAGACTTGCGCCACGCTAACGGCGCGTGCACATGAGTTAGTACTGCATTAGCGTCCGAGATACGATATCTTAACGCCTTGCCTACGAGCACTGGGCAGGTGATGGGCAGTAGTTGCAGTGTGGTTGATACTGTCTTGTCTGTAGAAAGAAAACAAAAAAAAATGCGTTATCGCTAAGGTGTGGACATGATGCTGCTCATCGCTGGAGGAAATTGTTTACCCTTTTTTTTTAGGATGGGAAATCATCAAATGACCCCTCCCACTCGGGGTGGAGCGGAAGGGAGTGTCAGACTCTTACTGACTAAAACCCATCCGTGTTCCTTCCTTAGCCCTTTATGTTCCAGGGTAGCGGTAACCCTTTCGGACAATCCCGCTGCCAAATTATTTACCCTGGAAACATCATCACTGGCTTGGTCCACCTATTTCTGAATATAGGCCTCCTCCATTTGTGCCATGCTTCCCTGGTCTGCATGCGTCTCAACCAGGTCGTCCTGAACAATACCTAAAAGAAAGAAAGAAATAAAATACATTTATTTAGACTAAAAGACACACAATACACCAGATACATACATCAGATAAAAACAAAAAATAAAGATCAAGTCATCATCATCATCATCTGCCTAGCCTTTTCCCAACTATGTTGGGGTCGGCTTCCAGTCTAACCGGATTCAGCTGAATACCAGTATAAAAAATAAAAAGTAGTAAAATAAAGACCAAGTAAAATAGTAAAGTCCAGGAAAGTGTGCCTCACGGTTGCGCTAAAAAGGCCCAGTTCAGCAAAAATACCAGACAACTAGTGTCTGACGCTGATTTTCTACTGGATCTGATGTGTGAACTGACACTCCCGTCTGACCACCACTAAGTTCATTTTTGATTGCACTCAAAAAATAGAAGCGCTCTCTACTAAGCCCGCCAAGGTCAAATTAGTTCGTTCTTAAAATTCACAAAAGGAGTACACGTTATGCGTCACTACGCTGCGCAGCGCAGGTTGCAACTAATTGCGTTATCGCTTTCCTAATAGGCTAAAACTTTAAGGGGGCTTGGCTTGGCGCCGCCGCAGGATTTGGGCGAAAAAAAATTTTTTGTGAGACCACCGTGAGCAGGTCGTAATCCACCACGCGGGCAGATGTCACGTCTTCGAATTTTTGGTTCTAGAACATACCGGTTTCTTCACGATGTTTTCCAGCGCCGTTTTGAGACCAGTGATTATGAAATAATTTACACAAATAAGGCCCTGCTTGGGTTCGCGCACTCACGTCCGTATGTCACGGCCGTTACATTACAAGAGCAACGAGACAGAAAACTATACTCCGACTTTTAATAAGCTGCAGTAAAATGACAGTTCTAAATAACTCATTTCGGACTGCATTTAGAGATATGCATGTCCAATAAGTTTCGTTTGTTACACTCTTCTGCCTGGAAAACCATGGTTTGGCTTTTGGCCGCAAAAAAACAAAAATACGATAATTTCAGTCATTTAAGTAACACATAAGCTGTCATTTTCCGACTGTAGGCCTAACACCTGCACAAACTCGTACCGACTTCAACTACTGCCCCACAACTCCAACCACCCCAAGCACTTGGCAGAAATAGTTGTAACACTCAGAACGTAACATAAACATTGTGAGTTCATGTGATAAATACCGGTTATGGTGAACAGTGATTATGTTTCAGATCTAGTTCCCTTATTTATGGTTAAAACGATAACCCTGATTTGTATATGATTGGTCAGCCAGTGATATATAAGGTATTTGTAATGTATTGCCTAGATTTGGGCGCGTTTTAAATATTGACCGATAGGAAGTTTGCATTTATCTCTGTACCTACTCTAGTTGGTTTATTATCGTTAGGAACCATAGAATTTCGCCATTTCTGACTTCTTTAGATTGCAATAGCAAATAGATATACTTATCTGTTTCTTATTGATTGGAAATATACTCTGATAATGGAAGGAGTATTCTACGAGTATATCTCATCTCAGTAGAATCAGAAGTTTGGAGATTCGCAGGAGAACTAAGGTAACCGACATAGCCCGAAGAATTGCCAAACTTAGTGGCAGTGGGTAGCGCACATTGCTCGCAGAACAGATGGCCGATGGGGCCGAAAGGTTCTGAAGTGGCGTCCACGTACCGGAAGACGTAGCATTGGAAAGCCTCCCACAAGGTGGACCGACGACCTTGTGAAGGCTGCAGGAACCAGTTGGACGCAAGAAGCACAGAACCGGTCGAAGTGGTGGTGCTTGGGGGAGGCCTATGTCCAGCAGTGGACATCTTTCGGCTGAAATGATAATGATTTTGATATCTCAGTAGCAGCCCGGAGTCTGGATTTGTGCCCGGTTGATGGCTATAGGTTCGCCCCCTATTATTTTTTTAGACTTAAACATTACTGGCGATTGGTGGGTGTACAATATGTACACCCCTGCCAAACTCAGGGCCTCTCCAATTGAACGTCATTCAGTTCGATCCTCGGCAACTCTCATCTAGCTGCTACCACAGAGGTCCTGGTAATGCCAGACTATTATAGAGCCGCAAAAGGGCCGGACAAAGAGCTTTACTCACTTAAATATGCCAAGACTACAAAACACGAGGCATAGTTTTAGACTCGTACATAGATACATCAATTACAACTCTCCTTAAAAACTCACACACTCCAAGGAAAGCAGCCACATAAACACACACACAAAAAAAAAAACAAATGAAACAGAGCGTTTCCATTCATTCCATTCAGTGCTGCACAGTTTTTTCACACATTTTTCTACACAGCCGGGGCTATTACGCACGACATAGTCATAATGCCCGTAATGGGCGGGTAATAGCCCCTTTACGCCACTCCAGGTGTTACGTGTGCATGAATACCCTCTTAAAAAAGGCGCTAGTGTGAAATATAGCGTGTCTAGAATTTCTCCCGAGTCTAAGTTGGTGGAAGAATTTTTTGCAGCATTTTTCGACGAGTTTTATGAATATTTTTCAAGTGTGATAACGGGGTTAGGATATTTACACGTTTTTTGAGATGAGAATGTTGGTATTATTTGCAAGAGAACATCTTATTTTAAGTTTTTTTAAGCATGATGATAATAATGGAAAAGTAGAAGTAGATGCAATCATAACATACCTAATTACCATTTTTGGAAGAAAACTGACCATCACTAGGTATATGACATACAATTTAAAAGCTAACAAGAAGACGTTGCTCATATAATTGATGAAAAGGTCAAAATCTATGAGATTTAAACACATTTTAACAGCATCATCAATAAAAAACTTTTACTAATTATATCAGGGACTAGAACAAACGGTTGCAAGGAAACCTAATAAAAGCATTTTATAATTATTTTGCATGAAATGTGTAAGTTAGATTCCTATTTGTCGGTACACCATTTTTTCAGCCTTCACTTTATTAACACAAATCGCATGTTTTGACCTTCAAAAAAAGACCCGATGTGCAGTAGATGAACAAAGGTAGTGAAATAAGGATGGTATCACGTTGTTCACTGCCCACCTCCTTGAAAGCTTGTCATAATATTATGACACGGCGATACTGGCGCTATAGTGTGCCTTAATCTCTAGTTCGTCCCACGCGAGTTATAATACTAAATTGAATTGAGCTACTATAATGTCTGCAGGCGACCATAGCCGTGGTGTTTAGTACAATGTGCCTGTTTTAGAATAATATTGTGTTGTTGAAGATTTGTACAGGTTTAGATAGATATACGATTGGGATATGAAATATCTAGTGAAAGATCTATTTATTCTTTTTATTTTGTCATTAATTTTCCCATCATGAAGTTCATCAAAATTTTTTTGCCTATCATAATCAGCCTATAATGTTACCACTGCAGAGGCACAGGCCCTCTCTATGAAAGGGACCGGGCCGTAATCTACCACACGAGCCCAGTGCGTTGGTTGGTGGTTGGTAGATGTCACAAGTCTTCGAATTTTTGGTCCTTGGATAATCTTTCCTCATGTTTTTTTCTTTTACCGTTTAAAAAATCTTTAATTAGATGATAATCTTTGCAAAAAAAAATTTGGGAGCATACGGTAACAACAAAACGAGTGACGTCACATCAGTGACTGAGTTGTATGCCCCGATATAATAATTACCGTTAATGATTTGCAATCCAAATTAAAAATATTGGGACACACCGCTTTTTACTTTGAAGATACATTGCGGGATATAAACTGCCAAACAAATGACTAAATATGTAGCACGTCTTACAGTTTACTAACAGTACTCTTATGATTACAGAGTGTTACTATGTTTTGTATAACATAGTCCTATAAAGCAATATAAAATGTATATACCATCTGTATATTTTATTCAGGCGAGGCGGAGACCTGAAAACGCCATCGGAGGAAAAAAGTGAGAAAAGAAAATATGTAATGTTTTAATATTCCTATCCGTCATGATGCGTTTTAAGTTATAAGCGGTAGCGACTTAACTATTACGAAGTTGTATAAATTGTGTTAGAGGCATTCACCGTTGTTCTGCAGGTCTCTTTATATTTTGAATGACTGGGGGCTTTTTTTAGGTTTTTCTTGACAGTGGAGAAGTAAGTACCTACTTATTGTCAGTTTTATTTGATTTCATCATCACCATCACTCTCTAATTCCAATTTATTTAAATTCATTCTTATTTTAATGTGTGAAAGCACATTAAAATAATAATAATTGAATAAGAAGAGATTAATTTGTTTGATTAGTAATATTTGAACGTGGCAACCAAGGCTTACGCGGCCAAGAAAAAATATGCGTTCAATAATAGGCAGGCAAAATCAGTTTATTTTTGTTTGTAATGCAGGTCCATTACAAACAAAAATAAACTGATTTTGCCTTTCTAGTTACACGTCATTCAATTCGATTCACGGCACAACGGAGGCCCTAATCAACATCATATCAGCCGAAAGACGTCCTCTGCTGGACATAGGCCTGCCCAAGCACCGCCACTTCGACCGGTTCTATGCTTCCCGCGGCAGTAATAATACTAGATTCTTGTTATCCAGCTGCAGGGCTATGGCCACTTCTCGCTTGCGAAAACGCTTTCTTAAGACGGTTTGGCGATTTTAGTCAAAGTTTCCTCACAATGTTTTTCAAAAATAAAACCCACCATTCACACTCCTCTTTTAACTTGCACCCCACCAGTGTGACGTGCGGACGTGTCATTAGTCGGTTGATGAATGCCGCGCGTTAATGCGCCTCCCATTCAAACAGACGCGTTGGACTACACGGTTCGTCTACTTATTCTGAAGTCTGACGTCATTTGTCATTGTGTGGCTTGTCGAGATGTCGGCAGACCACTTGCGTGGTGGCAGGTGTGACGTATGTGGTACAATTGATATGTTATTGTTAGAGATAGTTGTACTGTCACTGTCTTGTCTGTTTCGAACAACCATTCTTGTAATCAATCATCTTAATGCCTTCTGTATTTTTTTTACAATAACAGGGTGTCATAATATATGCGTTAATGAATTCAAACAGAGAAACAACAGTTAGCAATGTTCAGATTCTTCTAACTAATGTGTCATCAATGTCATCATATTATACGTAATACGTACCATTTTTAACCGACGAAAAAATGGAGGAGGTTCTCAAGATGACGATATATATTTAATGTATGACCACGCTTAACTTTTTACGGAGTAGTCCGATTTTGATAATTCTTTTTACAGTCCGTTCATAGTTATTTTACTATGACAGCAGCAACGTAACAGCAACCTTATTGAAACGACCATAAAGATCAAAGTGATTTTGACAGACCTATCAATGGCAGCAACCCAACAGCAACCTTATTAAAATGAGAATAAAGATCAATGTGGCGTTGACAGTGATGCAAAATCAGAGGTAAATAAAAAGGACTTTTGTGGTTATCAATTGGCAGTGGTGACGTCACTTCAAGATGTATCGTCCAAAGAATATGCAAGTTATTGCTAGTAGAATGACATTGACTATCACTTCACTACACTGTTTCATCTTAGCCAATTATTCATATTAATTATATTGGTGATACCTTGATCACTTGTTGCAGATCGCTGTTGTTCATTGCTGGCTATCGTATTACCCAGTAACTGTGTTGTGAAGGTCAGATAGGCAGTCGCTCCATGTAAAATACTGGTATCCAGCTGCATCCGGCTAGACTGGAAGCCGACCCCAACGTGTGTACTAATGTCCAGTACAGATTGGTGCATCGTAGCATGAAAAATGTAACACAAATGAGCTGTCCAAACTTATGCAATGCAACACTTAACTATGCTAATTTGTTTTAATATGTGTTATATTTCATGTTACGTTTCTGCCTGCAATCAAACACATAAATTATTAAACGTTTTCAACAATTCTCGTCATCATAATATTCTTTTAAAACATTAACTGCAATAGAATAGGGACGCAGAGGACCAAAAACGTGTGAATTAAAAAGATTTTTATGTTAAATGCGTTAATGCTCGACTCAATGTACACTTTGCTGTTTATTGTTATATCAATTTCATATTTATGTTGACACGTTTCAGGAATGAAAACGTTTGGAGTAAATAGAAAAGTTTTTATTGCGGAAAACGTTGAAAGGAAAACTTACTTTATCGCACGTGAATAATATGGTTTCTGCCTCACGTGTTTTGTTTTTTTTTTTTTCAACTCCTTTTTTTCTGAACTCACATGGCGATGTCGTAAGTAAAGCTGACAATAAGGATAATTAAAAGTGTACAACATTTTGTAAAAATGCCACTTATTAAAGTTTTTTTCGACTACAATTTTGTGTAAAAAATTCATTGGCACTGATTTGATCAGGAGATATCGTTGTTTACTCTCACTACTAGCGAGGATAGAAAATTATGTTTTATTTTTATTTTATTTTAACTTATATGATAGGAATAACAAACAGCAGTATATTACATGGTAGGGACACAATATAACTCATATTAAAAGTAACAAATACACTACTCAAGACGTTATCCACAGATTACTATGCAGAATAGCTAGCCGTTAGCAGAACAAATTAAAAAGCACTTATTAGCTAATTACCAGGGTTTTGATAACTCTTAAAACAGTCGTTAATAATTTCACTTCTAAAAATAGCTTTGCTGAGAAACATAATATCAGTAGAGCCAAACTGTTTATTATGTTGATCACATAAACGGACGGCTGTTTCAATCGGTTGACAAACACTGCTTATTAAGCCTATAATCGTCCTTAGGACACAAACCTCCTCTGTGTAAGAGTGGTAAATATATAATGATAATCAGGCTGCCATACAATTGACGAAAAATCCTATGATTGGTTCTAAGACAAAGCATATTGATACGAAACTATATTTCATCCGACAGTTGAAAGAAGTTGAAGTAGAATACCGTCCAAGTGCCCACATGGAGGCAGATATGTTGACTAAGAGTTTATCTGGACCAAGACTTAATGGGTTGAGGTCCTCGCTTGGTTTAATATAGCGATCATGCTAGTGATGAGGAGGAGCATGTTGGAGTTTGTATCACAGAGCATAATCTCTTTGGTAGAAACTACCGTAGTCATGGAGTTTTTTCCTAACAGTCTTGTCATTCCTTCTTTCCTTGTATCGATAGGTATTGTATTGTGTAACATCTAAATGTATAATGTATGTTCAATTACGTTTCCTTTGTATCGTATACTGTACCTAAACAGGTACCAAACTATCAAGTGGGCTATTATCTACCACGAGGGCTCAGTGCGGGTTGGTAGATGTCACATGTCTTTTTGGTTCTACGACAGGGCCGGTTACTTCACGATATTTTCGAAGTGGCGATTAAATAATTTACACACAGTACAGCGCCTGGCAGGGTTCCCGTTACCACTGGGACACCACTGCTCTTCGGACGGACGCTGAACGAGGCACTATTATTCTTCCACCTCATCATCATCATCATCTGCCTAGCCTTTTTCCCAACTTATGGTATACATAATAAAAAGTATTCTATCTATAAGCTTAAAACCCACAAATCCGTGTCACAAATAACTGCACGATAACACAAAAACTAAGGACATACACTAAGCATGTGATTGTCCGGTCTGTCGCGTACAGCCTTCGACATGCTTAGATGGCTTCAAGTACGGCTAATGACACGGAAAATGTACTGCTAAGATATTATGGTGATGGTCGATATAAATAGGTTTCATATTGTCATGCCCTTAATTTGTGAAGGGTAAAGATTATTGATTTCGAAAGCTTCATCGAGTCTTCTCATCGCTTATTCCACAGAGCCTAAAGACTAAGGTCATCAATCCAAGCGTCCTGTCTTTTATGACTTACGGAGCCGAAACGTGGACACTCACGGTACGGCTGGTCTTTAAATTTAAGGTCACTCAGCTATGGAATGGGCTATGCTTGAAGTTTCTTTGATCAAATCCGCGAAGAGCTGATCCGGCAGAGAACCAAAGTTATACACACACATACATACATAGCTCATAGAATAAGCAAGCTGAAGTGGCAATGAGCTAGCCATATTCGCCGTAGAACCGATGACCGTTGGGGTAGGTGTGTTTTTGAGTGATGACCGCAAATCAGCAAACATAATCGGTAGAATCCCCAGGCTAGGTGGAGCGACAATCTTCGCAGGTTAGCTGGTAGCACTTAGATGAGAGTTGCTTAGATGAAGGCGTGCAATAGGAGAGGCCTATGTCCAGCAGTGGACTGCTGTTAGGCTGGTGATGATAGAAAGGTACTTGTATTTTTTGCATTCTGTCTTGTGTATGCAATTTCTGTTGCACAATTTTGTTCTGTATTTGCTACAATTTGATGAATAAGTTGAAAGGTATGTTTTTAGTAAATAGCCTAAAGCGAAACAGGACTAGACAATTTGTCAACGTTGTTATGTTTCCTTAGTAATATACCTCTAGTTTTAAACTAGAATGAGACATACAATCATCATAATAATTAAGCTCTTAGGACCTCTTTTACATGTAAATATTTACAAAATATGAAAACAAAATAAGATTAGACACTTAAACAAACCTTTTTTACAGTCCGTTCAACCGATTTTGAATTCTATTCCGTAGGCTTATGGATGGCATTAAAAGCAAAAAAAGTGGTTACAATACCAAGTATTTACTGCAGCTGCCATTTGTCATGCCACCAACGCAATAGAAGTCAAAATCGGTTGAACAGACTGTAAAAAAGATGTCGGAAACTGTCACACGTGAACGTGGTACCGGGACCAAAAATAGTGCTATGTCCTTCCCCAGGATGCCATCCATCTCCTTGCTAAATTTTATCGAAATCCGTTCAGTGGTTTAGGCATGAAAAAGAAACACACACATAGGTACATATATATTGTTACTTTCGAAATTATAATTTTATAATAAAGTATGGATTGAAAGTGAAAGTTCCATCACAAAGATAACTGATGTCACTTGGAAAGCTGCCACGCTTAAATGGAGCTGGGCTGGACACATCTGCCGCATGTCAGACGAACAATGGGCCAAACTTACGACCCAATGGGTCCCTCTTAGTGGCAAGCGACATCGTGGCAGGCCCAGACAGAGATGGCGGGATGAGCTGGACTCCTTGAACAAGAACTGGTCCTTAGCGGTTTTGAACAGAGAGAAGTGGAAAGAGAGTAGGGATTCCTTTGCCCTGCAGTGGGACATCACAGGCTAATAATAATAGTATGGATTTAATGTTTTCAATCGTAACTAGAGTTAAATTGGAGTATTCCCGTTTGAACACCAATCAATATTTAACCGCGGTGCTCAAACGGGAACAATAAAAAATATTTAACTTTATTCCATTTTGAGCACCTACGGTGCGGTAGCTTCTAGTGATGGGGTGTATAATAAAACATAGCCATTTGTTTTCGTTTCAAAGTCAAAGTCAAAGTCAAAGCATTTATTTCAAATAGGCACAGAAAAGGCACTTTTGAACGTCAAAAATTATTATGAAATAGATTTGATTCTAGTCGCCCATTCCAAAAGGTAGTTTTCGTATGGAGAAGAATGGGCAAGAAACTCCACCGTTACTCTTTTAAAATGTTTTACAATATTTTGCATAAGTACATCAATTATATAATAAATAATATGTGAAGACGATGCATCTAAAATAAAATTACTATACCACGATAGCTAAAAGAATCAAAACTGAAACCATGACATATAAATTAATTATCTGATAGATACATGGTGCTCACATATTTACAAATATGGTAAAATTAAACGATTTTCATGCAAAAAATAAAAATACAAGTAATAAGTCAGGGTGTGAGTCAGAGCAACTACAGAATGTAAAATAATATCCAAAAAATTTGAATAAATTTACAATTAAATAAGCAACCAGTTGGATCTTGTGTAGACTCTAGATTGTCCTATGGAGCAAGACCAGCATGTTTCGCGCAACAAGCGTTCTTATCCTGGATAATTATAATCTTCTAATTTATAGTATGCTTGTTTACAAAGTGTATGTTTAATGTGAGTTTTAAATTTTCTTTCATTTAATTGCAATATATCACAAGGTATTTTATTGTAACATTTAACACAGTACCCCATAAAAGATGTATGTACTTTGGCTAACCTGAAAAAGGGTTGATTTATTTTATCTTTATTTCTAGTATTAAAATTATGTCTATCGCTTATTTTATTAAAAAGATGTAGATTTTTTTTTTCGATCCTATTTTGTTTATTAATTGCCAAAAATACTATCATATAGTACCTTGTCGTTTGAGCATAAAGAAACAGAGCACAACCACAATGCAACTAAGAGTGATACCGATACACTCCAGTTTGACCACCTTATTTACCGCCAGCACTGTAAATTAATACCAAGAAAATAATTAAGACTACCGATTAACTAAATCAAACCTCATAATAACTTGTTGCGATTAGTTGGTCACCTGAAAATTAAACGTATTAATCGTTTGTAAGGCTTACAAATAATTTATGGCTGAATAGTTTACACATTGGAATCTACACAGAAATTTATTCGTACCATATTAGGTACAATCAAATAATTGAAACCTGTGTATGCAGAATGCTACTAATAGGTACTTACTTAGTAAGGGATCTACTTTTGAAGCAAAGCTAGTTATAAGGAACTTCAAAAACTAAATATTTTACTTTAGATAGATTCGTTCAACCACTTTTACAAGTCAATCATATTTAAAAAACTGAATAAGTTCGACGTTCCCTATCTGAATACTCTGAAAACAAATACCTACCAATGCAAACTCAAAGGTCACAGTCCTTTAAAATCCAGACATAATCTCGGTCAGATCATGTGAAAACCATTTAGATTGGTGTCTGAAAATAATCTTTTGAGAAGAGAACCACATAGATTGAGTGGACCTGTCCAGTCAGTTCACGCATTTGTCAGTAATCGTGTAGCTCAACTCAGAACTTAAGGAGCTCAACGATTCGACGAACAATACCAAAGAAAGGGCATTTGGGTAGGCCACTTATTTACAGAATGAATTACCCCAGCATTACCTTCACCTTTAAGAAGTAAAAACATAAAAAAAATATTTATAAAAAAATTGGGTTGTGAAAGCGGTCTCATAATAGTTATTTATGCAACTGTTGTATAATACGGGGTACTAATACGTAATTATGTACAGTTTGCATACAAGACTTTATCTACACCCATGACATGAATCCTCTATAAAGGTTCTGAAACAGTTTTTTGCAATACTAATACGAACGAAAATGGCGGCCGGCGGGATACGACGTGCATTCAAATAACATAATTATTATTATAAGTTCTTTTTTTGTTTTAAATTACGGCGCTGCCGCTGTGGTAGTGGATGACAAGGAGTTGTATTATGAAATTTAGTACAACATTATAACACTCGTTTGGATGATATTAGGTATGGTTACTATGACACTGGTTGTTTTAATTTTGGAAATAAGCTAACTGTTTCAGAAACTTTTATAGAGGATTTGTAGCATGGGTCTAGAAAATCTTTTTTTATGGTAATCAAATTTGTTCTAAAATAATGCGAAAGTGTTTTTATAAACATGATATTAAGTACTTAATCATCGTAAGTAATAAATACTCTTAAAGTAATGGAATATATTTTAGAAGGTCTTTTCCTCAAATTAACGCGGGTGAAACCGCGGGGCACAGCTAGTTTAATATAATAATACATTACAATAAAAAAAATATATAAAAAAACGGATTGTGGTACGGCAAAAGGCGTGAAGGATTTTTTTAGTTTTACTGTTATCAACGCATTTATGCAGCATAGTGACCTTTAGTGTTGCTTAAGACCTATTCTATACATTTCCGTAGGCTAACATTCACAACCGCCCATTCTCAAACAAAGCTGTTGATACAAAACATTCTTTCGACCAAGTTTTCAGCCACAATCGGAGCAATAAGTCTGATTCATGCCATATCAGGTACAATCAGAACGGGACCGCTATATGGAGGTATGCTAGGATCACTTATTAAACGTCTACATTATTTATGTCCTTACAGATTCGGTCTAATTGTAATGTGCGCAGACTTGTGCCGATTTATCAGTAGCTCTGTGCGAGAATTCTGGTGGGGTGGAGTCGGTATTCGTTGTGAAGAATTTGGATATTAATAAAATCCAATGACAATTGCATAAAAATTTGGTTATTATCTTGTTAACTTGCTACTAACATAATTTTTGGGAATACCGATTTACAATTATATTCTACAATGGTAAGAATGCAACTAGCTTCATCTTTCTGACTGACCGAATCCTTGATAATTCAAAAGTGCCTGTAATTGGTTTATTTGAAATAAATGCTTTGAGTTTTGAGTTTAGAGGTTATTTCCTGATACTTACATAACAAACTCATAATTATAACAATTCTTATTTTTTCTGATCTAAGTTTTTTACGTAAATCTACTTCAGAGCTGACATTAGAACTAACACAAAGCCAACGGCAATAAAATATCGTAAAAAGAAAATGGTTTTCATCATACTCGACCGACAGCTTCGTCAACGTCAATCATTTATAAAAATCTTTAGTCAATATAACCACTCTACATCTTTTTAGTCACTGCATTGTCCAGTCATCTGATTGCACAGTCCAACAACTTAGGTGTACTATAAGCAATGCTATTTACAATACTAATATCATTTTACACCATTATTTATCCAAAATTGAACCCTATTTTCATTGCAATAAGGGCGTGTATGATTGATATGTGTAATTTTGTACACAACGTGTATTTACTAAACTGCTACTGACCTGTGTCATATTTTGAATCATATCTCATATTTTGAAACAAAATATTAATTTTCTTAACTCTCTTTAAATATTTTGTCATAGAAATGATTGTAACACTAAATTAATTCAATTTGTGATATTTGTGAAATTGCTCCAAACTGCAAATGACTTTATTGTTTAGGAGTTCAGAGCAATCAACACAGCCTACAGCAGTCCACTGCTGGAGATGCTCTCCTCTCCCAGGCTGCACCACAACACCCTGTCCTCCGCCTTCCTCATCCAGTGTACCCCAGCCATCTTCTTTAGGTCGACCGTCCACCTACCTGGGGGGTGTCCCACACTACACTTGCCGCTTGTCAAGTTCAGAGCATGAACACCAAAATACAGTCACTTTTTCCATACCGGAAATGTCAGACACCAGTATAAATCCTTTCCTCACTCTAAATATTAACTGTACCATAAAACTAATTCCCAACAAATGTAAATTAGTACTAAGTGTTTTAGAAAGGGTATTTCTATCTGTTTTCACCGCGGTACAGATAGCAAGAGACGCGTATGGTAGTAGCGTCAGCAAAACAAGCGGGCAGTGCGTGCGTGAGATAGTAACACGCAAATAACTTGCCGTACGAGATTAGACAGCGAATAGCGGTTTATGTACGGTCAGCAAAATAAGTTTAATGCTTTTTGTTTCGTTTATTGTTCAACATTGTTCAGGCTACTTTCAGGACAAACAAAGACCTTAGTATCTAGATATAGTGTAATTCTATCAGCGATAACGCCACGCGCCGGTAAAATAGTCAAAAATGTATCTACCGAAAAGCTTATGTCAATCCTGTTAATATTGGAAGTCTTTGTAGAAATACGAAACGATTTTAAAACGACTGATGAGAGGCCCAGGCCCTCTGATCTGTGGTTGAAAAAAGGATTTAACTTTTTACAGTATGTTTACACTCTCAAACAAATATACTGCCACACCACGTAGTTTACTTATAAGTTTTCACTTACAAATAAATAAAGTGTTTCAAATTAGCCTATTTCAGTCCACTGCTGGACATAGGCCTCTCCCAGGCTGCGCCACAACACCCTGTCCTCTGTCTCCGCGGATGGCCGGTGGAGCAGACGGGTCCTTGAGTGGAGACCGCGACAAGCGCAGTGTGGGACGTTCCCCAGCTAGATGGACGGACGACCTAAAGAAAGTGGCTGGGTCGGACAGGAATAAACCCGATATCCACCACTTGTTTGGCCACCACTAGGGGACAGCTAAACAACTTCTAATAATTATTCTCGTTTTCCACCACTTGGGGCCAAATTATTGTAACCTAACCTCAAAACACTTTAAAGTCGCTTCTGCATCATCTTCGGTGCTGCGGGCAGTGCAACTCCTCCGCCCTTACGTAACAAAGGATAGGCACCCGTGCGAGCCGCAGCGGCTGAGGCTGGTCGCCGGCGACCAGCAAGCCGAAGCTGCGGAGGTGAGCTGTGTGTTTCGCTGTCCCCCAGTGGTGGCCAAAAGTGGTGGAAATCGTATAATACCGAATAAAGTGTTTGATTCAATGATCGTTATATTTTTTTAATTAATGAAAATTTTTAGTCCATTCAAAGCATTAACAGGTACTAAAATCAAGGTAAAGTTTTCAAATATTTATCTAGACTTATCATTACCATTTTCCTAACCTTGTACTAATTTATTTAGAGTCGGCGCTACATATATTTTCTTTCATATTTCTCTATTACCTGCCATCTCGATAGTCAGCCCTTTCTAGGCATAACATAACATCTTTCACACAGCCATCATTTTAGATCATCCTTTTGGCCTTCTCCTACTCTCATGTAGCCATTCACATTCATTCTCAAAACTTTCCTAATAAATAAATTGAATTTATCAAAACAATATCATCTCCTTTAGAAGGTACCCTCAAAGGACTTGATACTAAGTATATGGATCTTACACATTGAATTCCTAAAAGGGTAATCGAAACTGCAAGCAGAACGAATGTGGTACTCGGATACCGATTAGGAACACAGAGGAATAATCGTAAGACTTTTGCGAGATGTAGGTTAGTACAAAGTGCAGACACTTTTGCTGCCCAGTTGTGGTACAATTACAGAACAAAATGTAAAAAAACACAGATTTTTTTAAAATTGAAATTATCTGTGTTTGTCTGGAGTTGACAAAATAAACAATAATATCAAATTGGTTTTATCTTTTTCGATCATAACATAAAATTATAAGCACAAAAAATTGCTAAATATAGTCTCAAGTATATTTTTTTCGTGCTTATTATGGGACCAACTGATGTGCCTTGCTTAAGAGATGCCGATATTGAAACCTGTCAAAACTGACACATCCCACACTTTTCCCTTATTGAATTAGTCAAAATAAGTATGCATTATGCGGTGAACATCTAAAAAATATGACGATTACATCTATAAATAATCCGAACAAGCTTGTATTCTTTTAAATGAACCTTATAAATCATTTGGAGAAAACACACCAAATAATTAGATGGACGAGCAAACATTTTCAGACCCTCCAAAGCCAACATCCGTAAGTAATTCCTAACCCACGGTTGCCTTACGATGCATACCGTACCTACCTATTACGGGCACATACGGGCCAGATTAATGAACAATTCATGTAGTATAATCCTGCTTGTCGTTGTTGGCGTGTGTCGATAGCTGTAATGCACGGAATGTGCGCAGCTCCTATGTGAAATACTTCCTTGATCGTTTGTAAGAAGCTTAAGTTAAGAACTACTTACTACTGTTTCGATTATCTTTTGTAAACTAAGTTAATGCAACTTTGACTGGTCTTAAATTAGAGAAAATTCATTAGGAGTTGATAAAATGGTGATATTTTGAATATTATAGACTTATGACACAGACCTTACCATACCTTAGTGTTCATCAATTTCAATATTAGTTTCCAGGGTCAGATAAACTGTTCAACATTACACAAATTATTATTTTGGAGTTCTTGCTATATAGTTAACTAAGGTGTTTGTATGTGAGCTAATGATACAGACATACCTGGGCGCTCATTAATTATAATATTAAAGTATCAAACGGGAGTTTTCAATAAAGGATGAACTGCGAGATAAAAAGAAAAAAAATAAAAAGAAAAAAAAAAAAAAAAAAAAGGGAGTTTTCAAGGCCGGATTATAGTGCCTCTTATCTCAATCTATCAATCAAGTCAGCTTATCGCAGTCCACTGCTGGACATAGGCCTCTCCCAGGCTGCGCCACAACACCCTGTCCTCCGCCTTCCGCATCCAGTCCGTCCCAGCCACCTTCTTTAGGTCTTTAGGCCCCTCATCTAGTTAATTATGGAATTTCTAAATGTCTTGTCATTCTCTAGCCAGTTAATCCGCGTTCAAATCTTAAATTGGTTGGGTAGATTGTGACAAGTTGACCTAAATAGCAACAACTATTCAAAACACATGAAAAAAGACTTAGCTACAAAAGAGCCGGATTCCGAAAAACATTTATGAACAAAAAAAAATTACCTTCCACAAAAAACCCTATCTGCCCTAAATTTTCAATAAAATGTCACCAATAAATTCACACAACATTTCACTTACAACTTAAAACCTCACAAACATCGTATTACACACATCAACGCCATCAAATTCCTGATTATAGGGTAACGTTATCATCCCAAGGGGTTTTCGTTTTCCCCCTCGTATTATCACTTATCACACATTACGTTAAACGTTTACGTAACAGTTAACGTTACGGTAAACGTTTACTGCGTACGTGGTGGTGGGGAATTAATTGTGTGCTGAAGAGATTTCAGTAATGAGTTGAACAATGTGTTTACGGGTTTACTTATGGTGTCTACGTGTGTTTATGTCTTTGTCTTTAAGGGTATCTTACTGTGTGTGTTTGTGAAGTTTGTTTGGTAATGTCTGCTGTTCTTTAATACCGTTTTAATTATGCATATAATTATAAACGCACGCAGACACTACTGAACGCCACTTGCTAAGATTATAGCAATTAGCATGCTCTTTTTGCTTTGTTTACGTTCATACGTCAGAGGGGCAATCCTCGTAATTTTAAGAACGTTCACAGTCTGATCTCAGTCTCAATCTATGAAAAAAACCTCTAATTTTCGTACATTTTGATAAGTTTCTGACATTTGTTTGTCGCCGAGATGACACTGCGACTATTAGATTTTGAACGTTTTAAATTACGAGAATTGGCCTTCAGGTCATACACGCACACCTGACGCAGGCTGCGAGTATTACACATCTGAGCTTTCTGAAGACAGAACATCACCATTAAGGACACTTTATGTCCGTCTAAGGCGTCCCCTTCCGGCTCTTCCACTCACAAATCTACCTTGCATAATTATTACTAAAAAAAACATAAAACCGTTCCTTGTAACCGTGAATTTTTCTGATTACTACTGAATTGGTTTTAGTGTTACCTGTAAATACTAATCACCTCACTTAAGAACTCCACCTTTACTGCGAATACAAGAAGTGCTCTTGATAGATAAGTTTTCAAAGAATTCCCACCGGAGACCAGCGTCAAGCAGCCTGCTGTATTTTGTCGATGCGTGGGAGTAATGCCTTAGGCATCTTCGGGGCACGCTCGTTTCATCATAGACCTCATCCATCGTTTTCCATCAGGCGTGATCGAGGTCAAGAGCGGGCACATTCGGAAATAAAAAAAATATTATTATTACTATTATATCAGTAATTTACGACCCCACAAAACAAAGATGATTTCATAAAACAGTTAATTATAAAAAATCTACCCAAATACACACTTTAATAATTATCTTCTAGCTCACACTGATCCATGTAATTGGAGACACCTCGACCCCATACAGGATGTCCTGGTTCAGGTGTCGATACCTCATTAATGTAACATGTACAGCCGATCAATTCTGTAAAAATCTCACCGTAAAAACATAGGTAAAGTGAGCTGTCAATAGTGTCAATCTCTATCATCAAGTGGGATGACAGCTCACTTCACCTATGTTTTTCACGGTGATATTATTGCAGAATATACCGTCTGAAGTTTCGGAAATAAATTACTATTACTAACATCAATAAGTTTCGATGTCCACAAAAACAATTGCACATCTACCACACAAAAAAAACAAGCCAACATCGGCGAACATCAAAATAAAGCAACAAAACCAACACAGATTGAATCACAAAACTCACTCTTTACCATAAACCAAGCACAAAATAAAACCTCACTCACATGTGCCCATAAATCCATATCACATTCATGAGCTCACTATAATGCTCTCGAAAGAGGGTAATCTGAAATTTATTCGGTGTGGGCCCCGTAAAACAAAAGTACGACGTAAATTGCCTGCCATGGGCCCCTACACGCTGGCCTCGGCTTTTCCAGACATATGAGAAAACATTTTCCGTACAGGATTTGGAAGATGCTCTACTTTGATATTTTGATAATATTGGTTGTGCCCGTGGTTTTGCTCGCTTGGTTTTTTAATGATATGAATTCTAACTTTCTTCAGGTCTTTTTCAGAGTTGTTTCGATGAAAATTGAATATAATCAATCATGGTTTGGTAGTTAAAAGTCTTATTATTTTGCATTGACTTAACAATAAATTCAGAAGAGATTATGCCTCTTTTTTATGCAAATCCTGGTATTGTAAAAATACGATATTTTTATTCGATTTGATGAACCAGTTTGATCTATCATTTATTTTTTAAATCGAATAATAACATATTAACACTCATTTTGTTCTAGAAATAATTGAAAAACTAGAATTTTCTTCGCTGTACTAAGAATCGAGTAATCCCCGCCAAGTTTGTAGATTTCATCTACTTTACCTATTAGTTCCTAGAATATGTTCATTACAAGTAGAGAGAGGAAATCTATTACCGTTCCTATAAATATGGCGGATAAAGTAACGGGTATCATTAGTGCATTATTTTTTCAATTCCTTTCCTGTTTATCTGTATCAATCAGTATTATTTTCAAGTCATTATTTAAATGCAAGTACAGTATTCGTTTTACATTGATATTTTAATGACATATTTTGTTTGACTTTATGTTGCTGTACATGAGTTATTTTTTCATTCGCATTTCCTTTTTTTATTTTTTTATATAATTTGGTTAATAAACTAGCCATATGTTTAATCATGTATTTACTACTTAATTTTTTTGCTATTTTGTAATTGTTTATACTTTTACACCAGAAAATACATAACAAAAAATACATTTACCACTATAAAACATACAATGGGCAGCCTTAGCGCTTTCTATGATCTCTTCCAGGCAACCTTGAAATCCTCATCATTTGATAATGATGATGCTAGTTGTTGATACAACTATTAATATAGTTTTGTTAAAACCCTGCATCTATAGAGACCATATATACAGTGTGTCAGGTTAAGCGAGGCACATACTTTAAGGGAGTGTAGTACCCATTAAAATGATCAACTTTTATTAAGAGACCAACACTGAAATCGAGAAAATAAAACCAGCCGCTCTTTACATTTATGTTCGCATAACTGGACAAAATGTAGGGAACAGCTGTTTTTTATGTTCGTATTTTTGAGTCATCCTCATATTAAAAGTTGTTCATTTTCATGAGTACTAGTATGTCCCTCGTTTAACCTGACACACTGTATACTAGAGACCTCGTATGAGACTCACATATGCAAAAAAATTAACTCACGTAGAGCATTTTACCTACCATACTGCGTACACCGTTTAACCCTACGGGCAACCACCTGTTGAGTTCATACGACAACCCATATAACGTGTCTACGTCACCCCTACGCTACCCATGAAACACACGTATAGGCTAAACCGGGACATTTTCGTCGCTCGCGAAAATTCGCCGGGACAAGAGAAAAGCCGGGTCTCGGTTGAGGAAAATTGACTTCATTTTATGTGGTCGCTGAAGGGTTTATTTATTTTATCGACGGTATCGGTAGGGTTGGGTTTATTTTCGGTTTGGGTTGCTTGTGTTTTGGTGACGATGTGTGGTTTTTGAATATGCATGTGGAAATGAGTGCTTCTTAATTGGGCGTGATGTGTTGAGATTTTACTCAATGGTTGATGCATATTCAATGTTTTATTCCGCCCTGTTTTATTCATTTAAGATCGTCATTATAATCTGCAAAGGAGAATGGAACATATCAGCTTCAAAGGGATAAAAAACAAGTTATTCATTGTGCACCTAAAGCCTCGTCGATTTAAAACTAAATTACGTCGGAATCTCAGAAATAAGTTCACTATTCAGCACCCTACATTACCAATCATATTGTGAATAATTTTGAAGGAATTTGTTATCCATTGCTTCATATGCTTGAATGATTTGTCTGCTAAACAACGTAAATAATGCAATGAATGCTGTTAAACTGTCAAAATGGTAGCCATTGCTACTGTTAATGTGTTATGTATGCAATTAACGTCGTAGCGCCAAAATATCGGTAGCTTAACGTAACTCAACTTTTTAAACATTACAGTTAGTTTTTATCGACATACCTCGCGGGCGAAGCCGCGGGCAGAAACTAGTCCTATATAAATTGATAGCTGACATGAATGTTAACAAACAGCACAATTGTTTTTATATGTTTGTTACTTCTTCACGCTCAATCGGCTGGACCAATTTTGATAAAATTTTGTACGGTGGTAGCTGACACCCTGGATTAACATATAGGCTACTTTGGATCCCGATATTCCCACGGGATCGATACTCATGAAACCGCGGGGCGCAGCTAGTAGGCACATAGTAAAAGGCACTTGAGAACGTCAATATTTACAATAAAATAGAATTGATTCTAGTCGCCCCTTCCAAAAGGTAATTTTCGTATGAAGAAGAATGGGCAAGAAACTCCACCGTAATCATTTTAGTAATGATATTAAGCTAACAATTAATTACTGTGGTAGGCATTATTTTGTTATGACAATGGGTAGGCCAGCCTCCATATAATAAAAATATTCAATCCTCTTTATATTATGTGTACCTTGTTCAACGTCATCATTATCTGCCTAGAATTTTCCCAACTATGTTGTGGTCGGCTTCCAGTCTAACCGGATGCATCTGAATACCAGTATTTTACATGGAGCGACTGCCTATCTGACCTCCACAACCCAGATACTGGAAATACGATACCCCTTGGTAAGACTGATTGTCAGACTTTCGGGCTTCTGACTACCCGTAACGACTGTCAAAGATTCGCCAATGACAACCGGGACCAACGGCTTAACATGCTTTCCGAGGCACGGATGGGGTCTCGTTATCTAAAGATGGTCACCCATCCACAGACCAACCGCGGCAAGCGTAGCTTAACCTGATCGATCGACCTGTGCGGCTGTTATTATTAAGCCACGGGCCCCTCGTGTGTTCAAAAGCGTGAAAACGTAAAATAATGTCCAATATTACTGCATTTCTTAAGCATTCAGCAGAATGATAATTGATTCACTTGGAATGTGAGTCAGTGGAGCACCACTGACTCTCATTCCATCTGAATCAATTATGATAAATCATCTTCAAACATATTATTATTATTAAACCGCTCCATATCTCCCGATCTTGATGACAAATCGATTAGAACGCGCCGAGTGTATCATTGCGCAGCATTCTGAGCCAGTTGTAAAAGTCACCGGTCTGAGCCAGCAACCTATGTTATCTGTTACTACAATCTTTAGACTCGATATGTCATTACCGTTCGTGTTTTAGTCACGGAAAGACTTTGCAATTTGTTTCTCTTTTCACTATTTCATTCACATGCGAAAAAGTTAACAAAAAGATTGCCTATAGAATATTATTATAAAAAAACGTTTTAATGGACCAAGTGCCTAGGTATTCATATCTTATAAAAATAGTTACTGTAATCTGCCACGCTTAAAAAGAATTGGGCTGGACACATCTGCCGCATGTCAGATGATCAATGGGCCAAACTTACCACCCAGTGGGTTCCGCTGAATGGCAAACGACATCGTAGCAGCCCCAGACGAAGATGGCGGGAAAAAAATAAAGGTCCTTGATACTGAGTAGCCTATTCCGAACTTGTATAAATGTCTGGTAACTTCTATACAGTTTCAATTCATCATGTCCTTTGATTCCTTCCCAAATTAAGTTCTAGTCACTGTACAAAAAAGTTAACAATTTTGTACAATTCCTTCAACCCTCGATGTATTTTCATTAAGACATCTCAAGTAATGATAAGCTACTCTAATTGTGACCCTTTCTAAAAGCATATTTTATAATATTACAGCAGTGGAACATTATAGCAGACTATAACCCTCCACTACTGGAACTCGAACCTGCCTCATTATAATTTTTTGTACACCTAGGTATTAAGCGTAGATAGACATAGAATGCCCCTGTAAGGGTGACATGGTCTTTTTGATCAAACCCTCTAAAAAAATTTTATTTAAAAAAAAAACCTCCCTCATGTGAGAGGTATTAGGCTGGCTGCAACACGGGCCCAGTTAGGGTTGATAGATCAAGTCAGATGTCTTTTTGGTTCTAGGAAACACATAAGTACATAAACTCAAGCCTTCTTGCCATAAGGATAGACAAAACTACAGACTTACAAGTGCTTACAATATATATATTTGATATTTTATTTTTATTTTTTATTTGATTTATATATTTTGTTGTTATTTATTTATTAGACTTATTTTTATCTTTTTGTGTGCACGTGTTTCTGTGACAAATAAACCAATTTTTCTTTCTTATTTTCTTTCTTTCTTACAATACTGCTGCTCTTTAATTTTTTTGCTTCGTTTATGTTCTTACATCAAAGAAAAGGAAGTGAGGGAGGGTTCTAGGAAACACCTTTCTACATCATCATCTGCCTAGGCTATCATTTCCCAACTTTGTTGGCTTCCTGTCTAACCGGATCCAACGGAAATACAAGATAATGTTTTGTGGGATCCAACACGAAAAATATTAAACTGGGATTCAAATGTGGGATCCAATGAAAATAAATTGATAATACTATCGTATTATTGATTTATTTTCCACTTGGTAAGTCTGGTGGTCAGACTTTCGGGCTTCTGACGACCCGTAGCGACTGTCAAAGAGCCACGAATTCTATAACACCTTTATCACACAATACAATATAATTCCATAACATAGGTAAGTACTTATTATATTTTTATTATTCACCCACACGTCGATGTTATAATGAGTCTATAAAATATTCCTCTCAGAGTAGAAGGCACGAGCTTCCACCGTTCATTCATGACATCTAGGCGACCCTTCACCTCTGGCTACACGTAGTAATAAGACGTCGTTTAACGCTCCACACACGTTGTGTATTCGTGACTTTTGGGTGCTTTTTGGGTTGGTCTAATGGATGAGCTGATGAGAACAGCTTTGATAAGTTTGAGACAATCCTGTTCAATTTATTGGGGTTCTTTAATGTAAGGCTCTGCATCGATTGTTTACAATTTTTTTTTATATCTTTATTTAAAGAGCTTTGTTGTAGATAGACAATGTCGCTCTGTGGCATGATGAATGAAATGAATGAATTTGGCAAAATGTAAATAATTAGAACAAAATAGAAAACTACCTATAATAGTTCCCTGATATCTTAAATTTGTTACTGTATTAGCAGCTTCATAAAAACTTCGACCCCTCCTGAAACTTTAACTCCAAAAGACCAGAGGGCTGGCCTATTTTTGGCCAAAGAATCAGTATTGCCATACAACGTGGCAACACACATCCATACTCGAATCGAAATAAGTCGCTAAAGACTACAAATTAGGCCACACCGCATATCTCTGAGCCTAGTTACTTAACCCGACCGCACACGTCGTAGGTACCGCACTAATTCTAATGACGTTATTATGAGAAATGTGATTATATGGATTATATTATAATGTATGTCAGAGTAATGTATGGGAGAGGCATTTCGATTGTGTAGTGTGATGAAGCAGTCTTGATAGTGTATTGTGTTGCAATCTATTTTTGTTTAGTGTTGTTTTATTTATTAACTTAAGTTATGTACATACATCTAAAAGACAAGAAGACAGGAACAGAAAAATATGTACGTAGGTGATGCTTGTTTTTATGATGCTTGTTTTTTTATTTTTTGTTCTTCCAGTATACCTGCAATAGGAGAAACATAAATAAAAAGAGATGTAGGCAACGTATGTAAGAGTAGAAGTGAAGAAAAATACACAAAATCAATTAAAATTCTCTAATTTAATTTGTGGATCTTGCCACGGGGCTAAAGCCATGTTTTTTGATACTTTTCTGCCCGTAATTTGGATTTGTGCCCTGCTAATGGGAATCAGCATAGTACCCACTAATAGTTGAGACTAGTCTTTGAGGAATATAATCGTGACTTTGTGTTGTGTTATTTCTAGTCATATTTTTAAAGTACTTTTTGTAGTCATTACAGTTGACAAATTACAGTTTGGTCATTGACTAACCTTTTAAATTATAATTAATTAAATGAGTTTTATAAAAAAAAGTAATGAAATACAAAGTCTAACTTCAATCGAATAGTAATAATATTACAATATCTGAACGAATAATCAACCATCACTCTTGTCTTAAACGCTTCAAAACAAACAACAATGCAAGTATCAAAACCGCTCCCTCCAACTACAGATGCTATCAAACTCATGCGCGTACGCTAAGCAAAGATCAAGCGGTCCCCACGTAAATGTAACTTACTGTCACCGGCCCATCTCGAATGTTCCCACAATCGATCATCACGCACTTATCTCGAACTTAAAAGGCTTTATCTATCAACTGTTTATTTATAAATAGTTTATAAATAGAGCTTTAAGACTGATTTGGAGTAAGTATGAGTAGGTAGTTATAGGCTCTGTTGATGTACTTAAGTAGGTAAGTGATCACGTGACATCCTTCTAAGTCTGGTCATCCTTATAAAAATTAGAAGGAGGTTGGTTAAAGAGAGTTTGTGTTGATTAGCTGTAACATGGTTTTGTCTCTAGATATTGTGCACTTTTATAATTTCTAACATGACGATATTATCAGGGAGCGCCCATAAGACCTCAACTGTGACTAACGAGACACAATTACTTTTTCTATTGCTATAAATCAAATTTTGATTTTCCCAAAGAATGTATGGAAATACATGCACGTTTCTTGTGTGAAAATATTCTAGAGAGCTGAGTTTCATTCATTAACAAACAACATAATTAACATTAGCAAACAACATATTATTAATTAAGTAAATATGGTGATAGTTGGAAAACGATTCTTTCAAATCGTTCCTTCTTTCGAATTATTCAGTAGTTGGACAGTAAGTACCTTATTAGTTAATTTACTACTTAAAAAATCATATATTTACTAACAGACAACGCATAGCATAAACTGCAGGGCCTAAAAGCATACAATTCAGAACAAGGATTTTTGAAAATTCGTTGCTTAAAGGCGTTAATTATAGGATGAAAGTTTGTATGGAAATTCGTCATGTTTGCTGATGGAAAACCCCATCGAGCACACAGCTTGTCGTTAATAAATCTAGAGTTTTGTCCCATTCACTGTCACTCCCATCAAATAACTTAATCTCAAATACAATCTTTTGTTTTAAAGTTCCGGGTTATTGAACTGATGCTACTGTATCTTCCTCAAAGCAAAAATTATGAATAACATGATTATTGTGCTATTAATCTTTTTAATACATTGTTCGCCCTATTTTTCTGAACCTATTCAATTGTACTGTTTTCATTTTGAGTAGGTACGTAACTGTTTATTAATTTCTGTAAAGAAACTGAGTCGACCAAGTATAGTCCCTTTTCCTTTAGAATGGAACATTTTATTTAAGATAGGAGTCCATAGGATTAGTAACAATTTTACTTAACTTCTATTGTTAATAGCTTACAGACACAGAATAACATAATTATCCATTTAAAATTAAGCGTGGAGCTGCCTTTACTTATCTCATTTTGTAACTAATATAGCGTGCTGAAATTCTGATAAAAAAAACTTTAAATACAGTTCAGACCGTAAGTTCTCACTGTGTGCAACATAATTTAAAGTCATTTCTTGTAAAAATCAAAGTTTTTGTAAAACATGACCGTTTTCCAGTTTTTACACTGGTTTCAGTAGCAAAAATATATTATGTGGTACAGTTTAATGATCTATGCGCTGAAGCTGTTTTTCTTGTCACCATATTGTTAATGTTTTTTGTCAGAAAATAATTATGTTTTTGTTCCGTTTTTGTTGTGGATTAACAGATAACATTATAGGTGACAGTATTGTGGCTTGCTTGCAAAAAATAATATCTCGGTGAGATATAATATATTTTTGAGATATATTTTTTCTTGCTGTTTATTATTATTTAATAATGCAAAATATATCCATTTAAGCTTGTTGTAATTATAGGATAAGACTTATCAATTTACTTAGGGGTCGAGCGGCCCGAGGCTAAATGTTAACAGCCGCACAGGTCGATCGCTCAGGTTAAGTTACGCTTACCGCGGTTGGTTTGTGGATGAGTGACAATCTTTACATACCAATACCCTCATCTGGCTAGCCTTTTCCCAACTATGTTAGGGTCAAGTTTCAGTCTAACCGGATGCAGCTGAGTACCAGTATTTTACATGGACCGACTGCCTATCTGATCTCCACAACCCAGTCACTGGGTAATACGATGCCCCTTTGTAAGACGGGTTGTCAAACTTTCAGGCTTCCCACGACCCGTAACGACTGTCAAAGATCCACGAATGACAGCCGGGACCAACAGCTTAACGTGCTTTCCGAGGCACGGACGGGTCTTGGTACGTAAAATTTTTATTCTTAAAAATACTTGAGAAAATTAAATTCACTGTCACCCATCCACGGACCAACCGCGGCAAGCATAACTTAACCCAATCGATCGACCAGTGCGGCTGTTATTACTTAGCCACAAGCCCCCCTATCTCCAACTATTATAATTAATTACAACTACCTTACCGAGGTGAAGACTTCGACACCAAAAACAAAACAAAAAAAAACGTTCCTACCCACAGAAGAAGAACTAGCAGGGGATCGATAAGGAGGGGGGGGGGTGGAAGGGGGACTCAGGGGATCAGACCGGAATAAATCCAAACATCATACCCTCATAAACGCTGTTTAAAAATGCCCCCCGTTCACGAGAACAGCATCAATTATTATAAGTTGTTCTTTAGAAGAATAATACAACCAATTATTGAGCTATTTTATTTTATATAATATAAATATAACCTTAAAATAACCATAATTAATCCAAAAAAAATTATTAATCACCAAATTATTTATTTGCAGACTACCTATCGCTTTTTCAAGAAAATTTTACACTCCATAACAAATAGGCTAAACTCCCATTATAATCAATTACAAATATCTTTGCCTCGTTACCAAAACAAAAAAAAAGTAAAGTCCAAACATCACACTCTCATAAACGCTGTTTATAAATGCCCCCGTTCACGAGACCGGTACCAGCATCAATTATGGTACGTGGCGCTGGTAGCGACGTGGTGACGAGTGACAAGACGGCTTTAGATCATATCAAGCGATGAGGTGCGTATAGGGTGGAGCTTTTTTGGTTACGGAACTTTAAATCGATAGTTGGAATGCATTTCTCATAAAGTTGGTAATAGAACTCGAGAGAATGCGTTTCTGACACCGGTCAGTGCGACAACTCTTAGTAGCTAATAAAGATCAAATTCACAAAACACGCATGCAACTGACAAGTGTCAGAAACGCATTTTCTCAAGGGCCGTACTGTAAATGATCACAATATTCATGTATCTTGTAATAGTGTTTTCTTGGCAATGCTGCTGATGTAAAAGAAACATATTATCGTTTTAGCCAACCCTTTAGAAGGTACAGGCTTGTCACAAATCATTCTCAATTATTTTTTGTCCTTCATAAGTGGTCCCAATTCTAAAGGAACGTTTTGAAAAAAAAAACTAAGATAATAGTAGCAGTCTCTATGCTTTTCGTACTTAAATTCGTATTGCCGTTTTATTGATTGGACTAAAATGTTTAAATTCATTGGATCATACCCATATGTTCATTTCCTTCTTCACCACGTCATGATTCGCATAAATCCCCAAACCTTATCTTACAGCCATCCAATTTCCACTTCTATTTATCCACCAGCCTGTATATAAATCCCGTTACACATTATCAGTTAGGATGCACAGCTCTTAGCTCCATTGTCTCAAGCTACAGGACAAATTAATGACCATCTATCTCATAAGTGCTTCTTTTTTGTTTTGTTTTATTTACGTGGGAAATCTTAAGATGCGTTGCTCCTATTAATGTTCTTATTTGAGAGTAAATAGTGATTGTTGTGGCTGATAGGGTGAAGGTTTTAGACCCGTTTAACGATACAAATGATCGATTTCCTTGATTTTTGTTTGGATTTCTACATCCCCGGGGTATGTGATTAATTTAATGTAGTAGAGACGAATTTGAGCAAAATTAAGAAAATACACATACATAATCTGCATTTGCGATTTATTTGCCAAGAATATAAACAAATATGAGTTCATGGAAAAATAACTTTAATTATTACGTGATGAAGTTCAGTTTACGCTACAACTTTAAACATTTTTATAACTTTTCAAATAGTGCTAGTCACTGAATCTAACATAATTATCTACCATTTTCAGATATTTAACTTTTATCAGATATTTATCTGTTCTGTGAACCAGACGTAGCTGAATGCTAATATTTTACATGGAGCGACTGCCTATCTGACCTCGACAACCCAGTGACTGGGTCATACGATACCCCTTGGTAAGACTGGTTGTTAGACTTTCGGGCTTCTGACCATCGCTTCTGACGACGACTGTTAAAGATCCACGAATGACAGCCGGGACCAACCCGACTGTTCGTGTCTCGGCACGGAGGGGTCTTAATATGTAATGATTGTCACTTGTCACTCATCCACGGACCAACCGCTTAACCTGATCGATAAAACTAGGTAATGTGTATTACGAGTAGGTAAATGTTTAACAGCAGCCATTGATGACGTAATAGCAGGAAATAAGGACGCACATATAAATCGGTACAGCCCACGCTTTGTACGGTACGTACTTTTCAACCGTCCCTGCCCGATTATAATACTAACAAAACACTAAATATTAAAATATCGCACTTTCCATACAAAAGTCGTAAATTCGCGTATAGCATGTATAAATAATAACGCATGTCGCGATATCTGGCGACAAATAGTCGCGTTTCAACGCGTGTCGCAACAGACGGGACAAAACGCGGCGGGTATGCGCGACAAGTCTGAATTATTGCGGTAGTTACGTTAGACGTACTCACTTTTGAAACTAGTGTACAATCTTTAGGTATACCTACGTAGCTGTGTCTATGTAGCTGCCTACAAATGTGTAGAAAGATTTAGCAAAAAAGCTATACGTATGTACTGGAATTTAAATAAATACGTGATTTCTATACGTATAGTCCGCGAAATCCAAAATTCTTTAACACTTTTTGTAACGAAATGATGCTAAACCTGAGTATGCCAAGTTCTTGCCTTCAAATTCTTAATTCAGGACTGGGTGTTTGCATACTCCAAAGTGAGAGTAGTAATTTTCTTTTGTTGTAATTACTATTTACGACATTAGCAACGAACGATTTGCGGGGCGTTGATTCGTTTCGAGATACTCAGGACCTACGTTATGATATTGCAGTTCCATATTTTTGTTCTCCATTTATAACAGAAGACAGAAGCGTTATAAGTTTAAAAATATTTACCTTGCTCAGTATTACAAATCTTTATCATTTTGTCACATTTGCTCCTTCAAACTAACACGCCAGTAACCCACTCGTAGGTACTACCAAATATCGATACTCGTTCCATCGTCAATCACCCATCACTAACGTACTTATTCCGCCGATCACTTATGCACCCAGCCTAACATCGGCTGTTTGCTTGTCAAATAGGGGTGCGCTAATTTGTGACAAGCCTATTTCGGGACTTTATGTCGATGTTTGGGACATTAACTCTTAATACTGTTTGTGTTGTTGAGTCAATGGTTTTGTAAGATATGTATGTATGTATGGATAGGTTTTTTTTTATTCACTTTGGGTTGGTGAACAGGCATTTTCTGGACACGCTCGTTCCTTCATAGACCTCATCCAACGCTTTCCTGTAAATATATAATCCAAATGATTGGAAGATTTCGCATTACACACCGAAGTTTAAAACACAATCAATATAAACTAGGGACCACACATGTTATCGACCGAAAAATAATAGTTTTATTTAAAAGATAATATAACTCAACATAATTATGAACCGATAAAAAGATACAAGTGCATACAATTTATGCGCGTGCATATGCAACAATAAAACACCGGAGTGTACCGTCGTCGTTGCGGGCGCAGTACGGTGAGCGCATGTCCCCGACAAAAGGAGAGATCGCACAGCACACGGATTATTGCGATATGTAGTATATGTAAAACCTTTACATAAATAGTTTAGTGGAGAAAAGGATGCAAGGAATTATCAAGCAGTGATTAAGTTATGGGAATTACTGTTATGGTTTTTTTCCTATTTTTTAACTTATAATTTTTGCTAACACATCTTTCTAGGGTACTTACTATATAGGACACTTCTGTTTGTGACCGTCGATAATATTAACTTCAAATGAAACCCAAAATAAGGAAAAAATTGCGATTAAACCTTTTATTTTAATGTACTAACGGTTTGACGTTTCTCTAAAACACAAAGACCCCTTTTTTTTTTAAGGATGCGAAATCATCAAATGACCCCTCCCGCTCTGGGTGGAGCGGAAGGGAGACTCTTACTGACTAAAACCCATCCGTGTTCCTTCCTTAGCCCTTTATGTTCCGGGGTAGCGGTAACCCTTTCGGACAATCCCGCTGCCCCGGCAGGCTTCGGCCCTGACGGGCCCCTCCTTCGATGCTGACATCTCTTTGAGGCGCGCGTGGAACACATACGCGCCGTCCAGCACAAAGACCCCTGAGACCTGTTGAATGTCGTCGTAGAAATACGAAACGTGTTGAAAACGATTATCTCTCGTCTAAACCTTCCGGTATAATAAAAAAAAAAAAAAAAGATTTAAAGCATCTACAATTTTCGCATATACTACAATCTCTATGCATGGCCATTGAAATAATCTATAAAATTGTCATGCACATACCGAGCACAGATAAATAATACGGATCAGATAACTTGTGTCCCACAATAATAACATATTATTGTGGTAATTCTCTGTTTTGTCTTCCATAATGCTCAGTAATGCCGGTGAGGGCTTGCCGGTGACTGTATTTTGTACTATAGTATGTACTTATTGAGAAAACTTTCGTATCGGATTCAATGCGTGGTTTTAATCTTAGATTGTAATGGAGGAGGTAGGGCCTATAGTTTGCATCTGCATAGCAAAAGTAATAGACAGAATTTGTCTAGGTAGAACTTAGTCTAATCATTAGACTAATCCATCTAGACAAATTTTATTCCGCTACGCAATGCCTTCTCGTCCCACACACCGCAATGTCTCAAGATGAAAGTCTTTGACCAGTGCGTGTTGCCAGTGATGACTTATGGCATTGAAACGTGACCGCTCAAAATGGGATATAAAAAGGCTAAAGACTCCCAAAGGGCAATGGAGAGAAAGAGTTTCCCTACGTGATTGAATCAGAAATGTAGAGATCCGCAGGAGAACCAAAGTAACCGACATAGCCCGAAGAATTGCCAAACTCAAGTGTCAGTGGGCAGGACACATTGCTCGCAGAACAGATAGCCGATGGGGCCGTAAGGTTCTGGAGTGGCGACCGCGTACCGGAAGACGTAGCGTTGGAAGACCCGGTGGACCGATGGCCCTGTGAAGGCCGCAGGAATCCACTGGATAGTAGTAGAAATTGGATTTTATGATACAGAAAATAAGTGATTATGATTAAGTCCCATAGTAATATGGGAAGAGCCTATTGCCACCAACCGGGCACAAATCCAAACTCTGGGTTGTTACTGACAAATTTCAGGTAGAAAAACCAATCACACTTTGCACTACCTGGGAACCGAACAAAGACCTCATGCCTCACAGTAGCGTTTGCGACCACTAGACCATCGAGGTAGTTTAACGAAATAAAGAACACATACTTGTTTTAATCATGAAAAATGCCTGAATGCCAATAAATGAACGATAAAGTTAATATTCTACCCATAAGTGGAATATGTATAATCTGATAGGCCGCATACATTTGCCTGCCGTTTGATTGGAGGGCGTGGACGATAAGTTTTGCATAATCGTAGCACTTTCAAATCGACCAATAAACAGTGTGTGTTTACTGTTTGATTTACATATACACATATATCAATGCACCTATATGTTGTGCTACACCTACACCTGTAGCTGAATCATGGTCGCACGCGCTACTGCTAAGCAAAAGGTCCCTGGTTCAATTCCCAGATCGGGCATTTTTTTTTTCTAAGAAGAATTTCTCGGTAGCAGCCCGGAATCTGAATTTGTGAACGGTTGATGGCCAGAGGCTCGCCCCTATTGCAGGAGACTTAAATATAATTTGCGAGATATCACCTGTACTATATGTCCACCTCTGTCCAACCTAGCGAGGAAACAAGGCGTGACATTAGACGCTGTTAGGTATGTGTAATTGTGTACAAACCCTATCAATGATTTAGTCTGCATAAAAAAACATAGTTTTTCATCCGAATAATTCCGTGTACTTCTTTCAAAAATAAAAGTGTGTCGGATGCCGAACCGAATTGAACAAGTCTGAACTCATTCTTAAATTACAAGAGCTTATGATACTATCTATAGTATCTTCCTCAGACCAAATAAAAAACCAAGACAGAGGGCTGTCAACAGTAAAGTGAAGCCGGTTTTGTAAACATGTGTGCACTTAGTGAGGTGCAGTTTGATTATATATGGTTGTAAGTGTGTGTGTGAGCGTGTATGCACAGAGCGGAGGTGTAGTTTTGGTATGCTTCACTGTATCGTTCTCAGCTCATCTGTCTTGGTTTTTTATTTGGTCTGAGGTATCTTCTACTGAGGCCCTAAAAGAAGACAAAGATACTTCTTAAGTCTTAAATCTTAAAAATTTGTTGAAGTTGACAGTCATCCGTTTGTTAATGGATAAAAGCACTGCCAAAAAGAGAAAGAATAAATGAAAACAGTAAAATTTATAATACATACCGGCACAGAATAGCCTTTACCAGAACTGGTCATCATATTAGTGGTTCAGCAGCTTCAATATCGTCAGGATTGTGCCGGAATATAACAGTTCGTCGTGGAAGTGGTACGGCAGCGGCTTCTCTGACATCAGAAGACAACCACCACGCAACCATCGTTGCAACGCTCTGCTAGAGTGACAGCAACCAACCAGTGTCACTTTTATCCGACCTCTTCCGTGATTCCATTAACTTCGTAACAAAACTAGATGGCGCCACTTGCTGCGCTGTCAATCTGTCATAAAATAAACTAATTGCAAAATGAAGTAAGTTTTCTTACATCATAATGAATTTTATTGACATACATTTCTTTGAATTGAATTTATATTCATTTTGAATTAATATTAGGTTAAATTATTAAAATTAATATTAAGACTAATAATGTTGTGACCAATGTGGAAAGTAATATTTTTTTTCTTTTGGCTTTACGATGATTATTTACTTTTGTATTACATTTATAGTTAAAACCACTGTTCGACACAAGAATAAAAAAAATAAGATAAATAAAATAGAATAAAGTTTGGCTGTAGATACAAGTGTCCACATTATGAACGTTAACATTTAATACACGTAAGGCAACACTAACAAGAATTTCGAACGAACCCTTTTACATATCTCCGATCAATTCGTAACTATATATGTTAAGTCCAACTTTAAACCTATTGTTCCAAGCTAACGCGTTTAATTAGTCCTGCTGGTTCTAACAGCTTGTATCGGCCTGACATTTCGTATGTACAGAGGCCAGCACAAGTTACCCCAATCTGTCAATTTTTTTAAATAGATTTTTAACTTTATTACAAAGGAATAAGGTTCATATTCAATTGGGAAAATTTGACAGATTGGGGTAACTTGATGTGCTGGCCTCTGTACGTATGTATTGTGTCGCAACTGGCATGGTGCAAATTGCTATCAGCCTTACTAATTAGAAGTTCGGAGTTAGATTGTTTTGATAAGTCCTGATCTAGTCTAGGGTATGTTCACATGTGGTGTTTGTTTAAGATAGCTTTGTTACAAAATGGTATGAGAGCCATATTTTTTGTATTGTTATTTTGTTAAGTATATAGGTTTTGATGTGCAGACGCCAGCACAGCAAGCTACACGAAACTGTAAAATTTTCTCAATCAACTTTGAATCTTATGCTTTAGCGATAAAGTTGAAAATCTTTTAAAGAAATTTGAAAGTTTGTAGTAGTTTGATGTGCTGGTGTCTGTACATATTACATTATACATATACTAAACATCACGCCTGGTATTCCCCGACGGGATAGGCTACTTCTACTTACATATTGTTATAGTATACCCACATTTTCCCGGTTATGTTTAACTCCCATGTGATAGGGGGCGAGCCTATTGCCATCATCCGGATACTAATCTAGACTCCAGGCTGCTAATGAGAAATCCTTGATTGAAAAACCGAATAAAACTTTACTCGGCCTGGGAATCTAACCCAGGACCTCAGCAGAAGCGCATGCGATCACTATACCAACGAAGCAATCTATACATCTATATCTTCTATACTTAGGTACATACTACATACATACAAATAAATAAAATTGGAGTGTGTGTTTGTAATATTAAAATAACCGCTTTTTACTAATTGCAGCATGTATACACGGTACCACAGATAATATAATACGGTACATATGCCAAAATAACATTTTTAAAATTTTTGTCTGTCTGTCTGATTGTTCCGGCTAATCTCTGAAACGGCTATAGAGATTATGACAGGACTTTCACTGGCAGAGAGCTGATTTAATAAGGAGTAACTTAGGTTACTTTTATTATAGGAAAAAAAATATTAATTCCACGCGGACGAAGTCGCGGGTAACAGCTAGTTGATAAATATAGTAACAACAAAAAGAACTATGAACTCTGCAACCTTGTGATTGAAAAATATATGTTAGTGGAAAATATATTGTCTTTTTCCTATTCCAAAAAGCGGTTAACCAAAATAACAAAAAGGATTCCGTACCACATAAAAACCGCAATGCAAACCTTTTTGACAACTTTCAAGTCCTAACGTTTCTAGAGTTCGTCTTTTTGACGGTTATGGAGTGGTGCGGTGTTAAACCACAACGGCATTTGACACTTGTTGCCTTGCTTTGGTCACGATTATAAGTAGTTCAACTTCGCACAGGTGGGGGACTTGGGTCATTTATCAATGAGCAATGAGATCAACCTAGGGTTACTACCGCTAATAATACCAGCGCTGCGGAATTTGTTTTTTTTTTAAGTGATTTTTGAGATGGCAAAAAACCATTTAACTCGCGACACTGTTAGCAGCGACACCGCTTCGGATGTGTCCGGCTATCCTCGGGATGTACTCGGTTTTAATGTAAATCCGTTATGTCAGTGAGTGATGGCAAAGTATTCTGTTTTTGTTTTGTGTATAAGGCGATTAAAAAAAATACACACGTAATTGTTTTCACTTCTGTCGGCACTCCCGGAGTGATACAATTTTTTTTTTAAATATCGCAGCTGAGATAGGAGCCTTTTTGCCTAATAGTTCAGCCTATTTATATTAGTTTTTTTTTGCTAAGTTTTTTTTATTTATTTTTGCGGTTGGTGATTTTATTTAAGGACATAATATGATCAAGAATTGACAGTTTGTAACGGTGTAACTATAGTTTGTAAGTTGTCTATATTATCGTATTAGGTGACAAACCTGTAAAGATAATTTTGTATGGTGGGAATAAATAAATGTTTAATTTTTATCCACATTCTAATATTTGCAATTTAATATCAAAAACACAACACTATTTCTTTTGAACTTTACACTATCAAAATCAGTAACTGCACCTTTGCAACACAATAAAAGAAAAAATCGGCCAAGTGCGAGTCTGAATCGCACATGAAGGTATTCGTACCACCGTACAACTATTAAGATCGAGCAAAAAAAGCCCAAAAAATACGTCTCTCGTATGGGGATGATTATTTGTTTTATAGCGGCTGACTCAAGTGACTGCCTGTTACAGTTCAAAAGATACAGCCCTGTGACAGACGGACAGACGAACAGCGGAGTCTTAGCAATAGGGTCCCGTTGGCACCGTTTGGTTACGGAACCCTAAAAAGCAACAAACAATGCCAGCCGCCATACGTGCATGATTTTATTACGACAAGAGAATTCAAATTTCAAATCAATCGAGATCGGCGGCCATCTTGAACGGTCACGTACTCTACAAATTATAATGAAGTGACCTTTGATTTGGACCATACAAGTGCTAGAGGTTAATACATTTTTTTATTTGTACCAGTGGCTTGATTTGATTGTTAGGAACTGTTCATAATGGTGATCGTTGATGGTGTGAAACATTAGTTTTAAAAAAATGTACACCTGTTTTCTTTTTGAAATTGAATATTTCAGCAAACCCTGGATCGGTGATTGTAAAGAGGTTGTGTGGCTTGGTGAAGATGCCTAGTCAATGAGTCTAGTTCTTATTAAATAGTTGATAAGGAACGATGGCATATCCGTACGAATAAAATCCCTTTTTGATTATTAATAATAAAAAACAGTTCATTTTGTAGGTCTATAAAAATAATTGTGTTTTGTTCTAAATTAGAATAAAATAATGCTTTTGTGTACTTATCTAAGTATCTATTAGTTTATTCACAAATAATGACCCTCGGAGACAGTTCGCACGACTTAGACCTTTAGGTAATGTGGAACATGTAAAGTAGTAGGACACTTGGACCACGAAATAAATAGACTTAGTAAATTAGCATGACTCTATTGTTATTTGGAAGTTCATAAACACTTCGAGTCAGATCAGGTTACCATCAGACTTTGATTCTATGACCAGTATTTTTTTAATGTTTATTTTATTTAATGTCAAGTGTTATTGGTTTTTTCCATTTGCTATTTCACAGTAGTAGCCTGGACTCCAGAGGGGCAATTCTCGTAATTTTAAGAACGTTCACAGTCTGATCTGTCAAAAATACTTCTGATTTCCCTACATTTTGACAAGTTATTGACATTTGTTTGTCGCCGAGATGAAACTGCGACTAGATTTTGAACGTTTTAAATTACAAGGATTGGCCTTCTGGAGTCTGGATTTTTGTGTCCAGTTAATCGCAATAAGCTCGCCAACTATTAGGTACATGGGACTTAAACATAACTGGTAAAATGTTTGTGTACTATACGTACGCATTTGCCTAACCCTTCTAGGATTACGGGCGTGTTGTTATCTAAGTTTATTGAGATGTTACAGAAATTCCTGTGTGCAAATGGTAAAAAAAATTCTATGGTATTTTATTCTTTGCGAAAGTGAAGCTGAAGGCTAATTCTCGTAATTTAAAAAGTTCAAAATCTAGTCGCAGTCTCATTTCGGCGACAAACAAATGTCAAAAATGTAGGGAAATTAGAGCTATTTTTGACAGATTGAGACTGAGATCAGACTGAACGTTCTTAAAATTACGAGAAGTCCAATTACTAAAGTTATTTTAATTACAGCAATATTTAAAACTAGAACATTTAAATCCAAAACAATACAACCTCATTCGAAAATAGAACGCTCACATTCGAAATTATTTAATTCGCAGTTGCATCAGAACGCTGCAGCGCATTCGACCGCTGCCTTAGATTACGGCTTGAGATACGCTAAGCGCTTTGGCATTTGTTCCGCACAACGGCCCGCTCCGTTGTTGCGCTTAATGGAAATCTGTTTAGCTATTACTGTTGTGTGTTATAATTGTTTATGTTGCGATTGAGAAAGTGAGAATGACGTCACGTAAGATATAGTCTTGTTGAATGTGTGTGTGGCTTCTAAGGTGTTGGATTGGGGCGGGATATAAGGTGTCTAAGATCTGAGCTGCTGATGAACTGAAGGTTTTTAAGGACTGATTTTGGAAAAGATGAGACAAAAACTCTTTATTGGTGAAGAAAGTTGTTCTCATCTTAATATAACTGACGAAATGGGGGTATACTAGGTTTAAGTACACCTCTACCCAACCCTTAGGACAAATAAGGCGTGATGTTATGTTGTTCTCACCTTTGTAGCTTTGAAGTTGAACAGATAACTAAGAAAAAGAATTCAATAGAGGTCAACATCGTGCTTCTTGTTCTACCGAGTTTTCACGAGCTTTATCAAAAATTAATATTACCTACTTACGATAAAGAAAATTGCCAAGCACATGGTTGACTATACAGTGAGCGTCGGTCATGGTGATTCCTGTGTCATCACACTAATATTTTAATGGCGAAAGTTTGGGAGTGTGTGTGTATGTGTGTTTATATGTTTTGTACTTCTTCGCGCTCAAATGGCTAGACCAATTTTGATAAAATTTTATAAGGAGGTAGCTGACACATGGATTAACATATTATAGTCTACTTTTTATCCTGATATTCCCACGGGTAGAAAAGAAAAAAAGAAAGGGTTTATCGAAATTCCACCCCTAAGAGGGTGAAATTTACAGAAGATAGTCAATTAGAAAATTGTCAGAAGGTAGTCAATCAATAAGCACTTTTTGAGCACTTTTTTCTTTTTGATAAGCACTTTTTTTGGATGATGTTATAACGAAACGTTACCAGACTTTTGACATACTGTCAATGTGACAATGTCACCGGAGCTATAAACTAATTTTGACATATAACCTCTTGAGCCTCAGGCAATTGATGTAACACCAGAGCATAACATAAATAAAAGAAGATATTAATACACATTGTTTTATTACCAAGATCATCATAACATTACAAGAACTAGATAAGACGCCCATCGTTGGGCCCCCATCTCTATTTCCTAGTGCTTTATTTTGGAAGAAGAAATGGCGCAACAAACTCCCCGGCAGCCTTGTCGTATGTCAATTCTCTCTCTGTTAGACATTCAAGATATCCCGAGGCAGTCTACTAGAAACAGGATCAAAAAAATTCACACGCTACCAACCAAACAAAATCAATTAAACCAATCGTGTCCACACTAACAGAAACAAATGAGCGCACACACGATCGATACGTCACGTCACAATGATATGTGATTCTGTGTTACAATACTAATAATGTGTATTGCGACCGGCACGCTCAACAGCGGGACACCGTGTTCACGTTATTGCAGCGTGTTGCTATTAATCGAATGGGGGAATTAACTGCTCTAGGTTAGCAGGGGTTTATATTGTACTTGCGATTTATTTGCGTGTGCGATATGCGTCGTCAACAAAATAGCGATCTCAGTCCGTCAAGCACTCAAGCATTGTGATCCAATCTACCAAGCATTTTCCCAACTAAGTTGGGGTCGGCTTCCAGTCTAACCAGTTGCAGCTAAATACTCGTATTTTAAATGGAGCGACTGCCTATCAGACCTTCACAACCCGCCGCGGTTACTGGGTAACACGATATCCCTTAGTTAGGTTGGATGTCAGACTTTCGGGCTTCTGGCTACCCGGGACGACTTTCAAAGATCTACGAATAAGAGCCATTTGTAATGGATGAGCACCCATCCATGAACCGACCGCAGCAAGCGTAACTTAAACTTCGATCGAACCGTGCGGCTGTTGCGTGTGGCATTGTGATTATGACATTATTTTTCTTTTCCGACTATTGATGGTAGCGGTCTTTGGCCAATGTTTTGGCTGATTAGTGATGGTAACTTATTTTGCAAGCTTTTATTGCTGCTTTAATCAATTTACCATTGTCAACATTGCCTTTATTTGCTTACAAAGTTTAATGATTGAGTCCTAAAAATAGAGTCTCGAAAAAAACATTGAGTTGAAAACGTAGTTCCAAAAAAAAATTATACGATTTTTTATTGAATAAAAATCGAAGAGATGTTTCAATTCAGTGTGCAGTCTCCTCAACAATTGCTTTAGCTGCGTACGCGCTTCCAAACCAATATGGCGCCTGGAACGTGTTAATTTGTACCTCTGTCTACTCTGAGATATATGCTGGACTTGTTACAAAAATTAAATTGTTAATAAAGTTGTTGTTAATAAAATTGTACATGTTACAACTAAGTGATATGTACTGAAAGTATGATTTGTGGTTTTTGGGTACATGCTGGTCCAATTGCCTTTCATTTCTTTGATTAATTTATTCATGTACAGAGAAAAATTTAGGTTATATATGGGTTAGACCAGAGAGGCAATTCTCGTAATTTTAAGAACGTTTACAGTCCGATTTCAGTCTGTCAAAAATACTTCTAAGTGTTTGCATTGATTGCTGCTGAGATGAGATTACGACTAGATTTTGAACGTTTTTAATTACGGGAATTATCCTTCAGTTGTTAACCTTTCCTTACCTTTTAGCTGTAACGGCTCTCAAATTTTTCATTTAATTATTTTCTCAAGCAATCAGTGTTTCAGATCCATTGTAGTCTGTGAAAAACTATTGATTGATTATTTTCTACAATTATTATAGTAAAGCATTGTGTGAAATAACTGAAACGAAAATTTATTTTTCCATCTATTTGCCTATCTACCCAATGGAACGAAGAAAATCTACATAATTATGAAGGCACCTATCTACGTGTATCAAAATTTAATGTAATGTTGGATTGCGTGACATCCCATCGGACTATGAGAGTGAGGGAAGAGAGAGTGCACCTGTATCTGCGCACAAACTTGTGCACTATAATATTCACCCGCGCCAAAGGCTGGTCTCCCCCATCATGACCTATGCTTGCGTAGTCTTCACACACGCCAAGCCTTGCCATCTGCATAAAATGCAAACTCTCTAAAACCGTTTTCTCAGAAAGGTCACGGGAGCCCCCTTCTATGTCCGAAATGTGAATCTACATTTAGATCTCAAAATCCCCACCGTCCAGCAGTTCATGAAACGCCTCTTCAAGCGCTTCTTTGACACTGCCATAAAGCACCCCATCCCCTGATTGCGGCGGCCTCCCGATACACTCCCTCCCGCATAAGTAGGATTCGCCGACCAAGGCATACCCTCACTATCCCCGACGACGCCACTACCCTCCTACGGAAGAGCAGTAAAGCCACCAGTACTCTCAGACAATACAAGTCCCGACATCCGTCCTTCCGTCCTCGCCGTCGAAGCACGTCGCGACGCCCTGCACCACCGTGTCCGCCCCGACCCTCGCTCGAGCCAGCCCGCGCCGCTGAGCCTGTAGTTTTAAATTCGCCCCAAATTAATACCGATCCAGCCTGTCCCTTGCTGTCCTCTTCCAGCGACGCCCTAAGCCGAGGTCCGAACCCCGTGGTGTGGGGGGTGCCCTGGCTGGAGGCCTTAATTAAGGCATCCACAGGAAAGTCCGGTTAAGTAGTAGCCATCCTCATATAGGATGAACTGCGAGATGCCATTTATAAAAAAAAAAAGAAGGCTGGTCTCCGTTGAAATTGGCCACCATGGCCGACATACGCTCTAGAGAACTATGTATCAAAATTATAAAATGGCCATTATTATACTACTTATTACCCAACACCTATTTATTATTTGAAATGGAAAGAAATAATAATTATATGGGTATCGTACAATTGAATCTATGTACGGCAGACTGCGGTTACAATCTATTGTTATGTATTCTATTCCAATTGATACTAAACCACAATTCGTTATACCTGATTTACTTTAGAAATTACGACAGACACGTACGTAAATAAGAATTACTAAGGCATTGAGTTTTTCCTTTCATGATAAATAATTTGCTAAATATGGTATCAGAACCCATGATAAATGATTTATTTCTGTAAGTAGGTTTTTAAAAACACTTGTTCACGTCCATCATATTTTTAAAAACTAGATGAGGCCGGCGTTTCCTATCTGACTACTCTGAGAAGAAAGGTCGAAATAAAATCAGAGGTCAGGGATAGGGAGAGGAGGGAAGTCCCAGACATGATCTTGGTCAGATGCTGATAGGTACCTACGCTTTGGAATGGGCAACTAGCTTCATATTTTCTGACTGACCGACTTCTTGACAATTCAAAAGTGCCTGTAAATGGTTTAATTGAAATAAATGTTTTGAATTTGAGTTTGAGTTTGAGATAGTGACTTACGTAAGAAGTAGGCAGAAACATCCCAGCGCTGATTTGCTGGATTCGTTTTCTTCTCTACCAATCGTTATTTCTCCAGCAGCAGCATAACATCATAATCAGCCTATAATGTTCCCGCTCCTGGGACACAGGCCTCTTCTCTGTGAGAGGGAGCGGGCCACGCGGGCTTAGTGCGTGTTAGTGTATGGCACATGTCATCGAAATTTTGGTTCTAAGACGTGCCGGTTTCCTCACGATATTTTCCGTCACCGTTTTGAGAGCAGTGGTGATGAAATAATTGACACAAAGTAAAGTGCCTTTTTGGGTTCGAACTCACGACCTAAATTCGTAAGTGGCGGCCCGTTATCACTGGGCCACCTCTGCTATCTCATTTCTCTAGACAAAGTTTATTTTGTTCTTGTGAGTATGTATTAGAATTTATTCTTGTAATTTTCGAGCTATATTTTGCACTTCTGTTGCACCTGCCATGTTTTTAATCGTCTTGCATCGGCCTTAGGTTGGCTGGTAGAAAATATCTCTGGCATTAAATGCACCTTTGCATAATATTTATTTACTTGTGCATAAAGTGTTAATAAGTTAATAATCCATTTAAGGTAAAGGATCTTTCACACGAGATAAAACTAGCATTGATGACTGCCCTTTCGTTTTGTTGATTTTAGACAAAAAACTCGAGTTTTCTTCTCGATTTTTTCCTTAATGATGTTTTCAATCAGAACTTATAAAAGTACCGAGTTCGATAAGTCGACTTTTCACAGGCAGCAAGCAATCAATCATTTAATGTGACTATACCTGTCTTTATTGTCTGAATATGATAAACAAGTAAGCACCAGCCCCAGCAGCTCCAGCAGTAGTAGTAACCCTCAGTCATACAAAAGCTCTGTACACATGTAACCATTTCCCCAATTTCCTTCAGTATAATATTTCCTACATCAATATTCAATACAAGTAATACACGAATAGCGTATAAAATGTATCAAATTTACCACAACATATTATTATTACGCCAATACAATTTATGTCTAACTTCCTCGTTCCCATGTTATCCACACAGGGGCACCTTATCAAAGTTGTCGCCTCAACCAGTTAAGTACGCCATTCAATCACCAATAATGTGCAATACACTGTGTAACAATGTCACCCGAGTTTCCTCTTTCGAAGAAAATAAGCCTATAAGCGAACTTCACCGTCAAAGGAAAGTCAACCATATTTTGTTTGTGTTTAGAATCAAGTGATGTCATGTGTATATTTTCTGAAAAAAAGAACGCGCATTTTTATTTTTATCACTACATTGGAAAGTGTGGTTTAGCATGATTAAGATAAGGTTTAGTTTTGTTTGATGGATACTTCACTTCGTAGCATGGGGGAGAAAGGGCAAACACCATCATATTAAGTGAGCACATGAGAGAGGGAAACGCGAAAATGTGTGGGAAAAGCGGATATAGACGTTTATCGTCGGATTTTTCGCGTGATTTACCCGCGACAAATCTGAGGGCTTAACGCATCTAGTATAAGTTGAACTCTCTGCGTAAATTGTGTGTAGAATTTAGGAGATCATTTTATATTGGTATTTCAGTATTCACTAATACGCTGTTGACATAAGGGCATGTCGATTTATTGCCGTTTATTCGGCAAAGGGGAAGCTTTATTTATCTTTTTCTAGTCGAAATAATTTGCCCTTAACGCGTGTCTCGTGGGTGTCAAGTGAATTCTTTTATTGGTTGATTTATTTGGGAAAATACGATATAATACATAGATAAGGAAAATAGGACTAATAAATAAAAATAACAATACTGCTGTTCCAGTTTTCAGTCTTTGTTGAACTTGGGTTAAGTTGAAGCTAAAACTACTGCAAAACACTGTAATAGCAATATTTTGTTCTCGATTCACATCAATTTTCTCATCATTCTCTCGATTGCCAATTTAGTTGTACCTACATCTTCACATCTTCAGCTACAGCGGAATGTTTAAGATTCGATGAGTCCTTCTAGAAATGACCACAGCAAAGCCAATGTACCTATACAGCCAAGAACCCCGTAGTAGATAACATTACTTCACTATTAAATAATATTTTCAGAAAAATGACATGACGTGTACATTTTAATACCGTTTAACAGCCATATGCCTCATCAGACCCGCCATAACTCTATCAAATCAGTAATAGCTTCCAATCCACTTCGAGTGCTAGATTAATCACCCAGGACCTTAGGGCTAGGTCTACAGGAACTGGAGGCAACAATTACCTGATGCATGATGTATGGTGTCGCGGCAAGCCAGCGGCTAGCATTCGTCATTTTGTATGGAGCAAGTTAGGAGCTGTAGAGGGTTGGTTTATTTTTTGTTATTCTTGTATTTTTTACTCAATACTCAATCATTTATTTAGTTTTTTTTTTTTTTTGAGTCATTGTCCAGCTTTTTATCCCTTATATTGCCATGCTTATCTGAGTTTTGTATCTGCATCACCCTATGGTTGACTGGCAGAAAATGCCTCAGGCATTAAGTCCGTCTTTGAACAGTATTTTATTTATTAAATAAATAAATAATTATGTGTCTCTCATGTTGAAGTAAAAGTGGACTAGCATATCGACATTAACCGGGCTCAATGTTGGTTTTAGTCTTTCAAAAAATCTAGATTGTTTCGACTATATTCCAATAAATAGTACCTACTTTCCTACCTTTGGTGGTCAGAAGTAGCCGCTCCATGTGACATACTGGTATTCAACTGCACCCAGTTAAACTGGAAACCTACCCCAAAAAGTAGGGAGAAGGCTGGGCAGATGATGATATTTAATTGTATATTCTGTGCTTTCAGTAAAAAATAAGATACAATTAAAATCAAAAGTCATTTATTCAAATTAGGCTGAGACACAGCACTTTTCGAAAATCAAAATTACATAATACAATCCCCAACCAGTTGGTTGGGGAGTGTCTTATGTAATTTTGATTTTTGTTTTTTTTTATTTTTTTGTTTGTATGTGCTACTGGGGAGTTCCCCAGTAGCACATACAAACAAGAAGCCGCCATAAGGAAACCAGAGAGAGATAAAACAATATAATAGTTTGTTTCACACCATACAAGCAGAATCGATTCATTCCGGTCTGATCCCATGAGCCCCCCCCCCTCGATCCCCTGCTAGTTCTTCTTCTGTTTTAAATTCCTTCTTATAAAACTTTCTCATTCCAAGTTATTCCGGTCTGATCCGGTTTTTTACCCCCAGGATCGCTACACAGTATGCTTATAGACCATATGCTATCAATATTGACCACAGCTTGGGATATCATGATACGTTTCTGCATTGTCAAAGCTGCTAATAAACTCAATTGGATGGATTGGTTTTTAACAGTTAATTGCATTTAATGAGCGAATGAGTTATGGAGAACAGCCGGTATATTCTGTAGAAATCTCACCTGGAAACTACGGTGAAGTGAACTGTCAACAGCGTCAATCCTTAACATTGTGTGGAATGACCGCTTATTTCAGTATTTAGTATACAGTATTTAATAAGCATTAATCGATCTCTGCAAGCTTAGGACACATACAGTCCATACATATCATGCTATTAATTTATGAAGTACCTACAGAAGCCTTCTAACAATATACTTGATACACATTCACCTCTTACGACACTGAAAGCGATACAGTTCCTCATTGCTAGTCGAACAACAAAACAAGAACATTTAACACTGCTCCACATATGCGAACAAAAAAAAAATTACAAAACAGCTCCAAGGCTTTTTGTAACATGTGATACATATTACTTTTTAATTGAACGCTATAACATACTCTTTTGATATCGAGTTGCCTCACACGAATATCTACTGTGTTACAGTATACAGGATGTGTCGGAATTGTAACAAAGAAATAAAGAAAAGCAAGAAAAAAAGGAGAGAAAAGTATCGGGGATTCAGGTCAGATTCATCATAATGGGATTTTATTGGACAAACAAGGACTGGGAGACGAAGTGTCAGTCGTCCGGCGTCTACATAGATGGGCAGATGACGTTGTTACCATCGCGGATAGAACCTGGATGAGGTTAGCATAAGAGCGTGGGAAGTACCTGGATGAGGTTGGCATAGGAGCGTGGGGATTGGCATATTAAAAGAATGGCCTATGCTTAGCAATGAGTGAAGTCGAGCTGTGGATGATGATGATGAAGGGCTAAAGAAATTAATTAAAAAGTGTCCAAAGGTGGCAATAGAATTCGCAATGGAAGTAGGTTTAACTGCATTTTCAGCAACAGAAACCAGCCAGCCTTGTTTTGAGAATATATCGCTAAGAATTCTGAGAGTCAGTTTCTGCCAAATAAATAGCGTTTGCATTTACAATAACATACTCATTGTACATTTTTGTCTACGTAAAGTTCGCTGTAGTACTTATACGAGTATAATAAGACGAAGCTGTTTGTTAATGTTTTTGTGAACTAGTCGTTGGATTGTCATCCATACTAATATTATAAATTCGAAAGTAACTCTGTCTGTCTGTATGTTACCTTTTCGCGCCTAAACAATTAAACGGATTTCGATAAAATTTGGCAGAGAGATAGATTGCATCCCGGGGAAGGACATAGGATAGTTTTTATCGACATATCTCGCGGGCGAAGCCGCGGGCAAAGCCGCGAGCGGAAGCTAGTAATAAATAAATAAAAGCTACAAAACTGTTCACTTTTTAAACAGTTTTAAAATCAATACAGAGAGTCTAAGAACAATTCCAATTAGCAAACACCCTTTATATAACATTTAATGTATTACAATCGCCCGGGGTGCGACCTGTAATTGTAAACAATGGTATTGTAATATTAATTGAATGCAATTGCAATTAAACCCGACGGTATAACTTAGAAAAGTAATTAGGTCTAACTTTGTATGCAACTGGAGTATGCTAACGGTTTGTTTTGTAAACTATTACAGATACACGTGTGGCGGTACATGGCGCTATTGATAATTATTTATGAATGTATTGTGTAATGTAGGGAATGTAATTTGAAGTTTATTTGTTTAATCTGTACCTCGCGTTGTTCACCAACGTAAGTAAATGTTTCGTTAGAAATATGGTTTGATGAACTTGAAGACGTGAAATGAAATTACTCATTTTACTCAAAATCAACTTATTGCACACGCGTCTTTCCCTTGCGGTATGTAAAAACAGTATTCTTGATTAATAGACTCTAAGATTTCTTTTGTAGCTTTTTTAGTTACCTAACTAAACAAGGTGGAGATGGCGATACAACAATAATTTAAACGTCGTATATCTTATGATGTTTCTAGTCTATCTACCAAATATATCCAATAGTTTAGTCACCATAGCTAATCGAAAGATTCAAACCCATAGTCGGCCCATCACTGCTATTTAGTTTGTTTGAATTTTTTCTTTATTTCGATGTTAGGATTTTTTGATAGTTCCAACATACTCATGCATTAGTCTTACCAGTGTTTTCATTTATTGTCGTATTGTTATCTCCACATTGTATATGTGGAGATTCATTCCATTCGATAGTGATCATGTAAGATAGCTTTGGTTATGGAGCAATAAAATCGAATCTCGCCCGGCTTCATCAGATCAAAGTTAGAGGGAGATGTCTCGGCGACGCGTAGGGAACCCCAACTAAACCTACCTCATGTTCCGTTATAAAAAATTAAGGCTTTTAAGAATTAAGGTTATAAATTGTTAATGAAAATAGGCAAAATGTTGGTATGCCATAGTACACCTCTGCCTTACACTTCTGGAAAAACAAGCGTTATGTTATGTTATAATGCTACAAAAAGCCGAATCTCCAAAAAGCACAAACAAAATATCTTCAACACCTGACATTTACAGCCCACACAACCTACTTAACATAAATGGACCATGGTACAAGCGTACTCCTGGATCAGATACCGCACTCATTGTTACGTGCTAGCGCTAAGTTCGGCCCCCGATCTTAGCGCTAGCACGTAACAATGAGATCTTGTCACATATGTGTCGAAAGTGTACCCTATTCTGTACATCGGTCGATATTTTAACGAGCGCTGAGTGCTATGGTTTTAGAGCCTAGAATAAGGTCTGGTAGAAACGTTTGTGAACACCCTCGACGACGCGTTTCTCAACGGAGCAGAGGTGTCTTTCTATCAGGTCCGTCGCTAAGAATAGTGTAGAGATAAGAGATGACAAAGGTGATTGTAGCTAACTTCGGCAACAAAATAAATGATTTCCATTATGATATCATACATATAGGGGATCACTAATCCGTCTGCTACCTACTCGTAAGTACAGTCATGTCATCCATAATTTTGATGACCGTTCTGTAATGCTGGAGACCCGTTGTACCAAAAATAACTTGCTTAAAGAAACCTACCGTAGTCATTTTTGTCAAATTCTGATTAAGTCCCCTCCGTTAGATAATACAAAGTCAAAAGTATCTTCAACTATCACCCCTCAAGAATCGTTCAACAGTTGAAACTTGAGTATTTTGCGCTCTTCATAAAGGCCACGTCTCTGTGAGAGGGAGTGAGCCGTAACCTACCTCGCGGCCCAGTTGCTGGATATCGTACGTTTTTTTTTTTTTGAATTTTTAGTTCTAGGACATGCCGGTTTTCTCTCGATGTTCTCCTTCATCGTATTAATTAGTAGTGGCACATCAGCAACAGTGCAGAGCAACCATACGACAATCTAATCTCGTGTGGTTTTCATATTCAGAGCCTCGTTCAGTACACTGTCCTCCACTGATATTCACCCGCTGACCACTGAAATTACACTTCTTCGTCAATCTGTGACTTATGGCAATACCAAACCGTACGACAATTTAATCTCGCGTGGGTTCCATATTCGGACCCTCGTGCAGTACACTGTCGTTCACTAACATTCACCGAAACTATCAGTAATTGCCATCGAGTGTCATTTCACGGGACCTATTAGCGTTATTGCGTTCTGCGACCTATCAGTTACGTTTGATCTCGCAAATGTGCGAATGTGTATTGTTGTGTTGAACGCGTAATTAAGTATTTAATAGTGTATGATAGTGGGTTATTGGTTGTGTAGATATGGACCGTTTGCTGTATGGTGAAATGAGCAAATATTAAGGCATTTGGTTCGAGGTTTTACATGACTTTGCCAATAAATGACGAGTGTTATAATATCGTCTGCAATATGGTTTAATGTAAGTAGACATACATTTGTTGTCCTCGCTGGAAATGGTTTATCACCTTTACTGAACCATATGCGGATAAACTAAAAGCAGTCTTGGTACGGCCATGTAATGAGTTAAAAACGGTAAAGTAGTGCTATTCTGTAAAATCTCACCGTGATAACTTGGGTGAAGTGAGCTTAAAGTGAGCTGTCATTAGTGTCAATCCCTAGGTATCAGATGGAATGACAGCTCACTTCACCTAACTTCTCACGGTAAGATTCTAACAAAATCGACCGGCTGAATATAGACAAAACGCCTAGGAAGAGGAAGGCCTCCTGCTACATGGTGGTCCACTGTCGAGAGGGAGATGAAAGCGCAGAGCCTAACTCCTATGACAACACAGGACAGATCGTCCTGGTGCCAATAGACCAGACCCCAGATGGAACTGAGATTATGAGATGGACGAAGAAGAACAGTGAACCACATGCAATGCATAGTTCCTAAGATTCCAGTTTAGTACACTGTCGTTCACAAAAAATTGCCATCAAGTGTCATTTCACGCAGGACAGTGTTACTGCGTTCTCGATTTCGCAAATATGCGACTGTATAATCTCTATCATCTATCTTACTAATCATCTTAATAATCAAAGTTCCTCGGACTCGGAACACATCTGAGTTTGTTCCGAGCTTCCTTTGTTTCGAGCTATCTCTAAGTACCTTGTGTGACATCTCTGAAGGAAAATACAAAAGAAAACTTGAATCTATTCATAGACACTTCGCTTATCATAAAACGCACACAAAAAGGCATAGACAAAGCCTTCGCACACGACCAACTCTTTATAGTTATTCGCAATACGACTAACTTACATTTAACGCCTCCTTAGACCTATACCAGGTTAGATCTGCACTTAGATTTTGTGAAAGCAAACAATTTGATATCTTATTTCAGTGGTGTAAGAATGTATCTAAATTTTCGAGAGTGCACAATAAAGTTGGTAAAGTTATAGTATTGAACGTAAAACTTATGTGAAGCACGCTTGAAAAGTTTTATGGGGCTTAAAGTTTCCATTTAAGAAAGTGTAAAGTGAATTTTTCATGTGAAAGGATGCATTTTCCTGTGTGGAGACTGGCATCTATTTGGTGTGGTTGCACATTTGAAAACGGAATTGAAGTAAATAATACTATGATATTTGCATCTCTTCTTTTGGTATGGTTACATGCAAAGATTGTAACTATACGTTGATTTAAAAAAGTTTCTTGCCCGTTCTCCAAAGGAACCTACTATATACGCATTGGAATGGGCAACTAGCTTCATCTTTCTGACTGACCAACCCTTTGACAATTCAAAAGTGCCTGTAATTGGTTTGTTTGAAATAAATTCTTTGAGATGTTCATTTGTTTCAAACTGAAAATATCAGAGGAACAATTCCCGTATTTTTAATAATCAAAAAAATTTTGCAATCTAATCTGTTTCAATCTGTCAAAACACGAATGTACCTACATGTTTGAAAAGTTTTCAATATTGGTTGTCGGCGAGATAAGATTGCGACTTGATATAATACGTTTTTACAGTGAGAAAAAAGGCCTTCAGAAAAAGAATAGTAGTACCTATATTGTCGTATTGACAATCTTAAATTACACAAGTACAAACATTTAAGTCCAGAACGACCAGTTTTAGGCCAAACAAATAGTTCTCCCGTGCAAAATCAAACCCACGACCCATACTTCAGAAGCTTACCACTCACCCACTCACACTACATAGGTACACCCTCAAAAATAATTCAATCCAAACCATTAAAACCTACCCTTTTTATAAGCATCAGTATGATAAATGACTCTCATTTCTCGGGACATACTCGTTCAAGTTCGTGCGTCCCGATCGAGTGTAGTGTGTGGGAATGTCCCACAGGACGCAGAACATTTATGTGCCGCGGACACACGCGTGCGGAATGACACAGGGCTATGTAGCTATCAGATAGGGAATAACAATAAGAAAGCTGAGGTGGGAGCAAGCCATATTAGCCAAAGAATTCGTGTACGTTGGAGTTGAAATGTTCTTGAGTGAAGACTGCGATTCAGCAAACGTACCTAAAGTAGGACACCTTTCAGCATCAGAGGAGGGGCCCCGTCAGGGCCGAAGCCTGCCGGGGCAGCGGGATTGTCCGAAAGGGTTACCGCTACCCCGGAACATAAAGAGCTAAGGAAGGAACACGGATGGGTTTTAGTCAGTAAGTCTGACACTCCCTTCCGCTCCACCCAGAGCGGGAGGGGTTTTTGATTTCCCATCTATAAAAAAAGTAGGACACCTTTTGGCTAGATGACGTGATTATCTTCGCAGGGAGGCCGGTAGTAGCTGGATGAAAGTAGCCGTTGATTGAGTTTAATGGCATGCGACTGGACTGGCCTATGCCCATGTCAGCAAAGCTAGATAGACCGACGACCTTAAGAGAGTGGCTGGGACAGACTGGCTGCAGAAGGCAGAAGATAGAGTAATGTGACGCAACCTGGAAGAGGCCTATGTTTAGCAGTGGACTGCGATAGGCTAAGTTGATTGATGCCCATATCAACTGTTATTAGGCAGATGATGATAAACAATTACTAACATGGGATTAATATATTATAATTAAATCGAGAGCTACCCCAGTTGCAAGTAGCGAATTTTTAGAATGACTTAAACATACATTACATACTGCATTTTCTTCGTTTTAAATCTTATTGGATTCTAGTCACTTTATTGGTTGTATGAATACAGCTATATATATATAAATACCTAAGCTGTTCCATACATTTCGACCGCGTATGTATTGTACCTACTTTTTTTTATGAAATAACTGTTTTTTTTTTTTTTATAACCTACGAAAAAATTCTACACTTAGGGGTCTAGAAGTCATGGTTAAAGTATGCGCTTCGATGGGGTGCCACCCTGTACAATATGAAAGAAAACAAATAGCAATAAATAGTTTCCTGGATTCATATCTTCGTGAGGCGAAGTCAGGCGCACTATGGGTCGGCTCCAGTCGGAACTCTTCGTGTAATCACGACTTAGTTTACACTTTGAAGTCCATCTTATCAAGTTAAAACTTTAAGTTACTGAACTAGCTTCAAGCAAGTCCAATACATCTTGCGTTGATGGCTTAATCTCACTGTGAAATGTTACTAGTCACGGTTTGAAGTTAGGATGAGAAATCTTAGCACTTCATTCCATAAAAAGGATGGTATTGTGTTCAATATGGTATGTGGTTTTTATGCCAGCTCGTTTATGATTTATTTGTTACTAGCTAATTCCTGCGATTTTGTCTGCGATCCAAGATGAATAGCCTATGTCCTTACCAGGTCATGATCTATCTGTGTGCCAAATTTTATCCAAATCCCTTCAGCTGTTTTAGCGTGAAAGCGTCACAAACAAACAAACTTATTTTCGTATTGATAATATTAGTAAGGAAGTTACGAAAGATTAGGATTTTCATATCAGTAGCAATTTACTTCAAATGTAGATAGTTGGCTAACTTAGGCCTTCGTTTTCAATTTGCGCAATCTTGTAAGAAGATTTGGCAATAGTTCCTTTTGCTAAAAATTAGACGATTAAATGCAAACTTCACCAATTAATCAGAAATTAGAATATTTAAACGGCGTTCAAGATCTGTCAGTGTCAATATTCCACAACAATGATGACACTGACAATTTTTGAACGCGGTTTTGATGCGATGATCGCGTTAAGTTTCATTGGTGAAATCAGCCCTAAGAGTCTTGATGACTGGGTTTTAGAATAAATACGAGTAGCTTTGCCCAAATAAGACTGCTTGTCTTTTCATTGCATGCAACACCCTATGTACATTCAAGCACATGCGAAACAGACACTGCCACTAACAAATCAAACTAACACTATAAGTAATTCACAATTAATACGACAACTCTTCCCGTACCGTCTAACCATTCCTAAATCAGCATCGATCTACAATAGATCCCTCTTGCGGCCGCCGGCGCACGACCGCGCTCACGATTCAGATTAATCTATCGAAAATCGTTTTACAACATATTATTTATAGAGAGCATGCGCCAGCAATGATCATCAGTCCGTGTGCGTAGGGATGCGCCCCGACGCATTCCGCGCGCACCGATGTGTCGATGCGGAAACATCGACGCGACGTTATCGATATCGAGATGTGAGTACTCGAGATGTGTTTGTGATTAGTCATGTTACATAAGCGAATTGTTAATTAGAATAACGTTTCGTTTTGTGTGTTCGTTAGTTAGATAGTGTCAAGGAGTGATAATGTTATTTCATTAGATATGGATCGGTAATTCTATTTTGATATCGAACTAATTAAACTTAGTTTATCTAGTCAAAGTTTTACTATTCTAAAATTTAACATCCTACACATAAAACATTTTACAGTTCTAACCCAGTTCTAAAAATCACATAGCTTACGCCTAAAACCATAGGTAATTAAAATTCATAAACCATTAAAAATTAACACCGTCAAATCACGGCCTTTACTGTCAAAATCGGACGCTGCGAACTTGTTCTTCAAAACTCGTAAAAGTCGAGTGATGTCGTAAAAATAAAACCGAAACCATTCCTACTGAAGTCAACAATTAACCCCGGTTTTAATGAAACTTCTGAACTAGCCCCAGAAGCGACGTGGAATCGCAGCCTATTTTAAAGACATTGAATATTTAAGAGAGCTAATTGAAATGAGCGAGACAGTTTGGAGTGTCGCCAGGATAATTACCTAGCTCCTAAGATGAGATTTAACGTGGCACGCTTAAATGGATGCAGCCTTGGAGGTCTCTCTTTAAGGGAAAGTTTATTTCAGGGTTTTTTTTTCTTAATGAAGTCGGTTGGCAATCATAACTGTTTAGGTCGGTTATAGTGCATTAAGTATGAATATTAGTAATTTTAAAGTGTTTTGAGTTTATATCTACTGCTATTGAACTAGTTGCGAATATAAACGGAGTAATCAATCAATCAATTAATTCTTAGTACATAATAGAAACTAATGTGTGGTTTTAGGGAGCCCGACCTACAGTTCATGTAAAAATACTGGTATTCTCTGCATAAGGTTAGACTAGAAGCTGACCCCAACATAGTTGGGAAAAGGCTAGTCAGATGATGATGATGATGTGTGGTTTTACAGAGTATCATTGACCATTTTATAATTAATTAATTCTCCAACAGAGATTACACAATTACATGCATATTTACAAGAACAGCGATAAATACTACTGCGCGCTTCCACAATTCACTTAAAATCTAGGTAGGTATAGCATTCGGTTCTAGGACATGCCAGCTTCCTCACGATGTTTTCCTTCACCATTTTGAGAGCAATGGTGACGAAATAATGTTCACAATGCAAAGCGCCTGTCTGGGTTAAAACCTACGACTTACAACTCGTAAGTTGCCACTGAGTCACAACTGCTCTTCAATAAGTATGAGAAGGACGATAACATAAAAATAAGTCAAAATATATACTAAAATTATACAAAGGATAACAGTTAGTTTAACCGAAATTCAATTGTATGAGATAGCATTCGATCTATATCATAAAATTTTGCTTAAAGAACGAATTGGCAACTATCGATCATAAGGCTCCTTTAAGACGAAAGAGTCCACATGAGTTCAAATCTTGCCAGTGATTGCTCAATTACTGTCAACAACTCCTCTTTCGAATGCAATGGTGGCCGAGTGGTATCGGCTTATGAGTTGTAGGTCGTGAGTTCCAACCTAGGCATTGACTTTACTTTGTATGTTTAAATTCATCACTCCTGCTCTCAAAAACGGCGAAGGAAAACATCGTGAAGAAATCAGCATGTCCTAGAACCAAACATTGGAAGACATATGTTGTGACATTCACCAACCTGCACTGGATCCACGTGGTAGTTTATGGCCCACTCTGTCTCACAGAGAGGAGGCCTTTGTACCAGCAATGGGTGCGTTATATATAATAAAAAAACTCTTCGAAGTAAGTACGTTCTTTTAAGGTCCCATTAAAATAAATGGACCAACTTTTAGAAATCATTCAGACCTCCAAAATAAGGACGATGGTAAAAAATATATAAGAAAAATGCATTAGATAATTACAAGAAAAATAATCAGCTAACAAAAATACACTAAGTGCCGGCAATTTATTATTTTAGGTCAAAATAAAATCACTTTAATCAGTGTTTTTTTTTTCTTGGATATCTTTGGTTAGTCGTACTGAGCGCTGTGTTAAAATTTGTCCATCTATTTTAATGTGTATATAAAGAAATAAAAAAGCTCTTCTTTTAAGCATATTCAAGCCTAGCTGAAAAATGTGAATAGATTAATAGAAATCTGCTTTCTGCATTATTAACAATTCAAAACACGCAACACTAAATAGAACTCCAAACAATTGACCATCAACTCTTTCAATAAACCTGTCAACCAAAAAAACCTCGATATCGATACGTCCCATCTCTAAACGTTGTGTGATGTCGAAGGTTGTCGATTCGTGCAGGCCGTGTGCGACCCGTTCTTCCGGTGTCCAACACTGCTACATTTTAATGGACGCCTATTTGTACGTGAATTCACATCCAGCGATTACCTTGTTTGCTTACAAATTGCGTCCGACTCACGTAATTATGCTGATTCGAAAGTACTTTAAGGGTTGTTCTTGCATGTTTTTTTCGACATGTTGGTCTGATTTGCCCCTTTTTATAAAATACTCTGGTCTTTTTTGTTCCTGTTAGGTTTTAGTGAATACGTTCGCGTGGATTTAGGGGGTATGCGTCTCAATTATTTTGTTGGTGATTGCAGTAGTCATGTGAATGGTATTATGGTTTTTTCTGATGATTGAATAGTTGTTATTAAAGTTAAGTAGTATTTATCGTGTACAAGCATACATAAAAAGGGGATGATTTATTGGGCATCAAAAAATTCGTCCGCATCGCTGTTAATGGGAAAAGTGGGAGATTATTACAAAGCCAATGAAAACTTTAGAAAAAAAAAAACGATTTTCTGAGGGAACATTATTTTAACATTTATTTCAATTAAATGTACTCGTAAAAGCACTTTTAATATTCAGGACTATTGGTTTTATTGTTACAATAATTGGTACCACATTTTCTAACTAGATACAAAAATGCAACTCGTAACTGCCTAAAAAATCAAACTTTGAAAATGAATACTAACTTAGCAAGTATTCTAATCTAAATACAGCTAACAATACTAATCGAACCCGACATTTATATCATACACACACCACATTTCAAACCATCAGCCATCATGCCTCAAAACCCATAACACTAAAAGATAGTTTACAAACAGCACGAATCGAATATACGTACATCGCAATCCCATTACTTCAACATGGAAAATGCCCTTAAATACTGGGCAAAATAAATCTTTGCCCGCTACAACTTATTCCAAGCTCCCCTTTCACGTCTGTGGTCATTGGAACATACAAATCGAGTGTAAGACCATAATTGTTAATTTCGAGCAAAATGCCCGCAATAGCTTTCAAGTTGCACTAACTAACGATCCCATTGCTAGATGCCTATCGGGTTTCTGGGCATAGTACCTGGTCGGTTGCACTGTGGTGTTAAACGGCGGTTTAAGTTGACGGTTGTAGTTAAAAGAAAATTGGTTTGCAAAATGTATTAGGGTAATGTTGAGAGATGAATCACAATCTGAATCATTGTGAAAAACATTGCTAAGCCATTGCTTCATTAATATAATATAACGCAATGAATGTTGTTTAACTGTCAAAATGTAAACCATTCGTTTTGCTAGTATGTTGCACAATGATCTTGCTGGTTATTTCAAAGAATTAGGCCTAGCCATAATGACGAATTTAAACAGTACAAAACGACATCAAACAAAAGAAATAATCATCAATAATGTTCAAAAGAAAAATTGAAGAAAAACAAATGAAAATCATTTTTAACAAGATTTGGTTCTTATCTGTGAAAATGTTCTGTTACGTAAGTCTAATACTATACGATACCCAGTCTTAAATAAGCTTATCAAGTAAATAAATTGTCTGTGCTTAGATGTGCTTATCTCATGAACAAAACAATTATTGTCAATAGAAGAGATTAAATGACATTAAAGTTCGATTTCCTTTAGCTAGACAAACTACTACTAAATTCTAAAGTATTACATAAGTTCTATATACGGGTTTTCTTTTCTTTTGCAGCTTGTGTCATATTTATATCCGAAAAATCCACAGCGTGAGCCTCTGGATTTTTATATTATCACAGCGTTTCCTGCCTTGGATTGTGATACAAAAATAAAACATGGAAGATGCAACAGTTTAAATGAGTCCTGATTATGGTAATACATTAAAAAAACCTAACTAAAAAAAAATGTACGTACACCTTCATGGGCACTTATGAAACGATAGAAGCTAGGTGCACTGGTCTAAATGGTCGTTTCCTAAGGAGAAGAGTCGGCAAGAAACTCCACGCTAATATTTTTTGAATGTATGAAGCACATCTAAAAGTTTGTATTTATTCAGAATTAAAATAAAATACTCACTTAAATAACAACTAATAACTACTCGTAATTATAAAAAAAACTAAATTAAATCCTATCTTAATTAAAACTATCCACAAACAAAAATTTTACGTCGAAAAATTCATCCGCATCGCTGTCGACTGGTAATGTACCCAAGAGACTGGCTATGCTTAGCCTCTGGCCTAGGTAAAAGCTAGCCCTTTGGTCACGGGAAGTTTAAACCAGCCGTTTTGGGATTTCATTAAGCACTTCTTGAATTTATAAACGAACATTGTGAGAGGATTAAACAAAATATTTTAACCGCCGCAACAAGCCCTCACTGTGCAACCGTTCCTAAAAATGCGAGTACATAATGCATGCGTACACGGCGCGACGCACAGATCGATGGATCGTATCGATCCGCACAAAGGATCGAGTCGTGATCATGATTGCGTTACGTTCGAAAGTTTCGCCGTTTATGTAAAGTTCTAGTCTTGTTCTCTATACTACGTGCGGGAATCGCCGAGATATTGTTAGCGTTTTTGCGACTGTGTGAGGTCGCCATGTTAGTTGTGAGTAGTGGACTTGTAATTTGGCTTTATAGTTTGTGTGAAATGTTCTGAGAGTGATTGAATGGACAGAGGAAAGGAGGGATGGGGGGAAGTTGGCATCTTTTTGATGGTTCTTGGAATTGGAGATGTTTGAATGAGAGAAGGAGACTTGCTATTTCGGCTAGATTGGTAGCCATAGTCATCATCAATCCTACTAATATAGCACAAAACGCCCAAACTTACTTTCATAAATGCATATTCAGGGACATCATTCGACGGTAAATTATCTTAGGAAACCTAAGCTTTACTGCTCATATCGAATCAAGAAAGTCTTTCATAATAAAGAGATTTTAGGAAAAAAGTCTCAGTGTATTTTTATTATTAGGTAGGTAATCTTGATAGCTGCAAAACATCTGCATTGGTTTAGGTGTTAAACGCGGGCTTTAACTAAACTAAACACATAAATCATGATATTGCCTTGAATTTCATGAATATTCAACAGTTGCTATGTCATCGATCGACAGAACTGGACTGTAATCTATTATAGCAAGCAAATCGGTAAGTATTGATATTTTCTTGTCAATCAACATAAAATACTCAACATAAATAAAACACGATAACATACGCAATGTTGTGTAGGGTGTAGGGGACGAGCCATCAAATAGGTACAATACGGTGTTATAATAAAATTGAATGCTCCTTGAATGCTACGTTGGTGTAGTGGTCCAACCAAGACTGCCAGTGTTAGGCTGGGTAAACTGTTATTGTGTTTTTACTTTAGGAAGTTTTCAGTAGGAACCCGTATTTTTTATTTGCGTCCAGCAGTTGATTGCAATAGACTCGCCCACTTTTACTTGGGACTCAAACATAACTAGGTGTGCCACACACAGATACGGCCTTTTGAGAATAAAGTCATGGTGTTATGTATGTAAACCTCATCTCAAACCACCGACTGTTCTTGTCAATCACCCCATCACGTATGTTAGGATTAAAATAACCCTCATATAAAAACATAAGGTCACTAAAATAAGATCAACTCAAGCTTGGGAACCGAACTATGAAAATCCGTATCCGTGACGGACCCACTCGAGTGTGAACAGTGTGTTAAATGTAAAGAACCCTAAAAAAAAAGTTAGTTTTGACATCATTTCACGTCGATCAAGCGACCCGATGAATATCGCGCTCCGACGGAGAAATAAAAAAAGAACCTCCGTTCTGAATGCAACTCATTTTATGAATGAAATAAGATTTTTTCCTACGGAACCGCGACAAATACGTGCTTTCCTTTCTCGGCCGTCTGAGGCGACGTGCATTCATTTTCGATTAGTTTTTTAATTCCGTTTTGATCTATCACACTTTTTATTCTAACGTGAACTCAACCGTGTGGCTGCGGGTGTAGGGTACAAATTGTCTTATAGGATCTTTTTTACAAGCGCATGTCGTAGGTTTCTTTGAGAAGTAAGTCCGTCGCAGCAACTGCTTCAATGTAACGCTCGGTACACAGATGCGGTCTGAATAACGAGAAATTATTTGTAGCGAGTTATTTATTAGTGGGATTAGAGATTTTGCGGGATACTGTATAAATGGAAGAGATCGAAGGAAACGTTATATTGTACGTCTTGTATTCGTGTATTGGCCTATGTATGCTGTATTACGTGTAATTGTTATGTCATAAATTATTGTATGATTTAGTGCTTGCAACATGCCAGAAGTAATTTTATACCTTCCGAAGTAGAAGTACCTATCTATCCTTGTGCATTCGTATGGTAAGTACATAATAAAGAGTATTCTATTCTGTTATATCCTAACTGTTGTCCAATGCATTATCGGGATAGATTGATTCGGGATAGCGCTCATTCGGGATAGAGTGATTCGGGATTTCGAATTTCGTCATAACGTTTAAGAGTCTTTAGGATCTCCAACAATACATGACACAATAAAATGAACAACTAAACTAAGCAAGTTAAAATATTAATAATAGATAACATTTCGAAAAGTTACTAAAATATTACTGAAGGACATAAAACCTTTTGTACCTACTTACAAGTTTTTTGTCGATCCATCGTGATACGTTCTTCAAATATTTGTTACTAGCTACCATCACTCCTCTCTTCTCAATAATCAATCGAAAAACATTCAATAAAGTCAAACACCTCGTCATTCCCAATCAAAATGATTTACCACCGACGCTACTACGGGACTTCCATTGAAATAAAAACGAGCCGGTCGTCAGTATCCATGTGGTAAGATTGGAGGCATTCGGACGCAAAAAGTGACGGTTTTCGTGGGAAGTCCATTATACGATTAGAGAGCTATAGAGGTACATAGGGCTCTCGTGAACCGATGCAGTCCGATGGTCCGTTGGACCGCTGCCGCAGCCGCACGGTTTAGCTAGTAGTAGTTAGGCTAGTGGTGGGTAATTAATAGGTACTAGTTTACCTAAACAATTTTTTAGGTAAACCAGTTCTTACCAATCCATTTTAGCATTTTTTGTGTAGAAAAAATATGTGTCGCGAAAAACTTAACTGTCTTGGGTAATTTATATTTGGAAACTGTTTTTTCTGAAATATTCGTTTTATTTTACGAAACGAGTCGTTATGATTTTTTTTGCGTTTAAATAATTTTTAGTAATAACCCTGACCTGCCCCTGCTTTGCACGTTTTTTACGACTTGACAAAAAATCGAGAATTCTTTACTGTACTCGTAAGTTTAATATTTATAATACATAAATAAATCTTTCAGAATAAATTCTCTAAACGATGGCAAAACCGCATCAAATCACATCCGTTGCGTAGTTTCACGCGGTCACACCCGAAATTCGACTTTAATTTATTATATGTATAAAAATATAGAAGATATAGGTATACAATATCGACTCTTCACGTGACCAGAGCACTGGCATATTTCTTGGCCAAAGAATCAGTATCGCCATACAACGTATCAGTGCTGCCAGCCTTTTGGAAACTTTTGACAGCGAAGCGGACGAATTTTTTGATGCCCTATGATTCTTTTAATTTTTTTTATATACATGTACATATTATTAATATTATTTTAAGTCTGTCAGCTTATTTTATGTAAATTACCTTTTTCTGTCACGATATATCAACATGTGTAGGTAGTTAAAATAAATTACCTGCGGTTATATGAGTTATCAAACACATAAAAAAAAAAACTACACGAGTATGAAAATCAGTTCATAACAAATACAATGATGTAACCAAACAATTTGCTTCACTGACAGTCAGGTCAACGCCCTCACAAAAACTAATATTTAAAAAACAAGTGGCTTGATTTCACTTGCATACGTAACAATGCATATACACAGATTTCACTTCCTAAATACACTGCATTTCATCAAACTATATAATAGATCTATTGTAGATCTTTTGTAATGGCATTTTAATCAACGATCACTTACATTGAAATGTACTTTTTTTTGCGTACGGCGCTAAAATGTGAGACAATTTCAATACTGTGTTAGTCAAATGAAACCTAGTTCGAGTTTTTATTGCATGAGGATATGGAAAGTGGTTAAGCTACACTTGCCGCGGTTGGTCCGTGGATGGGTGGCCATCTTAACATACTAAGAGCCTTCTGTGCCTCGGAAAGCACGTTAACCTGTTGGTCCCGGCTGTCATTCGCGGATCTTTGACAGTCATCAGAAGCCCGAAAGTTTGACAACCAATCTTACCAAGGGGTATCGTATTACCCAGTAATGGGTTGTGGAGGTCAGATAGGCAGTCACGCTATGTAAAATACTTGTACTCAACCTGCATCCAGTTAGACTGGAAGCCGACCCCAATTTAGTTGGGAAAAGGCTAGGCAGATGATGATGATATGGAAAGTGGTTCTGGAGCAGTTCCTTTACCTAATAATAGATATATAATTTATGCCTTTGCCCCATTTGGGTAGGCAGAACCTACAGAACGTAACGTGCTACGTCCATTTCAAGCCTTTGATCATTATTTTGCCGTCACAGACATCAAATCTAGACTTTGGACTGCTACTGAAAATTGCTTATCTTTAGGATTCCGCAGCAAAATGGCGAAAACGGAACCCTAATAATTTCTTCATGTTCATCTGTCCGAATCTTCGATGAAAATTGGAAAAAAGTCGTAGGTACTGTGCACCGATAAACAGCGGTGTAGTGAAAGTATGAAAAAAAAGTCAACTTCATCCCGACTAGGAACCCTTCACTTTGCGCACTGGGTCAGTTTTTAATGATTCTCCAACGTATCACAATCGAAGCAGACCGGGAAAAGTGAGAAGAGGGAAGACCGGCCTTTGCTCTGCAGTGGGACAACACAGGATCATAATAATAATCACACTAATAATGTAAAGGCAAAAGTTTGTGAGTGTTTGTGTGTATTTATATGTTTGTTACTCCTTCACGCTCAAACGGCTGGACCAATTTTGATAAAACTTTGTATGGAGGTAGCTGACACCCTGGATTAATATATAGGCTACTTTTTATCCCATTTTTTCCACCGGATCGACATTTACGCGGGTGAAACCGCGGAGCGCAGCTAGTACATAATAATCGTACCCAGTCAGAGTCATTTAACATTTCCCGTTCCGCTTTACCACATTCGCCTGAAAAATAAAGAATGAATGAATATTACACCTGCTCAATAAATAGCTGAAATACTGAATAAAACCTGCAATTGTTACATAATTCATAATAAAGAGGTTTAAGACCTATTTTCTCTATAATTAAGTTTTAAATCATGCGACATTGTCATCGACAAATGCCTTTATAACAGCTAAGGGGTCATCGAACCGTTAAGTTGTATAAAAGAGTTATATTATTATCTAATCTAGATTCGAGATTAATTTTTACATGCATTAATTGCAGCTAGTACATAATAATCGTACCCAGTCAGAGTCATTTAACATTTCCCGTTCCGCTTTACCACATTCGCCTGAAAAATAAAGAATGAATGAATATTACACCTGCTCAATAAATAGCTGAAATACTGAATAAAACCTGCAATTGTTACATAATTCATAATAAAGAGGTTTAAGACCTATTTTCTCTATAATTAAGTTTTAAATCATGCGACATTGTCATCGACAAATGCCTTTATAACAGCTAAGGGGTCATCGAACCGTTAAGTTGTATAAAAGAGTTATATTATTATCTAATCTAGATTCGAGATTAATTTTATTTTTAGAACAATCTATTTGATCGATCTTGCTACACGTTTCTTTTAGTTAATGCATTTACAGATGAAAATGTCCGCTACAGTCTAAATAGTCATGAAGTACCAATCTATTTATACTTAACAAATTTTTTGCAGGTAGCTAGATGCTGCTCTCTAATTGCACGTGTTGTCCTTGTTACTATGATAGCTTTTCATTGGTGGGTGAAATTCTTATACCTCTACGAGCGCCTAATATACAGGGTTATTTATTAAACAACTTCTACTATGGGACTAAAACCGAAATCGCGAAAAAAAATCTGCTGTTCCCTACATTTTGACGAGTTATACGAACTTAAATGTAGGGAACAGCAGATTTTTTTCACGATTTCAGGTTTGGTCCCATAGTAAAATTTGTACATAATGCTGAGTACAATGAGCTCTTAAGAGGTTGTTGGTGTTTTTTCAATAACCCTGTATAGAAGTGTCATATTGAGCCTTTTACCACAGAACGGCTCATAGAGCATTTGCTTCATGTTTGTTCAATGTGATGGGATCATTTTCATAACTGATCATCAAAGATCAAAGCAGTCTATTTAAATGCTATATCATGGTCTCGCTCTCTCTCTGAAAACAGCACAAATGCAGAAGCACTACACATCATACCAACAAAAACAATCAATACAATGCAATTTATTAACAAAATCAACTTCATTTCCCTACCGATGCATGTCACTACCTGTACCTCTTTCTCTTTGTCCCTGAACCGTAACATCGAAAAATACTCCTTCCCCACTTAATATTATTTCAACTACCAAGTGTGTCCGATAATTCGAGCCGCCATTACGTCTCGCAATCGCGACGATCATTCGACTAGAACATTTTCTGATCGCCAGTTGCATTCCCCTACCGATGTTAACTAGAACATAGGCGTCGGTAATTATTACTGACAAAAAAGTCGTGGCGACTGATTGCTTTCACAAGATGCCACAATGGAGCATGAAATGAGCTTCGTCGGCCACCGCGTTACGCATCGTTCGTGTGATGGTACGAGTGGTTGTCGGAATAATGTCGATGGAAAGGTAAGTGAGAAGCGATCGAGTGAACATTTTGTTTGAGATCCAGTTATAAATCATAAAAAAGGGACTTACTAAGTATAGAAAATGTAAACAATGAAATGGCTAGAAAGGGTTGACCGAAATGACGTCTAATAGAGAAGTATGAAAAAAAAAAAAGAAATGCTGCGTGTAATCCAAATAAATTGGGATAATTAAATCCTAAAGAAGACGTATTCCACTTTGGGCATCCGCTTAAATGGCACCTGAGTGAATTCACAGGTGCATTCACTCAGGTGCCATTTAAGCGGGTGCCCAATGTGGAATACGTCCTTAAGAAGGGACAGCTTGACGAGTCTTCCACTTAGAAGTGGCTAGGAAGACCATACTCTAGCGCAGGTTATTCTCTAAGAAAACCTTTCTATTCGTTGTTAGGATTGTTGTGTAAGCATCTTCATAAAATCAATTGTATCAACATTAATGAATGCTAGGGAAATTGAAGAAGCAAACCAACATGGGAGAAGTGCAGGCAAATGATGATGATCAACTTTTAACTAGCAGTGCGAAAATGGATGTTATTTTATTGTTTTTTTTTTTGTCATTTCACCTTAATTACAAGAAAATTAAAAGTATAACGGTATTATATGAATCTTGCAATTGTATTTAGTCCCAGTGATAATTTTTGTCGTAATTTCATCCACATTTTATTCGGATATTTTTTTATTCATCCATTTTGTCACATAGTAGGGGCATGTTTTATCACAACAATTACTAACCTTAAAACGCTAACACTCTTTCTAAACACACAACGAAATTAATTTCCTCAAGTTTCTTTTTTTAGAATAAAACGTGAATGGAACATACATTATTGTACCAACATAATAATTTTACATTCGCTGGCGTACTGGTTTTTTTTTTATTATTTTAATGGACCTTTTAGCTAAGTCTTTATTTGGTTTATTAATTTTCTTCACTAAACTTCGAAAGTGTTTTTAATATATTTATATGGTTGGTGAAGCAGTGGGGCTAGCATGAACGCGCGGAGTAAACGCAACGTAAATTCGAACAATGTTAAAATTGAAAATGCTCGTCTCCCACACAATCTTTATTTAGTTTTAAGACTTTCTTCGAGGCGCTCATGGCTAAATAATTACAGCCGCACGGCTCGATCGATCAGGTTAAGCTACGCTTGCCGTGGTCGCTTCATGGATGGGTGATCACCTTTACATACCGAGATCCCTCCGTACTCTCGGAAACCCGTTGGTCTCGGGTGTCTTTCGTGGATGTCTGACAGTCGTTACGGGACGTCAAAAGCCCAAAAGTCTGACAATCAGTCTTACCAAAAAGTATCCAGTATTAGGTCAGATTTAGGTAGGTAAGTACAGTATTTTTAACTAACGAAGCGACGCGCGCTTTACTTGTGGTAACTAAGTGAACAAACACGCTCTGAATGTGTACGTGAAGAGGAGTAGCGTCAGCACATAATAAACACACACACACACACATTTCCGACTTCGCCATTGTCACGGACGATATCGAGAGCTTACACACACATTCACAGCGTGTTTATACACTTGGTAATCACAAGTCAAGAGCGCATCGCTTCGTAATATAAAATAATTCTTCATCAACAATATGCCGGCCGGTACCTTGAAAACACTTTTTTGATGCCCTCTTTGTGAGATAAGTACAAGCCTGGTACATACATACGACTATCCAACCTATACCCTACAAAACACGCAACACAAGGCCTTAAGGGACATTTGCGTATTCGAACGGTGAGTGAAACTGGCATAAAATGTACAACTGATTATATGTGAATGGCTCAATCAAGGCTCTGGTTGCACAAGGCGTTATGTCGATATGTTTTGACGTGTCCAAGTCGGACGTCGGTCGCCAGTTATACGCTAGTAAATTGCTACAATTATACCGAGAAGTGTGTCAAGTGGTAACCGACAGGGAGGGTGGGGTTGAATGGAACAATGAGCATGTTGGGTGCTCGAATAAACAATGTGACATTTTCAGGAGGTTGTTTGTTAATTGTACTTGATGAGTATGTTGGGGTAAAAATTGTTTTTGTATTCTGAGTAGAATCTAAATTATGGAAGTATGTTGGATAATTTGTTAATAAAAACTAATTATGTACTTGTTTCACAGTGTAGGTATGAAGATTTGTTTAAGCATAGTAACACTTAAGTATCATTGACTTGTAACAGTTATTGACAATAATTCTAAACTTGATCTGAATGAACCATGTGAGATTCTGTATATATATGGGCCTGTTTCTCAAACGAAAATTATAATACGAATGACAGCCAGGAGCAACGGCTTAACACGCTTTCCGTGGCACGGAGAGGTCTCGGTATATATAGATGGTCACCCATACACAGACTAACCGCGGCAAGCATAGCTTAACCTGATCGATCGACCTGTGCGGCTGTTATTATTTAGCCACGGGCCCCTCTGAATGTGATTAGAAATGTGTCACACTCTACACAAATAATATCACTACCTCACATACGCTACTGGCCCTATTCCCCCCACTCTCCCCTTTCTAGTAGCAAATTCCACCCTAAGCCGACGCACATGTCCAGTGCCTATTATTACAAAAGTATAAGCTCATTACAAGATTATATGTCATTGTAAACATATGTTGTATAATGTGGATATAAGATCAGGTTGCAGAGGAGAATAATTAGCGTAACTAGGAATTCAAAGATTTGTAATGATTAAGAAAGTTGAATATGTGTGTGGAACGCTAATGAAGTTTGTATTTCTTTTATTTTATGGCCTTTATTGATTGTTGGTTTTTAATAAATAATGCCATAATTACGTTATTTAGTATGAAGATTTTCCAAGCAATAAGTTTAGTATAGCTTACCGTATTGTTTTTAAATTGTATGTTCTAATCACTTACCTAAAAAAGCATATAAATCTAAAAGGTTGATAACAATGTAAATGGTTTCCAGAGGAACAATGTAATGGGTCCAGTGCGGGTTGGTAGACGTCATATGCTTTCGAATTTTTGCTTCTAGGACGTGCCGGTTTCCTCACGATGTTTTCCTTCACCGTTTTGAGAGCAGTGGTGGTGAATTTTTTTACCACTGTGCCACCACTACTCTTCTCTTAAGTATATCTTAGATCCTTATAATTATTTTTTTGAACTTTGCCCAAAAAGCATGCAATCCAATACAAGGTTCGAGGTATTCCGTCACCACTTTCCGTCCAGTCAAGTAAAAACCTCTTTATATAATGTATAGATACAAACTTCACTTTATCAGAAAACCGTCCACAATAATTTCACTCATCATCCTTATCATCGATCTCAAACATCCACATACATCCACGCGACCATTACATCGATCCGAACAAGGCAATCGATTCATAAACTATCGACTCCCGCGCAACCGTTGTTGGTCAACCGATAGCAGCCGTTGACAAATTGACACGTTCTATTTGACACATTGCCATGACGTCTATATTTAGACTTTTTGTTTGAAAGTACGTTTTTTAATTAGTAGTTTTGTAGTTCGTGATTGTTGATCATAGATGGCGCTAGGCGCTTGAACACTTTTTAATTTAAGTAATAGCTGAGGTATAGTATATTTTTCATGAGCAGGCTTTGCAGGTTGAAGGAATTAATGTGATATTTTGTCAATTTCAATTAATTACTTATTTCAGACCAAATAACATACAATTCAAAATCATTAAAGGTACAATAATTAGTCAAAACAAATACTAAAATGTAACACAATAATGGAAATATTGGATCACGAACGTAATCCATGAATCTTTGTCCAGATATGAACTTGGATTGACTGCAGTTAAAATATATTAAGAGTCGCACCAAAACAGCTAGGGTACCTAAGCCTAGGATACCTAAGTGTTTTACTTATGTAGGTACATAAAATAAACAAGATATGATGGTTAACTTTGCCAACCCGAAATCTGAATGATTTCAACAGAATTCAGGTTGGTAAAGTTCGATTATATTGATTATCCTGTCACCTGATCATCTTTCCGTCAGCTGCAGGACTGAAAGTGGCAAGTCTAGAACGTGGAAGTTGCGCCTTTCTCCCTTCAACTGAAAATAAAAGAACAATATGAGACTTTCCATCACAATACAACACGACATACAACAAAAGCAAAATAAAACTTTCCATTTATTTACAACCACATTTTTACACAACCAAATCCAGCTATTAAATAGCACTTATAAAACTATTGATATTCCTAAGCGGTTCAATTTGAAGAATTTCTAATTCGTGACAAAATGCAGTGACGAAACAACGTCTTGAAAAAAGAATACCAGTCAAATACTGGCCTAATATAAATTTATTTTCGGCTGGAAAAACTTAATCTCGAATTCGTCGCGAATTTCGCAATCGATATTGTATTTCGATGCAAAAAAAAATTGAGAATCGTTACTCATAATCGCTCATTACAAAAGAGGGTTTCACTTCCACGAGCGTCACGTCTCACGATCAATTGGAAATAATATTGTAACAGAAATAGTGCAGAACTGGAAGAGGTATCTTGGTTCTATGTTAGAAGGTTTGTCTTAGTTCTTCAAGTGGACCATTGTGCGTGGGCTATGGCGGGCGTGCGTGATTGTTCCAGCCAGCCCACCTCACTCCAGAAGTTGATTACTTCTCCTGGCCTGTTGAGAACATCTGTGTAAGATCTGGGTGTCCCGAGGGTTTCTGAGACATCTTGGTTCGAGGTATTTTGATAAAGTTGCTTTTTATGTGATTAAGGCCACGCCTCTTATCCACGAGGTTGTAGGTTCAAGTCTGGGCAAGTATCAATATAACTTTTTCAATTAATATGTACTGTCTTACTGACATCGTTGAAGAAAAGCATCATCAGGAAATCTGGACTTATAGTTAATATAAGTTTGAAATCGCCAACCCGTCTTAAGCAAGTGTGGTGACCAATGTTCATGCCTTCTCTGTATGAGTAGAGGCCTTTGCCCTGCAGTGAGACAGAAACAGACTGGTATTCTAATAGTAAAATATCAGAAACAATCGAACTCACTTCCCATGCCATACTTAATTGTGTCATAAAAGATGACAGTGAAACTCAATTCTGTCTCGTAATTGACAAAACCATTAAAAAAACTTGCATTTGAATAGCGGCCAGTAGCAATACCCTTTTCAAAAAAATATGTTTTAAATGTTAATTACCTACTCGTACTTAGTGAAGAAAATCTATCATAACCTTTTAGGAAAATTCATTACCTAACAGAGTAGGCGTCACAATTTTAAGCCTTAAAATCTAGATCTACCTTTAATTTACGGTCATAATAAATAACGGGCCCTATGGTATTTCTTTTTTAAATATCGCAGCTTTATGCTGAGATAGGAGCCGTATTGGCTCTTTTTTTTTGTTGTTTTTATTGTAACTTTTTTAGTTTTTTATGCTCCTTTTTTAATTTTTGTATTTCCTGTATTCCCAAATAAAATAATTTTCCTTCTGTCTGTCTTTCTAGTTTTAAAACAAAACGCTTCTAATTCAAAGGCCACTTCCATTGAATCTATAAAACTAAGTCCTTCTCAGTCCAATAGTCAGAATCGTGTTCGGACTACCGTTTTGTTATTGTTCAATATGTTTTCCAATAATCCAGTTACAGATTACCGGAGGTAGAAAGCCTTGATTCGCACGGTTACGTAGAAAGCGGACCGAGTGCGTGTTGCTCCCTTAAAATACTCAGTACTGATATCTAGTGTTACACGCCATCGATTTTGACGTTAATTTCCTCTATAATGTAGTGCAATGCTGTCCTGCGTAGGTGGTGTACCTAGGTGTGCAAAAATAGTTATATGAAGTCGTCCCGGTAAAAGTTAGAAATCCCGATAAACGCTTTTCTAGTTCCTTGTAATTCTGATATAGCTTTTTTTTTGCTGTTTAGTACATAGTTCCCTTGCAAAACTGATAAGTGATTATTTATTTATTTTTAGGCAGGTCCCGGCTTGTAGGCGAAGCACGAGCACACGAGCTCTATTTAATGTTATTGAAACTCAATACCCCAATACAGATAACTTTATTTTGGTTTATGCTAGCACCTGTTGGTTAGCATAGCATAATCTGCCTAAAATGTGTATGTGTTTACTGTATATGTGTGTGTGTGTCTGTTGTTTGTTTGTTGTAATGTTGTCTGCTGGGACGCAGGCCTCCTCGCTGTGAGATGAAGTGGGTCGTAATCCACCACGCGAGCCCTGTGCAGGTTAACAGATGTCACATGTCTTCGGATTTTTCATTCTAGGACATGCCGGTTTCCTCACGATGTTTTCCTTCACCGTTTTGAGAGCAGTGGTGATAAAATAATTTACACAAAGTAAAGCGCCTGTATGGGTTCGAAACCATGACCTACAAACTCTTATGTCTCGGCCATTACCACTGGGCCACGACTGTTCTCCTGTTGACTAGTCTTATTAAATTATCATCAACTACTTTGAATTTGATTGTACTAACGAATATCAGTCAAATCGATTACATTTTTGAGGTATCCATGTAGTATGAAACAACAACCTTACTGAGACAGATAATCTTCTTCTATTGATATGAAAGAAAGTCGGGTTAGTTACACCATTTATAATGACCGATTTTTATGATCTTTGATTTGTTGGATTTATCTCTGCCCCGAATAGCAGAATAACTATTAAAACATGGGGAAAATTCACAAAGAAAAAAAAAATTTCATAAATTTTGTATGGATCGGCTTTTTTGATTCTGAGGCGGTATGAAGTTCGCCAGGTCAGCTAGTATAGATTAAATGATGATAGAGCTAAAAAACTTTATGGAATGAAGCGTTTACAAGTTGAAATAGCCACTGTTGGCCACAAAAAAGTGATCTGTCAGACTCCTGCAAATCAATAATATAAAATAAGTCTTTTTTGCTGGTTATATAATGACTTTTAAAAGATTTTCTTATACCATAAGTCACCTCTAAAGACAAAGTTAGATCATTCATTTCAAATAGGGACATAAAAGGCACTTTGAATGTCAAAATTTACAACAAAAAAAATAGAATTGATTCTAGTCTCCACTTCCAAGAGGTTGTTTCGTATGGAGAAGAATGGGCAAGAAACTTCACGGTTACTCTTTCATAAATGTTTTACAACATTTTTATTATATAACTAGCTGCGCCCCGCGGTTTCACCCGCGTAAGTTTCGATTTAGGGGGATGAAAAATAGATGTTGGCCGATTCTCATAGATACCGGATAAGCACAAAAAATTTCATCAAAATCGGTCAAGCCGTTTCGGAGGAGTATGGCAACGAAAACTGTGACACGAGAATTTTATATATTAGATTATATGTGAAGACGACGCACCTAGAATAAAATGACTATTCCACAATACTTAGTTAAAAGTATAAAAAACTAGCTGCGCCCCGCGGTTACAGCCGCGTAAGTTTTCCCTTATCACTTAGGGGGATGAAAAATAGATGTTGGCCGATTCTCATAGATACCGGATAAGCACAAAAAATTTCATCAAAATCGGTCAAGCCGTTTCGGACTAGTATGGCAACGAAAACTGTGACACGAGAATTTTATATATTAGATAAAGCAATGACAGAAAATTTATTATGTGATGGATACATGGTGCTCACATATTTACAAATATTGTAAAAGTAGATGAAAAAGATTTCTATAATGCTCTGTCTCTCGCCCTCTGCATTCACTCTGGACCAGTTACATCTTCTCAACGATTCGCTCGTCGTCCTTTGCGTTTTGTTAAGTTTTTTGATTATCATGTGGTCTGCAATAAAGATTTTTATTGATTTATTCATTTGGTCCATTTCACTTTATCCTCTCTTTACATATGGATCACCACTTTTGTGTTTTACATAATATTTTTTTTGCATCTTTAAACTTAACCTGCAAATCAATAATCCATAGGATAGTTTTTATCGACATACTTCGCGGGCGAAGCCACGGGCGGAAGCTAGTAGGCTCTAAATCTAAAATACATCACATACTAACAAATCTTCCAGCAATGGGTATTGCCTCACATTTCAACGGGTATAATTTTAAGCATGCCATACGTTTGGCATACAGATTGGACATAATCGTAGATCACACGACATAGACCACAGCAAACGGTTCATTACGAAGGAGATTGCCGACAACACAGCGGGGTTATTCTCACTTGTTCCTGTGATTTGATGAACCCTTTTTTAACTTTAATATGGAGAGTAGTGTTCTTCCGTCCGCTGTTTACTATCTGTCTATATAAGGTCTATCTATTCATACACGAAATATCTGAAGGGGTCATTGTACTCATCGTTATGAACAACTTTTATTTTAGGACAAAACGTGAAATCGCAAAAAAAATCTCCACTCAAGAACACGTTCAACGGCCTAGTATGGTAGGCCCATTGCAACTTAAGCTTGATTTTTCTGCGAGCTATTTCGACAACTTTGGTTCTCTGCCGGATCATCTCATTCCGGATCCTTGAATTTACGGGCCAGCCATACCATGAGTGTCCACGTTTCGGCTCCGTAAGTCATAACAGACAGGGCGCACTAATTAAAGACTAGGCTCTCTCTACATAGGTATTTATAAGCCAAAAAAAGCAAAACCAAAAAAAGGGAAATCAATGTATAAAGTGCTTTTAATTTAGCATCTTCCTTCCAAAACACAACACACAAAACCGGTTCCAAACTATCATTCACTGAAAATCTCATCAAATTCAATATAACAGTTCTTGTCATTAACACACCATGCACACGCGTGCCGCGTAATTTATATGAAAGTCTCAGGTGATTTGTGACTAATACGCCATTTTGTAGATAGATATAAATCAAAATGGCCGCCGGCTATTCGAATACAGAACGGTGAATTGATTTTTTTGGAATCGCACCTTTTTATTGATTGTTAACAGTTTATTTTGATTCATTGTGTGATGTTTAGTGATATGATAGCTATTGAATTGTGTTTTATTAGGTCTGAAGATAAATGATAAAAGGAATTATTATTATTTACTAAATTTTCATGCTACGAGTATATTCAGGTAGGATGTAAATGGATTCCTGAATACTGTAACAAGTGATTTCTGTACCTACATTAATTGTAACCTGTAATTAGCAGCTTTGTAAGTCCGAGGCTATTGTTATCTATTGTAGGTATGTTCTTAAGATATATTATACAGGAAGATTTTTTATCACCATCCAAATTTTTACAGGGTGTTCTACCCATGAATACGAAAAACTTTCACTATGGGACCAACTCAGGAATCACGAAAATAAATCTGCTGTTTCATACATTTTGGTCAAGTAGGTATTGAACTTTTGTATTAAACAGCTGATTTTTTTTCGTGATTTCTGAGTTGGTCAAATAGTGAAAGTTGTTCATATTCATGGGTACCCTGTAAAAATTTGGATGGTGATAAAATAATCTTCCTGTATATGTTTGTGTATCTTTATAAAGAAAGAAATAAATCATTTTATTATAGTCCAAACTAGCAGAATAACTCTTCAACCACAAAACCATTTCGTATTTCAACCTCACCTAATAATTACGACAACACATGACTACTAAGTTCCGCAACCATGTGAATGGGAGCCACTGTCCCATCATTATCGTATAAATCAGTACCGATTCAACCGGTAATTGCACTGATATCGATGTATCGATACTATCTCAGAACTGGTAAATTAAAGTTTGCGTTCAATATAATTTTCATGTGAAATGTGTGACGTATAATAAATTATTGGGTATTAGATATAGTGTGTGGTATAAATCTTGAGACCTGCTGCTGCCCGCGACTTCGTCCGCGTGAAATTGCTTGTTCTCCACTCCTTAGCATCGCATCGCCGTTTCGTCGCGTATGGTCAATTTCGCAATCGGTCAAATTCATGAAAATCGCAATCCGTCTAAATAGCAAAGCGTCAAAATAGCAATCCGTCTAAGGCCTGAGTTCACCAACATTCTAACCATCGGTTAGGTATTTAAACAGTTGATTTATGTCAAATTTCCTAAGAAAATCAACTGTTTAAATACCTAACCGATGGTTAGAATGTTGATGAACTCAGGCCTAAATAGCAAACCGTCAACGCCTGCCCGCAAGATCTTCGTTGTCGCTTAGTGTTTTTTTTTTTTTCACTTTATTTTTCTTTTTGCTCGTCTCAAAAATGTCCTAGCTTGATGTTAAATAACCTATAGGCTTCCTCTAGAATCGGGCTATCAAATGCAATAAGATTTTTTTAATTCCGACTGGCAGTTTCAAAGATTAGCGCGGTCAAACGGACAAACAAACTCTTCAGCTTTATTATTATTGCTTTAGCTTAATAGATTAGATACGAGGTGTAGTATAAATCTTGGGACTTATAATGTATGGGCGGCATATACATAGAGGTGATCCAGAAGGTATCAATTGGATGGAACAGCTTCTGATATGAACTGTTCTCCTAATACCTGTTGGATGACTTTAGTGGGTAATAAAAGTTAACTGGTTTTGCTATTTGTTATGACGTGTTCCTATATCTAATGATATTTATGTACGCATTGAAGAGCTTTATAGTATGTCATGTTGTCCTAAGAATCTTTGCATTGGTTATTAATGAAGTTGACTAATACAAAATAATCTATAACAATAGTACTGTCAAATTATTGATTAATTAATGAATAAAGCAAGTTTATTTATATATTTTATTTATAAAGCAAGTAACCGACGTCTTCTCAGTTCGTTATTGCAGAGACAAAGGTCTTCTTCGTTTCGGTTTGAATCGTATGGAAAAGATGGCGTCTGAAAAACGATTAGGTACCTAAATCTTTCAAACCTAACCCAAAACAACCCCAACTCTTATTTTTCTTTTCTTTTTCTATGAGATTGAGGGAAGAGAGAGTACACCTGTGTCTGCGCACGCACTTGTGCACTATAATAGGTAACTCCCGCGCCAAAGGCTAGTGTCTGTTGAGATTGTCCGCCATGGCCGAAATATGTATAGTCTGGAGGTCTTTTATTTTATCAAGTCTTTCAAAGCTTAATAAAGCAAATCAAATATTTTTTATTGATTCTTCCCATTATCAGACGATTGACTTTAAATGACGTTTCAATATCGACCATTATGACTCTTTAAGAAATCCTATTGAAGAATTTGACCGTCCAAATGATCAATTAGTCAATTTAAACACCAACTGCGTTTGGTAACCTTAACTACATACTTGTACCTATCAAATATATTAATCTGTATAGCTTATTTTTCATAGTCTTGAATTTAAAGCGTGGTGCTCTTTAAGTGTACTTTTTACCTAGCATCAATCGTAAACAACGATTTTCTCTCTCCATAAACAACACAACGAAAAATCGCAGCAACATCACAAACCGCCCGAATACACCACGCAAACATAACAGTGTTTACCCATGATCCGTTTAACTCAAAGTTTATGTTAAAAACCCGCCCTGAGCGGCCTATCAGCCGCTTTAAATCATCGACGGTAAGACAGACAGCCGCCCATAATTGTAGCCGTAGGCCTCTCGATGACACATTCCATCAAAACCGACCGTTCAAGAACTTTTCTCTAACGGTGCCACTGGTTTTAATAGTAGCTGCACTGTATGCACCCCCGTCAATATGTCATTGTGGCTTGCAAATCGAGTTCTTGAGAAAATTGCTCTTATACTGTTTAACATATGCAAAGGGAACATCCCTGGGGACATGGAATCGATTTTGATCGATTAGAAGTGTTTACGTGCGTTTGGCGTGTCGTGTGTTTATTCATGGAGGGTATACACAGGATATTGAGTCCTTTTTATTTGTGTAGGTATCTCTAATTATTAAGTGAATGGTGATGAAATAAACATTTCATCAACGACGAAAACGACGAAAAGAGTTTTACCAAAGAAAGAAAAAAGTTTATTTGGACACAGTTCGTGAAACACAAAATACCAAATTAACAAAATAAAAATATTTTTTCAAACAACAATAGTGTGTGCCTCACGGCTGCGCCAAGAAGTTTCATTTCAGCATTAATGCCAGCCAGAATATGCTGTCTGACTCTGGTTTTCTAATGAACCTTTAGGGAAAAGTGACGGGGAGCACCACATTTCATCATCGATCTCTAACCCTTTTCCCAATTTATGTGGGGTCAGCGTAACATGTCTTTATCTTCCATACTTCTCTATTAGTCGACATGTCGGTAGCCCCTTACTAGCCATTTCATCTTTCACATCATGTGTCATCACATTTGACGTCTTACGAATCGCTAGTAAACGTCACCATACTTAAACTAGAACCTCTTATTCTTCTTCGCGTGGGCATCACATTTGAAGTGGAAAACATTTTGGAAAATCCAAAAGTGTACGGACTCATAATGCTCATTTGATCAAAAATAGAACAAAACTAGAGATATAGATATTATATTAGTTCGTTTTTTATTAATTATAATTAAACTGCTTTGAATAAAAGAGCTATTTTCAATAGGGTTCCTCCTATGAGTGAAAGGAATAAAAAAAAATTGAGTCAATTACTTGATTTTTTCGCAAGCTACAAATGTTTTCAGATTTCACACATAATTGACGGGATTTTTTTTTGAAAATTTTTTTTTTTGTTTCAACTGTATTAACCTCTCCGACCGCGCGTACCACATGTGATACGATACAATAGAATATCAATTGTGTCTCATAAGCCGTCCTTGATCAATTAAAATATTTTTTTTTAAGTACAGAATTAATCTCCATTAAATTATCTATGCAATGGTATATAAATTAAGTAGGCTGTGTGTACAAGCACTAGTATAATATGTCAAAAAAATTATGAAAAAAATGTCAACTGACTTTTAGAGGCCACTGTTTTTACTTAGTTTGATGTGAACATGGCTTCGGAGAAAGACAAAGAGCAATCGGTACTTTTATACCCTGTACAAAATAAAAAAAAACAAAGCATTCTCCAGTAAACAGCCTACATGTATGTCGCACCAATATAAATTATTCGTCGATGTCACATGGTAATCGCCCGAGAAGAACGCTGCCATTCGTGCCTACGACTCTTTTCCCTGCGACGCGAACAAATCCCACATGCGCCATTTACAGCGTGCTGTAAAGAAACGCATAGGGGAGTGGCGCTCCGAGGGATGGGATAAGTTGATCGGCGAACTCGAGCCCACCCACCACGCCTTCTGGCAACTCCAGAGGAAGCTCCGCTCCTCTGAAGAGGCCACAGTTCCTCCCCTCACACGCCCCGACAAAACGGTCGCTTTCGAAAACCTCGAAAAGGCCGAATGCCTAGCCGACAGCCTAGAGGCTCAATGCACTCCCAGCTCTCAACCAGTAGACAGAGCGCACCTCGACGAGGTGAACGCTGAAGTCGAACGGAGAGCCTCCCTCCCGCCAGTCGAAGACCCTGATGATCCTCTGCCTCCCGTCACTCCCGACGAAGTGCAAGACATCATAAAAGGTCTCGCAACCCGCAAAGCCCCCGGTTCGGACGGTATCACCAATAGGGTGTACAAACTCCTCCCCGCCCCCCTCATACTGCTCATGACCGCCATCTTCAATGGCGCCCTGAGCAACAACATCTTCCCCCAAATGTGGAAAGAAGCCACAGTCATAGGCATCCCTAAGCCAGGCAAGCCCAAGTCTGAGCCCTCCAGCTACCGCCCCATCAGTCTGCTCAATGTTTTCGGCAAAGTCTACGAGAGGCTTATTTATAAGCGCCTCAAAGACTATGCCGAAGCAAAGAGCCTCATCCCCCCCGAACAGTTCGGTTTTCGCACGAAGCATTCGTGCATCCACCAGCTCCACCGCATAGTCGAGCACATTAGCGCTGCTTTTCAGCGAGGTGCTTCGACAGGCGTCCTGTTCTTCGATATAGCGAAGGCGTTCGACAAGGTCTGGCACAATGGCTTATTATATAAGCTGTACCTGCTAGGTGTGCCAGACCGTCTCGTGCTCATCTTACGAGATTTTCTGTCGGACCGCACTTTCCGCTACCGTATCGAGGGCGCTCTCTCTCCCCCTCACCCCATCCGCGCCGGAGTCCCCCAGGGTTCCGTTCTGTCTCCCCTCATTTTCACCCTGTTCACTAGTGACATCCCGAACAGTAAAAAGGCACAGTTGGCGCTCTTCGCCGACGACACTGCCATTTACTGTTCGGGTGCCAACCAGTCATCCATAGCTCGAAACCTCCAAACCTCCGCAAGCGCCTTGAGCGATTGGTTCCGGAAATGGAGAATCGAGGTCAACCCCGATAAGAGTCAGGCGGTCATCTTCTCGAGACCGCGCAAACGACCCCCCCCCCTCCCGCGCCCGATCTCTATGTACGGCAAGCCGATCCCCTGGGGAAAGCGAGCCAAATACTTAGGTGTCATCCTAGACCACAACCTCACCTTCAACGAGCACATAAAGACGGCGCGTTCGCGCGCCTCTTTCGCTCTCGGTAGGCTCCACTCTATGATAACTGCCCGCAGCAAATTGTCACTCAAGTGCAAATTGCGCCTCTACACCGCGGTCATCCGTCCCATCATGACCTATGCTTGCGTAGTCTTCGCACACGCCAAGCCGCGATTTTTGCATAAAATGCAAACCCTCCAGAACCGTTTCCTCCGAAAGGTCACGGGAGCCCCCTTCTATGTCCGAAATGTGAATCTGCATCTAGATCTCAGACTCCCCACCATCCAGCAGTTCATGAAACGCCTTTCCAAGCGCTTCTTTGACTCTGCCATAAAGCACCCCAATCCCCTGATTGCGGCGGCCTCCCGATACACTCCCTCCCGCATAAGTAGGATTCGCCGACCAAGGCATACCCTCACTGTCCCCGACGACGCCACTACCCTCCTCCAGGAGAGCAGTAAGGCCACTAGTACTCTCAGACGACAACACAATCACAAGCTCAGACATCCGTCCTTCCGTCCTCGCCGCCGAGGCCCGTCGCGACGTCCCGCACCATCACCGTGCCCGCCCCGACCCTTGCTCGAGCCAGCCCGCGCAGCTGAGCCTGTAGTTTTAAATTCGCCCCTAAACACCAATAATAATACCGATCCAGCCTGTCCCTTGCTGTCCTCTTCCAGCGACGCCCTGAGCCGAGGTCCGAACCCCGCAGGGGGTTACCCTTAGCGCTGTCGCTTAGTTTTTAAGTTATTGTATGCCCTGGCTGGAGGCCTTAATTCGAGGCATCCACAGGAAAGTCCGGTTAAGCAGTAGCCATCCTCATAAAGGATGAACTGCGAGATGCCATTGTTAAAAAAAAAAAAAAAAAAAAAACATGGTAATCGCCTATTTGAACCGACTATTACAAGTCACGGTTAATTATACATGTAGGGTAGTATTTAATATGAAATTACAGGCCTGCTTGATTTAGTATAGGCTGTAGTTCTTGTTAGGTACTACACGATATGCATGTAAATGGTTTTTAGGTGCTTTGTAAGTAATAGTACCTTTTAAAGTCAGGGAAATTAATAGTCAAACAAATTGACTAATAATATAAAGTCCACATATTTAAATCACAACCGTCATTGTGTGACAGTTGTTTACACGGCAAATTGATGTAGGGCTTTTAGGCTTAACATTTAATTTCTCTGACTGTACATTTTTGTTCAAGTTTTTTTTGAGCCTGCATTATGTCACACTGTTCGGCAAAGGCATCCCCTTGTTTCTTCCAAACCTGCCTGTCTTGTTTTGTGTTCGATCTCTGGCCATGTTGGCCCTGCAAATGTCACCAACATTAAAACAAAATTCTTTTGGATTGTGGAGTATTACAGATGATCCAAAGCCAGACAACAAGTAGGTATAAGGGCTACGCTTGCCGCGGTTGGTCTGTGGATGGGTGACCATCTTTACATACCGAGACCCCTCCGTGCCTCGGAAAGCACGTTAAGTCGTTGGTCCCGGCTGTCATTCATGGATCTTTGACAGTCGTTACGGGTAGTCAGAAGCCCGAAAGTTTGACAACCAGTCTTATCAAGGGATATCGTATTACCCAGTAACTGTTGTGGAGGTCAGATGCGCAGTCGCTCCATGTAAAAATACTGGTATTCAGTTGCATCCGGTTAGACTGGATGCTCCGGAGGTACCGCAACACAACACGTGAAGGGTGGAATTATTGCACCTGGAATCAACCTCGGATTGCCAAACATCTTCCAAGTTGCTGCATCTGCAACATATTCTTTTACACTGATGATGATACAATGAAGAAGATACACACGAGATAAAGAATCCTGAAATAAATACAATGGACATATTTTTACAACATTCGTAAATCTTTGACAGTCATTACGAGTAGTCAGAAGCCCAAAAGTCTCACAACCAGTTTCACCAAGGGGTATCGTGTTACCCAGTAACTGGGTTGTGGAGGTCATAAAGGTAGTCGCTCCATGTAAAATCTCGTATTCAGCCGCATCCGGCTAGACTGGCAGCTGACCCCAACAACGAAAAGGCTAGGCAGATTGATTTTGACTATATATATTTTTATAACTACCATTCCAAACAAAATCGATTCCTATCACACCGATTATCGATTTCAAAGGAAACTAAAAGTGGCTCGAACAGTATCGTGACACACTTGCAAGCCATAGTTACTATAAACACACGTATGTCAGACATTCCAGTGCATAATGAGTACATTCGTAATAAGCATGGCGGTTGTTATGTCGTTCACTTAAAGCATTGCTTGAAAGTAAGAGTTAAATTTAAATGGAATACCTAGATAAACCTGCAAGAACCGCATTTAAAGTATACTAATGGAATGGCAGGCAATTGTCATCTTATCTTATCTAATTTATAAAAATCTCGTGTCACAGTGTTTGTTATAGAACTCCTCCGAAACGGCTTGACCGATTTTTATGTTTTTTTTTTTTTGTAAATTTGGTAGGTCTGAAAATAGGTCGTAGGCTATTTTTATACCCCTACGAGATAAGGGTGGCCCTCTTCAGTTTTTTTTGGAATCAAAAATTACGCGGGTGAAACCGCGGGGCGCAGCTAGTAATAGATAGAATTCTCTACCATATTGTCACCATAATTATTAATTACAAAAATTTAAAATTATGTTTTAATAAGGGAGGGTATTTAGTAACTAAAATCGATTTTGGGTAATTAAACTTCGGTAATATGCAAAAACAGCATCTAAAGTAAACTACAATAGTCACGCCTGGTGCCCTTTGCTTTAGTATTTAAGTATTTATAGTTAGTTAGTCATTTAGATTAGTACCTAGTGTAAATAATTAGTTATCTTCATAGACTTATAAAAAAAGTTTACTCCGCGCCACGCATATCTAAAGTGAAGCACAGTAAGTATTCTTATTAGACCGTTTGTACAAACACGCCTCACGCTCACATTTACATCATAGTATGCCGACCGGCCGCCATTACGAGACACGACAGCGTCAATCGTCAATCACGCACACATATCCAGATTTAAAGTATGTGTCTCATCATCCTAGCAACGCTACTGTTTGTAACCTAACTTTACTTTTAGGATCAACATTATCGTACAGAATCGTACTGCTTTCATCCCAATTTTTCAGTTACAGTTTTATTTTATTTATTTATTTGGAGGCGGTGCATGACCTAAATTTTTTCTTTCTTAAACTTTAATCAGCGTCATCGCATCTTCCTACTCATATAATTTTCACACAATCCATATAACTTTTCTTTTATATTTGTATTACTATTATCGTAGTTTGTTGAAGGCTGTATCTACTTTTTATTTCCTCAATATTATGTAGGTTAGTGGAAAGGTTTTGTTCAAAAGTAAGGTAAAAACGTGAGGCACAATACACATTTGAAAACTTTCCCAGAAATCCTAATAATAACTTAGAATTAGGCTTCGTTCGTTCTCGTTTAGAACTGTCTTCTATTTATATTTTCCAAGGACAACAAACATCGTAAGCAGAGAGCAGTAACGATATGGTTACGTCATTATCTTAAACTTGCTGATGCCCGCAACTTCATCCGCGTGAAATTTCTTGTTCCCCGAAACACCCCGTCGCATCGCATCGCCTGCCCGCGCTATTACTACGTTTTCACATAGCGTTCTTTCTGATCTTTTTTGTTTTTGTCGGCTCCTAAGGGTCGTAGCGTGATGTTAAATAGCCTATAGCCGTCCCCAGAAATTGGACTATCAAATGCAAAAACAAAACCGGACTTAAAAAAAAAGATGGACTCCGTGCCACGCATATCGAAAGTGAAGCACCGAACCGATCTATGTGTGCGTGATTGACGATTGGCGCTGTCGTGTGACGTTCTGGCGGCCGGTCGGCATACTATGATGTAAATTTGAGCGTGAGGCGTGTTTGTACAAGCGGTCCCGGCATACTTACTGTGCTTCACTTTCGATATGCGTGGCGTGGAGTTCATCTTTTTTTATAAGTCTATGCCGGCTAGTAGTTCTAGAGATTAGCGCGTTCAAACAAACAAACAAACAAGTCCTTCAGCTTTATAGATAAAACACAAGCAGTTGGCCTTCTAAAATTAAAACCACAGGTCTAAACAATCAAAATAATCACGTAATTGAATGATTCTTAGCCTTAAGCGAACTTGTATCAATTACATATTACATTGTTAGTTTACATGTCAACGGTAGTAAATTAAGACTAAATGTTGATTGTATAACATTTAAAGCGAAGCAAAATCTTATTATGATTGACGGCAACGAAGTGTGGTGAATAAAAACGAAAGTCGATATCGATATTCTGGTTTAGTGAGCAGGCTTTCGGATTTATTGGATTTAAATGACCACAAGTCTACCAAGGCTTATAATAGTATGCAGTTAGTATCTAATCTACCTTATATTATTTTTTTACATTCTGTAGTTGCTCTGACTCATACCCTGACTTATTACTTATTTTTTTTTTTTTTTGGTTTAGATATTTTTTGCATGAAAATCGTTTTATTTTACCATATTTTTAAATATATGAGCACCATGTATCTATCAGATAATTAATTTATATGACATGATTTCATTTTTAATTCTTTTACCTATTGTGGTATAGTAATTTTATTTTAGGTGCATCGTCTTCACATATTATTTATTATATAATTAACGTACTAATGCAAAATATTTTAAAAGAGTAACGGTGGAGTTTCTTCTCCATACGAAAACTTATACCTTTTGGAATGGGCGACTAGAATCAATTCTATTTCAGAATAATTTTTGACGTTCATAAGTGCCTTTTCTGTGCCTATTTGAAATAAATGCTTTGACTTTGACTTATAAAATTACAGATTTTGTAAATTTTTGACGTTCATAAGTGCCTTTTCTGTGCCTATTTGAAATAAATGCTTTGACTTTGACTTATAAAATTACAGATTTTGTAAATTTTTTGGTAGGGACTCTGGGGCTTGTGGCTAAGAAATAAAAGACACACGGTTCGATCAATCAGGTTAAGCTACGCTTGCCGTGGTTAGTCCATGGTTGGGTGACCATCTTTACATACCAAGAAATGACCACAAGTCTACCAAGGCTTATAATAGTATGCAGTTAGTATCTAATCTACCTTATATTATTTTTTTACATTCTGTAGTTGCTCTGACTCATACCCTGACTTATTACTTATTTTTTTTTTTTTTTTGGTTTAGATATTTTTTGCATGAAAATCGTTTTATTTTACCATATTTGTAAATATATGAGCACCATGTATCTATCAGATAATTAATTTATATGACATGATTTCATTTTTAATTCTTTTACCTATTGTGGTATAGTAATTTTATTTTAGGTGCATCGTCTTCACATATTATTTATTATATAATTAACGTACTAATGCAAAATATTTTAAAAGAGTAACGGTGGAGTTTCTTCTCCATACGAAAACTTATACCTTTTGGAATGGGCGACTAGAATCAATTCTATTTCAGAATAATTTTTGACGTTCATAAGTGCCTTTTCTGTGCCTATTTGAAATAAATGCTTTGACTTTGACTTATAAAATTACAGATTTTGTAAATTTTTGACGTTCATAAGTGCCTTTTCTGTGCCTATTTGAAATAAATGCTTTGACTTTGACTTATAAAATTACAGATTTTGTAAATTTTTTGGTAGGGACTCTGGGGCTTGTGGCTAAGAAATAAAAGACACACGGTTCGATCAATCAGGTTAAGCTACGCTTGCCGTGGTTAGTCCATGGTTGGGTGACCATCTTTACATACCAAGACCCGCCGTGCCTCGGAAAGCACGTTAAGCCGTTGGTCCCGGTTGTCATACATGATCTTTGACAGTCCTTACGGGTCGTCAAAAGCCCGAAACTCTGACAATCAGTCTTACCAAGGGGTATCGCATTACCCAATAACTGGGTTGTGGATATCAGATAGGCAGTCGCTCCGTGTAAAATACTGATATTCAGCTGCATCCGGTTAGACTGGAAGCCGACCCCAACATAGCTGGGAAAAGGCTAGGCAGATGATGATGATGTAATCTTTTTGGTAGGATTAAATTAATGAAGAAGATGGAAGGAGTGGAGGAAGGGCTTTGCCCAGGAGATGGACAGCGAAGGCTAGTAAAAAAAATTGAAAAAAAAGAAACCATATTGAAAAAATGGTCTAAGAGATTGCATAATCAGTCTATACCTAATGTTCCCACTGCTGGGACACAGGCTTCCTCTCTAAGAGAGGGAGTGGGCTGTAATCGGCTCCGAAGCTTAATACCAGACCACGCAGGCCCAGTGCGGGTTCGTAGATGTCACATATCTTAATTTTTTTTGGTTCTAGGACGTTCCAGTTTCCTCACGATGTTTTCCTTCGCCGTTTTGAAAGCAGTGGTGATGAAATTAGTGGGTCTAAGATTCTTGAATCTGAAGAGTATTAAACAAGAAAATTTTAAAATAAAAGTCTTTTACTGACCATTTGTTACCGTCCTTATAGTCAAACATCTCCTAATCTTTGAAACTAGGACAGCAAATTCTGCTCGGCGACTCAAAATGTACTATGATGGCAGTACTTACACAGATCAACGTTCTGTATCACAGGAAGCTTTACTACAACGAGATATGTAAATGAAACTCTATGGCAGCTATAGCAATGTCCGATGCAGTTAAAGGCTACAATAACTTGTCGCTTGCAAACCAATATGCAAATCTTATGCACATTCTACTTTTGCTAGGTAATAACCAACCGAATATGCGCAGCAATTTAACACTACACACGTACTATCTAGAATCAATCCAAAACACTAAACAAACGTAATTACGTGAAATACGATATCGCCATTAAATTAGCAGTTTAATGATACAATTGTATTGAATCAGTTATATCCAAAACCGTTACACATATATCAACCTGTCAAATACCGGACCAATTGCTGTGTTTATAACGCAAAGGTGCGTTCAAACGTGTCCCCCACTTGCGCGAATTCCTATGAACATTTCGCAACTACTGAGCGGCTATCCAACTCCGCCCTAAGATACCCACCTATTACACCGTTCGCTACCGAACAACCTTGACTATTATTTAGAGCGCTGACCATTAACCAGACCGCGTAAGCATAGATACGGAGTCACCAGAGGCTGATATCTCGTCGACAGCACGAATTACATTAGCGAATTATCCTATTTTCCGTTCGGGAGCCCGGAGCAAACGGCTAACAAGCTAGCCTCATGACGTAGAAAGGCGCTCCCATATTTCCTAGGCTAATAAAACCGATGATAGTCTTGGGGTGTTCTAAAAAACGAGCGCTATATCAAACGCGTGCTCGAGGTAAACTAGCTGAGTATAAATTCTAATAAGCGTTTATTCTATGCGCCTCCCGAGGCAACAATGCTCTTAATCTCGACTATTATAGCTTGGAAGTTTTAAAATCCAAGTGGTAGTTGCTTACACTTAATATTTAGTTGCCTCCTACGCTCGGCCGAGTAATAAATTGCGCGGGATTGATGCCTCGACGCCATGTTTTTAAGCTTCCGTATGTTTTAAAAATGGAATAGTGTTCGATCAGTCACGGTCCATAGATAATTCATATGCACGATGGGACATGAAATAAATCTTCCTTGCTTTGAATCTCTTTGGTTCCATTTTTAAATCGTGTCTCGTGATTAGATTGGCGTGGCATTTACTGATAAGTCTGACGTTTATGAAAGAGTTTTTACTTAGCCGCGTAAGGTGCAATGTTAATGGATGCAATTAAATGTTCTTATCTTTATGTGGTGTATGGTAACCGTTTAAGAGAAAGTCTTTAGTCAGTAAAAGCTAGTTCAGATGGTGCAGAAACTGAGAAATTGCCATTTGTACTGATGGCAGTGGATTCAAGTCCCACAAAACAGGTATATTTGTACTGCTTATTGACAGTTTTGACATAGGATGAAATGATGAAAAACAGGACGTTAACCATGTCTCATCAAAAATAACCACTATCTGAACATCGATAACACATAACCAGAGACAAAAATAAACCGAAATTCCACATACTGAGTTACCAGGATCTTTTGCGATTGAATGACATCATTTGAAAAATTTGCGACATGCCCGGAGAGTTCAGGCGTAAGGCCATAAGCTTAACATGCTTTCCGAGGCGCCGTATCACACCATCAACTTCCAAACACATGTAACATCTAATCAGAGAAAAAAGTTGAAATACCTCGTACACCTACAATTTCACCATCGCAGCATGGCTTCGTCCCAACTGATCCCTAGTCCCAACTCGCCCGCTTTTTATCGTTCCGTACCCAAATGGTAAAACGGGACCCTATTACTAAGACTCCGCTGTCCATCCGTCCATGCGTCTGTCACCAGGCTGTATCACATGAACTGTGATAGCTAGACAGTTGAAATTTTCACAGAATGAGTATTTCTGTTGCCGCTATAACAACAAATACTAAAAGACGAAATAAAATAAATGGGTCTAATTACAAACCCCTTCGAACAATATAATAATTCCAATAAACGTTCTCACACATGAACGGTGAGCGCCGTAACGTAATGACGGCAGTAAGGAAGTACGAACACCTGTTCAACAATATAGTGTAAGTACCATTTCATATAGACGGGCTACGCTGTGCGAAGAATGGATATGACACATTTAAGTTCCCAAATATTAAACTGGGATTCTAAAGTGGGATCCAACGAAAATAAATCGACTTTTATGCAGGTGTTTATTTTACTGATTGTATAAATCTCTATTACGAATCTCTGCGTCGTTGGTCTTGTAGTCACAAGTGTGTCAAAATTACTTTACCCGAATATGGGTTCAGGTAAAGTAAAGTTATTATTAATAGCAGCTCGTGTTTACCGAGTATGATACAGGACTTAAGACCATCTAAATCATGAATGCGAAGCGGGGTAATTGCGTAACACACTTACAATAGCAATGACATTCATTTTGACAACCCTACAATATTCATTGTGTTAATTAGGTACGGTCGAACAAGCTATTTGGTATACAGGCAGCTAACTTACAACTGCTTTTAAAAAATGGTGTGAGTGTGCTGAGTAGTCAATTATTTTACACCACTCTATTATGGATGCCATGAGCTGAAAAAGTTATAACGCACAAAATTAAACTAAATATTGGCAGTGTAGTGGAAAGATAAATATTTATGCCTGTATACCAAATAGCTTGTTCGACTGCGTCGTCAGCGACGTTAAGCAGAAGATTTTTTAAAACAATGGAAGACTGCATTAGAATTCCTTCAAAATCTTTCAGATTATGTTTGAACGTGTGCAAGGCAATTGGGGTACAGTTGAAATGTGTTATATTTTCCTAAAAGCAGAAAATTGTCACTCGTCTTCCCATCTTTATCCAAATTAAGGTAGGGTAAGTCAGGGAGAGTTGCCTATAGTAAAAAAAAACCTTATTAATTATATATGTAAGATACTAAATGAAATACGCAAAGTTTATTTGAATCACTGTTTATTTATGCCATTCAGATAAACTTTGGAACTATTGTGCAACATATTTTGATTCAAGAACCTATGATTGCCACCTCTACTACCTTAGATTGTCTATTTCGAGTTGCGAAATATGACCAATCTTTAAGACAGTAATTTCACACCCTTCACTATCTTGCTATCTGTATCAAAATCCAAACCTCAACCACTGTTGCTTAGCTTAGGGTAGAATCGCCACATCTGCTATCTTCGAACATCTATTGAGTTACGTAAAACCGCCGATGTCCTGAAGGCAGAAATTCTCACTCTCCTTGCTGCTTTACCATCAATCCTGTGGTCACCCATCAAAATCCAAACCTTAGCTACTAAAGTATCACCGCCACATCTGCTATCATCGAACATCTATTGAGTTACGTAAAACCGTCGATGTCCTGAAAGCAGAAATTCTCACTCTCTTCACTACTTTACCATCAGTCCTGTGTTCACCCATCAAAATCCAAACCTTGGCTACTGTTGCTTAACTAAAAGTATAATCGCCACATCTGCTATCTTCGAACATCTGTTGAGTTGCGTAATATGGCCGATGTCCTGAAGGCAGTAATTCTCACTCTCCTCACTGCCTTATAATACACACTGGATTAGATGTTGTTACCGTTTTGTACTTACGGCGTATTCATAGTCTTGCCTGGTTGTAATGGGTAATTTATTTAATACGGCTGAATTGTTAAACCGGAGATTAGGCATATATTATATTTCTAGCGCTATGTGATCACAAGGCAGAGTTTTCATTTAATATCTTTTATGTCAAAATACTATTTGCTTCAACACATAATTTTTTTACAATACATAGCTGAATTGGTACTTGATGCATTTGCATTTCATAAAACTGAGGGCAGAAGCTACATACAAAACTATCTGGATCTATACCTATTTATCACTAATTGCAACTTATTCCATATTATTTATAATAAATACGCATAATATATTATTAATATTTTAGGCAGATATTTTTGAAGAAACTGATCAGTTTATGACATAGACCTCAGTCACCGCCAAACTTTCAATATTTATGAAATATCTAGCTGAGTTATAATAATATTATTGTACCACTGCACGGCAAAGGCCTCTTCTCAAACAGAGAAGACAACGAGTATTGATCACCACGCTTGCGCAAGACGGATCAGCGATTTCATACTTATATCAACTATACGTCCAGCTGTGTGTTGAAATATATTGCCAATCCATTGCTTCATAAATAATCGAAAAAAATATTTTAAGTTTTAATTTATTTTGTAAATAGCGCAATGACCGTTGTTAAACTGTCAAAATGAAAGCCATTTTTAAGCAAGTGTTACGTAATTAACCCGCAGAAGGTAAGTTATATTTATTTATTTAAACCACAATTATGACACCTTTACAGAATCATTAATCCATCAAAATCATCATTAATATCGAAATCAAAAGGGACATTTCGTACATAATCCAAGACTATAAATACGAGCACACAAACAATATCTGCCCGAGGGCCATGTGATCCCATAGCGTTCGATAACCGATAGCATCGCACACCACCTTGTTCGGCGCAGTCGGTTAAAAGGTCCTTACGCCATTCACTTGCACACTTGCAGCTGGTCGGGTAAACGCTGCAATTTTATCATAATGTGTATGTTGGGTATATAAACTAACAATATAAAGAGAAATATTTTTTTATCCATATGCCTAATACATATTCGTACCCAAACATATTCCTAGAATGTTCGTACGGAGGGGCCCGTGGCTAAATAATAAACACCGCACAGGTTGATCGATCAGGTTAAGCTACGCTTGCCGCGGTTGGTCTGTGGATGGGTAACCATCTTTACTTACTGAGTCCCCTCTGTGCCTCGGAAAGCACGTTAAGCCGTTGGTCCCGGCTGTCATTCGTGGTTCTTTGACAGTCGTTACGGGTCGTCAGAAGCCCGAAATTCTGACAACCAATCTTACCAATGGGTATGGTATTACGCAGTTACTGGGTTGTGGAGGTCATAGGTAAAGTCGGTCGCTCCATGTAAAATATTAGTATTCAGCTGCACCCGGTTAGACTGGAAGCCGACCCCAACATAGTTGGGAAAAGGCTAGGCAGATGATGATGAGTCATATTGACTCGCCTTGTTGATCAGGTGGTCGCAAACGATACTGCTGAGCTCAGGTCCTGGGCTCGATTTTCGGTTCGGACAAAATGTTATTGGGGTTTTCAATGTGGAGTCAATATGACTAAGAGGATTATTCTTTTCTAAATCCACATAATTTTGTTAGTTCATAATATCAGTTTATGTAACATCCTACCCTATAAATCGTTTATTAGAATAATGTTCACAATACTAATCACGAGCGCGCTGATCTCTCAGATAAGAGGCGATTCCGATCTCCTATGATGAATGTTCTACACCCATAATATGTCTTTGTTCGAAATAAACTGGAAAATCCGCTACTTTTAAGCTTTAGACTTTGTGGTTTACCGGTTCAGATAGAACCGGTTGGCAGGCTTGAGGCAGGTGGTTTATTCAAAGGAACTGAAAGCGTTGGTGAGACAGTATTGCTTTACGAAAAAAGGCCAGTCAAACCATTATAATATCTTAATACGGTATTTTTTTTTCCTTTTTATTATGTACCACTACTGAGCAAAGACTTCCCCTTTTTCTTCCCAAACCTTCCTGTCTTGTGCGATCTCCGGCCATGTTGGCCCTGGAAATCAGATCGTCACATCACCTTCGCCATGGTCTACCTCGACGGCGATGTCCTCCCTCAGGCGTCCAGTGAGTATTTATGGGAATGGCCGCACGGGGAGGTGAGACCCGCTGAGGAACAGCGGCTCGAGGCCTGTCGGGGGAGCGGTGAATTCTTACGCGAATCTCGCAACCCTGGCCATAGGCAGAGGTCTACCTCTTACCGGCTAAAACCACCGCGGAGTTCTAACTCCGCGATGGTTTTAGCCGGTAAGAGTCCGGCATGCCCCTCTGTTACCCCCAAGATAGAGGAAGTGTATGAGGATTTCCACCGCGAACCAAAAAAAAAAATATACGTCCAGTGAGTGGCAATCTTTGGCCATATCTCCGGGTGCATTCGTGAGACGTGTCTACATCCTATTTAAACATTAATCAGGCGGGGCCATATAGCTGTTCTTATATAGTTTTTTGTAACCAGCCTACTTTAACCAATGTCTGGTCATAGTCCAATGTCTTGTTTTCGTAATTGTCCTACAACAACCGGGGGTTGGCATTGAGGGCATACTGGAATAAGCGTCAGTTGGTGCCTCATTTCATTTAAAGCGTTTAACGGGCTTCTAGGAGTTGGCTTCGGGCCTTTGTATGCCTTCCAAACGTCCGGGACCTCAAGGTCCCGAGAAGTATATAAAAAAAAAAAAAAACTACATTCCATGTTGATTTCGATTACGGTAACTATTTCTGTGTGTGACGTAATATATCCTACTTTGGCTGTCGCTTAATCTTGAGTTGATCTCGTGTGGAGATCTCTCTTTCGCTGGTCTTCAAAAGCATAATCAACTGGTTGTTTCTGTTGTTTCTAACCGTACCCTCTGAAAAGATTGAGAATTAACCTTCATTTGTATGTAGACAACCGTCTAATCAAAAGAATTTTACCTCAAACTCAAAATACCGCATCGACCGCAGTTTTTTCACCCAATTTTTGTCAAACTTCTATAACATAATAAGCCTGTCACGTTCCCACAGCTGGGACTCAGGCCTCCTCTCGGCAAGTGGGAGTGGGCCGTAATGCACCACGCTGGCCCAATGCGGGCCTTTAAACGTCTATAAGGCTAGTATTTATTCCCCACAAATTGCACAGGTTTTTTTCATCTGCAAACCACACATGCACGTTTCTCTTACTTGCACTTTTCTTGAGCATCGTCTTTCTGTAACCGATTCTTTAGTGTCTTAAACCTTTAAGTTAGTTTAATTAGCTCCATATACTAGGAAAACTGGCGATTCTCACTCCAACAGTAATGCTACTGATATTGATCTGTATCGTATATTATTTGAGGGTCATAAGAAGGTGTATTACTTTATTACCAGTAACAGTAAACAGTGGTGGTACCCAATAAATTGTACAACAAACACCGTGCATGTCTTATCACGTGATCTGGTATCTGGTATCGGTATCGCGGTATCTTACATGATTCGTTTGGACACGCCTAATGTGCCGTGACGCCGCTGATAAATTGCTGTGGTATGGTGTTGGGTTTGCTCCTGTCTGGTGCATAAGTTATTTGGGGTGAAGAATAATGGCTTTCTGCGACAAATACAACATGAAATGGTCTGTTATGTAATTTTGCCTTAGGCACTTATTACTCTATTGTTTTTATAGAGGTTTGTCTTAGAAATATATCTTGTGTACACATGATATTTGACTAAAATTATTCTGCTTTCATGCAGTGTGCTTTAAACGGCAAGGACATTGGTACTTATTTAGAAACAATAATTTATTTCTAAAAGTAATTTTTAAGTCCTGTTGTACTCTTTCTATGGCGCCCGGCATTTCTTTACACAAATGGATTTTGTAAAAAAAGTTAATTTACAAAAAATATTCCCCAAATGGTAAGTAACCGAGACAGTAACCTGCCAAAGGCTGGTGCGTGCGCGTGCGGTTGCCTCTGTATATTTAAAACTATTTTAATCACTTATCCATGCACTTACACATGGTGTCCTATTACTTCTACTTTATAGTGGGCTAAGAAGTGTTAGGAAGTTGAAATATTTCCATAAAGTATCTCTTGAAACGAAAAGCGTTACTTATACCTATAGCATAACACCACGACTGTATTTCCCCAAAAGGTTGGGCAGAGGTGTAGATAAAGTACGGGACCCACATTTATGTTTAACTCCCATGTTTATAGGGGGTGAGCCTATTACCTTCAACCTGGTACAAATCTAAGTTCCAGGTTGTTTTTGAGAAATTCCTGATTTGAATAAAAGCTAAACCTGGTTTGCATTTGCTATTGTGAAAATAATTCAATAAGTACTAGGTACGCCTGCGGGTGTCAAGACTTATTGATAAATCAAAGCGTTTAGTTCTAAACCTCTGTTTTGCCTCCGTTTTCACAAAATCGTTTATCAATATCATAATAAAAAGGTATTTGTTTGCTTGTAAGTTTGTATGTAGGGGGTTATAAAGGTATGAGGAACAGGGTGTAAAGTTCACTCATCCTCTATAGAAAAGAGAGGATCCTCCGACCAGACGGGTGTTGTGTCTGGCGGGCAACTGTCCGATGATTCATTTTGGGCCGTTGTATCTACGCTAGTTGTGCGGTAAACTCTGCTTGCGAGATGCAGGATTTTGCGTGACGTCAGTATGACGCGTTGTTCGCATGTGGCGTTGTAGATACCGCTGCAGAGTAATCTCTGAAACTATAAATAGGATTTGAAAAATTCTTAGCATTTGATAGCCCAATTCTTAAAGAAGACTAGGCTATTTAACATCACGCCATGATCCTTAGGAGACGAGCAAAAAGAAAAAAAAAACATTAAGAACGATAAGTGAAAACAAAGAGATAGCGCGAGCATTAAATTTAATAAAGGTACTATTTCTACATACCTAAATTAAACCTTCTACCCATGGGGTACCTGTGTAGAAACTTCAGAACGCCAACTGCTACGATCCTTACGTACTCCTTTTGCTTCGTTTACGTGCATGCCTCTGGTCATACCCGCACGCCTTATCTTTCTAAATAACATCACCAATAAGGTCACTATTTCTCTCAAAAATTTAACAATAGTTTGACTTCAAATAAGTCCAAACACGCTGTATTAAATCAACAGTGACCACACAATACGAAGACCGCGGACAGTCCATCCGTCAAGTACACTACCTGAATTCCTGGGACACTACCCACGTGCTTCCTTGACGGTGTTTAATGGTCACCCTATGCCCGCTGTGCGATCATTTGTCAACATGCGTGGACAATACTTGAATGACCAGTACCAAAATGCACGTGACCCTTTTGTGTAATAGAATACAGTTGAAATTACCATGGTTTGTGGTTTTACAAGTGTAGAGGTAAAGTTGTAATTTTATTAAAAAAAGCGCCGTTTTGTTTGTGATATACGAATTTAATTTGAATAAGATTGAAATGTATGGTAGTAAAAAAGATAATGGGACATTGACTTGTTTGCTACTGCTAAATTGTCGGTAGTCATTAAAAACCTGTAGTACATCTACACATCACACACACACACAACATCAACAACAAAACAACATCAACATCAACAACATCTTGACCAATGCCAATAGTCTCTTTCGTTCTTCGTAGTAATCAATCCGTGTGACCATTTTACATTGTAACTTTTCGCCAAAACACACACGCACATATCGGGACCGCTCCGTGTCTCGGAAAGCACGTTATGCACTTGGTCCCGGCTATCATTCGCAGATCTTTCTACAGTCAATAGGAGATTTATTTTCGTTGGATCCCGCTTTTGAATCCCATTTTTAGCTAGGTATTAACGATGGGTCCCATTTGCTATTTTCATTGAATCCCATGTTAAAACAACATGTGTATATTTAAGAAGAAAAGTGATTTACCTGTATCAAATATTTAATAACCTCCAAAAACACGGGCAGCAAGTCTTACTAAGGGGTATAGTGTTACCCAGTAACTGGGTTGTGGAGGTCATACAGACAGTCGCTCCTTGTAAAATACTGGTATTCGGCTGCAACCGGTTAGTCTGGAAGCCGACCTCAACATAGTTGGGTGGGAAAAGGTAGGAAGACAGACTTTTTACAAAACCAACGCGTTCGTCCTCTTGTCATTACTATCATTGTCAGCCCACTATAATAGTTATAACTTCTTTTTTAATCGTTACTTGAGAACGCCAACACAAAGCCATAAAATAAAGCCTTAAACTAAGTTCAACACTGTAAAACCAAATCCCTCAATGGATTATAACTCAAAATAATTCAAAATCTGGACCGTCAGGCGTCAGTGATCAATGAATGTTGTTGAATTGTCGTTGAGCTCCTCAAGTTCTGAGTTGAGCTGCACGATTTTTGACAAATGCGTGCACTGACTGGACAAGTCCGCTCAATCTGTGTGGTTTTTTCTTCAAAAGACCATTTCAGACACCAATCTACATGGTCTTTACATGATCTGACCAAGATTTTATCTGGACTTTAAAAGAGACTGTGACCTCTCAGTTTGTTTCGGCCTTTCTTCTTAGTTTAGTCATCTAGTTAAAAATATGACTGACGTGTAAAAGTGTTTGCACAAACCTACTTACAGAAAATAAATCATTTATCATTTGTCAAAATAAAACTTTTTTACAAAAAAAAAACAACCGACTTCCAAAAAAAAACACTACAAAGTGCTAAATAACTTTTTATTTTGTACTTTTTAGTGGGAGAGTTTGTAATTTATCTAAGTTACAATAGCCTAATGTCAACTGCTGATCACCTTTTACAAAATATTGCTTTTGAATTTTTAGATTTTTGTTGGTTTTCCAAAAACCGCTTGTCCGCTTGTGGACCATTTGGGAAGTACACCCTTTCCAACAAAAAAAGATTTTTTTAAATCGGTTGGCAAGCGACGGAGATATGCGCGAACAAACATTAAAAAAAAAAAATTGAGAACCTCCTCCTTTTTTTGAAGTCGTTTAAAAAGCCATTGATTTTGATAGTGTGTCAGATAATGGTAAAGCGTAATCCAATCAAAAAAAACTTTTTGTTTCTATAGTTCACTCTTTAAAAACATACATCACCGTCATTCTACTGCCATTATTCCAATTTTTTTGGGGTCTTTTTCTTCCAAACTTCTCTATTAGTCGCTAAGCAGTAAACACCCCCTTTCAAGCCATATCATCTTTCACACCGTCAATCCATCGTTTCCTTAATCTCCCTTTTCTCTTACAGACACATATTTGTTTCCTAGTTAAACAGACACCATTGATTAACACAAAGCCAAGGTCAGCACTAGTTAACGCCAAAACACTCAACGGTTCATGACTGAAAATAATTCAGGATCTGTACCGTCAGGCAGGGAGTTCATTTGCATATTTCAGTGGAACTTCCAGCAACAGTGATTTACATAACTCATGTTTGTAAGCTCCGCTGAATCGACAGTAATCTTGGATTCGGGGTGTCTTTGTATGTTATTTTTTTTCTGGAATCTCATTTTTGTTGGTTAGTTTATTTTTTGGAGACAGTTCTGGAAAATTGGGGTGAGAGGCGCGTGGCTAAATAATAACAGCCGCACTGGTCGATCCAAGGTTGAGTTACGCTTGCCGAGGTCGTCCGTGGATGGGTCCATCCATTCATACATCCATCCATTACATATTGAGACCCCTGCGGGCCTCAGAAAGCACGTTATTGTCCCGTTAGTCGTTGGCCTCGTCTATCATTTGTAGATCCTTGGCAGTCGTTACGGGTAGTCGTGAAGCCTTAAATCTGACAACCAGTCTTACCAAGGGGTATCGTGTTATGCAGTAACTGGGCTGTGGAGGTCAGGCATTCGCTCCATGTAAAATCCTGGTATTCATCTGCATCTGGTTAGACTGGAAGCCGACCCCAACATAATTGGGAAAAGGCTGGGCAGATGAAGAGTTCTATAAAAATGTTTTGAACACTATGGTGTACGTCTGTGTGTAGATTGGTTTTCTTTGTGATTTCTGCTAAAGCTTTTTATGTCGAAAACAAGATTATATAAACAAGATTGTAGTCAGACACGCAAGTCAAAATGTGAAATAACGTGGTTTGCACACTTGACGCATGTGCTCGTAAGGAACCAATGAACGCTTATAAAAGTGCTGTCCATGAAGTAATTGCCTAAGAAGCCTTACTGTCTTAACAAAGTTTAATTATAATAAGTAGTTAATTTAGTTTATAATTTTATAACTTGAAACCCCTAGATGCTATCATTACTGCATGATGCTATGAAACTGAAAAGTAGAGACTATTTCGCAGTTCAAGGGGGCAGCTAATTCACTCCCCCCACAAACTGTAAACTGAAATAAACTAATAGACTAAAACCTGACGGAAATTCCGGTTCATTAATAATTTAAGAAGAAAAATAGTAACTATCAAAGTTTCATCGTCGGCCGTCGGATGTGGCTTTATAACTCACAATTTTTCCGTCCTTAATCCTTTACGGAGCTCATTTAGCCGAGTTTTAATCTCAATCTCACCTCATTACCGGATCCCGAATACTCGGAATAGCCAATTTCACCATTAATTACAAGCCCAGGCTCCCTTACCCTTCCTTTTTCGAGTAAAAATAAATTATAACTCATTTATCGTTAGAGCCGAGACGCCCGCGACGGAGGCATTGAAATAAATAGCTGTCACGTTGGCGCACACAGCAGTAACGTGAACCCGTGAAACGACGTCACGTTAACGTGAACGGGGGGGAGGCCCCGCCCAGCGGCTGCGCACTGCACCACACACGCCCATGTGTCGCACATATACGGCGTCACGTAACTGGGGCACATACACGAGTATGTATGCCACATGCTCGGTGGGCGTGCGCTGCGGTGGGCGTGCCACATGTGACATGTGTCAGTAAATAGGTGGAGATAGGCTCACGTTAAAAGGGAAATAGCCGGTCGCGTTCGAGTGTTCAAGACTTTATGTGCGCACTGGCGGCATGCGTATGACGTAACATGTCACGCCCGACCTCTCTGACCAACCGCTGACATGCACAGATAACTTCCCGACCGAGGAAATAGTAATAAACGCCGCCGGCGCTGGAAATTAAACAGACGGGCGGGAGTAAAAAAAAGAAAATAATATTCCCACCTGCGTCCGCAATTATCGGCGCAAACCGCGGAAAATTGCGAGGCGAACGCCAAACTGACACTCGTGGAACTTCCTCAAAATAAAACTTTGGAAAAGTTCAACCGGAAAAGAAAGAAAACGCGAAAATAAAAAAGCCATTGACTCCGCAGTCCGGCCCCGAAAGTTTTAGACGCCTTTTTAAACATTCCCGCGGATGAAATCACGACCGGAGGGATTTTTTTTATCGCCAAAAGGATTTTCAGTGCTCGTTTCTGTCAACTAATTAGAGTTTGCTCTCGAAAATAAAATTAAATGCAAATACTGACGTCATCAGAATGTCACTTGAGTTGTGGGTTGCGTCATAGTAATTGGTCGCGGTTGAAAGGTTGCCCGATGCCCTCGCTTTCCTTTTGCGATGGTGTATTGAAAAGGCATAAATAGTTAAAAGAGTTTGTAGCGTAGCGAGCATAAGAAACAATATGGCAGAGAGTAACGTCGGATCAATAATATATAGGCTAAGAAAACGCGGGCACAGAGCAGTTAAGAACCCGAGGCACCCGTACCTACATAGACGAGAGCGAAAACAAATCAGTGCCGGGAGGCGAAAATTGAGCACGTACCCGTTCCGGCTAATTTTATTTTGCAATTACACCCCCTCCCGAGCCCGTCCTACGACCTCACCCCCCTCGCTCGGCTAATACAACATTCTTGGCGACAGCCAGTTTTTGGGACAGAGGCTGTAGTGGGAATCTTATGATAAAATTATACTGGAAAAAAGGTGTGGAGGCGAGTGTATAGATAGATTTGTGGTACGGGCCGATTGTTAGTTTAAAATTATTGAAAGGACCGGCTTTATTCCTACATAAAATTACTGAATGAAACAAAGGAAAGTGAAAACAGGCTATTATCTCACATACTTGTGTGAGGTCCCGCGTTCTGCCATCTACGTTTCACTTGCCAGATGTGTTGCGAGCCAAGCTATATAGATCGACGTAGATGACAGAACGCAGAACGCATTCTACTGTCAAAAGTTGCGGAGCATTCCTTGTTTTTCTCGAAAAATCCGTAATGAGTACCTACTTATTATTTTGCGAAAGAAGAAAATGTCAACTTAAACCTTTATTTTCACACACTTTTAAAGTTAATCTCAAATATTTTTCAGGAAAAACAACATTTTTCATTTAAATGATAATGATATACCACCAAAATATTCATTAAAAATCTAGAAGAGGAAATTCTCAATCTACGCATACAAAGTCTCTGTAGGCTATTACTCTGCACCCCCCTGTGTAAAAAGGTTGTAAGAAGACGGCGGACACCCCCGTCTAAGGGAGGTGATCGCCCCCATAACCCTTTCGCTTTTACCCCCACTGGACAGGGTGATGTTTTGTGAAGAAAATATATCGGCGAAGAAAAAACGGATTTCTTTCGGAATAAAAAATAGCAAAAGTATGTTACCAAGTAAGTACTCGTACGGTAGTTCGTTCGTATGGTACACTTTCAAACAGTTCATTTGAAAAGCAGGAAAAATGGGCCAAATAAAAAGGGTATTTTAACCATTTGTCTCGTGGTTTATACTAACGTGAAAGTAAATAAAAATAAGAACAAATATCGTAGCTCTCTGTTGCTCTTCAGATATAAAGAAAACATTAAATTATGATGAAAAATATAGTTTTACATTAGCTTATATTATGTAAATATTTACTGATCATTATGTCAAATAGAATCATGTTTTACATAAGTTTTCCTGACGATAAATTCAAAACTTCAGGTTTACAATCATTATTTGACATTAATATCAATCATCACTTTAAATACAATTTAGGTATTATTTACTTTTGAAAAATGAAACTCCTTGCAAATTATGTATAACTTATCCACTACGTTGACTGCAATTTTAAACTTATTTTGCATTTCCCATCAAATCATCTAAAGGTTTACACTTTCACCATGATCCTCCACACTTATCGTTTCACCTCTTATGAACCTAGATCATCTTTGAGACATAACAGTTGACTCATAAGAACAAATTTAGTGTCTTAGAAACAGACTGAGTACAAAGTAATTTTATTAATACATATTTCATAACTTCATCATCATCTGCCTAGCCTTTTCCCAACTATATTGAAGTTGGCTTCCAGTCTAACCGGATGCATCTGAATACCAGTATTATACATAGAGCGACTGCCTATCTGACCTCCACAATCCAGTTACTGGGTTATAAACACAATATCCCTTGGTAAGACTGATTGCCAGACTTTCGGGCTATCAAAGATCCGTGTATGACAGCCGGGACCAACGGTTTAGCGTGCTTTCTGAGACGGAACATAACATATTTCATAACCTATGAATGATAATGGAAAACTGTATCTACGTAATAAAGTGGCATTTTCATGAATCATGTCATCATCGTCATGAACGAAACAATTGTACCTATTGTTTTTATAATATATTATATTTATTTTATTTTATTTTACCAAAACTGTAACATGTGAAAACGTAGTGGAGTGTACATTGATTATAGCATATGATACGAGTATATCTAGATAAAATGTACGATTGTTTGTTTTCCAAAATAAAATAAAATAATAATGAAAAATCATTATCATTATTTCAGCCCGAAATCACTCACTACTAAGTATAGGCCTCCCCTTTCATGCCATACTTCCTGGCCATGGTCATGTATCTTAAGAAAATCAAAAGCTAACAAATGAGGCTGACCTATTAAAATGCTATCTTTACAAAGCTAAGTTCAAAATACCCAATTTTAGGTAGCTTTACAGAAAACAGAAAATAATGGCCAATTTTTTCTCAAGACTCACCCACCCGTCCGAAGCCCATAACAAAAGTAACCACACCCTGTACCCGCTAAGCTTCTCGCATTTCTTCGACGCTTCTTAAAGTGTTTTACATACAACCGTCGATGCTTGTGTGCGTTCAGTAAATACTTACGCATTGATGTGTGAGTCGCTACGCATTTTTGCTCACCCCCTCCCTTCAAGAAAAATACCTTACCCCGTTCCTCCACCCCTTTGATGTACCGTTCGCCCCTGGTAAAGAAGATATGAGACTTTTTCAAAAAGCTTAATTTAAATGAGTCGCTTGGGACGACTCAATGAGAATATTCCTTAATTTAAATACTATCTTGAAGACGAAAGGGTGGGGATTTTAATTGGTATTAAATTTCGATTGGAGACTCTTGTTTTTTCGACTTTCACTTGTTTTTTTTGGCCTGTCTTAAGTTACTATGGTTGCGTGGGAATTTGTTGAGTTTTTGCCTGTATACGGCTGTGTTCCCACTAGAGATGAGCGAGGATGCTTAGCGAAGAATGTGTGTAAAACTAACCAATAACAACGCTAATTTAGTTCAAGCTATGAAAATGAAGTGATGTTATTGGTTTGTTTCACGCACATCCCTCGCTACGCATCCTCACACATCTTTGGTCGAAACGCAGCCTTACTAAACGGGTTATATTCGTTTGCACACTGCTATTAGTTGATATCCATCATTTGTCAATTTCCAAAACATTGTGGTCTTCTACAAGCAGGACATAATTTAATGAAAGCATAAAATCTAGATTTTAGTTTTTTGTCAGCAATGGACCTCAACTTTGTAAGGGTAGAATGATCGTTAAAAAAGCATAAATATATGAGATGACAAGTCTTAATCAAGGTAATACGGCCTTTCAGAGTTAAAGGAAAACATCGTGGGGAAATCGGCAACCAAAAATTCTAAAACATGGGACATCTGACAACCCGTACTGGGCCCGCGTGGTGGATTATGGCCCACTCCCTCTCACAGAGAGGAGGCCTGTGTCCCAGTAGTGGGAAAATTATAGGCTGATTATGCTTTCAGAGTTCTGTACATTTTCCCGCCGTACGATTTAAATCATTATTAAGAAATCTCTAAATTCGAGCAATTTTCCTCTTACTTAATACTTTATATAATCCAGGATGGTCTTAAAAGACATTTAAATTGCTGTCAAATGGTGAAATATTGCAATACTACAATGTAAGCTAAAATTAAAGATGTAATTTAAACCACCGTCTTAACCCGTTCTCGTTAAAAAATAACACCCCTTTTGAATTAAAATGTCGTCAGACATTTATAATCGTCTTGAATTTCGTGCAATTTATTATGAATACCAGTTTTTTCGTACGCCTTTGCTTGTTACATATTAATGTAAATAAGAGATTACGGTCATACTTTATTTAAGTACTTATTTATTAAAACTTTATGGTGAAAAAAAGTACTGTACAAAAGACGGACTTAATGTCTGTATTTCTGCCTGAATGATGTCTGTCATGATCATCATCCCAATAGTAGTATGAGCCGCTCTATTCAGTAAAAATCTCATCGTAATAACTTAGGTAAAGTAAGTTTTGAAGTGAGCAATTACTCCACCTTATGTTACGGATTGACACTAGTGACAGCTCACTTAACTTAAGACGATGCGCCATGGATTTCAGTGTTGCTATCGTAAAAATCTGAGTTGCCGAATGTCACAGTCTGGTTTGCCGTATTTTAAGGGAAAAAATACTAAATTGCCGTATTAAAAAAAAATCTATTCCTCATTTGTTTCTTCTCCATAAAGTTTTTTTTATCACTTTCGCATTTATAATATATGGATACTAGCGGCCCGCGCCAGCTTCGCAAGGGCGCAGTTTTTTTTTTTCTAATTTCCCTAATTTTCTTTCATGCTTCTTTTATGCACGTACAGACATTCCGGCGACTTTGTGTGAAGGAACTGGCCTAGTCCAGACTCAACCTAGCAGATTAAGCAGACTCCTCCCTTCAGTTAACTAGGTATCTAAATTGCATTTAATGTCAATTAAATATTTTTACGTTACTTTTCAGAAAACTAAATTAGATATTTAGACGACTTCCATAAACAATTTATTGCAACAAGCTATAAATTGTTGATTACATTTCTATTAAAAAAATTGGAAAATACGAAAGTTTTTAACAATGCTACGTTACCTATGCAGATAAATCCCTCCCTATCTGAACATTTTCATTTCCAAATCCAAATAAGGTGCTATCAGCACACCAATTTATAACTTCCCCTACACCTTTAAGCAGTATAAAACTTTTAAAGTAAAAATAATTAAACCCTCCCGCTAACAATGCCTACCTTTTCTTCAAACAAAACAAAGCAGAGCAAATTTTCGCTTTAGAGCAATCAATACATGTCTGAAAAACAATTTACAGTAAGAAAATCTAAGATGTCGCTAAAACAAAGGGCCGAGAGCTACGCCCAAATACATGCTGCTAAAGAATTATATGGATTTCCAAGAAATTGGAAACCCGAAAAAATAATTACATTGTGGTGACAACACTACGACAATAAATACACTAGCAATACTGATGCATTAGAGTATTTTGGAACAATAAAAAATAACATGTAAAATCGAAATCTTAAGAAAGCGTTTTTTTTTAAACTTACTCAATACAGTGATGGGGTCTACTATGAGTTTTGCCGATAGTGATTAAACTATTGGATAATTAATTATATTTGATTATTTTAATTTTCGTATACTAACTGACAAAGTGGGAACGTACCTATAGGTGCATTAGATATGAGAAATTTAATTTACAGTCGCATTGTCGTCTCCACGATTTTGCTTTGTTTTGTGAATTGAGATAGTTTCAATATGTACTAATGAAATAAATCTGTTTTTCCGAATCCTTAATCGAAATCTATTGTTTTTTTTTATATATATTATGCTATCTAGATCGTTTTTAAGTAGGACTTTCATAAATTATTTTCATGCCTAATTAATATTAAAATCATTTATGAATAATTCTATAATAATATAATAATTTTTCTTGTGGAAAAGATGTACTTAGATACATTTAGTCATAACAATAACACAGTTCACTATCTTAGCTAGGATTTCAATGTTTTAACACAATATTTTTGTGCCTTGATAAGAGTGGATTTTTCGTAAGAATATGATTCGGTAAAAAAAAAGATACAATAATAGTTAAAAGTGCCTAAGAAACAGCTACAGCAGTTCCATTTCACTACGCCATTTGTCGTCAGATAAAAAAAAAAGAAAACAAAATTATTTCTTCCTTAAAACTTATTTCCAATGAACAAACATAACCCCTTTTAAAATTCTATTACGTACATCCATCGTGTAACGTACAGGTGGGGGTGTTCCGCACCCCTTTTTAACCCTTTCGGGGTCCAACCGTTTCTTCTTTACATTTATTTCTTATGGCCTGTTTCTTCTTCTTAAATTATAAAGCTGAGCGAGGATTCAACGGGTTTGATACTTGGTTAGATAATTATTTTAATTTTGAGTTTTCTTTATGTCTTTAGTTTCTGCGTATCCCCATAAGAAAGAGGCGTGAGTATATGTATGTTATTTTTTATCAAAATAACGTTGTTGTTTTTATATTTAGTATAGCCAATGGATCATTTTCTGACTAATATAAAAATTGCAAAAAAAATACAGTATTTCTTAATTCGTAATCATGGTTTACAAGCACTTACATCACTACAACAAATATGTGTAATATAAATAACAAAGAACTACGTGTAATTTTCTGATTTCCATCAATTTCGCAACACAAATTTTTATTCAATCAAGATTCTAGAAGCATCGATTTCACTCATTCATGCCCATTTCGGTGTCACCTATTCTAAATGTTATATTTCACATCTCGTTCATTTAAAAACTTGAAATAAACTCATTAAATACAAAATCGACACATTTAAACCCCAAAAACCGTCTTCCGAAACAACAAAGAAAACGCTCAAGACTGTTCGGTCAGCGTCTACCGGCAGCCGAAATGATGTTACAAAGGCGCGGAACTGGGCTAACACAAGTTTTCTATATTACAGTGCGTACCACCCCCTCCACCTCCCTTCTACCCCCCCGAAAGGGTTACGACCCACCTTTGAAGATGCGCAGAGCTTTTTCTATAATTCTCCTCTGCTAAGCGATTTGAATTTCGTTAAGTCTCGTATTTCGAGCAAAAAATAATTGTTTGAACCGATTTTCGAGTGTTTCGCCCATTCGTTGGTATATTTCTTGTTTTTTGTGTCCGCGCTGTAAAGGTGTGTTCTGGTGTGTACGAAACTTTTGAAACATGGCGCACATTATGGCCATGTCGAGGTGGTTTGACAACAGAAATAAAGATGGCTTACGATGAATTGAATGTTGTTGCCCTTACATAATGTCTTGTTGATGAAGTTGGACAACAGTTATATATCCTCAATAAGGTCACGTTAAGTTTATTCTGATAACAGCTATAGAGATGACTTTTCAGGGCTTGACAACGTATGTTCATGCCCTAACATAATGTCTTGTTGATGTAGAAGGACAAAAGTTTACTGATAATTATGAGATACTTACGTCATACTTGACGACTGAGGGACTTCAAGTATAGTCTGTGCTATGACGTTTGTTGAATTTATGGGTTTTGTGATAGGGTTTTTTAAATCTAGTGATTAAATCTTAACTCAAACAATCCTATCCTATCCTGAACAAATGTCTATTGAAGATTTGTTGTTGATTTAAATTATTGTACGATTTATGTAATTAAATTAATTTCGTAAACTCATTTTTTTGTTTGTGTTTGTGTGGAATGTTTTTTTTTATTTATTTTGTGTAAATTAAGATACAAATTATTGTTAACGAATTAATGCCTCGACGTGTCGACTATTACAAATCAGTCCAAGACCAAATCAATGTAACTGTTACTAAGCAAACCAATATACTAACTAATAATAATTTTCATCGTTCAAGGCCGAATATTCTCTTATCAATACTGATCTCCCTTAACAATTTAAACAAATATTGTGTCAGTAAAACGCACCCTAAACCTGACTTGGTAGAGTTTTCACTAATCCTTTTTCTTTCACAAGGTTGAATGGTTCCGTCCACTCATTTATTTACGTTCGTTACATTTTCGCTTTGGTTTTCATTGTTTTGCGTAATTCTGTCGCTACGGTTAAGAAACCGTAAAGTACCTTGTTTCAAATGTTGGCTACGTACATAGGTATTTATTTCGATAATTTTGGGCTGAATTTTCAGAGGTGACCTACACTCAGATTTCACCAGTTTAAAATTTAAAGTTAATGATCAATCAAAAACATTCACAAACGTTTCTATTCTAAAAGTGAACACTTGAACTAAGAATGAGTCGATATTCCTTCCATGATTTGACATCACTTCTTCATGATAAAAAAATACGTCGAAAACACTTTCAATCAGACTTTTATTTCAAAAAGATTCATCAACTAGAACTATTCTAAACATTTCATATCAGCACTTAAGACCACATTAATACTTCTAACAAACAAACTGAGGTAACTAATTTCAGATAACAAGGCGTCCAACAATTAAGAAGACTCAACACGCATAATTCATCATTTGCCCCTACTAAAGATGTGTGCGAGTTTCATACGCGTTGTATGCGAGATTCATTTTAGACAGCGGCTCTCTTTGATAAATCTATATCGTACCGTTTACGAAACTACCAGGTGACTAGACATCACATGTAGCAATTTGCACTCATAATAATAAGGAATAAGGAAAATATCGTGATGAAGGTTTTGAGTATGGTGGAGTTAGAGAAGGCCAAAGAAACGATGGATGGACTGTGTGAACGATGACATGGCTAGAAAGGCAATGACTAACAAGATGACGACTAATAAAGGAGTCATCATCTGCCTAGCCTTTCCCCAACTATATTGGGGTCGGCTTCCAGTCTAACTGGATGCAGCTAATACCAGTATTTTACATGGAGCGACTACCTGTCCGACCTCCACAAGTCCACAACTCAGTTACTAGGTAATACGATACCCCTTGGTAAGACTGGTTGTCAGACTTTCGGGCTTCTCACTACCCGTAACGACTGTCAAAGATCCACGAATGACAGCCGGGACCAACGGCTTAACGTGCTTTCCGAGGCACGGAGGGGTATCCGGCCTCGTAGTAAGCGGGCAAGCGTAGCTTAACCTGTGCGGCTGTTATTATTTAGCCACGGGAATAAAGAAGTGTAGATGAAAAATACATGTTGCGCCGACCACAAACAAATTGGGATTCGAGAAAGAAAATAGCAATATGCAGTAGGTTAAAAAAAAAATTCGAAGTTTTGTAGCTCTAATGATGTATTGTGGATTGTGATTTTCGATATAACAAAACGTAGGTTAGTAGAACTCGTGAACAAGGATCTTTTTCTTCATAAAACTATAACTGGCCTCCAAAAATGTTGTGATTTACAGAAAGCTATTTATTAATTATTTCGCTTCTCTTTTATGGACAATGGCTGTTGATTACCTATAAATGCTTTCTGATTCTAACTACGTACTGGGAAACAATTTATTTTCATACGACATTAAACTTATAAGTAAACAAACAAAAAAAAACTAAACAAAAAACAACGAAAAAAATACAGCCGAATTGAGAACTTCCTCCTTTTTTTGAAGTCGGTTAAAAATACACATCGCCTATGCGTTTTTATACTTTGATTAGATCTACATTTTTTCTGTCAAACCTCTCGCTTTACCATCGCCAAAGACTCTAAATCAACATTAACGATAAATGTCTATCTAAGGTACAAATTCAGTATTCCCGTTCAGCCAATAACTAAGGCCGTCGTAAAGTAAACTAAGTTATTTTGTCAATCGACATAATAAAGATACCAAGCCGAACAGACTAATATTTTGTTACCGATATGCTAATAACATTAAATCGATGCGACGTAGGTACCTAGCTAATGAAATCGACAAATGCGTCATTTTACATAGAATTGTATGGATTTCTCATAGACTTATAAAAAAAGATGGACTCCGCGCCACGCATATCGAAAGTGACACCAAATTGTCATGCAATACATTACTATTGCATGACAATTTGATGTATTGTATTTTAATTATGTACAGACGCCAGCACATCAAGCTACCCGAAACTGTCAAATTTTGCCAATCAACATTGAACCTTATACTTTAGGGATAAAGTTGAAAATCTATTAAAGAAATTTGACAGATTGTAGTAGCTTGATGTGCTGGCGTCTGTACTAAACTTATGATATGAATTTTGTATGCCTCAATGGCAGGACATAGCAGACTTACCTGTAACTAGCACACCATCTTATGAACCTATGATCCACAATAAATTATTTGAATTTATTTGAATTTATATTCGCAAAAAGTACTTATATTCATATTCAGGGACACTCAAAGGTGCCAGCAGAAATGGGCAGTTATCTTTGATAATCCAGTTTTCAGTCCATTCTTTCTACTATTGCTATTCTATTACTTATAGTAAGTGAAGAAAACCAGTATAATTACCTGTATAAAACAACAATACACCATCAAAACAATAGTAGGGGCTCATCTCGCGAAGATACGCGATAGAACACGCGTGTCCCGGACAATCGTTTAAGGAAGTGCTTGTATAGCATGGAGTGGCATTTTATAAGGGTGCTTGAAGGAAGAAGGTCAGCCATGTTTTTGGATTATGTGTTAGATAACAATGTGGGTTATTGATTTTTGTATACCTTTTTTAGGAAGAGGTTAGGACTTTTAAACCGGTTTTTAAAAGCATTTCATTTTGAGCAACGGAAATACTTATTTGTTGTTAACCAAGTATAGAATTGAAAATAATTTCAATAGATTTTGCTAGAAGTTTATTATGTTCCCTACATTTTCACCCTATTATATAAATGTCCTAAGCATCAGCCAGCCAGTTCATTAAATGTTTTACCTATTAGACGCATTGGCTTAATATCATTCAGGCTGCTAGTTGAACGGCGTGGCGACGTTTAGTTAAAAGGCTAGGCAGTTAACTAAATGGCTAATTACGCTAGTTGGTGGTAACATATGCATTTGCAACATTACATGGATTGCTATTAAACTCAGTCCTTTCATGTACAGACGCCAGCACATCAAGCTACCCGAAACTGTCAAATTTTTCCAATCAACTTTGAACCTTATGTTAGCGATTAAGTTAAAAATCTTAGCGATAAAGTTAAAAATCTATTAAAGAAATGTGACATATTGTAGTAGCATGATGTGCTGGCATCTGGTACTTTACGGAATAATAACACACGGACATTGGTCATACATAAGTTGTACAGACGCCAGCACATCAACCTACCCGAAACTGTCAAATTTTCCCACTCAACTTTGAACCTTATACTTTAGCGATAAGAAATTTGACAGCTTATAGTAGCTTGATGTGCTGGCGTCTGTACAATTCTTCTTTTATCACCTTCCAAAATACATTCATTCAAGTCATGTTGTACATGTTATACAACCATTATTTAAATATTTTCTAATGCTACCTTTATAATACAAATGTCGGTTTATAAAAATGTCTGCCACCTATAAGGCCGTCTCCACACTTCACAACAGTGAGATAGTCTCAACAATCTGTCTTCCTCAGAGCTGTCAGCGGCACCTATGTGCATGAGGCACGTTGTGCGCCCCGTGTGTGCACGCCGTTATTATTGTAATCGTTGTTTGTTTCGTTAATGTATTTAGATTGCTTTTATTTTTGGTTTACCTTGATAATAAAATAAAGAAATACAGAAAAATATTTTATTTGGGACATACACAGGAACTAACAAAGTTACATTCAAAAAATATAAAACCAAAAAAAATATTTGTGCGAAGCAAAAAAGGCTCCTATCTCAGCATAATGCTGCGATATTTAAAAAATAAATACCGTAGCGCTAGTATCACATCAGGACAAAATTAATAATAAGACAAAGCGATATCATGTTTAACTTTGGATATACAATTTCAAACAGTGGAGTAATACCCTCCTTCCATGAAAGAAATATCGACTAGTGCCACCTTAATGGAATTTCGGTAACGGAAATATCCTCTAAGAGCATACTGTACCTTAATAAATAAATTTAACTCAGTTCCGTTTTTACAAGAGGTTGATTATTTGTTTTTTTTAACGAATAATATAAAAATATATTGAAAGAAAAATTTAAGTACAGTGTGTAAGTAGTCCCATGTCAAGAATATTCGCGGTATTTTTGGTAAATACCTGCTTCCTTTTTTAAGTCGACCCTATAACATGGGACTTAAACAATAACTGGCGAACTGTGGGTGCACTGTAGAGGTACACCTTTGCCGTACCCTTCAAGGATTCCAGACCCGATGTTATGTACTTTCCTATAACATTGTTTAATGGTTTAGCAAGTAACCATTCTCTTTTCGTACGCAGTTACGCATTGTTTGTTAACAGGGGAAAATATATAAAAGAACAGATAAGGCCATTACATATAAATTAGTTTGGTATGTAAATCTTTTATCATTACTCACAGTCTTAATTTCCACTTCTTATCAGTCAAGTACTAACACCCCATACTTTGAAACTGTATCATTTTATTTTATTCTTTACCTCAAAGCGGTAAGGTCGATAATTAAGTGGCAAAAGCATTTATCTAAAGGAGTCTAAGTTAACGCTATCGTGAACGACTTCAGTGACGCGTGAAAGAATCAAGAAAATGACTATTTTTTGTCGGGAATTGCGTATGACGAGACAGTTCTTATATAATTTGCCTACAAGCTTGAAGCCTCTGGAGGGACGGCTATTTTTGTATGAAAAATTGCCTAAAAAAGTATGGAAAAAATCTTTTAAAACCACAAATCACGATTTACTAATTTTATTGATGCAAGACTCCGAGTTTTTAAGAGAATTCAGTAGTTAGGTTGGTAATTAAATGTGCAACAATATAGCAAAATTTCATCTGAAAATACAACTAAAAGCGAATATGCAATATCCAACTGCAAAATCAAAGTTATTTACCTAGTTGCGAGAATCGATAATGGATTAGAGGAATTGGCTGCTGCTGTAACCCAATTCTAACTAGCGCAGGATTATGACGTAATTCCAATATGCTGTCTTAGTTAGGAACAGACAGCCCGCGTCCCTGGGGTATTGTGGATGTGATGCAGCTAAAGGGTAGAATTAAATACTCTTTACTATGTACATCATATGGATTACAGATATAAATGTAGAAATTTCACATAAAGTGACAGAATGCGCGGCCTTAGCGCTAAAAACGGTCTTTTGAAGACAACCTTTGGATGGATACAAGTGGAGACAATACTGTATTCCAGGAGGTAAGACTCACGACTATTCAACAATTTTGATAACAAAATAAGGCTGAACCAGTAAGGTAATGAGTTTTTGCGATTCTGTTTATATTATTGGAATGAAAAAGCGTCCAGGAATTAAAAAAAATTACCTTTTTTTTTTGCGAAACCAATGCCAGGTGCAACATTCTAATATTGACCACTAAAAAGTGATCAATATTGTTATTCATTGAAAAAAAAACGAATACTGTATCCTTAAGGCCACCACAACAACCACACCTCCTTTGTTAGCACCATAAAAGAATTATTTGTCCAAAAGAAGGAAAAACTGACCAAATTCTTAGAAAGAAAAAGAAAATTTCTCCTTTATTTATTCTTTGATCGCGTCTCGTGGCAGTTTGAAAAGTGCGAGTTCGCCTAAAGTTTCAGCTAATGGGTTAAAAAGGAGAGAGGGGAGGTGACGGCTCGAATTTTTGGAAATTTCGAATATAATTAGAGGAGCGATCGCATTAGGGACGTCACTTTTGGTTTATGGGAGGCACGTCACGGCTAGAGATGGACCAAGTATCCGTCAGCCGAGTTTTATTGGCAGACTTGCGTAAACTTTGCAGTTTTGTCGTCAGGAAATGGCTTTTGTTTTTAGACAAAGAAATGCGTAGGATTAGGATGTGGGCAGCAGATTTGGACTGTTGGATATCAATAATATAAATTCTCTTGCAGACTCCCAATAAGATGTGATTAAAAACAATTCCCTCATCTGTCCTGTCTTTTCAGTTTGACCCCCCGTCTGATTAGATTTTTTCTGTAACTACGCTTAAATCTCTTAAATCCCTTCATCAACTGCCCTTAAAAAGTATATTTTCACCCACTTAGTTACAAACAGAGTGCTTATAAACTCCTCCACAATGACTTTTATCCTTCAAAAATTCTTATCTTGGTTTAGTTTTTTATTATTATTATAAGTTCAAATATCTTAGCTGTCAACTATCCATCTCTTTATTATCTTTAACCTGCAGCAGTTCACTGCTGGACATAGGCCTCTCCAATAGCACGCCATGCAGCCAAAACCTCTCTTATTTATTCCCTCTGCTAACCCAATACCATAATAATTCCATCCATGCTTCTTCGTCCACCCGCATGTAAACAGGGTGTTTACAAAGTTCTCCTTCGGAAAATTAAAAAGTCAAACAAACTGCTTGCCATGCGCGTTCCGTGCCATTGGCCACACATTAATATATATTAAGGCGTACACTTGGTATTCACCCTCTTTCTGAAGACACGTGCTTTGTCTACATACTTGAATAAAATCATGCTTATGATATTGCAATTAACGGGGAAAGACATTTGGGAAAAACTGTGAACGTTGAGTTTCAGAAAAAACAAGTGTCTATGGTAGTAGTGATGGAAGAGAAAGATACAGATAAGAAAACAATAGAAGCTGTCAAGTTGTAGGAAGCACATTTCTCTAATTAGAATGCCGAAGATTATTTTGCCGAGGTTGTTCTTAAAATATTGAAAGTCGAATTTGAAGCAGATCTTCTTAGTAGACAAAAAGCCTACAATGTGTGTGATGCTAATGTTATGAAAGATCACAAACGTAAAGAAAAAATACTTATAGAAAAGTAAACAAGCCTTTAAATATTAAAACTAGCAGATACCAATGCCATTTGTAAATATATCAACTTTTCCATAAAGTAATATCAGAATATGGGACAAAAAAGAACATTCAATAAAATCCAAAAGAACTAATATTCAATCCACCTAGTTACACAATACATGACAGAATAACACGCAAGCCAAAACTTCTACATCAAAATACCTTTGAATAATACCAATTTATAAAAGTACATATTCCAAATAATTTTTAACAAAACCAATAATTTGAAAGCTTAATATTATGCTAAACGTAAGTAACATGGTACGGTGTGGTACAAACCTTCGTGCATGGATTTTAATTATTATCATGTACCGAATACGACTCCTAATAAATGTCATTATGAAGCTGTATTACCACCAGCTAATGTGCCACCTGGAGAACTAGACATGCATCCTTATGTTGGAGGCAAAGAGTTTGTTTTTGTGTACCTGCAAGTTGCTCGATGGTAAATATAACTTGGTCCTGATATAGTTCTTTAATGGAACCGCAATGTCATGTGCGTGACAATGATGGTACGTAAATAATATAGTTTAACGTTGTATATGGATGCAAGGCTAAAATAGCCTTTTGTATTGAAAGTTTTGTTGGAATTTTTGCATCGAAAACTGTGTACTTATGATTATTATCTAGTGATTTAGATTGCAGAAGTTCTCGTTTAAGACAGCTATTAAGGTGACTTGTGCTGTTTCGTAATTTCTGCAAATGTTTAAGGTGAGTACTTTCACATGACAAATGAATATCGTTGCTTACTTTGTGCTAGTAGAAGGAATGGCATACGACTTCGTGGCTTTTCATGCTTGCTTCGTTATGATTTATTATTTTATACTTTTTATTAGCGGATGATAATGTTAACATGTCAAGCCATAGAGCTTTTTTTATTTTCTGAAACTAGTTATCAACTTAATTTGGTTCTATTTTGACACTGACGCTTAGCAAGTCCCAGACTAACTTTTTGTATTTTCCTTGCCTCTGGGTTACCTTGTTTTTTTTAATTGTACTGATGATCTTATTATAATAACTTTACCTATGAAAAAACCTAAACTTTTTTTTTCCGTTAACCTATATTGTCCCACTGCTGGGCAAAGGCCTCCTCCATATTTTTCCACTTTTTGTTAGTAAAGAAAGAAAGAAAATGTATTTATTGCGACTCATAAAACAAGATAAATAAAAAAAAACAAAATGAACAATGAAACAGAAAGTCCTATACGAGGCCAAAAGGCTCCTATCTCAGCATGATGCTGCGACATTTAAAAAATAAATACCTAAACTCTAGATTTTTAATTTGCTAAACTAAAATGATACAGCTGCGATCGATCTTTGTTTGTCAACATGACATTGTTTGGTTTATATTACCTGTCATTTTATCTTAGCAAAAAGAAATCAGAGTATACATAGGTAGCATATTAATTTCAACAACAAACATTCACATAAAACCTTCACCCAATAATTAAAATAAATATTAATACTTACCATAAACATATAGCCCACCTTGATCGTCATCCGAATATCGAGCCACCAGTGAACAATAAGAACCAGTAGGCTGCATAACGCGTTTGCGCGCACAACACCCTTAAAAAAGGGGGGCAAGACGGCAGGGGGGCAGGCGGATTTAAGTCCTACCCTTTAAAAGATTCCGTCGTCCTCCCATTTTTAAGACTTTACAATACCGACACACACATCAGGGGATTCTTAGCTTATTTCTTTAGGGTGTGTATGTGTGTGTGTGATTGGATTTTTCCGTGTTTCCCGTAATTAGTGAGGGTCTCATTAGGGATGTGGGATGAGTCGTAATGAGGTCTTCTGAGGACATCGACCGTTTGAATGTAGATTGAGACACGCGAGCGTAATGATATGAAAGTGAGAGTGGTTTAGAAAAAATGTTTGCTGTTTCGTAATGAAATTAAAAGTTTTCTTAAAAAAAAACATACTATGAAAAGTTTCATTAACTCTCCAATTTTATATACAACTTTTCACATTTTTATTATATTCTAGGCTCTCAAGCTGGCCTAATAAAGACATCGCCTATACGCTCAAAAGGGTTTACTGATAAGACCACATAACAAATTAAAAAAAAATCGACTACCAGTATTTTTACCGGCATCATCCCTTTCAAAATTAGAATGCAGCAAATGTTGGCGACAGAAAGAAGCACAGTTATAGTAAGTACCAGTAATGCTATTCTGTAAAAATCTCAAGGAGGAAACTTAGGTGAAGTGAGCTGTCAATGATGTCAATCGCTAGCATCAGGTGGAATGACAACTCACTTGTAGCTCACTTCACCTAAGTTATCACGGTGATCCTTTTGCAGAATAGCACCGCAGGTAGATAATTCTCAGAACCCTATTCATTCACAAGAGCGAGTAGATTTCTGGGAAATTTATAAATTAATACTAAAAACCTATTAACAAATTAAATTCCACGTAATACGTAAACAAGTTCAGATTGGAACTGGTACTGGTATTTTTGCAGCAGTACTCAAATAGCGCTCCAACGCTAATTGGCAGCCGATGACGCTTTGTTATTGAACTCGGTGACCGGAAGTTTCTAGTGTTGTTTGGACTTGGCCATTTTAATAGCCATAGCGTACAACCCTAATTATTTAATGCTGCATTTTTCATTGAAGTGAAAACTTCTCTAAGCGCATTGGGCATTTTTTTTTAATGGGAAAAACCATTGAACTCGCGCCACTGTTATTACGGTAACAGTGGCGCGACACCGCTTCGGATGTGTTCGGCTGTCCTCGGGATGTACTCAGTTTTAATGTATATCCGATACGTTAGTGAGTGATGGCAAAGTATTCTGTTTCTGTATTTTTTTTTTTCACTTCCTTCGGCACTCCCGGAGTGCCACTGTCTTTTTTTTTTAGTTTTGCGTGGATTTACTATTTTTTTTCAACGACAGACGAGGCGTACTTGCTTGTACACTAGTTATACCTAACCTACAGTATGCTATGCAATATGTATGCTTAGGCCTCACTTTAAACAGATAACTTAAACATTACTCTCCTTCAGTCTGAGGTAGTCGGGTAAGCAAGTAATAGCTACTGAATGAGCTGTGGGCCTAAATAACCACTACGTGAAGCCCTGACATAGCCAGAAGACATCGCGGCAGACCCCGTAAAAGATGGCGGGACGAGCTGGAGAAAAGTGAACCAGTTTAGGCCTGGATCTAAAGAGCTGGAAGGCCTTTGTTTAGCAGTAGGATGATGCAGGCTAACAGTGGCAGTAACTGAATTATTCTTCTTTGTTCTTGGGGCTCTGTCTCGTATACGGTTTTAGCATTATGCTGAGCGATGGTTGATTTGCGTAGATATGACGCTAATAAACGTATATTTTTTCTTTCATTATGGTTTCGCAAAAAAAGTGAAGGATATTTTCGAGACATACTTAGATGCCCCATTATTGCACATCTGGTATGACAGCGGCCACTGATCCAAAACACTGCAATAATGCAAGCAGAACATCAAAACTGAACTGATTTTGCAGAAAGCCCTCCAAAATACATAAGACCTCTTTGTACACACACGTTCTTCTTGCCGTGATAAACTACGATTTATTCGCCGTGTGTAGGCACGGTCGTCAATACTAAATGGATCACTATGCAAGTTTGTTAACAGACACGTTTCTACCGTACACGGTACGAATCCGTGCCGTGTAAAAGGGCCTTACCCAAGCAATACCAAAAAAACCACAAAAAATTTAAAAAATCTGCACCAAAACGCGGTGAACATTCATTAAGGTTGACGTGTCGGACGTGCAAGTTCCCACATGTCACAGTAAACAGTACGCCCTTGTATGTCCCTTATGCCCCTTTTAGTCCTTAGTCCCTGTATGCCCCTGTTTGCACACTGCGTGCCCCTTTGAATACTAAGTAACTGAGACTTTTTATTTTACACAATGAGAATTATGTTTCCACTTTTTAGCTAGTGGAGTATCATGTGAATTGCGTTTTTGGGTTTACGGTACTGATTTTTGAAGTAGGTACTCATATGAGTACTTGAGTATGGACGTTTTGGTCTGATACTATTTTTATCTGGTCGTTGTGGTGTAATTTAGGGTAAAACGTTTTTGTGAACAACAAATAGATAAAAAGGTAAGCCAAACATTAATAATGACAAATTGTCTAGAAAATTTTGAATTAAAACTAGGAAATTCAACGAAAAACTGAATGACAAATAACAGCAAATAACACTCAAATTTATTTTTAAGTCATTCTTGTACCTACCTGTTTGCGATAGATATAGAGACACTTAGACATTTTTAATAGTTCCTTTATTTTTCATTAATTTACTAGCTTATGCCGGCGAATTCGCCCGCGTAAAATGTCTTGTTCCCACGAGCCACCCCGTCGCATTGCATCGCCTGCCCCGCTCTATTACATCGTTTCCGCGTAGCGTTCTTTCTGATTGTTTTCTTTCGGCTCGGTTCCTAAGGGTCATAGCGTGATAGACTACAGCGTTCCTCAAGAATTGGGCTATCAAATGCAAAAAGATTTTTTCAAATCCGACTTGTATTTCCAGAGATTAACATGTTCAAACAAACAAACTCTTCAGCTGTATTATTAGCATACAGGAAGATTTTTTTATAATCATCCAAATTTTTACAGGGTGTTCTACCCATGAATACGAACAACTTTCACTATGGGACTAAATCTGAAATCACGAAAAATAAATCAGCTGTTTCATACATTTTGGTCAAGTAGGTATTGAACTTTTGTATGAAACAGCTGATTTTTTTTTCGAGATTTCTGAGTTGGTCACATAGTGAAAGTTTTTCACAATCATGGGTAGAACACACTGTAAAAATTTGGATGGTGATTAAAAAATCTCCCTGTTTAAACGTATGTATAAAAATTCTTCACAAAAAAATTAAGAGATACCTAAAAGAAATATTGAAGATTTTCAAGTGCTCTATTTCCATCAAAAAGAGGTAGGTACCACTCCTAATTAAAATATTGTGGCTCCCGATACCAATACCTCAAGTTTTAAGTCAGTAGGTATCGGTTACCCATTCAAATACCAAGTTATTCAAAGAGCCAGTCATTCTCTGGATACTGAAGTGTGTCCGACATGGTTTATTGCCTCTTTGCCTATAAAATTTTGCTTACGACATTTGCATTTTCTTGGCTGTACTTATGACCATATAAACATTAACGATCGTTATAATTTTGTCAATACAAGCCGTGTACAGACGGTGTCTAAAGTTAGTTGCCTTTGTTGTTAGTTTCAGAAGTGTTTGGTTATTAAAATAATAATTGTAGAAGAACTACTTCTTTTAAGTTAAGTGTTGAACTGGTTGGTTGTATTGATTAAAACGGACATTTATGCACTTCGCTGTGTTTATTATTTCAGCGTGGCACTCGTGGGCTGCAGCTGAAAATCATCATCAGGTGGTGATATTGTGTTGTCATCTGACATTAGCTGAGGCCCTATTGGCATTACAAGAATTGTTTTCTGTTAATTATAGTTTAACGTTGCAGTTTTGACATTGGAAATGTCTTTTCGTTCGCTCCAGTGTAGGCTCCCATTTCACGAAAAAGTGCGATCCCATGATATCTCGGAGAGTTTTAAAGATATGATATTCAAAAAAGGCTCAAAAGACATGTATTCACGAGAGCTGTAAGGTGCAAAATAAATTATTCGAGAAAGTCATCATCATCTGCCTAGCCTTTTCCCAACTATGTTGGGGTCGGCTTCCAGTCTAACCGGATGCGTTGCAGTATTCGAGAAAGTCAAAAACGAAAAAAGTTATGATAGAAATAGTGAAAAAAAAAAACGATTTTTTTATTTTGTCGCTCTATATTTTGGAAATGAAGAATGATTTCAAAAATTTGAGAAAAACTCGACTGACGTTTTTATTTTGTACCTAACCTTTTCCTTAACCCGACGTTATCGTCGCTCAGCGACAATATTTTTTCGAATTCCGTAGATTAATTTCCAATGTGCTCGATAGTCGTGTGAGGCACGAATTCAACGAATTTTTTCTTTATACACTGGCTAATCTTTATATCACATTACTCTAGTACACCTGTCAAACGAATACGTATTTTGCGATTTTGATCTTTATTAGCTACTAGAATTGTCGCACTGACAGGTGTCAGAAACGCATTCTCTCGGCGGCCGGACTGCTTTAGAATAAAGCTGAAGAGTTTGTTTGTTTTGAACGCGCTAATCTCAGGAACTACCAGTTCGCTTTGAAATTCTTTTTGTATTTGATAGCCCAATTCTTGAGGAAGGTTATAGGCTATTTAACATCACGCTGCGACCCATTGGAGCCGAGCAAAAAGATACATTGTTAGAATGGGGCCGAAATTTCACGCGGAAGACTTCGTGGGCTAACTAGTTATTAATAAAAATAAATATACTTTAGACTAAATGTTTATGATGTTATTTATCATCCAAGGATGTAAACTTCTACATTCAAGTAGATAAACTCTGCACAGAGTTGTCATGATAACATATTTCTAAATCTCTATGTTCTATGTTATGGGTTTGGTTTTCGCACTTAGTCCTTCAGTGGACCATTGTGCGTGGGCCATGGCGGCTGTTGGTGGTTATTCCAACCAGCCCACCTCCCTCCAGAAGCTGATTAGGTCTCCTGGTCTTTTGAGAACATCTGTGTACGATCTGGGTGTCCCGAGGGTTTGTGACCTAATCTGGGTGACGCCTGTGCACTCAAAGAGCACATGCGCAATGGTTTCAGTAACCTTCATGCAAGCTCTGCACAGGGGGCTATCCGTTATGCCTATTGTGTGGAAGTGAATGTTTAGCGAGCAGTGTCCCGTGATGGTCCCCGTCACCAGGCGCAAGCCTTTTCGAAATCTCATAATATGGTTTCATTAATATTCCGACGACGATACTGTATACACAACATAGCATTCATATCGCACTACATTCTGTTTAAGCCGCTCCACATTTTAAACAATAGAAAACACAATTTTGAGGCAAAAGCGATTCTTTAGTCAAATATCAAAGAAATCGTTAGCGTGAACCCGAACGTTGGCAAAGTTGAAATAATAACAAATAAACGAGCAGAACAAACGGCGCTTAAACGTTTTAATGCTAAAACAATGAGGACTTCTAATAATAAATTATTGAATTTGTCCCGCTTTGCGTAACGACGATACGCCAAACGAGAGTTGTGTGATTTATTTGAGAAAGTGTTCAAATATTATAAGTATCACAAATTAATAGAAAAATATTGCATGAACAGAACAATTATTTTTCCATTCTGTTGTAATAGAATATAAATCTAATTGAAATTACCTCGCAATTCCTCTCTTCATAACAGCATAACTATGAGGGTACTTGGAACTAGGAAATAGTGTAGTAAATAGTACTAATTACTTCAACATAGAACGTATGTTGAAGTACTTAGTACTCCTCCAGCAGAGTAAAATATTGTTTTCTAATTCCTGAAGGAATATTCCCAGGAACAATTAGTATTGAAGGAATTATTCTCGAAACTCAGTGAAATATCGAAACAATATTGAAGCAGGCAATTGTTTGAAGCTCAGCTAGAAACTGTCGTAAAAATATTAACTTCATTATATTTTTTGTGCTATCCTGTAAAGTACACTTGGAACCTCATTCAAGTCATCATCATTTCAGCCGAAAGACGTCCACTGCTGGACATAACCAGCAAGGCACCGCCATTTAGTTTGGTTCATTCAAGTGACCGCACAAAATTCGAAAGCGAACTCATTTGTTTTTAAGAAATAAGCGATTATTCCATAAAAAAAACAAATGAATTCGCTTCTCGTATTCACATCTCAACACTGTTCGAATTTCGAAGGGATATGTTTAGAGAACACTATTTTTAATTATAGTTCCTTAAATTCACACCTCAACATCACCGTTCGAATTTCAAAGTGATTTTTAGAGAGAAAAAAAGTTCCTAAAGGTCTGCTGAATTTCCATAAAGTAAGGTTTACATTTAACGCTATTACTCGTCTCTTCACCTCATTACGTTGTCACTATAGCGAGTTCCTTTTATTGGTAGAGTTTCTTATCGCACTCTGCACACTTGGCGAGTAGACCGAAAAAAGTGTAACATTTAGACCGTCATGTCACTTTTTCCAAGTAACAAAAGTGTCGTCGCAAAAGCGACCGCCCCTGAGACGACCCACTGACCGATAGGAACTTAGTTCCAACCGGCTGGCACCCTAATTGCGTAAGGTACTATCTATCAGAATCTGAATCATTTTGAAGGATATTACTAATTCATTGCTTCATTATGTTCGAAAAATTTGCCTGCTCTGCAACGTAAATAACGCAATGGATGTTGTTGTACTGTCAAAATCAAAGCCGTTCCTACTGTTAGTGTATTACGAAGTTACCCTTCGGGAGTTCCGGTTTTTTACATACCTACATGATAACATTGACATGTCATGCATGTTTTGCATAAAAACGAAATGTAATAAATATCTAATTTGAGCTACTCCCAATCAAAACAAAAGAACCGCCACTAAACAATCCAAAAAAGTCACGTAAAGCCAGGGGCAGGACACTAATTTCGGCATAAATATTAAGGCCGAACGCCGAATTTTAAAGGCGGCAATTTGAACCTACACTCTCATCCTGATCGCAGGATAATTTATCTTAACGAAAGAAAGGGGTGGCCAAGGGGATGAGGTGGGTACTCGCCCAAAAATTGGGTAAAAATGTTGCCAGCCAGCGATTAAACCGTTGGGGGAGATGCGTCGTATTAATCACCGCCCAGGCGTCTTCGTGGATTCTCGCGGTATTGCTATAGAGTTGTAAATACCTACTTTCTACATGTGTATTTTCAGGTGAGACTAACAATGTGATGTTTCTGATAAGTAGAAATATTGTGGTACCTAGCTTCATAAATAAATTTTAACTCATTGATAGCGAAAACGGGTTGGTTTATAACTCCTTATAATTTAGAAGTTTTTGAGAGAAATATTATATTCTTAGGGATCAGAAGAGGTTAATATTAAAAAGAAAACAAGGCACTAATCAACCTAAGAAGTTTTATTCCTTACAAATGATTTTACTTAACAAAATTACAAATAACAAAAACAGATATACACAAAACTTGAAAGTACTGAAACTGATAATATTTAAAACAATTACTAAGCACTGCTAAAACGTCCGTCACGTCCGAGAGCCAAACACCGAGTGAATTAAAACGCAACCGTCCGTTTTATTTAAACCCTCCCACTCGGCCCAGTTTGCTGGGTAGGAGTATTATTTAAGACGGCCGTTCCTGATCGCGCGGCGTCCTCGACCGCAGCATTTCTTGCATCATTGGTGTCAAATCCATTTCTCGCATCAATCGATTCATCTCTAGGGACCAGGTCATTATCATTTTGCTCATGCTCTAAAACACATAAATAGAACTTGTAAGTAATTTACCCAGTTTCGTGTTATAGTCTAAAGCATATATCTTGGAGGAAAAAGAAAATAACTTCCATGTATTTTTTTTTTTTTTGTTATCCGTTCCATGGGCGCAAGCGTGCACTCAAGCGCCCATAGAAAAAGGTCTATCGAAAACTGTTAAAATGCTTCAGACCAAACACGAATAAAAAATTAAATTCAGTGCATCGCGAATGACAGAATCCGGATTTCCAGCACTCGCCATACACTGCCACTTGACAGAGGCCCCAAACAAGTTTGCTTGTCATTTTCACGTATTCATAGCATAGGCCCTAACGTTTGCATACTACGACTACGTGACACATAAACACACTTTCTCATAAGAGCAAAGCTGTTAAAACAGAGACCCATACCTTTGTATGTTCTCTCAGTGGTCTAAACACATTAGCACCACTGGCGTCTAAAACAGAGACCCACACATTAGTATGTTCTCTCAGTGGCCTAAACACATTAGCACCACTGACGTCACTCACCACTCTCGAAGAAAGCTGAGCATGCATCCGGCGTCCACTCGCCTCGCCACAACATCATATGTTCTGCCGCAGCTTGGGTCTTCTTTCCGTAAGAGCCAGCTAGTAACACTAACTCGTAGCGGTGGCACGGTAGCGCGCGAACAATCTTGTAAGGTCCACGCATGCCGGAGTCCAGTTTGCCGGTGATTTGTGCAGCCTTACTTACAAACACAAAGTCGCCGACGGCAAAGGTGTGTGGCTGCCGGCGATCTTCATTAACGTAGGCATCCTGACGCTGTTGATTGACTGCAAGCAGCTCAGATGCTCGTTTTCTGCGAAGAGTTAAGAGAGCCTCTCGATTGAGATTAGATTCATCAAGTGCCACATCTCGCACTAAGGATCTAATGACCGGAGTAGCTGCGTCGATACCGACCAGTAACTGCAGTGGTGAGGTCTGCGTAGAAGCTTGTTTGCAGATATTCAAAGTGAGCTGCATCTTCCACAGCACATCGGACCATTGGGAGCCTTTATTGCCAACTTCAATGCGTAGCATGTTGAGAACAGTCCTGCAGTACCTCTCCGCTTGTCCATTTTCGCGATGCATACCAGGAGTAATGAAATGTATTGAACACCCCAACTCACTGGCCCAATTTTGAAAAGTTGTGCTTTCAAACATTCTAGCGCGGTCACATATTATTGTAGACGGCGTACCAAATAAGGACACAGCATTTGAAAAAACACGTTTTAATTCATCAGTGTCTTGTCTGTATAGAGAGTAAAGCAGACAATACTTGGAAAAAGCATCAACTATTATTAAAACATATTTGAATCCGTTTGACTCTGGGAGCGGTCCTAGGACATCAGTGTGTACAATCGAAAAAGGGATTTCTGGCTTTGTCCAAGACTGAATCGGCTGTGAAGGAGCCCTGGGAACCTTCTTATGTGCTAAACATATAAGACAATGACTTATGTACTTTCTTACAAACTGTCGCAAACTTGGGAACCAAAAGTGTCGCAATATTAGGTCAGTCGTTCTGTCAGTTCCAATATGATCATGTTCATCGTGGAACACCCTCAACAAGCTGAGTCTATGGCCCTTAGGAATGTAACACAAGAGTCGCGGTTCTTCCCCAGTTGGGGTATATTTGTAGTACAACAAATCATTTTTGATTGCGTACCTGGTTTGATCCAGTTGCCCATCTCTTAACTTGGATATTAACTCTTGCGTCTCGGCATCAGCAGTTTGAGCGATCTTCGCCCAGTTGTTTGGATTTCGAATATGAGACACATTGACAGTAGGAGGAGGAGGGTTACGGCTCAGGAAGTCCGCATGTTGCATCAAAGACCCTTTTCGGTAATCTAAAGTAAAATTAAAATCTTGCAGATAAATCCACCAGCGCGCAACCCGAGGCAACAAATCTTTTTTACGTTCGGTCAGCTTTAAGGAATTGCAATCCGTCACTATTTTAAAGTTAATGCCAATCAAATAGTGGCGGAAATGCTGGAGCGCACGTACGACAGCCAACGTCTCCAACTCGTAGCTGTGGTACCGCGACTCAGCACCCTGTGTGGATCTACTAAAATATCCAACAACCCTCTTTCTCCTACCAGTGTGTTCTTGTAATAAAATGCCACCAAGCCCAATAGCACTGGCATCAGTGTGAAGTTCCGTTGGCAACTGGGGATTGAATATAGCTAAAACTGGTTCATTTGTCAAACAATGAATCACATAGTCGTGAGCAGTATCCTGCTCAGCACCCCACAAGAAAGGTTCGCCTTTTCTCAACAATTTTGCTATACATGCGGTTTTAGAAGCATAGCCTGCTATATAACGACGGAAATATCCCGCTAACCCCAGAAACTGGCGAACCTCTTTGACATTTGTGGGTTTTGGAGATTTGATAAGTGCATGGACCTTCCCCGGACTCGGCCGTACCTGACCATGACCAATCAATCGCCCCAAGTATTCGATTTCTGTGTCCAAAAAGGTACACTTTTTTAAATTAATAGAAAATCCCGCTGTTTTTAATATCTGTAAGACTTCTCTTAAAGTGTCAAGGCCTTCCTCTACTGAATTTGACAATAGTAACACGTCATCTATATATGTAAGGACTTTACCAGCATCTATTAATGTTTTCAAAGTTTTAGAGATGATTCTCTGATAAACAATCGGTGCGTTGGCCAACCCATAGGGCATTTTCAAATATTCATACTGTCCTTCGGGTGTAACGAAACCAGTTTTGCCAATCGAGCCATCATCCCTCATCGGTACCTGGTGAAATCCAGTAGCCATATCAAGGCTGGTGAAGATTTTATACATACCAAGCTTGTCAACATGGTCATCGATCAGCGGCAAGGGAAATCTCTCTTTGACAGTGATAGCATTTAGTGCCCGATAGTCGACGCACATCCTATCACTGCCATCCTTCTTTTTGACCAAAATAATTGGACTCGCATAGTCAGACTGAGATTCCCGAATTATGCCCTTGCTGAGCAGATCGTTGACAATGTCACGAACTCTTTTTTTTTCGTCCATCGAGAGCTTGTAAGGACGATGACTGATTGGGGTAGTTGAAGTTAACCGAATTTCCATGCTACCTGTGTTCACGGTAGAGGTTGCAGTGCCAGAAATAAATAAATCTGAAAATTTGTGAATTATTACTAGTAATCGATCTTTATCGGTACCAAATAATGGAGTCCTAACACTCTCATCGTCCACCGCGACCACATGCTGCACAGTAGGCAAAATGTCAGATCTCGTGAGCCGCTGCTCTCGATTAGTTCGGATGTATGTCAAACCTTTTCGATTCAGTACATCGATACCGATCAAAATAGGTGCATTTATGCACTCAGTAGGAACAACGTATAAATCTGTTTCTAATGACACTTCAGGGAACTCTATGACTGTCGTAACTAAAGAAGTCGACTCAATTTCTTGACTTCCAATTCCACGCATCAAACGATAAGCTGGTACTCTATTAAAATTAAAATACTTTAGCACTGATTCTGAAACCAAAGAGATATCCGACCCACTATCAATCAAAACATTGACTGGTACTTTTTGAATTACTGCTGACATTACGTTGCTTTGTTTGGGGTCGAGTCTAAGCAAAAATTTACTTCTTTGGTTTTTTTATCACCACTGTCAGAACGCTGTTTTTGGAAACATGACTCTTTCAAATGCCCATTACGTTTACAAAAAGTGCAATGTTTAACCGCTCTACTTATGTTATCGCTTGATGTGGTTGAAGCTGGTTTTGTGGAATTGTCACCCTGAATAGAAGTTGTAGCCTCATTTTTAAACTTTTTAGGGCAATTCCATTTCTTATGACCTAATTTTCCACAAGTGTGACAAGTAATCTTGTTATCATCTGACCTAGGCACCTCGCGTTTACGCGAGTGAGACATACCTGAACTACCAGAAGGACGAACAGTATTATTGGAATGACGAGAATCATATTTTGGTTTGATATAAACAGATAAAAATTCAACTAAATCTTTTAAGGGTAACTTTGCGTTGGTTGCAGCGGCCTTTATTTGAGGATCTACGATGCCTCTAACAACGATGGCAGTTTTCAGTTCGTCAGATAATCCTTTAACAATGTTAAGACGTAGCAATGATTTACGCGCATATTCTGCATAAGTTGAGTACTTGTTAGAGTTTGTACTCATTACATCATACAATACAGAAGCAATATCAATGTTACGTGGGCATAATGATCTAAATTCCAGTTTAAAACTACTCCACGATCGATCATTCGTAACCCAATCATTCAACCACGACTTCGCATCTCCCTTCAAACAACTACCTATTCGTCCAAGGCATTCGCGATCATCCCAAGTATTTATTAGCCGGGCGCGGTCAACCTCGGCGCACCAGACATCAAAATCGTGTACATTTGGATCAAAAGGCGATATGTAAAAGTTGTGGGACTTTGCTTTAAAAAGTGTGGTCAATGCTCCAACAATACTGCTCTCTACATCCTTTGTTCCACTGGTATTCATAACACTACCCTCAGTAACCTCTTCAGCCATGCCCGAGCCCGGCCCACTAGCAGGAATCGGTACAGCCAAAGGGGTGGACAATAAACGGCTCTGGTTTGTAGGACGCGACGGACTGACATTTTCTACTGATACAGGTAATCTAGCTTCAATCGCTTCCAGTCTATTAAGAATCCTATCAAGGGCCATGTCACGTGAGCTATCGCGGCGAGCGCGCGAGTCTCTGTTGTGTTCACGAGAACTACGAGGGCTGTGCGATCCATTGCGGCGCCTAGAAGACCGGCTATGACGGTCAGGTGGACTATTATGACGGTTGCTACCAGGCGGCGTATGACGAGCATTCACAGTATCGCGACGCAATTCGCGAGTACCAGTACGAGAATGCCCGCGTCCCTTGGATCGAGACGAACGGCCTGTCATGTTTATAAGAAATAAAGCTTACTTACGGTTGAGATGTAATTTCACGAACCAAACATACACTGAATTTCAGATGGCAAACGGTCTAGAACGCGTGGCTATCCCACTTCTGATCTTAGGGATCAGAAGAGGTTAATATTAAAAAGAAAACAAGGCACTAATCAACCTAAGAAGTTTTATTCCTTACAAATGATTTTACTTAACAAAATTACAAATAACAAAAACAGATATACACAAAACTTGAAAGTACTGAAACTGATAATATTTAAAACAATTACTAAGCACTGCTAAAACGTCCGTCACGTCCGAGAGCCAAACACCGAGTGAATTAAAACGTTTTTTTTTTTTTTTTTTTTTTCCTATTGGCATCTCGTAGTTGACCTTTAGAGGTCGTGACTACTTAACCGGACTATCCTGTGGCTGCCTTAAGTGAAACTCAAAGCCTCCAGCCAGGGGCGAATTAAAACGCAACCGTCCGTTTTATTTAAACCCTCCCACTCGGCCCAGTTTGCTGGGTAGGAGTATTATTTAAGAATATAATAATAATAGCTAATAATATAGCAAATCAAAAGTGCTAAAATACTGCAGAATCAGTGGTTCATTAAAAAAATACGAAAAATTAAAGTAATCTTAGCAGTCGCAACCTGGGCAGTCAGCCTAGCTAACTAAACTAAGTAGAACATGGCCAACACGCCGCGGAGTGAGCCTGCTGTTCACAAGGGAAGAAGTGTGACGCGACTAGTAGAGGACAAATTAAAATTTAACTCACAACTCTATACAATTCAGCAAGTTGGCCTGTCCGTAGAAGGCAGGGCGGCCACCTTGGCTTTGTTTTAATATTTTCGCAAGCATTATGAAGGGTTTGCTTGCTTTCAAATAATTTTGGCTTCTGTTTCTGAAGTTTTGATAAAAGTTTAATTCTATCAATAATTAACGGGAACAATCCTGGTTTGCTGATGCGATTATAAAAGATTCGGGGTTTTTGCATTATCTTAAATATTTTTTTTCTGGGATGTCAAAGTTCGAGAGTCAGGTCGAGTTTTCTTTGTTAGTAATTGAGTTTGGCAAGTTTTTGAAAGGGGAAACGCGGGTTAATTCTTACTTTAATTTATTGGTGCAGGAGTAATTTTGATGGGTAAGTAGAAAGGGTATAAGTTGGAGCTAAGACGCTAAGTAAAGGATTGTGAGGTAAAGGTAGTGAAAGTTTCTGAACCTTGGTTTGAGTTTAGAGCTTCCTTCTCAAGAATTACTTGAAATTTATAAGAATTCTACGTTTTTTTTTTATATAAAGCGTAGTACTCATTTTGCTTTTAAATCTATTCCAATAAAATATTTCTTGAATTCCGAAAGTAAAGTTATTTGGTTATGGTTAATTCTCATCTCACAAACACATTTACGCACAGACTGTAACCATGAATTCTGCACATGATTCCAAACCGGTAGCGTAGAAATTTTTCGCCGGTAATCAAAAAAATCTGCTGTTTCATAGTACCTATGCGGTCAAAATATCATCATCTGCCTAGGCAGATGATGATATATAGCCGACCCCAACATAGCCTTTTCCCAACTATGTTGGGGTCGGCTTCCAGTCTAACGGGATGCAGCTGAATACCAGTATTTTACACGGAGCGACTGCCTATCTGACCTCCACAACCCAGTTACTGGGTAATACGATTATGCGGTCAAAATATATAACACCATTTTTTTTTTAATAACCCGTGAAGCTACTGCGTTCATATTGAAGACAACCCCTCAGCATAGGATCCTTAAACCTATAAATAATTTCTTCGCAGTTGGTCTTCATGTGCTGAATATCCCAATCACCCTCTATACTTAAACGAAAGAACATTTGAAATTGATTATTTGCACTTATTAATGCAAATAATAATAAAATTAATTTTCATAATGAATTACCAAACTTGTAATTAACCCCTTTATTACTTAAATTTAAGCAACGTTTATGAATAAACCGCTATATGACTTTTTAAAAAGAACCAGGGCCAGTTACATATTCAGTTATCTTTATTTGCACAAAAACAAACCTGCGTTTAAACTAAGTAATTGTTACTAGGGAGTTCAAACATGATCGTGGGTTCGATTCTCAGCCCACGCATAGTCTAATTGGAATTGTATGTTACAACATTCTTAGTTATTGCACGGATTTACTGTACTCGTTTTGTTATACAGTCGGTTTAAGGCTATCAAAAAACGGATAATTTGCAAATTATTTCCTCTTAAAAATACCTGTAAGAAATGCACGCCTAAAATAGGCACGTTCTATTATTTTTTTGGCTTAGAAACTTTTACACTACTGACAACCGCAGAATATTATAAGATGTGTTTTATTTGATTTCTGTTCGCATCATTTCAAATCAATACCAAATGATATATGCAGATTAAACGTCATCAAAAGCCATTTTACGAGAAGTTAGGGCTGATCTCATATTAATAGATTGTTTGGGATTGCAATGACTAAAATATATCAAGAACTTCAACGTCTTCCTTCTTTCATATATATAAACACAATTTATTCGTATAGAAATATGTTTCCTACCCATTAGAAAACCGAAACCGTAACACCGAATCCATCAAGGAAAACAAAAACAGATGACAACAGAACTATGTAGCCACTTAAAAAAAAAACCTCAAATTTCTGCACTCGTGCCAAATGTCACACAAGTGCGACGCGTAATGTCAACACACACACATACACACAAAAAGACATATTATGGAGAAGGAAGAACGGGAAACTTCCACGAAATTTGCTCACCAAAATGACGACGCTTGTTTTTTTAGGTGGCTGCTTATGACGTTCGATTTGTGAGGATAAGGTTGCTCTAATTAGTGGGTGAATATTTTTTACTTTAGTAATCTATAGAATGAAATTTTTTTTGAGAAAGAATGAGAATGTCTTGTGGAATATTAAGTTCACCTATGAACCACTACTGTTCCGTTCTTCTCCATAGGTATCTACTGCGCTTTGCAATGGGCAACTAGCTTCATATTATTTGACTGACCAACTTCCTGACAATTCAAAAGTGCATTTGCAGGCACTTTTGAATTGTCAGGAAGTTGGTTGGTTGATGAATTAAACCATTTGGTTTAATTGAAATAAATGGTTTGAGTTTGTACGACGAAAATAAATAAATAAAGATCAAGAGCGGTTCCAATATGTCAGTCTTCTACGTGTACAAAGTTTTGCAGATCACTAGCTAGGAAAATACACTTATTTAAGTCAGAGCTAGAAAAATGTCCGAGTTTTATAGATTTGTTAGTTTATATTATACAAACAAACACAAGAACGAAGTGTATTCGCCTTAATAGAGACAATAAGAAAAGTGCCATTGGACACATTCTTACTAAAGACAATTTAATAGTTTAGGTTATAATTAAATTACGTATTAGTCTATTTATAAGGCTAGATTGTAATAAGATTAGGGTCCATCCTATTGCTGAACCCTAGGAAAAGAAAAAAAAAAAGTTTATATTATGCCAAAAAAGTGACAGATTTTTCTAGGGAAGTTATTTTAAGAGTAAGTATTACTACTCGGCTGTTAATTTGAGACTTAATTTTTTTAAAGTTCAGCCTGGTAAAGCGTCAACTCTGTCATTGATGCATAATATGCAATATGTTACAGATTCTAACTAAAACTTCCCTTATAAGGCTTTGAAAAGTTGAGTTTGACATTGCGGTTGTCCTCACTGATTGTACGTCGCGTCCACATATTCCATCTCACTACTCTCAATTGCATAAAACCAACTCGAATTCATTAAGAGTCACATCCACCCAACACTAGCGCACCCTAACAAACTTATTAAGATTTCTTTTCTTTTTACTGTACGTGGTTAGCGACGTATGACGCAAGCTAACGGCCACAGGGGGGGAGGCACGAGGCCAGGGTAGGCCAGGGGGGGCAGGGGAGACCCTCGCACGCATGGCCGCTCTCATGATTTAAGCACAGGGATAAGAATGAAATTAAAAATACATCCTCGCCATTCCTTAGGGTGCCGGGGGGACATATATGCAAATGAACCACCCCACCCCCCTCTCATAAGACAGGGGGGAGTTTTTTGTTAGGATGCTATTAATTTGGGGTGTAACTCACTAAGTATGGGTACGCATATATGAGGGACTCTTCGTGCGTTTCTTGGAGATTCTTTTTCCATTTTTCTGTTTAAATTATGTAGGGATGTGAGCGTAGATTATTAAGTGTATTTCAGGTGAAATTTATTAATTTTCTCGTGGAGAATGTGGGAACCAATTTGTTGGTACGAATATGGAAATTGATTAAAATTTTAAATGGTTTGTTTTGGTTGTAAAACCGGTTCGTTTTGTTGAGTAACAGCAGTTGAAGAGCTTAATACAATGAAAATCTATACTTACTTTGGATGTGCACAATATTTGTGTCACTGATTTACCAAAGTCAAGGATGACTGAATTGGGAGTTGTAACTCATCGGCAACAAAACAATCTAGTATGCTTAAAAGATGCAGCATTTAAAAATCCGAGAACATGCCTTGGATCTAAAATCTAGACTTCAGTTCCTTAGTCAGGTATTAATAACTGGGGACAGAATAATAAGACACCTCTATGAAACTTTTCCAAGAGAAAACAATCTTTATCTGAATAGAAGAAGTGCTATGAGATAACATATTAAAATTATTGAACTTATTCATATAAATATATACCCCATACCAATATACACAACTTTTTCAAACTCAAAATCAGCTCCCAAGGGATTTCAAACTCTTAAACGTTCGCTGATCATCAAAAACCATTGTGAATCAAGTTCGCGGCATAACAATGTGTCGATACAATCGTTGCCCGAGGCGAGAGGGCCGTGTTTTCACACGTTATACATTCATTGGCATGAGTTGACACTTTTCTCCATGTAAAGTTTGATAAGATGGTTGTAAACAGGAGAGGAGATGAGATGAAAATGAACTTTAAAAAAAAACAAATGACTGTACAAAAAGTGGTCTTGTTTTTTTGAAGGTTTCAAAATTTGGAATTGCGAATTGCGTAGTAAGTGCATAATTATGCAAACACACATAATATCACTTGTCAAGCTAGAGTCATACTTGGACTTAAGGCGCAGATATAGGATTTCTAATGATTTTAAATTCAACATCGCGTCTAATCGACCGGACTGATTTCTTTGAAAAAAATAAATGTTATACTAGACCATTTGCTTCGTAACTTGATATGTGAATATTTGCAATTATATTTTTTTAACATAGTGTAATTAATTTGTAAAGTAATGTCTACCGCGGACATAAAAACGATAATCACGCAAACACTATCGGGTGTATTTTCATAAAACTTTCACCATATAAAAGACAATTTAATTCCCCGAATTTTAGTATACGGTTTTTATTTGTTTGGTGTTTGATAAATCAACAATAGATGATTGTTTCATATTTTGCAATAAATTACCAGCGTAGTGTCATCGCGCATCTCTTTCTTTTCTATGCAGTCCGATAGTGACCGCGTTTTAGGTCATGTAGTCGCCGTAAACTTGATAAGCTAGTGAGGAAAAGACTCAGGTCTTTTAAAACTTGAATATCACAAGATTAACCTAAATGACTAAAATGTTTACTATGTCACTTCAATGTTTAATCATAATCAAGCAACATTGAGCATCACCCCCTAATCCATCATCACCATTTTTTTTTAAGTCGCAGCATCATGCTGAGATAGGAGCCTTTTGGCCTCGTTTAAGACATCTGTTTGTTTTCCTTCTCGTTACTTTAAAAAAAAAAAGTATTTTTATTTATGACTGTGTTTAGTTAGTGATCTTCCTGTACGAGTCGCCATAAATACTTTTCCTTTATTTCATATCGCAAATAAAGTTAAGCCATTAAACACAGGTCTTAAGTTCTTACTAATCTATATCTCTCGGGTAAGATCTGCTTGTCTTAAACAAATACTTTACTATTATTATAACTTTTTGAGTGTAAAAAAACAGAGTGTAAGTAAAACCCACACTAACAACCGAATATAATCTCCTTCAATAGATTAAAATGTGAATAATTTTCCTTCCAAAATAATTCAAACGACGCCTACGTTACTCAGAAAGGGTTGTTTTCTTAAAGGGTAGATTTTTGTTTGAAAACATAATACTATTGTGACTCAAAGATTAATTAAAGATGAGAGAGTAATATCATATTATAAAGAAACGTGGCGTTGCGTCGAAATATCTTTTTACGGGAGCAATTGAAAATTTGGAATTTGAAGAGGATTGGGGAATTTTCAATGATATTGATGGCTTGAAACACAGATTTTTCATAAACCTAGATCAGGCAGGTCTACATTACAGTTAGAATGTAACTTTCCTAGATTGTAATTAATTAAAATCATATTTTTACTTTACTTTATACTTGAATAATTTTTTTATTATTATTAATGTTGCAGTGAATCAAATATAGCATAATCAGCCTATAATGTTCCCACTGCTGGGACATAACCGTCCACTCGTTGAGAGAGAGTGGGCCGTAATCATTCACACGGTGGGCCCGTGTGGTTAATGCGGTGCGTTTTGGTAGATTCTGTCACATGTCTTTTGATTCTAAGACGTGCCGGTTTCCTGTTTTGAGAGCAGTGGTGATGAAATAATTTACACAAAGTAAAACGCTTATCTGGGTTCGAACCTACGCCGTACACCGTGCCCCCACTGCTCTCGATTTGAATAGTAAATTTTAACATTAAAGCAGTTCAAAGTTTTTTTTATTCACAATGTGGTTTCAGCTGCTGTTGAAGTCGAAAAATGTCTGCTAACTTTTAGAGGCCGCTGTATGTCTATGAAGTTTGTAATTAGATATATATTATTTGACCCTGTAATCTGACTAAGCTTTAAATACTTAACTTTCTCAAATAACGCAAACAATATCTGTATATTTCCAAAAAATAATTTGGTAAAGCCTTGTTTATCAAGACTAACACATTCAACTTGTGTAAGGGGATCGAAATGTATTCTACGAGTATAACTATAGGCTCCCGTCATCCCGTCGACAGCATCCGCGGCCAAATTAGATAATCCACCGCAGATTTTGTATACATGTGACAATGTTATACCGTCGATGTTACGTTGAGTGAGATCTGTGTTGTGTTGGAGTGTTCGTAAATGAACTGTTATCTTGTTGAGTTGATAATTTTCTTTTGTTTTAGATTATTCCAAAACAAAACAAATAAATTTCACGAAAATGTTACAGCCCTTTCTAATCAGCGTAGCGGATGGTTTGACTTGATGACCGTTAGGTTTTTTCACAATCATCACTATTTCAGTTCGATGATCCATCGTTTTGAAGAGCTCGGATCTCATAAAATTGTAACAATCTATGAAAACCTTCTTACTCAACTCAAGTCGCATGCAGATTACTCTCTACTAGTATCTACTATTTAGGACATTGTCAAACAGATTGAAAAATCCAATTCTCCTTTTTTCTTGATCTCCAAAATCAGGCGTTGAACCAGAACGCTCAAAGCACACAGCCTTCATAAATGTTTGAGTAGCAAGACAAAGCTGCCCCACTTTTTAATTCAAACACGTCTTTCACACACCACACCTGCAATTCCGAAGCCCCCATTATTCAGGGACGAAGAGGAATACCCCATGAACTTTGGCTGCTTCACGCTTCGCATAGCAAGGGGCAGATCGATGGCTGTCAAACAATAAATGTCACGTCCACTCCCTCATGTTAATTCACATCAGTATCACCTTCACAAACCAAACAATTCTGAGCTTTACATCCCTAGAGTTAAAGATCATGATGACTGCAGAATTATGGTGGTGAATCGACCTCCCGATTTTTCTTTGAGGTGCGAACGATGCCCCAATTTTTGGCGAAACGTTTGGTATATTAAAAAAGTAAATGTTTGAAACGCTGAGCGTGAGGTGTGACGTTGACTTTCTGATATACGGAACCATGTTTACGAACTTGTTTCTTTTAGCTGACACTAATTTTAAGAAAGGACCTTAAAGTTTCAAAATGGTGCAGTTTCCCGGGGGTACAGTTTTTTACAGGATTAAACTATATAAAAAAAACATCCTTTATTGCCTTCACTTACGCTCAATTTGATAAAAAGCAGGAACAGTTAGATAAATATTTATCATTGGAACTCTTGAAAAACTTTTTCCAAGTTTTTTTTCTTAATTTAGTTTTTAATTATATTAATCAACTCTTATTATAATCAGCCTATGTTCCCACTGCTGGGACACAGGCCTACTCTAGTCCACCACGCAGACCCAGTTCGAACCCATGACCTAAAAAATCACCACTTACTCATGTTCATCAGTCAGTCAACATTTCAGAAAAAACAAAATCGGTTCAGCCGTTTGGGAGCTATGATGGCGGAGACAGACACACATATACAAACGTTAAACGTCTTACCTATAGAACCCCTCTGTTTCCGTGGGGGTTAAAAATAATAGGTTCTAAAAACATTAGCAACTTTGTCCCATTAAAATTCGATAATAAAACATTCACACATAAATCTCAACATTTACCTCTCCACACGTAAGATATGCGACATTTGTATACATAATACGATATTATATCAGACTTATTCAAATATACTGCAAACTTCATTACATACTATTGAATGGTACATATTTGAAATATCTGTAAACGCAACAATTCATGTCTATGGTTAGTGTTGCTTCTCACAGGACTGTGGGCGCTTAGCTGTTTTTTTTTTTTATCAGTGTTTGAATATTTTCTCATTTAGTATCTGTTGGTTCTAAAAGAGATCCTAACAGAGTTGGAGAAAAGGTTAGGTGATGCTAGGGAAAGATTTCTTTTAGCTTTTTTTTTTTTTGTTTCTCGTAATGTTTTGCCCAACACATGATAAAACTCAATCTGAATCACTTTGAAGGATATTGCTCCTTAAGTTCAAAACATTTGACTGCGCAGGAACGATTTTCCCGTCACACACTTAGACAAAAAACAATTGCCAATCGCATCATTCGAACGTTCGATCTCGCATATCCCGGCACTAAGGCGTAGCACCCACGAGCGAGCCCGAACGCATGACTTATGCCAGTTTGTCACATTCGCAATCAGACTGACTCTGTCCCATGCAATGATTAATGCCTTTCTTAATTACTAAGTTATCGTTGGAAACGGGGGGCCGATACATGTGTTCCTGGGCTTAATTTATTGACTTTTGTGGCGTGTTTTAGGGGACGGCTGATTGCTTTAGTTTGTTCGCGCGTGCCTTTTAATTTAATTTTGCTTGTTTTTCGTTTTTTTTTTAATGTTTCGTATAGACAGTAACCAGCTGCCTATAAAGACATCACTACGAATATCGAATAGGTAAAAACAATATCTGAATGTTTGCATTTACTAATTGTACCAAAATAATTTTGATTTTCCTTCAAGTTACTCTGCTCCAAATGATTTTCGAGACATACTGATACAAAATCATTATGTAATTAACCACTTTTAACTGCTCTTATCAATAAAAATTTTTGTTATTACTTATCAAATATTGACTAAGTTTAGTTTTAAACCATTTATCCAACATTTCCAATCTTATAGTCATGGTGGAATGCAACTTTTGCGTATGCCCAAAAATTTCCCTTCACGTCATGAAAAATGACCAAAAATCTCGTGCCCAATCTGCATAATAATAACGAAATTCTTACATAAAAATTGCGTCTTAAAACCGTCACCTTAAGCTTAATACACACGCGCGTCACGTTTCGCGCTCATTTGGAGGCGTTCATCGATCGGAGACAAAGCCTCGCCAGCCCCGATAAACGAATTAAGGAAATGGGAGATTTTTTATCTGGGCCGTGGGGGGTGGGGCACGACACGCGTCGTAAAACGCAGCAATACTTTCTTATGCAAAGTCCCTCCGCGCCGATAATTAGGTGAGCTTCGTCGGTGTGTGTGCGCCTTTATGCGAGTGTTTTGTTTTTAATTTTTAGAGGGGTGACGTGTTTTGTAAGGTTCCCGATTAGAAGCGTGTTCGATGTTTGAAATTTTGGAAGACGAAAATGTTTGGAATCGAAAATAACTTCCTGTTACACATTTTGAAGCATTGTTTTACTCAAAAAAATAATGACGTTCTGATCACTAATCAGAGGGGAAATTCCCGTATTTTTAATACCTAAATTTTGATATTGATTGTCGCTTTGATTCGAAATTGCGACTAGATTTTGAATTTTTTTACGACGAGACTTGGCCTTCAGGTGATTTAAATTAAAGTTTTAATTAACTCATCTATACATGATCAAAGGAAATCGAATATCGGCATTAACATATATCTACATTTCTATTTTCAAGAAATAAAAATAAATAAAAAGTAATTGAACGCAAACGAGTCCACATAAAAATCGCGACATAAACATCAAACATGTACCTAACTGCGCAACATTTCAGTAATATCGCGGCACGAGATAGATATCACGGTACGAGTACGACATAGATACGAATTACAATCGTTTGCAAATGAACGAGCGAACGAAGACTGTCTTGCACATGTCTTCACTTAGTTCAACAAGTCTTGATACTTTTCATTTACTCATTAACGGTGTGGTATAAAAATTATCCATTAACTAACACACTTAGGGGTGGCTATTTCAAACGGTTGTGAACGTAATAAACATGTGTATGTCAACGCCATAATTTTGTAATTGTAATTTTAATAACGCTTTTTTTGGTTTGACGATAGTTAGCGCCGTGTTGACGTGAAACAACCAACCTTTACACACGTCTTAACTCTTATCCTAAATATGGGCCACCTAATGTCCGTTACATTACAGCATATTATGAACCTTTTTTTTGCTGCTAACTTCTGTTTGCATGTCCATCACAGAGAGAGGAGGCCTAAGCTGATATGAAAACAAGATCCTGCTGCAATTTTTCTTTTATCTTGATGCTTTATAAGTAATCAAATCAAGCAAAATTTATTACAGGATTGAAAAGAAAAACTCTCTACAGTATTTTGTTTTAAGACATACAATTATCCCAAAAAATACATGTAAATCAACAATGCTAAGCTTGTAAAATAATCAAGTAAGGAAGCAACGCCCAAAATCTAAATTAATTACAATAATTATTTACAAAACCAAAACATTAAAATTTAATGTGTTTCCATTAAGAAATAAGCACCATCGTAATACCTAATGCTGCGAAAAAAAGATAAGGAATGTCTTAAAGTATCAAGAATCACCGCCTACACATAACACTTTTAATTTACCCTCCTTAAAAAAGGGAGGGCAGCGGTGTTTTCGGCCCTAGCCGTGTGTGGAGGTACCCCCCTCCCAAAGGGGGGGCGGTAATCAAGACACGCAATCTTCGGCGAACCCTTAAAAACTTTAAAACTCATCGCCGCCTTGCGATGTATACGTTTACATTTGTATATGTTTATATCTGTACACGTTTACATGTGTACCTGTACATGCTTACATTTTTTGGGAAGTTTGGCGATGACTTTAATTTGTGGTGGTACGATCTTGGTTGTCTTTTATTTAGGTTGGGGTTTACTAAGGTTTTTGATGTGAGTCTGTATACTTTCTACTAGGGCTTTTTAATTAATTAGTAACAGCGATCTTGCCCTAAGATGCTGTGTAAGAAATTAGTCAAATTCCACATGCGTAATTTTAAAACCAATTAACGTTAGTTTATTAAATACATGAAGTGGTTTAAAATGTGAAGGAATTAAAGTTGAACTAGTGGTCAATCATATTATTGATTAATTATCCCACCCATTTGCCTTTAGCCCAATTTACTTGGGGTCGGAGTAACATATTGTCTCCTTCTTCCATAATTAATATTGTTTACCTAATTAACTTTTTAAAGCAAGCTGAATGAGTCGGCCATATTAGCCGTAGAACCGATTACCGTTAGGGTAGACGTGTTCTTGAGTGGAGACCGCGAATCGGTAAACGTAAGGTGGGACGCCCTCAGGCTAGATGGAGCCACGATCTTCGCAGGATGGCTGGTAGCAGCTGGATGAGAGTTGCCGAAAACCGAGTTGAATGGCGTGCAATAGGAGAGGCCTATGTCCAGCAGTGGACTGCTATAAGCTGATAATGATGATGAACTTTAAAAAAAAACAATGCTGTCAACTATCTTATTGATGTAGGTACTAGGATTAACTAGGTACATACGTACTATCTCTAAGTAGTCTGTGCTAGGTACAGTGGCCTCCAAAAGTTAGTTAACATTTTCCACTTCAGCTGTGATGCCATATTATACTTAAGTAATTTGAAACAAAAATATTTATATATTTTTTATTATAAACTTTATTGTACACCACAAAAATACAAAACAAAAAAACCGGCCAAGTGCGAGTTGGACTAGCACACGGAGGGTTCCGCCATACAATATTTAACACTACATATAAAAATATTTATATATTTTTTATTATAAACTTTATTGTACACCACAAAAATACAAAACAAAAAAACCGGCCAAGTGCGAGTTGGACTAGCACACGAAGGGTTCCGCCATACAATATTTAACACTACCTATAAAATGACGGCAAAAAAATCACATTTGTTTTACGGGAGCGCCCCCCTTATATATTTATTTTATTGTGTTTTTAGTATTTGTTGTTATAGCGGCAACAGAAATACACATCATTTTGTGAAAATTTCAACTGCCTAGCTATCACGGATAGTCCTCTCTTCCTAACAGCTTCTTTTGTTTGTTTTTTTTTTTAATATTTACTTAATTGTAAGTAGAAGCTTTAGACATTACAATATTTATTGTGTCTCAATCTCCTTGTACATTAATAAACGTTAACCTCCGGAACCATTTTGTTTGCCAAACTCCTCAGATTGTGGAGTGTCATTCAAGCTCTTGATTTTTGTTGGGTCACCGCTTGTGACCACTGCTCAAATTACCCATGCAATCGTTCAGAATACAGACGATTTGAACCCCTCTTTTTTGCATTGACAAAAATATTTCTGTTTCGATAACAATTTTCAGAAATAATTTTTTAGCTTGAAACTAAATTGAAGGATAAAAAGTTAATAATGAAATATTAATTCGACTAAGGGCGAATTATGACATACCTAAAATAAGTCCTATCCTGAGAATAAATTTTGATTTAAAAGATTATCCATATAAAAACTCTCAGACGTTAATTTTATTCCACGGATAAAAATAATATAACCGACTTTGATAAAATCGGCCAGATAACTTTATCTGCAGAGTTAATAATTACAGTTTGACATATTCTCCATACAAAAACTGTCAAACCGCAATAGTAATTCCTCAAATAAAAGTTATCTGACTATTACAAAATTTACCATTAATTGAATTAAACAGTTTTGAAATGTAAGGAAACAGAAAGTTGAATCTGTACTAATCTATTTTCTTGTCGAGGTTAAATAAAAAATAATAAATGATTTAATTAGTAATGCTAGGGAAACTAATTGTTAAGCAAATTGACGACCAACTTAAATTTTCCATATATTAAAATTACAACTGCCATTCTTTGACAGTTTTATGACAATAAGACTGCAAATTGACTTAGGCTGTAACTTTGCTTAATAACTAATTTGCCTAGTACTGACCCCACAAGATCTACATCATGCCGAACTGTATCGTCGAAGATTTTTATCGTTCTACTTATTTTGTTTTTCAAGTTGTAAGGATGGACACATGCTTTTCCAATTCACTGTAGACATTGATTGGTCGACATTGGCTTTACTTGCCATAATAAAAAATATTACTAATTTCCCTGAATGAACATTCAGCTAACAAAACAAAAGAGGAGATACATAGAACATTAAAAAGAAGAAAAGGCTACAGTCGCATTGAGAACACCTAATGACGAATAACATGTTCTCTAAAAATAATGTGTACTTAACTAAACAAGAAAAAACTAGTTTAAGATTGTTCACTTAGTAGGTAATAATCAGAAAATGCTGTTTACCTACCTATAATTGTTTGTTACATTTAGTTCTGTTGTTTTCTGTAATTTCTGTAGTGTATACGAACGTTGGTAAATCCAAATAAATAATTCAAAATCATTATCATAGCTTCTCTGTAAAATAAAAAAAAAAAACACGATCACAAATATTCTACTCCAAATTCAAACTCCGGAACGCATCGTAAAAATTCAAACTTATACAAAATCGCACATCCTACGGTGAATAGTTCATTAACTTCCTTACATGTGTGTGCATCTATTAGTCATATTACCATGCGCATGTGTGCGTACACAAACAGGGGGTTTTAATTTTTGGGGGTTCTTTAATGACACTTCTTCGCATCGATTTTAGCATTTTACGAAGGGTTCTGCTTTTGTTTTGCGTTATCGATTCGAGTTTTTTTTTTCTTTTGAAATAGGAGAGTGCGTGCATACGTGCTGAGCTTGCATGCACACATAGGGGATGTCGGATGTGGAGGAAATTAATGTGACGTCATCGATTTTTTTTGTGAACTTTGTACTTTTTAGGGCTAAGCGGTTTTGAAGTGTGGGTTATTAGAAAATCTTTTGATGGCACACACAATAGGTTTTTGATAAATTTTGAGTTTGAAAATCTAAATTAAAGAAAAGTAATTTAGTGTTATCAACTAGCTCTAGAATAAGTGAATTATAAGTACCATTTACAACTGAGTAAAACACAATCAGTAGGTAATAGCTTCAATATTATTGAAGCATTGTTGTAGTAGACAATGAAAAAATATGTGTTTGGCAGTAGAATATAAACCAACGATAAACAAGTTCAACTAACTTATCAACAAAAGTCTCAATCAATTGGACGTGATTCATTTTTCAACTACGGTCAACACAGGTCGGAATTCTTATGAGTCTCTTTTTTCATCAAGTACCCATTGGTAAGCTTTTATTATTTACCAAGACATGACTAAATGGGTTGCAGACAAAGAGCTAAGCTAAGTTAGTCTAGCTTATCTCGCATAGCTAATGTGGTTTTTCATACTTGTGTACAGACCGCAAATTATTAACAGAAGTATGAAAAATTACCTCAGCTATGCGAGCTAAGCTAGACTAACTTAGCTTAGCTCTTGGTCTGCAAACCATTTAAACATAACTTAGTACCTAAATTGAAAGAATATAACGAACATAGGTATATGAATGTGAATGAACAGTAACGTGTTCATTAAATTCTTTATCTACGTGTTATATTATTTCTTTTGCTCTGAGCAACACCAACAAAATGCTTTATGATTCTAAAAATAATGGCCAAGATACAAAGCGAATGTTTCTCAACCAAGCAATCTAGACACTAGTTGCATTACCTCATTATCTTACACACAAAGTAAACAAAAGGCACGAAACGCAAAAAACGCGATACACATTAACAAAGCAAAAAAAAATTAACACAAATTAAAGAAACGAATAACTGGATGAAGACGCGCCAATGAAAGGGGCAAAGTCGCCCCCCTGAACACCCCCTAAAAAATTTAATTCATCACCGTCGTTGAGACATATCTCCTTCTTGTCCCTTCCCCTTTCTTCCACCATTCTTTGCTTTCTTGCAAGGTTTTTCCGAGAGCAAGACGGCGTACTCATCCTGTATATCTTTTCATAAACTCCACTGCAATTTCAACCTTACTCTCTGCTATTGAAACTTGAATTTCGATTGCACTCAAATCACACATAGGACTTTTGTAGTAATTTAATACACAGCCCGTTTCATTCGTTCGCATTGAAAGCTTAAAACAAATAAACGTACAGTGAGTGCGATAAGGTTTTCTTGATGTCGGTAGGTGATCAAAAGGCGATATGTCTTATCTTAGGTTAGTACAGAACGCATCATTAGGCTTTTGTAGAGCTCGCATCGAGATCTGAGAGCAATTACGGTGAGATGTGGTGATGCCTTTGTGTCGAGTTCTTGAACTGAGATCATTTTGTTCAGTATTTGTCTTGAATTAAATGACAAAATGGTGAATTAAATAAGTCATTACTAATATTTTACCTTATAATTGCATGATGTATCTATATACCCATATGCTCAGACCAAATAAAAAACCAAGACAGAGGGCTGTCAACAGTAAAGTGAAGCCGGTTTCGTAAACATGTGTGCACTTAGTGAGGTGTAGTTTGATTGTAAATGTGAGCGTGTATGCACAGAGGAGGTGTAGTTTTGGCATGGTTTACTGTATCGTTCTCAGTGCTCAGAGCTCTGTCTTGATTTTTTATTTGATCTGAGCCCATGTTGTTTATGAGAATACAATTCTATAAACCGAAAACGGTTCATAACTTACGTATGTATGGAAGTCAATTAAGGAACGACGGTTAGCAAGCAAAGCAATGAAAATCGGACAATAGGTACTTTTTGTCAATTTTATTTGCATGCCTTTGTATAGATTACTTTCAACTATGGTTTTCATAAACGTGTTCAAACCTTTCGCCATGATGTGAATTGTTTACCACTATCTAGAACACATGTCATGCCAATATATGCCTTATTACCTTATGAAATAAAGTCATGTGGTATTTTCATTAACACTCACTTATAACGCACCACCACCTGAACTAGAATTAGGTACTATACATTTTATTTATTTATTATAAACTAGCTGGCCCCCGCGGTTTCACCCGCATAAGTCTCGATCCTGTGGGAATATCGGGATGAAAAGTATCTTATGTCCTAATCCAGGTCATGGTTTACCCATGTGGCAAATTTCATCTAAATCCGTTTAGCCGTTTTAGCGAAAAAGCGTAACAAACAAAAAATTAAATATTTTCTCTTTATTTTATTTAGTGACTTCAATAAAAGGAGGTTTTTTTTATAATATTACTTTCTATCAGTTAGCTTCACAGCTGACAGTAAGTATTATCTACTAACTGTTGCCCGCGACTTCGTCTGCGATCAAGACAAAAGACACGTGGCGCCTTCTATTATCAAAATAACGTTATTGTTGTTTTCCTCGGAAACAGCACTTTTTATCGGGACGAATGGGACCCTATGTCCGTTTTTGTACACCTGACAACGTATAGGTATGCAAAATTTCAGGATGATCGGTTTAATGGTGAAAAGGTAACAAACAAACTTACTTTCGCATTTATAATACTAGCTTGAGAGAGATAGATTGCATCCCGGGGAAGGCCCCGGGATGTAATCTTTCTCTCTACCAAATTTTATCGAAATCCGTTCAGTGGTTTAGGCGTGAAAAGTTAACATACAGACAGACAGAGTTACTTTCGAATTTATAATATTACTAGCTTCCGCCCGCGGCTTCGTCCGCGAGGTATGTCGATAAAAACTATCCTATGTCTTTCCCCGGGATGCAATCTATCTCTCCGCCAAATTTTATAGAAATCCGTTCAGTGGTTTAGGCGTGAAAAGGTAACATACAGACCGACAGACAGACAGACAAAGTTACTTTCGAATTTATAATATTAGTATGGATAGTATGGATTAGTTAGGAGTTAGGATAGTGCGTGCGTGCATTTGTACGATGTGGGTGTCCATGATGTGTGAATTTCTATTATGTATGACCAAAAGATAGTATTTCTCGGTACAAGCCTTTCCTTAGCACCAATTGTTCTAATCTCACTGCTAGAAAAGTTAGTACCTATAGAAACGGACGTGTATACAGTTTTAGCAACAGTTATCTTAAAACAAAATCCTGCTATAAAATTGAACCAGTTTTGCGCAGTAATAAAAGGACTTTGACGGTAGTAATCATCATTATCAACTTTCATTACTTGAGAACATTATTTCCTAAATTAGATATAAGACTCCTTGGATTTGTCCCTGTTACAAAACCGTACCTACTTAAATCCAGGTTCTTAAAACTACATGTACTTAGACGCCCTAATTTTTTTTTAAATTCATTTTAGAAGTATTTAATTGAGTACATACGATCACCAAAAGGAGATATGTAACCAGGGTCGTCAGATATAGTTGAAGTTTAATAAGAAACCGAACACATCGAATAAAATTTAATTTAATTAACAGAAAACAAACAGTTCTTTAAAAAATTCATTCGAAAACATTCATTGGTTTCTTACTAAACTTCAACTATATCTGACGACCCTGATACTTATCTCTTTTGGTGACCTTTTTCAATTTGAAATATAGTCATCAAGTCAATTACAAACATATAAATATCTCCCGTTAACGCATCTTGGTCGAATGCATCATTATTTGAAGATGATTTACGTAAAATGAATAATATATATATAATCTTTCCCAATAAAATAGCAATAAAACGTCCTTTTCTACTTTCACCCCCATATCTCTTTTCTTTCACCCCCCTTGCTCCCCAAAAATCCCTTTACATCATTAAGTCCTCACCGGAAGACGTCCTCGCGTCCTTCAGTAGCCGCTTAAACCTTTACTGGCTGACCATGACCCTCATAATATCAAAGGACCGGATCTTTCTAAGATAAATAAGATATTTCTAGTCAGTGCAGAGGTATAAGAGATGTTATACCTACATAAAAAAACAAGGGTTGAGATGTCTTTTTTTTTCAAGTGAAAACTTCTTTAAGCGCGTTGGGTTTTTTTTTTGAGATGGGATAAAGCCATTGAACCCTCGCCACTATGTGTTCGGCTGTCCTCGAGATGTACCCGGTTTTAATGTAGGTATATCCGATATGTCAGTGAGTAATGGCAAAGTATTCTGTTTGTGTTTTGTTTTCACTTCTGTCGGCACTCCCGGAGTGCCACAATTTTTTTTTTTTGGGCAATGGCCTCCCCCAGGAACTCTTTTCCCGCGCCACCTCGAACCAGCCCTCGTTGTACGCGTCCTGGTCATCTCGCCATCTCTTTCTGCTGAGACCTCGGCGTCTAAGATGGACGGGATGTCTTTACACGTACTCGTAATAAAATCCATCTACAATTTTCATTTATGTCATTATGATACAGGTTAAAGATAGATTTTTTCCAAAGCAATAAACCGATCACGAAGATGTCGACGATGTTGTTATTATTAAAATTTATTTATATACTTTATTATACACCACAAAAATACATAGATTTTTTTTTATCGAATACTACAAAATATACATTGAGCGGCCTTTTTGCGAGTACCTAAATATCAATTATTTCAGAATTTAAATGTTATATGATTTGATTTCCAAAAATAACCTATTATAAAACTGCCTATTTATTCTTAATAATCTAATACAGCCAAAAGGTCACATCATATTTATTACAAAACATATTTTTTTAAACATCAAGTGACGCTTTGAAGTCCCAAAAATAAAATATCAATCTTAACAGACTCGAAACTTTACACAAACTAAAAGTTCGAAGCCGAAACTTTTCGCCATCGCATTATTTTTACAAAATACGGAGAGGAGACATGTTATAATCAAAATCAAATAGAAAATGTCTCGATACTGCTGTCTTTACCAGGCTCTTATCGGAGAAAACCGCTTTCAATTAACCAGTAAATAACGCTTATGTACTTACTAACTCTTCACATAATGAGTTAATAACACAACACTTACACACGCGCGTTACAAATGGGAAATCTTCGACACACACATAAAGTTCACTCACACATTGACAGTGTTCCGCAGCTGTACATAAAACGCGTCTTTCTTCTTGTATTCTTAATTAGCGTGTCGTATGCCCCGTCTCGTTCTCGCACGGGGTGTTAATTAGAAGGGCGTCCCTTTCGCGCTTTCTTAATACATTCTTCCTCTCCGCGGTGTTTCTTTACGTTTTTATTTGTGTGCGTGTCTGTGTGCGGTGGTGTTTAATTTACATGTACTTGTATGTCAGTGTACAGTCGAAAGGAAAAGTGGTTAAGCACGTAGACGGAAAAAGGATGTTTGGTAACAATATGCAGTATTGACGGACTGTGGACGCTTATTGAGTTATTTTTTATTTACTTTAGTAGTTTGTAAGTATTTCTTTGTTTATCAATATACAAGTATCTACATAGTTACTTAACAATAAAAATAAAATTGCATTTTTTGACTTCTTACAAGACTAAATATAGTCTTAGTAGAAACGAAAAGGTTAAAAAAGGCTAAAAAAAAGGTTAGTTTAAAATTTGGGTCTGGAATACAGAATTCACCTTTTTTGATTTTTTCCAGAAATTCCGCTTAAATGAGATGTTGCTTGAGGTAGCAGCGCGGTGCAGGAGGGGTGTGGTGACGTGATGCGAGATCTCAGTGATTCATCAACTTGTGACAACTATCACCCCTCCCGCACCGCGCAGCCTAATAGCAGCAACCAACAGTTAACCTTTTTACTTAAAAACTTACTATCTACTTAATACAAACAATTTATACAATAAAAATCTCAAAACCAATAAGATCCAGTTGCGCCGTCTCCTGTACCGGGTGTTTTATACGAATGTGGGTATGCGCGAAAGGGTGTCAGCGGCGCGGGGCACTCCCTGCGCGGGGTGAGGGGGGTGGGTACGTACACATAAACACTTATAAAAGTTTTTTGACAACAACCTCCCTTCACCCCCCGTTTACCCCTCGAATTCGCTAATTTATGTTGCTTTTTTAATCAATACCGGGGTGTGTACGAGTTATAGGTTCCATCGACTTTTGTTGGATTGTCTCGAGACAGTTTTCTTGGCGCTTACGTCATTATGCTTCTGGTTGGAGATGATGACGTATTTGTGAGTGGGGTATGATTGGCTTGGAATAAGCGATGTTGTATTTGAAATATAACAAGTATGGACGAGTGGAAATGTTGTGCAGTGTGTGGTAGGTACTTTGATTTTTCGTATGCCTTTAATTTCAATGAACCGCTAAATAAGAAGTTCAGGATATTGTTCTGCTGATTGTTCTGCTATTGAGCAAACTCTAATTTCTTTTTATCTCTGTTTTGGTAGAGGACACAATACACTAAAACCTTGAAAACCTCTCAAGTGTTTGTTTGACCGAAAGATTTGTAATGAAACATGCTTTTTTTATGCAACCTCGTTCTCTATGAGTGTATTAGTTGGTAACAATTACCCCTTTATTTATAAATGTTGCTTAAAGATAAGTAATGATTAGCGACTGTTTAACCTTAATTGAACTTTGATTTCTTAACTTTAAGCAACGTTTCTAAATAAACCCCTAAGTGTTTAGATACCAGATTATTATTACCTACGAAAATTAAATAAAATATTTTATCTTAAGACTAACTAATTACGTATAAACTCACAAACATCTTTTATTTACTGAAAGTATTAACAACTCAAAAAATATGACAGCAATAAAGCAAAAATCATCCTCAAGTACCTCACCACCTCATATTCCCAAAACATAATAATCCTGCAAACCTTCGCGCCAATAAACCTAACGAGATAAGCGCGTATCACGGAATATATCACGACTCACCTACTTAAGCCGTCAATCTCTTCCTGAAAAATAAATTTATATCGTAATTTTCCGTTTCGGCAACCGCCTGTACTTACGTGTGACGAAAAATCCTAATTTCAAACAACCTGTACCTTGCCGTTGCGAAACTCGAATTTAGAACTTTTTGTTCCTTCAAAATTCAAATTCAACGGCATGTGAACGTTGGTAACATACTCTTAAACAAACTTATCCCTACGTTATGTTAAAAGAATTTCAGCTCAATTTATTGAGCAATAAGGTTGGTAGTGTGTGTAAGCATGTTTGGTTTTCCTGTAGGCATGCGGCGTGATGGATGGCTTGTGTCACGCGTGACGTCGTTGTCACGCTGCTTCACGTGGATGAGTGACGTGATATTAATACTTTATTTGCGGATTTCTGGTTGCGACATTTTATTTTATATAAGGACGTTGAATCAAAGGGGATGGAGCATGGAGCACGTGAATTAATCAAATATGGAAAAGAGGGAAACCATGAATCTAACAAACATAAAGTATCTACTGCGAAGACGTGTATGAGGAAAATTTTGAAATCTCTTAGAATTTCGGTTACCAACTTTAGAAGACCTTCACATAAACTGATAATAAGAACTCCTTCGGAGAAGCAGGGAACATTCATAAGCCCATCTCATCCATTGCCAAATACTGAATAAGGCTCTCGTGTAAGTTACAGAACAGCTCGGACTACATGGTCATCTCCGGCCGTATTAAAAACCTGGTCTGCAAAGGTTAGTTGCTAGTAGATTGTTAGTCAGGATACCCATGTAACAATTGACCATCAAAATTTACCTTGAGACAAGTAGCTTAAAGGAAACTGCCCGCTAATCCCTAAAATTCAGATAAAAGACAGCTAGAGAGCTAGAAATTATGACTTTATAAGTTACTTAGCTTTTCACCCCCCATTCACACTCTTAGGGGTGGAATTTCGAAAAACCCCATTCTTAGTCGATACTTACTCTTCACAAAGAACATACCCTCCAAATTTCATGTCTCTAGGACCAGCGGCTTAGGCTGTGCGTTGATATGTCAGTCAGTCAGGACTTTGAATTTTATTTATATACTATTTATAAACTAGATACTAAATTAATAAGTTACTATACAAATAAATACAAAAACAAAAGACTTGCCCACATCACTGTCATCCAGAAACGTGCCCAGAAGACTGGCAGCATATCTAATATCTATGACCACTTTTTTTTCTGCTCCTATAAGCTGGGTCTACACTATATACAAGTTGTGATTAAGGCTGAGCATACAACATAATAATAATTTACCAGTAAACACGTCATAAGTCTTGTAGTAGCGATGTACGGCACGATTTTTTTTCAATTACCGTTGACGTGCTCTCATTAGGAAGGCACTCCACTAGTCGCCAATTAATTGGATATTTTTCTCTTATTCATTATAATTTTTATCAAGGATTTGCGACAGGAAATGTTTTATTATTATTTTGTTTGACAGCTAAAAGAACGATAATTTATGGGGTTTATTAACCAATTTTATTGAAAACCACTCTAATGAGAACCATGATTTTGCAGAGGTACTTTTAGAACTTCTTTTGTTTCAAATCACCCCCCCCCCCCGCAGGCCCCCCTCGCTCACTGGTCTCCCTTTACCTATTTGAAGAAAGTAGAAAGAAATAAATAATTCATTTTAATTGCACCCAGATAAAGTCCCTTTGGGTTCCGTACCCAAAGGTTAAAAACAGGACCCTATTAATAAGATTCCACTGTCTGTCCGTGATAGGTAAATAGTTGATTTTTTTACAGAATGTGTATTTCTGTTGCCGCTATTACAATAAATACTAAAAACAGAATAAAATAAATATTTAAGGGGGGCTCCCATACGACAAACGTGATTTTTTGCCATTAATTTATATCTAGTGTTAAATATTGTATGGTAGTACGGAACCCTTCGTGTGCGACTCCAACTCGCACTTGGCCGGTTTTTTAGCCTACACTGTCCCACTGCTGAGAAGAGGCCTCCCCCAAATCCTTTTCCAGTGCCACCTCGATCCAACCTTTGCGGTACGCGTAAATATAAAGACCCTACCATCATCAAGCCGTCAATCTAATACATAGCTAGATGCTTAGCTTAGATGAATCAGGTAAGTTAAATAAATAGATTTAAGGCCTGCATTACCACATGCAGTACAGGTACCAGATGAATTCCATACATGATATCAAGGATTGAAAGGATTTTATCCGGACGTGGTGAAATAGAGCTTAAACAAGTGGCAATAGCTTTCAAAGCGTTTCAACAGAATTTACCTGAACTTTTGGTAGCTTAAGTCAATCCAATACCATCTTTAGTAAGAAAAGTAAAAAAGAAAATACGTATACTTACGGTAAACATAACGCAGGCAAAGATAAAAAAGATCAAAACTTGTTGAGAAATATGCGTCGCATCCACGCAAAACGACCCTATGCAAGACAGTCCCAGCGCTGCTGCAGCGACAATCGGCCTGATATCGCTGATAGAATGTCACTTGTTCTAAGTCCTGTCTTTAAACCAATACCCACAACCACCTGTGGTGTACAGCTTTAAAACTACAACAGCACCTATCAATTAATAAACATATCAAGCTCATAGTAGCGATGTAAAAGTCACAATTACAACTACCGTTACAACCACACCCAGACGTATCTGCTCTCATTAAGCATAGTGCACACGACAGCAGACTGAATCGGCCACTAACTCAACCCGCGCCCGGGGGCCCGCAGCGAACGTGTAATACTGGCACATAAATCTGTTGTATCGGCCATTTTGAGCTGGTTTAAGCGCTTTTTGTGTAGTGTACTCTTGGGTTTATGAAGTGATGTATAGATAAAGTGGAGTTTGTTTTTTATTTGGGGAATTATTGGATTTTCTATTGGGCAGAGATTGGAGAGTTCTGCTGATCTATTATGCTGACCAAAACACTCAACTGGGCCATACTAGGACCCAGTGGGTAGAGATCTTGTCGGACAAGCCAAGACCGAAGGAACAGAGCTGAGCTGAACTTGGGAGAGGCCAATGTTGAACTGCTGCTCAATCCACTGAATAATTTTTAACTAACTTGATTAATTCTTTAAGAGCTAGTCAGTAAGTTAATGACCAATTTAATTACATCTACCCCCTTATAGACAAAAAAATAGGCCTCTTAATCGTGAACATGAAGAGATAATGTAAATAGTAAGTAACCATTAAATCGAAGTATTCCTTACAAAATAGAACTATCTTAACACAGAAGTGAAGATACAAGAGCCTTATAAGGCTACCAATGCCCACATTCCACACACAACATACCCAATCAAGTGCACTCATCGCTTTACAGCGCATGCAAGCCCATATTAACTGATAATAGGCAATAAATAATACCAGCCCCTCAGCAGCTTCATCGCTTGACGACCGGCACCGATTGTTTACGCGATCGCTATCTCAGAAACTGGGATTTAGTTGCGATTATATCTAGTCTTAAGACATTTAAGTTTATTGATTGTAATAATAAAGCTGGTCATTTTATTCACACTGTTATGGGAGTTGGGGTATAATTTTCTTGAGAATATTCTTCCTTGATCTTGTGGAAGTGAAGAATTATTGAAGTTCTATGTTGATTTCAGGGCTTACGAGAGGAATGTAAGAACAAAATGCAGCTATCACATAAGTACACCAGAATAGGAACCATGGCGCTGATCAGTGAGGTTCTTAATTGGAAGGCAATGTTGAAACTAATTACCAATGATACATTCAAATTAAGCCTTTAACGTTGACCTAACATCGGCAAATCCCTTGTTGACTATAAGCAGAGGAAAACAATTTTCATCCAGATGGACAAACAAGAGACGTACATTCATAACATAATAAAGGAACCAAGGCGGACAAGCATCTTACAAAGTGCTCAAAGCAACAGACCTCTAAGAAATAATTCGATCACTATGATGAGATCCGTCTTGGCTAGACATGGTGGAGCAGAGCTCTAACGGAATGGTTGCTGAGAGACGGTAGAAATAGAGTTGGCAGACCGAAGACCAGGTGGGCGGACGACCTTCAGAAGATGGCGGGGAAGACCTGGATGAGACTGGCACAGACCAGGGTAGCATGACGCAAAGGAGAGGCCTGTACTAAACGGTGGGTAGAACAAGTCTGCCGATGACGATGATGGTGAGATCCTGCGTATTGAAAACCAAATCGAAGTGTGCAAAAAATTACTAACGAAGCTTCTAATTTCCTGTAGACTTCTACAACAAGCTTAAAAACAAGAAGCCTTTAATTAATAATCTGTAACATCTCCATAGATATTCTATGTAATACAACATGGTATAGCGTGGCAGGTTAATTGCATATTAATCGTACCGGAATCCGGGCCTGCTTAACTGTAATTATTGCACGCACTCATATTGTGGCACACCCAAGCCAAGTACGTGAGAAACTTTGATTGGTAGCTTCAATCTAATAGATATATGGCTTATCGATATCTAGGCTTGGAAAACATGGGGAACAGGTGTTGGGTTAGAATTAAAAGGGGGATATTGACCACTTGAAGCAACTTTGGAAATAGGACGCATGCTAGTTTTAAATATAAATTCAGTACCCAGACCTGCACCCCTCATTGTGTAACACACTATCAAACATAATCTGATTCATTTGGAGGATATTGTTAATCCATTGCTTTATATTATGTTCAAAAAACTTGTCTGTTGTTGTTAAAATGCAATGAATGATTGCTACTGATAATGTGTTACGCATTTACCCCGCCAGACAAACTCAAACGGGAGGCTAATTACTACTCAAATATATCTTGACGACAGCCCACAGCCCTTATTTTATAATTGCACAATTCAGTCCACTAATTTTGGCAGTTTTCTTCTTACGGGAAATCTGACTTAAGCCTGTTCCAAATAGATGGTCATCATAAAAACTAGTCTGAAAAATGTATTTGTTTTTTTTTTTTTCCAGTATGGGTTGTATCGGCATCCCTTTGCAGTTGCTGGTCAACCACTGTACCAACCATCACAAAAATCCCAAGGATTTATTTCCAACAAAATACCTTCGCCACAACAATATCGTTCTCGCGCAGATATTGATAACACACTCTCGTCTTGAAGTGGCAGGTATTTTAATAGGAGCCCCGGCTAGTCACGTTGGCGGCCATATTGCGCGCGCGTGCGCACCCTAACCGCACTGGTTATTGAACCTTTACGGTACTGTTTATTAATTAAATTCGTGATTGTTTAATCGCATCTTGTGGGGTGGTGAAATGGATTTCACGTGTGGTGGGCTGCTTGACTGAAGGATCTGTTTGAATTGGGATCGTGTCGTCTCAATTTCGTGCTGGTGTTTAGCCTAAATTCCATTACTAGAAATGTCTAGATCTATCTTGCCCTGTGCTAGTGCATTTGCTTTGAGACAATATTTATCTTCCCCTACCACTTCGTGAATGCATCGTCGTGAACAATAACGCAAGGACATCATATCAGTGAGCCTAGTAAGATTAAGAAGTATTTTGCCATACCTAAATTCTAGAGCTAACAATTTATTTATCTGTGTTGGCCTGTGGCTAAGAAATAACAGCCGCACGAATCGATCGATCAGGTTAAGCTACGGTTGCCGTTGTTGGTCCGTGGATGGGTGACCATTTTCACATACCAAGACCCATCCGTGTCTCGGAATTGGAATGGGTCCCGGCTGTCATTCGTAGATCTTTGACGGTCGTTACGTTTCGTCAGAAGCCCGAAAGTCTGACAACCAGTCTTACTACGGGAAATCGTATTACCCAATAAGTGGGATATGGAGGTCAGACAAGAAGCCAATCCCAACATAGTTGGGAAAAGGCTAGGCAGATGATGATGATGAGATGGGTTTATACGTTTTTCAAAATATCTACTAGTTTTTTATTTATCTAGAGAAAAGATTTGATTTTTTATGTTTGTTTCTTACGCTAAACTTATTTAACTAAACCCATCTATGGTTCATATATTGAACTTAACGTCTTTAATTAGTTATCTGGTTCCCTCAGACTGAGCTGGTTCCCATAAGTTTGATTAGAGCTTTAGTTATAAATGATTTAATGTCACATAAAACTAAGTCAACGAAAAAACAAGTTTTTACTAATAAAATCGTACGTAGACTTTCAACCTCCGTATTTCCTACAAATATGAGAATAAAACTTCTAAAACAGACTATGTAAACGTTTACGATCGCAGAACGTTCTGGAAAGTTTGTGAGGGACATAAAAACAAGGACATCACTGAAACGAACACGTTTGCAGATAAGGCTTTATGCAACTGTGTTACACCTACAAATGTGAACTACTTTGTAAGATTTAAAGAAGTACCTAGACTTGTTAAAATTTTATCTTTATCCTTTTTATTTCTTTACTGGATATGAAATGTCAAGAAGTATCCAGGGTAACAAAATGTAAAAAAAGCAAAAAAAAAAACCGTGTAAAGCTAGGTATCGTGATCTTGATGCAGAAGGCAAAGGACCAGTGTCTTGAAACTAGGCAACTATATGCAGTGGTACAAATTAGCTTACGTCTTGATAAAAGATTCGTTATAATTGTAATCAACATTGATAGCGGGGTACGTCTATGATTATTGATTGCCCAGGATACGTCGACCTTATTAAATAATGAAATCGCCAAATGCGCAGTAATGGAAATAATCACTTAAATTAAAATATATATATAATTATTGGTACGAATAAAATTGCTTCATACAGTGGCCTCCAAAAGTTAGTTGACATTTTTCCACTTCAGTTGAGATGCCAAATTATATAAATAGGTACCTAACCTTTGGAGGCCACTGTATGTTAAAATCTTAACGATCATCACCTGCCCAGCCAACTATGTTGGGGTTGGCTTCCAGTCTAACCATGCAGCTGAATATCAGTAAGTATTTTACATGGAGCGACTGCCCATCTGACCTCTACAACCCATTATTGGGTAATACGATACTCCTTGGTAAGACTGGTTGTCAGACTTTCAAGCTTCTGACTACCCGTAACGACTGTTCAAGATCCAAGAATGACAGCTGGGACCAACGGCTTAACGTGCTTTCCGAGGCACGGAGGGGTCTCGGTATGTAAAGATGGTGACCCATCCACAGTCACAAATCTTAACGATATACATGTAAACTACTACATTGATAAAGATGCTAATTTTTACAATCAAACACAAATGGAAAAATGTTCGAATCAGACTATCAAACACGCCTGCTGTATACACTGATAAATAAAATATGAAGCTACGAAATAATACAATCCATACTATAATATAATATGACATTATATTAGAAATGCAAGTGTCTGTCTGTCTGTCTGTTACCTCTTCACGCTTAAACCGCTGAACCGATTTAGATGAAATTTGGTATAGAGATAGTTTGAGTCCCGGGAAAGGACATAGAATAGTTTTAATTCCGATATTCCCACGGGATCGAAACTTATGAGGGTGAAACCGCGGGGCGCTGCTAGTAACATACTAAATTGCTTATAAGAAATAATGTAAGGCTAGTGACTAGTAGATCACCCGCCAGCAGTAGAATTATCTGTTGCTTTTAGTTTACTATAGTTAGTTATGCAGGATGATACCCGGCTGTTATTATTATAATAATATCTTACATTTGTTTATTATTACCAGAACAAGAAAACTATGGATCTTTGTACAGAAAGAAGAAAGAAAGAAAAAACGTTTATTTGCGGTGAACATGACGCAAAAAAAGAACATAAACACAAAAAATAAAGTTTAAAAAGGTAGAGGGAAACATGCGTCACATTCACACAAAACGGTTATCGCTCAGCATTATGCTGCGACCCTATGCAAGACAGAGCCCCAGCGCTGGTTTTCAGCGACAGCCGGCGCCGACGTAATGACGTCACCCGGTGCAGCAAACAATTATTAGGATACTGTACGGGCCTCGTAAGCAACTCCTTTAAATTTTAGACCTTCTTTATTAAACTACCGCTTCTGATTACAGTACGATAATTATTGTGTCCTAAGATTTATTGTATAAAATAAGTTGATCATTTTGTTGAGATATTTATATGAAATTCTTAAAAATTCCTCTTTATTTACAAAAATAAAACATCGGTATGCTTCCAATTTTTCGCAGTTTCAAATATTGAAGTTGTAATCTGTGGAAAATGCAGTGGGTAGTATATTTTTGTTAAGTTATATTTTTAAAGTTATTTCCGTTTATTTTTAACCCTTATGAAATTAAAAAAATATGCCAATCAATTTTCCACGTAATTAAGACTTTTGAAATAATGGAGCCAATTCACATTCAATTATTGCAGCTTTCATTCTGAAACCATCGTAGCCCATAAACCAACACAAGATACAACTGACACCACGCACCAAAAACTAGGCTAAATAACAAAAAGACCATATGAACAAAGTACTAGCCAATATCCAGTGAACCTGTAAATGGTCAGCGGCCGTACGAGACGCCTCACGATCTCCAGATATATAGTCGGCGCTCGCTCTAAATAAATCACTTCCTACTAGGCACTTAATACAATGCTATGAGATTTTTAGTAGCTAGCGATTCATAGAATGGACAAATAGTAGCTTTGAACTTGTATGGCTAGTTTCTGGGAAAGGTGTTGTTGCAGGATGGACTATAGAGAGAGATATTGTAGATGCTGTACTGCAGTGCGATTCTGTAACCATCTCACCGTGAAAACTTAGGTGAAGTGAGCGTGGAGTGAGCTGTCATTAGTGTAAATTCCTATAGCATCAGATGGAATGACAGCTCACTTCACCTAACTTCTCACGGTGAGATCCTAACAGAATCGACCGGCTGGATAAGCAGGTGTAGTGTATCTGGCAGGAAAGATGATTGAGAGCACCATACGCTATAGACTTTGTCTTTTTTGATATCTTACAAAATATGTACTCTATCGGTCTTTTTTTTGGCTTCTCTCTCTCTCTTTCTCGTTGGCATCATTTCGTTGATGCAGAAGAATGCTTAAGCCCTAATTTTGATGTCAAACAAAAACTCCTTTTCTCATTCTTTCTGCCGCAAGTTTTCTTAGCAAGTCACCCGTATTGTCACTTCTACGGCATTGCATAGTGTGCATGTGAGGCGATGTCCGTATGAGGCGTGATATATCGCCCCTGTAGCGTTAATAAGCGAACACGGGACTCGTGATCGCCAATAGCATGAATGAGACTTATGTCATTATGTCGCACAAACCCAGAAACTGTGAATATTTTCAGCTACTAATAATTCGATCATTTGACCTTTTTAGAATTCCTGGTATCTCCAAGCTAATGGAATAGCCAAAATTGGGCCAAGGCTTAGAACGTTACCATGGGACATTTAGGCCGTTGTTTGTAAGGAGACAGAACTTTGATTCAGACTCAAAATCAGCAAGATTCCTAATAAGAGCATCCAAAATTCCAGTTCATTTTTACTTCTATAATCTTCCATGAAACTTCTCCATTGTCACTTCTACGGCATTGCATAGTGTGCATGTGAGGCGATGTCCGTATGAGGCGTGATATATCGCCCCTGTAGCGTTAATAAGCGAACACGGGACTCGTGATCGCCAATAGCGAGAATGCGGACTATGTCAAACGAATATTGTGTTTAAATGGAGTGATTTGTGGATCAAAGCCAAACAGTGGTGGTAGACATAATAGATATTATTGAGCAAAGGAAAAGCTGGTAGGTCAGCAGTTAAATAAAATTAGTTGGTACATTCTGGGTTACTTTAACTACGCCCAAAAATTGGCCATTTTCATTTACCAAGCACAAGAAAAGAAAACAAAGGCTTATTTCTTGGATGGAAATTGATCTTCAACATTTCACGATGACGACAAGCGATCCCTACTTCCTCGCTCCAAATAAAAATTGCTAAGTAACGTTTGGGTATTTTATTGATCCCAAACCTAGGGTTTAATTAAATTGCTAAAAGAACAAAGATGTCCATTGTCATCCCAAATTCGTCTCAGCCAAACCGCACCTGTTACATCTAGGTCACATTCGCGCGAAGTGCCTGTGTTTGGACGCGCTGCGCCGGCGCCGATAAATATACACGTCACAGGAACGTGTACCACAATGACAAACTTAATTGTACAACCAAAAAACCATAAAACGTACAACTTCCAACCTTATTTTGTTTAAAATAAGAGCTGTAGTAATTAAAGAGAAATGAAAGTTATATTTCTGCAAGATGTGACAAGATGCTTATAAGGAAATGTTTTTCAGTGCATATTGGACCTTAAATCACACATACTAAAGATATAGATGCGGTTTTTGGACTGTAAAATTAATTTGGTAATGATATAAGATCCACACACGAGTGTTTCGTGATCGCCGTGACAAACATTCATTTAACTGATTAAATTTCTTACGTTTGCGTCATCTACCTGTATGGTACAGTGGATTTGTGTAATCTATTTCAATATGGTGAAGAAGAGCTTTTAATTTTATTAAAGTAATACCTTGCGTCACTTAAACCAGTTTTCTTTCGTGTTGGCGAATTTATTTTCTGTGATGCCTATGCATATGAATAAAAATCGGAATACCAAATTAATTTCATACAATAAAGTACAGTAAGGAAATAAATTTTGGGACTTTAAGGAATAAGATAATTTAGATTACGTATCCAGCGTGTCCTGTTGTCTGCACAGGAGTTGATGGACGCTGCTGAAGGTACCATGCTCATAGACTAATGCTGGGCTGACTGTATATTGATTGCCATTGATACGCTGACAAAAAGAATTAAGATTACAGGTACCATCATTATAGTTCTACCAATTACTACCAGGTACTTACGATTTTCTACAAATTACTTAGTACTTAACGTAGTAAGTAACGTTATCAATGAAATTGTACTTTCGTTTTCAATCTAAACTTTGTCTAACGTGAGATATTAAAGAGTTAAAAAAAGTCGTAATAATAGCTAAAGCATTATAGTTCAACATCCTTCAAACACTTTCTAATACATCCCGTTCTATAAACATGACGTAAGCACTAACCTTTCGACCTATATAATTTAATAACACGGCTATATAGTACCCAGTAACCGTGTGTTCTAATGAAATCCACTTTCAAAGCAATCTGTAGCCCAGAGGTGTGTATTGTTATCAAACTAATACTATACTATGCACGTATTGTTTAGAAGTACTGTGATGTACCGAGAGCGACACAGTATTTGAAAACTCAAACATCACACAAACATTATACCTACACACGACACATGATATATACATGATATATGGTGACACACCCAAATTTCACACTGTTTTGGAGCCCTGGTACCCATACTATAAAAAATTAATCTTAATTGCATTTTAATTTTAATCTTAGTATGGGTGCCAGAGATGAGTGATGATGAGTGATGGTGATGTGGGGTGAGTGATTTATGCAATATAAAAAACTATATTGTCGTAGTATTAACCTATCGCCTTTACTGTAAATTTGGAAATAAAGTCATTTATTATTATTACTTTCGTGATGTGTCAATGAAAATTAAAACACCAGGGCATAACTAGCGTCAAAAATCAGATACAAATAAGTGACGTCATAAAATCGATTTCAAATATTTTCAGTAACACACTACCACACTACCAAAACGTTGTTTCGAAAGCGTCTGATATTTTTTGCCAAAAATTCATAATACCTATCATAAAATAAACTAAGGTAAATAGTAAATTCAGCACCTTCCTCATTCGGAAAATCGCCACTCGGAAATTAAACTGTGGCACATCAAAACTGCAACAGAGCCCAAAAATACATTTAGCTTTACTACAGCATTATTTGTTGAAAGATACAATATTTAAAATTGCTGCTTTATAAGTCAATCCATTGCGAAAAACGCAGCCAAACAAATCAATAAAAAATAAAACCATTTTTCGCTAATCCGGAACTAATGGCAGTCATCTCTAGTCTGTTCGTAACAATAACTTATTTTTAAACATTTCAATTATAGACGTAATAAATCTTTTTTCTATATTTTACCATCTTTCCCTCGCTGTATTACGAACCTAAGACAGGTTGGTAGTACGGCCCTGTATAGGATGATATAATATAGTCTCTAACACGGATATTGCGAGATAATTCCATGGTCCACTTATTTTACACTAGTTTGAAGTCTTGGCTTTACTTGGACGGAAGTCATGATGGCTTAGAACTATGTAATGAAAGTTTTACCGACAGTAGCTAAAGTTCGCTGTGCGGAGGATTCTGTACTACTTACTGTGTTTAAACTGTTTTAAGGTTATTGTCTTTAAGTAAGTTTGAAAGTAGTAGCGGTGGCTGTTTAAAATGTAGCAAGATGGTTTTGGGGTGGACGAGTTAGATCTACATTTATGTTGCAATTTTAGGCGCGTCATAGAGAATTGTATACTGGCAAATAATAATAATAATAATAAATCATTTATTTGCGTAAAAACATTGTATAAAAATGGTATTGAAGAAAATAAAAAGTACAAACATGTTTTGCTATGTTATAGCATGCAAAAATTTTGGCAATAATCTGTAACAATAAAGAAATTTATCAACATTTACTATCCATAAACTCTTTCAAATTATAATAACTACGTTCACTTAACCACTTATACAGTTTAAGCTTTAGCAACCTTATATCTAGAGACTTAAAGTGGCTTGGCATGTGGTTATAAATACGCACACACAAGAATATAATGATGATGATGGTAATGCTAAAAAAGAAAGAAGAAGAAGTTACGACTAAGAGTATACTCAGCTTACCTTTTAGATCCAGAAAATTTACAGACTTCGGGCATAAGTACTTCTCATGCAGAGAAGAAACGAGCATTGTTCATGATGATGAAACGCGGTCAAACAAATAAAAACTATTAATTTACAACTTAGGTTTACAATATACGATAACGCTTTAAAACACCAAAGAACATGCAAAAAAAGAGCTATTTCTTCCCAAAACGAGAATGAAAACCATCCCACAGTCGATGAAACAATCAGCACAGACAGACGAATCAATCCTTTTTCAGCTTCAACATGGATCCAACGCTCTCCAACTAATGATAAAGCCGTAAATCGGAGGCGTAGGCGTGATTGTTTATGAATTCGTTCAATACTGGGTTTCCAATTATTCGCCCGTTGAGCCAAAGTAATCGAGGACCTATTGAAAACACCCTGGAAGCTGTTTGTAACCCTAAATTATAGCTCAGAACGTGTTTTACTACAAATTTGTAGATTTCAAATTGCAATGATAGATTAAGGCCTTTTGTTTCTTGTATTGCTGTTAAGGCTTTTATGGTTGGTGGGATCGGTAGAAGCGTTTTATCAAATAACGTACGTAATTTGTTGGTTGTGATAAATTGCTGATCTGGAAAAGGATAATCATGCAGATAAATATAATGACTGACTTAAAAAAATAATCTAAAAGTAATTAGCCAATAGAGGAAGAGGAAGTGCGAAAGATTCTGTCTTAGAAGAAATATTCGAGGCAATATAAACGACCCTGAACTGAGAACCTAAAGTCACTTAAAGACGCCACACTAACAACATTATATCAACAACAAAATATAAGTGTACCGTCTAAAAGCTATCAGATATCTGCCAATAAAAGTCAATTTGAAGCCAGTGTACGTCGAACGGTAGCACATTGTTCAGACTTGGAAGCGACTGATGCTATCGAACCAATGATATATGTATAACGAACCCCACCGAGGTGGTCCCGAACTACTAGTTTATGTGGAAACTGGAAAAATATGGGGAAATATAGATTGGAGACTGTGCTGTTTTTTTTAGCGAGCGATATCTTAATTAGGCCGTTACTTGCTATATGAAAAACATAATCATATCATCCATGTATTCCATGTAAATTACAAACCTTTTTAGTGATTTTTTTGAACTTCTTGTTTATTTAGAAAAAAAAAGAACGCCGGTGCCTATACAGATATCATTTTGCGTAACTTAAACGTGTCCTTTCGATTTACGTTCGATAATAATAGAGGTACATTACTATTATATTATAACGATTATAAGGCTTAGTTTGAAACATAATAATATTTATTGTCACCTTACACCTGTCACAACTATAATAACCTTGCGTAGTTTGGAATGTAACTTAAATTGAAATGACAGCTTCACTGCAAATATTGTCACTTATATTGGCTGATAAAGATCATATAATAATTTACTTTATTCCTTAATATACCTAGGTAACTAGGGCCAAATCGTTAACGTCTCCAAAATACTGTGTTTCTTTACTCCCTATATCTTCTCTCTAATAGAAACTTTATATTGATTTATATTGCTAAAACGAATTCCTTCAGCGATAGCTTTTGTCCCGGTGCTGGTGACCCCGTGACAGATCAGAGTTTATGTATTAGTCCCTAACTTAATACAAAGGCTTTTCAACTGTCGCTAAAGATAAGAGGTGAATGTGTCGTTAAATTTTCTACTATAGTTTAAGGTATACAGGGTTAAATTGAATTAGTTAGCGAAACTCCGCAGACCCGATGGGTATCGATATCCTAAACATGATCAAACAAAAACTACATATAATTTGATAAAAAAAATTTTAGGATCATCAACCGCAGGTCAGTCACTTGAAATATCAGCGTAATAAATCAGTTTTTATGTAAACTTCATAGACGTGATGGTTATCGTATCTAAAAACGATAAAACAAAAAAAAACAGATTTTCTCAACTCATCAAGTAACAACACCAAAGAGTTGTCGTGTTTAATTATCGATACCCTTCACGTCTGCGGAGTTTAGTTAGCTAATTTAATTTGACCCTGTATATTTTGTATTGAAGTTTAAATCTGTGCTGGAGATTAGTAGTTCAATACATAATTTATCATCAGGGAATTGTGCAAATGGAGTAGCAACATCATCCTTGATCGGTATCAATTTCATTGTTAAATGCAGCCTTCCAAAGCAAAGCAGTGTACTAGCCGCAGATGGATGGTTGTATGCTGTCTGACCAATTCACAAATTGTCTTTAACATTTCAATCGTTACATCCTTCTTTATGAGTATGCGGTAAATCCAGCTCAAGTAATCGTCTAACTATCTATATCTTTGTAACTTTTGGTAGCCCACTTTCTTAGTACTTAATTAATTGGGATCGCATTATGCAATATGGCAACTTCATAAATAGTGGTAGATCATTTATTATCGATGTGAACTAATCCGTTATAAAAATATAATGGCGCAACGCCATTGTCCTTGATCGTTATCACTTCATTGTTAGAAACAGCCTTCTTCCAAAGCGCAATATTAAACCTGCACAAATGGAAGGCATTATGCAATGCGACCAATTCATAAATTAAATCCCATAATTCAAACCAATATCCTTGCAGTACAATTCTAAACCGGACGACGTTAAAGCACCGAGCTTTGCCGAGTAATTCCGAATTTCCTGACCATATATCAAATTAACGTCCTTGATTGTGTATGACGGAACAAAATCTAAATATAACATGTTCACACAAGCTGTGTCTCCGAAGTAAGAGATTGCGGCGTCGAGCTGCGCTGTCACATAATTGTGATTAATTTCTAGTGAGCGTGTGCTTGCGGTCACCGTAGGAATGTCGTCCTAGCGAGCGATACTGGTTAACTGCGGATAGGGGTATGAGAGGAGCGGGTAGCGGGAATAGCAAAGCGGGACTTCAGGACTTAAATTTTGTTTAGATTGTAACACTTTTTCGGGACCCGAAAAGGAATTAAAATAAATAAAATAGCCTTTATTTCCTTTGACCCTTCTTTGTACATAAACATAACATGTCTTCTGGTTGCTAACCCATATTAGGAACTATCAGATACCAGGTCAGTCTGTCTTGGGAGTTGCGACATATGCCTTCTCCTAGGAAAATGAGGACTGCAATTAAAAAAAAAACGCTTGCAATTTGTCCAAGTTTTTCAATTAGCCCAATTATTTTACTTGGATTTTTTATTTTTTCAAACACCACCACACCACTTTTTTGATACTTAATTTCAAAAGTTGATATATTATATCTTCAATCAGCAGGCACCAAATCTTTGGCGGCTCAATAATTATCCTTCCTGACATTTAAACAATCGAAAGTACCGTTATAAAATGAGCACTAAATCAAACAAAACCATAAATCCAGAATTAAATTCGGACCAAAGCAATATAGATCACACATCTGTAACAACCTGACCGCTGCCCACGCGCATTTAACGTTCAACACAAGTACTTAGCGTTTTGACAGAAATTAAGTTGCACAATTAGAAACTGTAGACGAGAACAATATCGTGGTTGGGATTATTATTGATGGTGGAAACATTCGCTTATGTTCTAGGATTGACATGTAATTGAGCTAAAATAAATAGATGGACATTTACTTGATTGTGATTTACGTTTATTGGAGTGGGTGCTGCCCTTTGTACACCTGCAGTGACTGCTGGTAACGAAATTTTGTCAGCTTTAAGTGAACTATATAAACCAGTTCCAGTAAAAGACTTTGTAAGGACCTTGTTTAACCTACATACTTCGAAAACTGGAGATGGAATGTCTCTCTAATGTGACCTTGAACATTATTTTGGCAGAAATTACTTTTATTAGCTTTAACCATACTTATCTCATAATTTATGACTTCTATTTAATTGATATCTTCAATCAATACTATTTTCTGGAAAATTTTAACATCGTTAGATTTTCAAATTTATCCACAAGCCATCATTTGTTAATATCCATTCTCTTTCTCTATGTAGATCCTCATTCCTTAGTTAATTCTATGCAATTTTTCTGTCGACTTTATCCTAACATGCCCTAACCCTTAAACCGCATTTGCTAATAGAAAACTCCTGCGCACTGTATTCTCTAGAATTAGGCACATTTCCACCACTGTGTAATTTGGCAACGTTTACAAAATCACGACTTTTGTGCATCTCGTCTCTGATGTTGAATCATATTATAATTTGTGAAACTAATTTGAAAATGGGGTCAAGTTACAAGTGTATTATTATGTCCTCGTAAATGGAATTATTCTACTTCGTTTAAGTGTCGCTTGCCCAATTTTATAAACTGCTTTGTTTCGTTTAGTGTTAAGCAAACAAAAGTTTTCTTTTTCTTAAGAAATGTGGCGCCATCTATAACGACACATGCATCACACTGTTGTCACGCAAAATCTTTTATCTCGCAAGCAGAGTTTACCGTGCATCCAGCATATATATAATGGCCCAACATCAACTGTTGAGTAGTAGGACACCAGACACAATAACCGTTTGGTCGGAGGATCCTCCCTTTTCTATAGACGATGAGTGAACTTACACCCTGTTCCTCATACCTCAATATCATCATCATCTTGCATTCGAAAGGTTTTATGGACAAATAAACTCGTATTCGACCTACTTATAATGAAAAAAAAAAAAAACTTAGTCTGTTTATACGATAATGTCTAAAATATGAATTATGTTTGGTTTTGTGTTGTTTTTTGCTGTTTGTTAAAATTTTGTGGATTATATTTTTATTTTTGTAACTTTTGCATGCTACTGGTAAAATATGGCTGAATCTATTTCCCTATATCACCATGTACTGCACCTAACCATATTTGCAAAATAAAATATCTTTATCTTTAAATTCTTACGCGAAATAGCTTGAAATTCATAGCCTAGAAAATCAACAATAACTTCAAAACAAATCTTAACCCGCAACCTGTACTCATTACATCATACATCTAACTGTCCTTAATATATTCTTATTTCGCAACTCTAAGCACATTTGCCTCATGCAAGGAAACTGAAGCGAAATAAATCAGCATATAACAACACTGCACATAACAGCTTTTGTTGCAACAAGTATAATAAAACCACTGACCTAAATACTTACGCATTTTATGACCTAACTTAACTAAATTAGATTTGTCCTAGCCACTGTACTTAACACTATGTCATAAGTTCATAACTTAGAATTAAGTGAAACTCCAAAACTACAACAAGAATAGTGAATTCGTTGCATTTTTTTTTCTCAAAATTTTAACCATTTCAATAAAACAAAAACTCATATAATGCTAATTCTTCAGAATGATCTAAAAGGTACGCCAAAATATAACTTCCCAAAGAAATCAAACTCGACCTATTGACCCCTATTATTCCTTCAATTAGTCAACAACATCTGAACAAAAACACCCAATTCAAACCTGACCAAAGAAACAAAAGAGCATCTACAATCAAAGCTTACAAAGCCCCATTATTAGAGAAAATTCATAAACAATTCCAAATCGACAATCCATTGACTGGAAATCAATTCATTATTGTTTAAAAATGGTGGTGGTCGCCACAACATTCCCCAAGCATAGCTTAACACGACAGCAGACCATAATTCCCGTCTCTAATGGAGTCTGTAACACGCACTAGCTACACATCAACCTGGGACAGACAGACGGACTCGTAGAGCCTTGTTTGGAACACCAAATGAATATAAACTTTATTGTTATCGAGTAAGATTTGAATTTCAATGGCGAGAGTTGGGTGTTCAGTATTGAGGAGTGAGTATATTGTCCGTGGGTTTTGGTAAAGAAAACAGAGATATTTTTGTCAGTGTTTGTTAGTTTGTTTATAGTAATCGATTCTTCTTCGTTTTCAACCTAAATACTACCGCCACTGTACTTTATATCTCAACATCACTCATCATCGTTGTCGTCGTCGTCTCTGCCTTATTCCGACTTCCTCTGAAGCTGGAGATAAGCGATCGCTCATCTCTCCTGGTTCAAGTTTTTGTAAGTTATGAAGAACTTTTAGAATCGAGTAAGCTCTAGACTATAACTTTTTCTATGTTTATTCTTCAACTTTTTCAAATAATAATTCTTCCACATCACGAGTAAACTCCCTGTTGTCTTCTTAAGTGTGTTCCCGCAACACATCACACTCATCAGAGCCGTCACATAATTCTGCTTCGGAATGGGTTAGTGATGTATTAACCACATCTGACGAGACCCATTCGAAGAATAGTGTTGGTCTTTCACTAACTAGGTATTTAATAAACTTTCTCTTTGTTTTATCCTGATAAGACTTATTACAGGAGCTTATTTCAGTTTCTTTATCCTGGCCCCTCTAGGCTTTAGTTATTTTAATATGAAACACTTATCATTAACGTGATCTTGAACTCAAACTGGAAGTCAAATACTACATCCTCTGTAGTTGCTTCTTTTCTGACCTATAGAAAAACTCACGAGTTTATGTATGTATGTATTTCACCGATCAGTGTAAACTCCCCGTTGTCATCTTGAGCGTGTGCCCGCGTCACATCTCACCCGTCAGAGCCGTCACATAATTCTGCGTCGGAATGAAGTCACAAATCTGCGCGCTGGATATATCTATCTCCGCGGCGATTCCATACATACCTGTCGAACGACTCGCCTGAATAATGTTGTGATTTTAAAACTAGGTTAAACACTATCGTTTATTTTATACTAAGGTACATTATAATATTGGAATGGTTTAGCGGTAGAATGTCTGTGTGAAATATTTTTGATTCTTATTTGAGTGCGTTAAACATTGTTTTTATATTTGTTTTGTCTTTGAGGCCTCAGATTATGCGGATTGTTTTGTTATTATATGTATAATAATAGTTTACTTTTGAATCTAATCTAAACCGATTTAAATTTTAGTTAATTTTAGAGTTGACTGTCCAGTTTGCCAAAGTATAACTATACGGCTATACGATATAACTGTATGGCTTTTGACACCATTTTGCATGGGTCAGATATAATCCTTTACTACATAAAACCCATAGTCTAAGATACCATAATGGTTCGTCGTACCTATTTCTATAATGTTACTTCACCTATTATTGTCTGTTTGAATGAATCAAAGATTAAATCAGGCTACCAGAAACCAGGAGAGATTGATGGATGGTTAGCTGCACCTGAAACAATTTTCCTACCCCGATAATCTTCAAACTACAAAGACACCACATACACAAACTAATCTACTGCAAACAGTTGCCAAATAGGTACAATCAAGTCTTCGGTACCACATGCGGGTGTGTACTTGTATCGTAATTGCGGAGTATCGTAGAGACGCGTATCAAATTGTTTCATGTAAATATAGCGATCCTTTGCTGTGGTTATAAACTTGATAATGGGATATAGAAATAATATGGGAAGAGGAATCCTCCTCTTTCGTGCGTATGTTTGTAAGACAGACTTTGATAGTTCTGAAGATCAATTCTCATAATTAAAAACTTTCAAAATCTAGTTGCAATCTCATCTCAGCGACAATGAATGTCAAATAAAAAAAGTATATTTAAACATCCGAATATCAGTCCGAATATCCGAACATCCATAAAATTACGAGAATTGGCCCTCAGATGCGTAAACACAGGAATGGTTTCCTTCATAGACAGAGATTTTCTTGAGTTGCAGATCTTTTTTCAGATTTCATCTATTTGAATGAAGCTGACTTCAGCTGACTTATTTGGCCATAGACACAGGATGTTTTTTTTAGCATTAAATTAATGACCAATTTGGTTAGACGTCGAGCAAACGAACACTAAAACGGATCTTTATGCAAGTTTAATTTTGCATGTCTTTTCACGAAAATATAAAGCCAGATTGCAGATAGCAAATAAATCTTAAAATAAAAAAAAAATAAAAAAATTCAAACATAGCAAATAGATATGTTGGGCTGACGATGGGTTTTGCCAATCTTTGACTATCTATAGTGACTAAACTATAGATATTTAATTGGTTGAATGTTTGTATACCGACTAGGAACATTATTAGTCGTCTCTTCGTTGTCTATTTAACTCCTAATAAATGAGTTATAAAATATTAAGATCATTATTTCGATAACAACACTAAACACCTAATCGTGTTAATTAAACAACAAACTAAATACAGGAAACCCTATTTAGAACAGTGTTATCGTATCAATAATTACTAAAACAGATTTTACACGGCCGGTATACATTCGCTTTTACATAACCATAACATTTTCCATCGGTTTGCACTTAATTAAGGGATTTGTACGAGCGGCGCCGGGGCGCGGCGCTAGCGACACACAGACTTGTTCACTTGTTAGTTTCAGACGAGCCACAATCACAGCCACACTACAACGACAAAAATGTTGCTGGCCACAAAATTCTAAGAAAAGGCAGGTAGTATCAACTAGAGCTCTGCAGTGCTTAACAGCTCTTCCGGCTAAGTACTACCTTCATAACTTTTTCTGCTGCCAAGCACTCTGCGTTTCAGTTTAAGGCCGGTGTACTAGGCAGGTATATGTGACATTTGTAGCCGGAGCAGTGGTAGTCCAGTCGTAATGGCCCCGACTTACCGAGCTGTAGGCCGTGGGTTCGAACTTTCGTTTGTGTAAATAATTTCATCATCACTGCTCTCAAAACGGTGATGGAAAACATCGTGAGGAAACCGGCATGACCTAGAACCTAAAAAATCGAAGACATGTGACATCTATCAACCCGCACTGGGACCGCGTGGTAGATTACAGCCTCTCACAGAGAGGAGGCCTGTGTCCCAGCAACAGTTTGGCATAATAATAAATTCTTCTGGGTAAGCTCACTCCATCGTCGACTCTGTCTCTGTCACCTCTGACCTAGACTAGAGTCAAGAGCAAACCCATTTCAAATAAAAAAAAATTGGCTGATTATGAGACATTTGAGTTGCCAGGCAACTATTCTGCCGCTGAAATGTGGCTGTGGCGTCGTCCGTCTGAACACACCCATAAATGTGTAACATTTCATAACAGATCTTATCTCATTGTGTTCGAGCTGCACCTATATAAGCTTCCTAGTTTTAATTGAAATGGTCGTTTTTACTAGGTACTTGAATATTCATTCAATGACTGAGTAGGTTTTTATTTGCTATCTGCAGTGAAATGAGTAATTTACATGCTCTTGATAGTGGACTTGATCGTGTATTACTTTCTTATCTGCCTGTGCATATCGAAAGATTTAAAGAGGCTGGAAATTAAGTGTTTTGTATATAGCTTCTCACTTGCATTTCCACGAATTGATTCTATAAGTGGTTGAGCTATAAGACACCATAAATGAGTTAAATAAAAATAGCCTTTATTTTCTCTGTTCCTTCTTACATAAACACGTTCTTATAACCAATAATATTATAATTTCTGTTTGTTAAACTTTTATTAGCAAATAAGATGTTATCAACCTCCAGGCCAGGCTCACTTGCGTCATAGGATTTCTCTATTTTCCTCCACTTATTCCTGCATAAATCTGTTTTTTGCCAAAACCTTGACAGATCATCCTCCCACCTTTTCATATGTCTTCCTCTACATCTTTTTCCATTAGACACCATAATTGGAACACAAATATACAGATTTAGCAGACATATTAAAAAATATACAGACACGAAACATGATATTTAAAAAAAAGTATTCTATAACGTCATAAAAAAAGAAAACAAACATAAACATAAGCTGTTGCAACACCAACCTATCCCAATTCCGCAAAAACATACTCTAGTCCAAATCTAGCCTCGCGAGCTCCTTAACCAACCATAACTGAACAGGAACAAAGAAACCACACAATACCTACGCCTGTAACCGTAAGCTCCTATATTATAACAGTACCGACACACAAGCAACGTTAATGCTAGAAGGCGTGTGTCCAATTTAACATATCGTGCGGCGGGCTATATCTCGCTGGAGACAGGCGACAGAGCCCGCAAGGTGCGTAGGACGGCGTAACGGACGCGGTAGTAGCAGCTAAATCAACCATTGTCTGATTGGGTGTAGCCTGCCGCATTCTCCGCGCGGACTACGCGTGCAGAGGAGAGGCCTAGGATGGTTTAGTATCCATTTTGGAGTCTAGAATTATGTTATTAATAAGATAATTGGATTACAAGTCTACCTTTACCAACTCCTCTTAGAAACAGGTCTTACCTCCTGTCATTTCAAAGACTTTAGGAACCAGAATTTTGGACCGACATTTCCGTAGATATCATATCTTCTGATCTTGGGGCTGCACTTATGGAGTTTCATTCATGTGAACTACGTCTTCTGCTTAGTATTCTCAGGCAACGAAGGGTTTATTTTTTAAGAAGTTTGTACTTGCAACCAGCTAAATTAACAACGCTAAGACATTGTGACCTAAACGACCCAAAAAAATTAATTTAGTCTTTTCGTCAATCAACTTACTTACTGGGCATACCATTTATTTTAAGAGATAGAACTGTATTTTATATACATTAAAATGCTTATATAACATACTAGCTGCGCCCCGCGGTTTCACCCGCATAAGTGTCGATCCCGTGGGAATTTCGGAATAAAAAGTAGCCTATATGTTAATCTAGGGTGTCAGCTACCTCCATACACAATTTTATCAAAATTGGTCCAGCGGTATTCGCGTGAAGAAGTAACAAACATATAAACACACAAACACTCACAAACTTTCGCCTTTATAATATTATATTGTGATATGTTTAACACAACTATTTACACTTACTTACCTTCGTTCCACAATTTGATATGGGCCTCTCAGGCCCTGAATCTTTTGCAAAAAATCAGTTCTAGTCCTCTCATTAATCACAACAAAACATATCTTTAAAAGCATCACCGTGCCAGTCCATTCCACAATTTCCCTATTCTTGTAGAGCACACATCGCTGGAACACACGGCAGCGCGTCGGCGACTACCCGCTGCTATATATCGGCCATAACTCGCGGCACCGTTGCCCAGGAGTCCAGCCGCGTCCATTATATGACTACGCTCGTACACACAATTAAACCTCATAAAACCTATGATCTCCTGGTACTTTGTTGCAGTTTATTACTTTATGTTGAGTAGTGTAAGTTTGTCGTTAGTTTATGGGGCATGTGTGATCTGTACGGGAATCCAATAGGGGCTTGGCAGGTTGGGATTTTGTGCAAGGATTTTCAAGGTTTGTTTATTATTTACGCGGTAATTGCAAGTTTGAATTTTAATAGTGTTTTATCTGGTGGTGGGCTGATTTTTTTATCACCCAATTATGCCAATTTATTCGGGGTCGTCGCAACATGCCTTTTTCTTCCCTACTAGTTTATTAATCTTCATCTCGATAGCTACCCTCTTCTTTTTCTTGTATCTGCCTTTAAATCGATTTGTTTAATTTTGGCAAACTGACAGTTTGACACTTATCAATATTGGACAGCACAGATCCTAGTGTACCGCATCGGTACACATATAATAATATATATTTATTAAGATCTTACTAGACCTAAGTAATCAATAACTGCACTGAATATTCATCAATCGCATCATTACCTATTATTATTTTATTTATCCTGACTTTTCTTTTCAAAACCGGTAACTAAACACACTAATGCGCTTTCCCTAGATGGCGCTACACTTCTGTTCAACCACCCCGTAACTCACACGCACTTCCTTCACGAAGATTTACTTATCGGCACATTACCTAGAAGTGTCCCCTTACTAACATGACGCTTCCAGCCGGGCCTCTCCATCCGTGTTGATATGCTCGTATGTTATGCAAATAACGTCGATGTACTGAGCATTATGCTAAGCATTATGCTGAGCATTAAACGAAACGAATATCTCATTAAATCCTTTGAGAAGTGACTGCCGGTCGTAAAACTGTAGGATTACAGTTACTTTGTAAGTTTTAACTGTATTACGATGTTCCATATAGTTTATTAATAACAGCTTTCTACCATAGACTTTTGCTGTGGTGTCGTCTGGCGCCTAATTTTCTATGAGAATCATTACTATGTTCAATGTTTTTTAACATGTAGTTTTTTTTTTTGAAAAACCTTCAAATGATTTCATGTTTTTTCCTTGGGTAGAAGAAAAAATTACATTTTGATCTACCAGTAAGTGCATCTAACCCAGGTTTACAGCTCAACTGTAGTTAAGTGGCATTATTATTAGCTGTTAAATTGGTGCATGTTAATTTAAAAATAAACTGGTAAAGTGAGGCTACCTCGACGGTACAGCACGGCAGCAGCGTGTGGACGTAGAGCTATGTCACAAAGTATGTTACACCTGCTATCCTTCCTTTGGCCTTGAGTCCTAAACCTTGCAGTCAAAGTGACCTCTGCGCTGCCACCGACGACGCTGTGGAAGTGGCAAAATTTTGGAGCAACAAGATCTGAGAAAGTCGTGCCAGCGACACGAAGAATAAGAATTTAAAAATTATTTACAGAAAAGTGTTTTAAACAAAGTGTAAAAAATTATGACAGACATACCCAGGGATTAATAACACTATACAGGATTATCTTCTCAGATATCTAATAATAGAAATACATAAAATGCTGGAACACTCACTATGTATATTGGCTTAACGCGGTCGTTACACTTATCTAAGTAAGGATACTATAATGCTCATATGTATACGAAGACTTGAATTACTTAATGTGAAATTCAAGTTCCATACTTTGAGTTTTATTATCTTGGAGTTGGACATAGTGTGGACTATAAAATGAGTGCGAGTTTTCGTCCTGTCTGTGTGTGATTGCAACGGGTCTTGCCTTGTTTGTGTGTAAGAGGATTCCGAGTTTGTGATTAGACACGCGTGTGTGAGGCGTATCTAATCAATAGATGATTCGCATGATACGCCTCACACACGCGTCGCAATCAACTTTACAAATAAATTCCTATAAATTAGTTAGATAACTATAAGTTTTAATTTATTTATATGGAATAGCCTATAGGTATGCACTATTTTCTATGTTATGGGGTTTGGTTTCCGCACTTAGTCCTTAAAGTGGACCATTGTGCATTTGCCATGGCGGCCGTCGGTGGTTATTACAACCAGCCACCTCCCTCCAGAATCTAATCAGGAGGCCTACCATGATCTATTTAAAAACGATTCAAAAGCAAGACATTTCGGTTTAGGTTCTTAAACTGCATCGCTCACAGTCGTATCATGACGTCCAATACGCTCAGCGGCATTTGGATCGTTGAAAGTGAATGAGCGTTAAGAGCTCGTGGTAGGTATCCAGATGGCACGGCCTAAATTGAATCGTTAAACTGACGTCGTGGTACGAATTAGAAGAACAGTTCAGTTTAGGTCCTAAAGTGGATCGCGTTAAGAGCTTGTGGTAGGTAATCCTGGTCTCCTGATCTGTTGAGAACAGCTGTGTAAGATCTGGGTGTACCGAGGGTTTCTGTACTAATCTGGGTGACGCCTGTGCACTCAAAGAGCACATGCTCAACAGTTTCATCAGCCTCCATGCAAGGAGCCCTGCACAGGGGACTCTCCGTTATGCCTATTGTGTGGAAGTGTTTGTTTAGCGAGCAGTGTCCCGTGATGGTCCCCGTCACCAGGCGCAGGCCTTTCCTGTCCAGGCGTAATAAACGTCTGGTAAGCTTGCCATCTAATGATGGCGTGGCTTCCTTGGACTGCCTGCAGCCCGGTGACGATGGCCTGTATGTACTATATAATACCACTGTACCAGCAGCTAAGTGCGGCGCAGGACATCACCTGTGAACTTGGTAATCTTATGACTGCGTCAGTGAGCGGAGTTCATGCAGCTAATTTTGGGCAACTTTTTGCCATCGATATGATCGAAGAAGTACTAGCTAAGTTATTCGATACAAGTCTGTAAGCCAATGCTGTTGTCCAGACTGATGAGAAAGAGCAAAATCTCCTGTTACGACAGGTTTCACTTTTTTTGTGAATTTGGAGCATTTAGTCAATTTGGAGGAGAACTCCAAACCCCAGATGGATTATCAACAGATTTCCATCTCATTGGCCTAGGATTTCTACTATATTGGTGTTGCTAGCACAGTAGAAGTACCTAAGTGTTTACTGTACAGCAACACCAATATCATAGAAATTATTAATGCAGTCTTTTTGGATAACTCAATTCGACTGACATAATTCATAGGAAGGCAAAAGTTAGGTATACCTACTCAAACAGCAAAGACATCACCAATCTATCTCACATATCAGCGAAACTCTCATCAGATCCACATACCAATGAATATACAAATACAGCCATAAATAAGTATACAGCATAAAATACAAGAGGTATCCAGTCCACTCGGCAATATATGACGTTGCGGGCGCCGCCAAGCTCAGCTCATGAGTAATGTTTTAGACCCCGCGATGCCTTATTTATAACCATAACTGTAACACACTCAGATAAATGCGTTTGCTGGCGGCCAAATTAACTTATACATTTAAATACATTACCTGTTTAAGTTAATGAAGCCGTTTGTATGAAGATTTATATGAATAAATAAGTTGATAAGAGCGTATTAGTATATCGACGGTCATAATGGCAGCACTTGCGGCTGATATAATAATTATGGCCGGACGTGTAAATAAGTGTTCTTGGTAGTTTTTGCATTAAATTTTTTATTAGCTTAGATAACAAGACACTGATATGGAACTCGATCAAATAAATATGGAATAAATCATTCGATACGTACGATTTTTTTTTGTTGTTTAGCCTAGATTGTCCCACTACTGGGCATTGGCCTTCCTCAAATCCTTCCAAGAACTCTTTTCCCGCGCCACCTCGAACTAGCCCTCACACGCTTCCAGGGAACTTAAAAAGGCCACTTTGGCAGAATCATAAGACAATTAATATCACGCAATTTATTGGTTTGACGGTTTCACGGGATATATAGGTATCCCTGAAGGGTTAGGCAGAGGTGTACCTATAGCTTTCGTACGAATAATTAAAGTTAAACTTATACAAATTTATCGAAACTTTTTGAACTGTAATCAGTCCCCCCTCCCAATAAAGACATGTAATATATAAGACATAATATCACGCCTTGTTTCCCTGAAGAGTTTGGCAGAAGTGTACCTGTACACCAACATTACGCCAGTTTTGTTTACAAAAAACAAGGTACTTAAATACTGTCATGGACGCAAAAAAAAGAAGAACGCAAAAAAAGTGTGCATAAAACAAAATGTCATGAATACTTGTGACGATTAAGTTTATTAATTTGGATCTTGCTTAAAATTCGTTAATTTAAAATTGCAAATGTCAAAAATCAAACGATCAATAATGACCTCTAAATTTGTCCATAAGTGTACAAAAGCTTACAAAGTATTGGAAAATAGGTGATCAACTCGGGTAATTACTTAGTTTAACTGCGCTCCACTATTATAATCTTAGAAAATGTTGTTCTCAACCGTATATTAAACATGCAATAACATTAATTTCAGGCAACATTTTGTCTGGTGCTATTTATTCGGCCTCCATTGTGCAGGATCTATTCAGCTTGGATAGCTTCTGTATCGCGATATACTGCGGCAGGTGATTAGAGGCACGAGCTGCGTGCGCGCTGATCCTATACATTGTTGTACCTACTTACACTACCTACTTGAACTTGTGTTACCACATTGTATTTTATGGACAGTATGTGGACAATGTAGGGCGATCAGTGGAGATCACAAAGTTTTCATAAGAATATTAGCGACTTCGCACCGCTTTTACGACTTGTTCTAGATAGGTACCAACTAAATAATCACCATAAAAGTGTTATTTTGTTTATTTACTAGCTAATATTGGGCACAAAACCTTTGCATTAAGAGCGTTTACGCCGTACGGCATTTCATACAAAATTTCAAGCCCTTGTTTTTCGAAATGAATGAACGGATTTTAATGAAACTTTATACGCATAAGCAGGATACAAAGGTCTAAAAAGTTAGCAGAGATCATTCGAAAATGTTCTCTGGTAACTTTTTAGACCATTTTATCCTGCTTATGCGTATGAAGTTTCATTAAAATCGGTTCATTCATTTCGAAAAACAACGGCTTGAAAGTTTGTATGAAAAGCCGTACGGCATAAACTCTCTTAACAACTATTTTATGCCCAATAGCAACTAATAATGTTTTTAATTAATCTAGGGACCAATAATAAAGCTGAAGAGTTTGTTTGTTTGTGTGAACGCGCTAATCTCTGGAACTACCGGTCGGATTTGAAAAAATATTTTTGCAATTGATAGCTCAATTCTTGAGGAAGGCTGGAGGAAACATCACGCTGGGACCCTTAGGAGATGAGCAAAATGAAAAAAGTCAGAAAGAACGCAGGCGATGCGACGTGACGGTGATTTTAAGTTTAATTTTAGACAACCATCCGCTTCTTACTAGTATTAAATAAGGTATTATCTATCGTTCGATCTTTTTTGTTATTTTCATCTGAAACCCAAAAACCAATAACAAAATCATAACCCTCCTGTTATCCCTCCTCAGTCGGATAAAAAGGTTCTAACCCACAACATCCCTCTAAACCAAGGACTGCGCGCACGCAATCCTGAACTCAATCTGCTAGCGACAGTAGTGAGGAAGTTACGCGACACGCGACATGTGATCAGATAGTGCGCACGCGTCGCGCGTCGCCACTAACTGCCTGTAACCAGATGTTTCTCTGAAGCGATACCATTCGGGATCATTGTTCACGTTTCCTTGTGGAGATAGCGTTCTCTGCACAGGAGTTGGCATTGTTTTACTATTTAGAGGACAATCATTTTTGTTCCAACTACCTACCTAAGCTTTGTCTATTCTTAGAAAGCTTCATTATAGGTATATCACCAATGCTCTCAAAACGGTGGAGGAAAACATCGTGAGGAAACCGACATGTCCTAGAACCAAAATTTCGAAGACACGTAACATCTAACAAACCGCACTGGGACTGTGTGGTGGGTTACGACCCACTCCCTCCCATAGAGCAGAGGTCTGTACCAGCCGGTTTGTTCCAGCTTTTGACAATCTTTGCACCAATCAAGGCCCGTTTTTAGCCTATAATAATAACGATTCGTAATGTATGAAATGAAGCTGTCTTTTTAAACTAGCTTTAAAAAAGGAGGTTCTTTATTTCATTTATGTATATTATAATAACTAAATCAGCTTGCAACAGTACCATAGCTAACGCTACACGATCGCATCGCCATTGACAATGCGCAGCTGATTTGAATAATTGCGCAGAAGTCGACGCGATCGCCTGATGGATCGCAGACCAGATTGTACGGGATGAGATATCTCTGGGCTTGTGTATGTTTGTCTGGTGTGTAGGGAACTTAATGAAAAGTTTTTGTCATCAGGAATTGATGATCACGAAATAAAAGGAATGATACTACAATACACTAAGCACTACAGCTCTTTTGTGAAGAAGAAAACTACTGTGATAACTCCATAGTAACTCACACATAGTTGCTATTTTATGTTTTAAAAAGCAACTGTTATTTGTGTCGTTAAAAAAAAAAGATTCTGACGAACTGAGAACCTCCTCCTTTTTTTGAAGTCGGTTAAAAAGCAAGAAGCTGTAAGTGAAAACAAAACTTTGTCGAAAAATTCATTCTTAATTTGATTTGCACAGCATGAAGCGCTACAATTAGTTATCATACCAATATCTGGCATCGGTTTTCTTGTTACTAGCCGATCACTAAGTAAGATAAAAAAGTCTCACTCAAATTGCCATTAAAATAGACCTTAACTTCTAGCTAAGAAGAAATAAATTATGAAAACACAACAAATTCAAATAGAGCAACAATTGGCACAAGGCTTCTCGGGACACGACACCGAAATTCTCCAATAATTTATTCGTCATTACCGCCCACTTGAGCACGTATGTGATTATTAAGCAACTGCATACATTACATACCAATGTTCTACTGTACCGGTAGTATATTGTACCTACATTTACCTCTGATTTTGTTTCGGCCTTTCTTCTCAGAGTAGTCAGATAGGAAACGCCGACCTCATCTAGTTTTATAAAAAATATGATTGACGTGTAAAAGTGTTTGTGCAAACCTACTTACAAAATAAAAATCATTTATAATTTCTCATTATCATTTACATTACAATAATACCAGCCTCTGAGTCCCACTGGAGGACAAAAGCCTCTTCACATACGGTTGCTCAAGACTCAAGACGGGTTGGTGATTTCAGACTTATATTAACTATAAGTCCAGGTTTCTTGTTCAATGTTTTCACCGATGTCAGTAATGTCCAAGATAAACTCAGGAAGTGTAGATATATAAATTGAAAAAAGTCACATTGGTTCTTGCCCGGATCATCATCATCTACCTAGCCTTTTCCCGACTATGTTGGGGTCGGCGTCCAGCCTAACAAGAGTATTTTACATGGAGCGACTGCCTACCTGACCTCCACAACCCAGTTACTGGGTAATGTGATACCCCTTGGTAAGACTGGTTGTCAGACTTTCGGACTTCTGACTATCCGTAACGACTGTCAAAGATCTGCGAATGACAGCCGGGACCAACGACTTAACGTGCTTTCCGAGACACGGAGGGGTTTTGTTATGTAAAGATGGTCACCCATCCACAGACTAACCGCGGCAAGCGTAGCTTAACCTGATCGATCGACCTGTGCGGCTGTTATTATTTAGCCACGGGCCCGTTGCCCGGATATGAACCCTAAAGTTTAAATTGACTTAGATTAGAATTCGAACCAAGTAAAAAATTAAAAATTAAAAATTATTTACTGAATTGGATCAAACGGTCAGTAAAATCCTACATCTTTGACAAGTTTTTGACATTTGTTTGTCGCCGAGATGAGACTGCGACTAGATTTTGAACGTTTTAAATTACGAGGATTGGCCTTCTGGACTTCTTCAGAACTCTCGTCACTAAAAGACCAACAATTTAAATTATTTTTCCATTAAAACCCTCCCCAAGGTGGAATGCCAATGTTCTGTAAAGAACCGATTCTTAAAAGTATGAAAATATACTCCATATTTTTCTAATAAAATACCTGTGATACTTAACAAACATTGCGGTATCGAAATTCTAAGCGTCGCTTAAAACGGTTAAATGAGTAAAGCAAAAACTACATGCACACATACGAGTCTAAGTATCAATAAACTAACGGTATGCCAATCAAATAATGTTTAACATAACATCATTACAAGTACCATAGAATAACAATATAAATAACAATCTCAGCTTCGAATGCACTTAAGGCCTAAAATCGGGCGTAAAATACGTCCAACACAGTAATACCTACACCGAAGAATGGGCAGCAGCGTTCTCTATGCATTTTCCACCATACGGCTATCGCCAACCCTCCCCAAAAAATTACAAGCACCAAAAGGTGCTTGGGGAGGCCAAAATACAGCAGTGGACGTCTTTCGGCTGAAATGATGATGATAACAGTAACACACGTCGACAAAATATGGAACCGTGTTTTGAATTTAGAAAACGCGAGTCGAAGCAGTCGTTGTGGAGCGGTTATTAAATACCTACTTATAAACTACTAACTGCGCCCCGCGGTTTCACCTGCATAAGTCTCGATCCCGTGGGAATATCGGGATAAAAAGTAGCCTATGTGTTAATCCAGGGTGTCGGCTACTTCCATACAATATTTTATCAATATTGGTCCAGCTGTTTGAGCGTGAAGAAGTAACAAACATATAAACACACACACACACCCTCACTCACAAACTTTCGCCTTTTTGAATATTGGTGTGATAGTGTGATTGTTATTAACCGGGCAAAAATCCAGATTCCGGACTACTCACAAAGTAATAAGAAACTCCTGATGGAACCAACTAATAACACTTTCCCCGACCTGGAAATCGAACCCCACGCTCAACAAAAGCGCTTACAACAGCTATTACACCAACAGTCAACCACCATAGCATAATCAGCCTATAATGATCCCACTGTTGGGATACAGGCCTCCTCTCGGTGAGAGGGAGTGGGGCGTAATCCACCACGTGAGCCCAGTGCGGGTTGGTAGTTGTCACATGCCTTCGAATTTTTGGTTCTAGGACATGCCGGTTTCCTCACGATGTTTTCCTTCACCGTTTTGAGAGCAGTGTTGATGAAACAATTTACACAAAGTAAAGCGCCGGTCTGAGTTCGAACCTATGACCTACAACTCGTAAGTAGCGGCCTTTACAACTGCGCCACTACTGCTCTCAACCACCATCGGCCCACGCAAAAATAAAAGCTTCTCTATGGATTTCTTAGTCTATGCCAGTACTAAGCTATCATTACTGACCGTATTCAATGTTCTAAAACCACAACCACACATTACAAATACAAATAAAAAGCTATCAATTACGTAAATATATCCTACGTATGTAGGTGGATAATTAATGGCTGTTGAAGGCAAAAAGTAAACTAAGTATCTTAGATAAAAAAGCTGATGATATGTGTATGTGAGACTAATAACACACAATGGTAACGGAAAAGGTTTGATTAATTTTACTGTTATTAATACTTGACAATTCCAGCAGAAAAATATAGATTTTTTTCACGTTTCTTGGCAACTTAGGGACGTCACTCATTTTTCTAAAAGACATAATTATACTGGGTATCACTTTACTAAATCTATTTTGACATCGTTTTGATCCACATTACCTCCCTTGACCAATTAAATAAACTCATTAGACTTTTGAACTTACGTAATTAGTACGAGTAGGTACATTTTATTTTTACTTGTCAAACTTATTGTACTTACCTAGATTATAAGTGAACCTTGTCTCCTATAATTTCAAATTCTTGTATATTTGCATGTTATTGTGTAGCCTCTGTTGGAGATCCAATAAACAAATAAACATCAACATTGGACCCACGGAATAGATATATATTGGACCCAACCGTTTGCGCGAACAATTGGCTTAAACATTCGCTCCAATAATACCCCCACAAATAGACAAGCCAACCATACGTTAACGAATAACAAATGCTCACACGCACGCGACACGCGATGTGAAACATCAGTCAATGCCGTACGATCGAGGTGCATGCTGTCATTCATAATGACGGCACGATCCTAGAATATGATACGGAGACGGGTTCTGTAGGAGATATTAAAAGATGGATATTACGCTATAATTAAATGATGTCGATGAAATGTTAATAAGCTGTGTCGAATGATAATGATGTCTCAATTGAAGATACATTGATCAAGGTTTCTTGAAGTTGTTTTATTTGTCAATGGTTTGGTTTTTTCTCAATGATTAGAATCTTAGATTGATAGAATATTATTTATTGTAAATACAAATAAGAACTTTTTCTTCTCACACATTACAATTTCCTGATATAAATATTTTGTTAAATTGATGTAATATATTACTATCAATGTTAATAATAGGTATAGTAAAGAGTAAATGTACCTACAATTCAACAGCATGTCAGTGGTAATAATTTGACGATGACAGCGCAGTATCATGAGGGCAGTTTGTATGATATTAGAAATTATTAAATACTTCTTGAAAAGCGGAATCAGGAAGTTCTCACTCTCTCTGGATGTTTTCTTCAGGAAATTGTATCACCCGGTCACCCCCAAGGGTAACATAAAAAGTTTAAATCTTAAGAAGAGCCTTATCATAATAGTTTTAGGAAATGGTAATTAATAATGTTTTTATTTTAATTAATCTTCTTTTTCTCTCTTTAATTACCCAAAAAAAACACTCAATTATTCAAACACACGTCCTTAGAACAAAACACTATCATCCACAGACGTATCCCACATTTATTTAGTTTTGCATCTCAACAATAGACCACGCGTACGCGCCGACATGCAAAGCAGTCAGTCCAAATGATGCTGCGATCCCAAACGAAGATAGATCCATCTGCAGTTTCTACTTTTATTCTTCGTATTCTACATACACATGATCCTGTTTGTGATTTAATATTGCTATACTTTAAACAGGCAGTGGTGATTTTTTTTTTTTGTTTATTTTGGCGCTAAATCTACGATCTGTGTGGTTGAAATTGAGCTCGTTACGCTGGTAGTTTGTTAGTTATTGAAATAGGTGATGGGACACGGATAAGGTGAACTTAAATCATCACATGAAACCAGTTTTCTTGTAATTTTATTGATTGTTCCTTCATGTGAATTTTATGTTCTATCGGCATAGAACTCTGCAATACGATTTACGGTGTTCGATTGATTTTTATTTATTTCAAGATTTGAAATAGGCAGATACAAGACGCAATTGAATAGGTAATTTAAATTTAAAGTAAAACTTCTTAAAAAAAGAGATTTAAAATGAGAGACAAAGACAGAGAGAGTTATATCTTTCTTTTCTCTCATACAACGCAATGTGCCTAAAGGTGACGCGTCCTTAAAAAACTCTCAATTCTTGTCCAATTATTTAATTGCCACCTAACAAGTTTCACTTTTAAAACTATTTTACAGTCCAAATCAGAATTTTTTAATATTATTTGATCAAAATGCACATTTAGGACGCAACGAATAATGTTCTTAAAAAAGGGGTTTTTTAAGAACATTATTCGATTTTTTTTTTTCAATATAAGAAAGGTACGCAAGGAACGGGGGTTCCTTGCGTACCTTTCTTATATTGAAAAAAAAAAATCTTCAACCTTTATCTCCAACTAACGCACTGCTCTATAAATTAAGCAAATTAATTCTCCACACTGCACTAAAAGATATAAATAACGCTAACTGGCTTATCTGTCTTAACAACAATTTCCTTTTTCTCTAATCTAATCTCTCTAATCTCTAGTCTAATACAACTATAGTTGTTGTATTTTAGCATGGCAATAACGGTCATTGACCCCACCTGACTAACTGACAGATGTAACATTCTTTATTTCAAAAACTGGTTTGAATCGACATCTATCGTGTGATGCTCGACATTTTATAACTATTTAAAACAACACTTATCTAGTTTATTGTTCAGGCTTTTACGAAAAGATTTATTAAAGGGGACAGGTAACAGTTCAAGTCTGTTTACGTCTTGAATTGTCGACATTTTATAACAATTAAAAACGATACATTCTTTGTTATTCAAGTTCCTAAGTACGAAGAGAGAGAGGGCTTTTCAGTGTTGATCAGCATTGTGGTAGTTTTCTTATTTTCTTTTCATTTTTTTTCTATGATGCTCTGCTCAACATTTGAGCCGTTTCCTTTTTTTATTTTTTATTTGTTAATTTTTACTATTTTATGTTATGTTTTATGTGTTGGCAACACTTTTTTCTTTCTTTATTAAGGGTAATGGCCGCTATCGCCATGCTAAAACGCAACAAGTATATGCGACTGGTCTAATATGCAAAACTAGATACAAGTTATAGAGGCAGTCATTAGATGGGCAACACATTGTACAGGATGTCTCGAGGCCAACTCCCTAGATCTGATACATACACCGCACCCAGCTTTCTATGAGTGATACCACGAAAACTAGATTATTTTTCGCTATCCGTGAAATATTTTAACAGTTTTTTTTATTATTTTATTTATGAAATTTATTTGCGGCATTAACAAAGTTTAGATAGCTACCAGTCAAAGTCCAAGCTAGCTCGTATTAGGATTATTAAACTCATAATGTATCATAATAATTATCATGTCTTTCACTACAGAAAATCTGCGTTTGGTCAAACTAAAAATATCAGTAACTAGCTTCTGCCCGCGACTTCGTTCGCGTGAAATTTCAGCCCGCCACCGCATCGCATCGCATTGTCCGCCCGCGCTATTACTACGTTTTCGCGTTCTTGCTGACTCTTTTTCTTTGCTTTGTTCGGCTCCATAAGGTCTTAGTATAATAATAGCCTATAGCCTTCCTCAAGAATTGGGGCTATCAAATGAAAAATATTTTTTTAAACCCGACTGATAGTTTCAGAGATTAGCGCTTTCAAACAAACAAACAAACTCTTCAGCTTTATCATTATCTTTATCAGCATAGATATAGATTTATGGGTCTCATTACTAACACCGGATAAATTATTTTAAAGACCGAAATAGTGGATTTCCAACTGCTAATCAAGCGTCTGTTTCAAAATACTTTACTGAAGAACTATAAAGAACTGCGAAGTTCAAAAGTGTTTGCAGATATGGAATCGGTTGTAGAATCTACTACAAGAAGTTCTTATCAAAAACCGGTAGCATCCTGCCACTTGTCTTACAAGTCAACGCAAATAGATATGTCTCAATCAGGACTCCGATATCTGTCGCGCCTCGTATGTGATTCAAGACGCACGATAATTTAATTAAGAGCACGTATGTTGGTATTTTTATCTCTTCGTTTACTTATCAAGAGTTTTTTTTTTTTGCTTTTTAAATTATCTGAGATAATCGCTCTTCGAGCTAAATTCACGATGCTAAACATATTTTTAACAATGATGTCAAAAATATTTATTATATGTAATCAAGTTTATACACATCAATTTTATTTTAAAACTAGATGAGGTCACTGTTTCCTATCCGACCACTCTGAGAAGAAATATAGAAACATACTTTGAAGTCACAGTCTCATTCAATTCAATCAGAATCTGAAAAGCTTTTTTTACGGAGTACGAAATCTTTCATCGCAAGACTAACTCGCATTAGCCCGAATTTTCATAATTATGTATTCATATGAAAATTCCAGATGAGAATACCAGATTGTAAAGCTAGACAGATGCTGACCGAGAAGACTAATAAAATAGTATGAAAGAAGACGACATATTGCTCCGACCCCAAGAAAATTGTGATAACAGCAAGAAGATGATGATTAGTTCGATTTTTTATCTGAAAGAAAACTTTTTGGACCGCGTCATAAAAAAAAAACAATCCATAATGTTACAGACTGCTAAACTGCAAAGCAATATGTCGGCAGTAGGTTCTCGTGAATTTAACACGAAACATTGTTAAAAATTAAAAATAAATCTCATTTGACCACGATGTCTCTAGTATTAATATTACGAGAGTATCTTCACTAACTACATTTTAGGCCAAGATCACGCTCCCACTCAATCGTAACAATTTCCAAAATGTTTCCCAAGTCGCCACTCACTGCGCTCGCGACGATTGCAGAACACTTTCTATATGAATTGTAGGTGCATGCATTGTAATGGTTACATGATAGATACAGGATTGGAAAGTCTTTTCCCTCAGGCCTACGATTACCATTATATACAATCGATTCACTTAACTCGCACTTGCTTAACTTCCGTTTTGAATTATTATGTGGAAAATAAGGATTTCATTCTGAAGGTACACGCTTTTCTTTTGTTTGACCTGGTTTATATTGCTTACAGTACGGCCATTTTACACTTAGTGTACACATCGTCTTAATTAAAGACAAAAACAACGGCCATTGTTGCAATTTCGTGATTTTTTATTGATTGACTTCAAACTTTGACTTGAGACTGAAAACTTTTTGGCAAATATTTGGATAAATACATATAAATTGTTTGAACTACTTACACTATTTGATCGAGCAGTATATATATTGCAGCTGTTGCTTATTTTGAGAATAATCACTAGCCATCATAAATTATACGGAATTTCGAAATTCAATTGTGTTTTTACGGTTCCATACCCAAACGGTAAAACGGGACCCTATTACTAAGACTCCGCTGTCCGTCCGTCCTTCTGTCTGTCACCAGGCTGTATCTCATGAACCGTGATAGCTAGACAGGTGAAATTTTCACAGAATGTGTATTTCTGTTGCCACTATAACAACAAATACTAAAAACAGAATAATATAAATATTTTACATGTATTAAATATTGTATGGTGTGGTCCATCTTCATGCACCCATTTTGTGGAGACTTTTTCCCAGCGATCATTGTGCATATGCCTGATGTCACCCTCCTAATTCCATTTGAGCCTGGCATATGGGATTGGCGGATTACGGTTGTATTTTTTTTTTATTATTCCAAGAACCAAACCTAAGGACATGGCAGTGGCAGATACACATCACGTAAAAAAATATTTGGACTAGTATTAATCAAAGAGAAAACAGAATAATACGTTAGTATGGAAATAACGCCATCAACCAAGTGACCGCATTTCCTCTTATATTGAACTGTTTATATATAATTTCATTCACGCTCCAATTTAACCAGCCGCAACTCCCAAAGCAAGTCTCAATCGAAGAGATCGACATCCTCAATCACCCAAACAACTATAAGCTCTAAATACAAGAACATATCAAATAATTTCATATAATACGCTAGTTAGCAGCCTATTACGAGTATGTTAATGAGATCTGATCAGTCGGTATCATTATCACTAGATCAGAGCTATACCTATAAGACAGGGGAGCTAAATCAATAGTATCTAGACTTGATTATACCCCCATGCGTGCGGTAAAATTTGTGGAGACGACTTAGAATTGTAATATGTAGGTGTAATAATTATGAAAGTGTTTTTTTTTTTTATGAAAAAAACCAACGCGGTTTTTTACCGCGGAACGCTGTAACCGCTGCTTCAAGACATTGCGACAAGGGATTACAAAAGTGTCTCATTAGTTCACTGACTGGACAGGTCCACTCAATCTGTGTGGTTCTTTCCTCAAAAGACCATTTCAGACACCAATCTACATGGTCTTCACATGATCTAACCAAGATTTTGTCTGGACTTTAAAAGAGACTGTGACCTCTGAGTTTGTTTCGGCCTTTCTTCTCAGAATAGTCAGATAGGAAACACCGACCTCATCTAGTTGAAAAAAATACGATTGACGTGTAAAAGTGTTGGTACAAACCTACCTAAAGAAAATAAATCATTTATCAGTTTGTAATTTAACTAGATCGAAAGAACTGGAAGTCATGGGGAGAGGCCTTTGCCCAGCAGTGGGATGATGCAGGCTAACAGTAACAGTAATTTAACTAGACCGAAGTAATAGAATCTCCCTGGGCGAACTCAAGCAAAAAGCAGTGGCTCTTGTCTGGGTAGTGTGTCTTGTAGTCGGTCTTGCAGTAAAGATAATATTTCCACAATGTAATTCAAAAAGAAGAAGTAAGAGGAAGATATAATACATAAAAAATAAATTTCTGGATATATGTCTGTAATTTATATGGTGTACATAATAAAAAACTATTCTATACTATCATGACGACATGCTGATGGTGGAAACTCATCTTAGCCAGACAAGACATACAGGCATACAGACTTGTACAGTGATGTTTAGCAAGATCTACAAGTCCAAAATGACTCTCCCACACTTTTACGCCTGTCTAAAGAAAATCTCCGATACGGTTTCCTGTATCTCATTCTGGTATAAGAATAGTAAGGTTCAGTAATAATTTATTTCTATCATAAGCCTACTAAACTTAGATTTATCCACTGTAACAAAAACAATAAAAGTAAAACAAACTTCTGGCTAGTCTGCCTTTCGTGACTCCGTCTAGACAAAAGGCTTTGTTTTTCAAAAAAGTACTAAAGTAGTAAAAAGGACGAAAGTTGTCACTTTTACTTTCCCAAAGTTTTTTGCACTTAAATGTGAAAGAATAACCGATCTTGTTAAAGTTCTATAATGATCTCTTGTTTGTTCTGCTACGACTTTATTTATGGGCACAAAGAGGCAAAAATACTTATGGATAAATATAGCCAAATAATTATAGTTTATGGGGTAAGATTTATCCCGGATGCATGCGTAGGTCTTGGGCAAAATTGGCCCAACCCGTTGACATGAAAGGTCCAAACCAACATTCCTATATACCTCCCTAGCTTCTGCCCGCGACTTCGTCCGCGTGAAATTTCGGGCCCCGACTCACCGTGTCTCATCCCATCGCCCACGCTGTTACTTTGTTTTCGCTTAGGTTTATTTCTTTTTGACTTTTTCTCGGCTCCTAAGGGTCCTAGCATGATGTTAATAGCCTATAGCCTTCCTCGAGAATATGGCTATCGAATGTAAAAAGTATTTTTCATATTCGATTGGTAGTTCCAGAGATTAGCTTCAGCTTTATTATAAGTATAGATATAGCAATGCAATCCACGGGTTAAAACTTATTTTGTCTTAATAAGCAAAAACCCAATTTAGTAACTGCGGAAGTCAAAGTCAAATCATTTATTTCAAATAGGCGCATAAAAGGCACTTTTGAAAGTCAAAATTTAAACAAAACAGAATTTATTCTAGTCGCCCCTTCCTAAAGGTAGTTTCGTTTAAAGAAGAATGGGCAAGAAACTCCGTCGTTACTCTTTTAAAAATATTCTAATATATTGTGTATACACTAATTATGCAATTATGTGAAGACGATGCACCTAGAATAAAATTACTAAACGCAGAAATAAAGAAACTGAACTAATCAAACCACATTCATAAAGAGCTTGAAAATATTGGAAAAATTTGGTATGTAGATAATAATTAACACAGATACGAGTAAATTGCAATACTATACAGCCATCACCAAAGGTCAGTTTATAATAAATATGTGCCGCCATGAAATGTAAAACATACCACTATAAATATCCTTTTAATGTATTACAAGAGTCAGTAGAAGTAAAGAAAACGGGTAAGTAAAGCGACAGGCTTTCAAACTTTCTCCGTTTACCTACAAATGTAGTTTAACGAAATATATTGCTGATATGGGTGGGTTTAGAATTTCCAGTATCACAATAAAATATGGTCTTACACCTCCGTATGTGTTAAAAAATATTACTCTCGAAATTAAAGTTCCTACTTTAGTTAGCGTTTTGTCAGTCAACACGGGCAAAATAATCGCGGGTATCGTGGAGGTCATATATGGGCAGTCGCTCCATGTAAAATATTAGTTTCAGCTTCATTCGGTTAGACTGGAAACCGACTCCAACATAAATGGGAAAAAGGCTGAGCAGATGAGGATATCGGAGTTCTTAAAAAGTTCCAATTTGCTTGGGAATTTAATAAGAGTTGGACCGAGTACTTCCTACGTCTAGGAAACTCCACGTGATTAAATGGTAATAAATAAGAATAGACTCTAGGAAAAAAAAACTGGTATTCAGCTGCATCCGGTTAGACTGGAAGCTGACCCCAACATAGTTGGGAAAAGGCTAGGCAGATGATGAGTCTCTAAAAATATAAATTAAGAAGAAAATTGGGTCAGTATTTTCTGACTTTTTTTTGCCTTTTTTTTTTCTTTAGCCTATACTGTTCCACTGCTGGGCAAATGCCTCCCCAAGTCCTTCCAGGTACTCTTTTCCCGAGCCACCTCGGTCTTACAATATATAAAACTGACAAATGACCCCTGCAAGCTTAATTTCACTTCTCTAGAATAATAGTTCCAAATTGAAAATCCGCATGCACAGTGACCGCTGGACAACAGTCTCCACACGGTGGGTGCCTGTGGATGGATGGCGCCGCCGAGGGCAGCCCAGGAAGAGGTGGCGAAACGACCTAGATGAGTACCTCAAGGGCTGGATCGAGGTGGCTCTAGAAAAGGATATCTAGAAGGATTTGGCGGACGCCTTTGCTCAGAATTTGGGAAAACAGTTCTCGTTAGATTCGCCTCGATCGACTATTTTCTTCATACATTTTTGTTCCACTGATTTCTAATTTCTTCTAAGGCACCCACTCCATAGCGTTTGAAACTCTTTATCAGACTAATATGTAAATAGAATATATCGAGCAAACCGGAGTTTTCTTACGCGCCGATACACAGGAGCTACAGGTTGACGCCGTATTCTGACGATACTGCGTTTGATATTTTAATTTGCAGGTAATTTCCTCGTTCTGTGTTGAATAAAAGGGGGATAATTTAAGAAGATATATCTTATGTGTCTGTGTGTGTTCTTAGATCCAGTGGCTAGAAATATTACTTTACAGGAGTGATAAAAAACGCTTGCACTTTTTTTCACCTTTGTGGGAAATTGTGTTAGTTTTTATTGGCAATAGTTTTTCGGGATAATTTTATTGTTCTTTATTTATCTTAAGTTTTAAGTTTGCTCCTATTTTCAATTTTAATACATTCCGGATCCCCAGAATAAGGCACTTCACATTAGTTTTTATTAGAATATGTCGTACGCATACATTATTGTAATGGCAGGCATTCCGATAACTATTTACCTTCGTAATTAAATGATTATTGGTAAGCACATAATGTGCGCTTACGCAGACCGCTACGTACGTTTTATGATAATCTTGTACTTTAATTGGATTAAAATGATAGTTCTTACGAATGGCTTATCGAGTAGGTCAGGGCATGATGTTCGCAAAAACTTTGATGTTCAGCTGGTTTTACTTGAGTGAGTTTCACTTCTTGTTTATTTATGTTACATGTACTTATTAGTTGAAACATAATTATGTTATGTTTGTTTTCGATGGTAGATTGTTATCAATGTACTAGCTGTGCTGCTGTGGAGTTTGTAGCGCCACTTCCTCCCTTCCAAAGCGCTAAAAAGTGTAGTCTAGTTAGAAGAAGTTACTTTAAAATTTTGTTTTTTTTTATTAATTTTCAGAAAGTGATTATGGATAGCTGCGCCGCCCCGTAATCGTAAGCGTTCACCAGCCTAAATGTCGATCCCGTGAGAATATCGGGATAAAAAGTAGCCTATATGTTAATCTAGGGTGTCAGCTACCTCCATACAAAGTTTTATCAAAATTGGCCCAGCCATTTGAGCGTGAAGAAGTAACAAACATATAAATACACACACACACTCACAAACTTTCGCCTTTATAATATTAGTGTGATATTGTATTCATTAATAAACTTTAAGCTTCCATTCCTAAAAGTCGCAGTAAAACAATTGAAAATTTCAAAATTGGCTGCGATGTGATGCAGCCAATTCCAAAGCGTTCACAGAAAATCTAAATAATCTGAACTAAATCATTAACAAGTACTTAGACATATTTTCCAACGTTTTGATAAACGACACAACTATAGCAAACATTAGAACGTGTGCAAACAAACACTTTCACCGGCGCCCGGGCACGCGACGACCGGTCCCAAGTTCGATTCCCGATAACAGCACTCTTAATGAGAATGCTAGTTAATTGATTTATTGCAGTAGAAAATGTGCGGTGTATTAGAAAAGTGGTACCTATAAATAAATTATTTTGTGGCGCACTTGTTTGACAATATTAATTCATTTGATACGGTATGTGGCGTCATCTCTATAAACTGTTGCTTTTAAGGTATTAATTTAAGGTTCCACATGATTTTAACATGTTTAAAAAATCTAAATGTGATGATTAACATTTCTGCAGTGGGTCCCGCTTAATGGCTAATGACATCGCGGCAGGCCCAGACGGAGATGGCGGGATGAGCTGGACTCCTTTAATAAAGATTGGACTTTGCTGTGGGACATTATGGGGCAATAAAAATAAAAAATATGATGATTTATGGATAAAAGTAGAACAGCGTGCAGAAACCAAAACTGAAGAACTAAATCCCTGCCCCGGCAAGTGAGTGTGATGATCAATTAGTGCTTTCCTGTATGTCACGAATAGATTTTTTGAGTATGTAATAAGTATAACTTATTAAAAATAAATCTATATAGTAGTTAATATCTAATATATAAAATTCTCGTGTCACAGTTTTCGTTGCCATACTCCTCCGAAACGGCTTGACCGATTTTGATGAAATTTTTTGTGCTTATCCGGTATCTATGAGAATCGGCCAACATCTATTTTTCATCCCCCTAAATCGAAACTTACGCGGGTGAAACCGCGGGGCGCAGCTAGTTATATATAAAAATTAATCGCTAAATGTGTTGCTAAGCGCAAATCTCGAGGACGGCTGGACCGATTTCCCTAATTCTTTTTTTATAATATTCCTTGAAGTACGAGGATGGTTCTTACCCGTGCGAAGCTGGTGCGGGCCGCTAGTGGTTTAATAAATGTAAGAGTGACGAACGTAACGTTACGTAGTTATGTAAAGTACTCCCGATGAATCTGGGCCGAAGGCAGGTTTGCTTTTGTTTTGACCTCAACCATTTTGATATTTTCTACTCATATCATTCCGTTAAGAGCAAACAAGATGATGAGAGGCTGTTGCTTTTGAGCTGCAAACTGATATTATACATCTATGCAAATAAATAAAATGTCTGTTTGTAATGTCAAAATAACAGTTACAGTAGGTACTTATAACAAAAAAACCTTTTAATTTGTTTTATCTGTCTCTTTGTTCTGCCTAATATCGCAAAACGGCTGAACCGATTTAGACGGGACTTTCACTGGCAGAAAGCTGAAGTTATAGGGAGTAACTTATGCTACTTTTATGTCAGGAAAAGAATTAAGGTTCACACAGCTAGTTACATAAGTAAAATCCAACACGAACGTACCAACCCTTCTCCTATAAAATGTGTTCAAAACATTTCACAATCCAAGGATGTCCGTAGTTTATTAGCAGTTAGTAATTTAATACCGATCAGCACTTAATTACGAGAAGTTTCGACGTAGAGACAGCACAATGGCGGCTCACGTTACCAGCTATCGTTTTACAGATTAGGAAGATTAGCTCAATGTTTTGCTAACTTTAAGTATTGTTTTTGATGGACGCTATCTTTCCAATTTGTCTATAGAATCAGGAATGTTTATTTTAGACGTTGAAAGAATTTTATCCGAGGTGAAAGAAATGTGGAGGTTTTCTCTTTATATTGCCTTTATGCAAAGGCTTGCAATTCTGAGGTTACTTTGTTGCGTGAGCTACTTTGAGCATCTTGGTTTTTGGCAGCTCTTAGTGTGGACCTCAGACCAAATAAAAAACCAAGAAAGAGGGCTGTCAACAGTAAAGTGAAGCCGGTTTCGTAAACATGTGTGCACTTAGTGAGGTGTAGTAGTAATTTTGATTGATATCGGCACGCTAAGAAGAAGAGAAGGGCCCAGGTGTGAAGTGAGGCATCGTTTGTGATATGGGTCCACTGTAGCTCGTATAGTATATCACAGCATCGTACCTTGGGAGTACTCCAGCTCTGTGTTAATATTGTACTAAGTGTAACAAGCTCTCATTATCAAACCATACTGTTATTTATATTAAGCCTACTACCTTTTGACATCTCCAAAAAATCGTTCCAGCCCAACAAATTTTTCTCTTGATCCCCTGATCACGAGTCAATGTGAAGCATCATGCTGATCTCATTCCACTTGCTTCAGGTTTAGCTGTTATTTTTTAAGTGAAAACTTCTCGAGGCACACACAAATATTTGCTTCTGTCGTGTGGACATAAGCAGACACCCTGTTTTTTCTCATTCTGACGTCTTCAAGTCAAAAATTTAATAAATACAAAAATTAACGCCGCAAAATTATCACAGAAACGAAATTAATCGGACTCGATCAACATCGAAGCCTCACACAGTCTCATATTACAGCTTAGCCCACACAATACGTGAATAGATAGTCCATCAAACGAACAATTACTCAAAGCAAAATAATTAACGAAACAATAGTGATAAATAAACTGCTTGCATTACGGAGAGGTGGTTCCAGTCACCATACATCTGATCTCCAAGTCCTCATACAACCTTATTTTTGCACCTCTGAAGTTCCACCTTCGCGGGAAATGCCCCCCTATTGCGATGGAGTAACGAGAAGTGTGGTAGTTTCTTGGTGTTTGTAAAGTGTATGGTTAAGTTGGTAAAGGTATAAATCGAGTGTTGGCATATGAATACGGGTGCGCACAATGCAATGTCCTCGCCAGTCGAAAGGCGACGTTCGCGTAAATAAGAAAGTAACCTATCAACCCTATCTTTTAGCGGTTTAGCTAAATAGTGGTAGATTCGTGGGGTGGAGTGGCTTTTAAAAATTTTTTGGGATGAAAAATATTTGTCCAAAAAAAACCTAAATAGTCTTTTCGTTGAAACACTTTTTTCAATAACTTAGCAATACAAGACCATTATAAAGAGAAAGATTAAGACAGCATTTATAATTAAAAACATTTACAAAGGTACTTGGTAAAACAGTCTTTAAAATAACAATTTTATTTTCACATTTTCTTCATCAATTAACACAATTATTTTATTTACCTACATATTTCGTTGGCTACATTCAATTACGTGTATACAAATTTGTAATTTTTTTCACAAGATTATTAGTAATATTATTTTTTGATCCACTCGACAGTTTTTCCTATTCCACCCAAGGACTAAAAGAGAAAACAATTAGTGGGTGTTCTCAAAACTGCTATAAATTAGCTCTATCTTCTGTTCTGTCCCATGAAACGCCATAGCTATGGTCTTTACTGCACACGAGCTTAACTTTATAAACTCTATGGTACGAATTTAAATTTAGCTCTAAAACCATGGTGGCTTTTAAAAACTGTGTGACAATTTCTTCAAGCTACAATAATATTATAACGAATTCGATGGAAAAAATTGGTGTAGGAACCAAAACTCGATTTCAAATTTAAAAATAAGGTATCTAATATTATAAGTTGGTTTTCAGCCTGCAACTGTTTTTAGACCTTTTTAATAAACATATAAAATAAACATCTACAAAATCATAATCAGCCTATAATGTTCCCAATGTTCCCACTGTTGGGACACAGGCCTCCTCTTTCTTAGAGAGAGTGGGACGTAATCCACCACGCGGGCCCAGTGCGGGTTGATAGATGTCACATGTCTTCGAATTTTTGGTTCTAGGACATGCCTGGTTCCTAACGATACGGCCCTATGGTTTCCTAACGATGTTTTTCTTCACCGTTTTGAGACCAGTACTGACAAATTTATTTACAGAAAGAAAAATCGCCTGTCTGAGACCCACGACCTAAAACTCGTAAATCGCGACCTTTATTTTTTTTATACTTCAAGCACAAAAAAGTGCAGAGGCGGACTTAATGCCATAGGCATTTTCTACCAGTCAACCTTTGGGTGATGTAGAAACAAAAAATGGTAGGTGCAATCATGTAAATTGAGGAATAAACCACCATCACCACCACCACCACCACCACCACCTTTATCCATTTTCTTTTACATGGTGAAATTTAATTACATGTTTAATAGAAGGATTGGTGATTAGCGTGCCCACTGTCTTAGTATACTTATTTAGTGCAAACTTTGATGCCTAGATGGATGAAGATGGCTAGGCGAAATCCATCAGACATCATTTCTTTTTGGCATTTTTCGACAGCCTCTAAATAGAGTAGTCAAATTTTGTCCGCAACACACTATTTTCTATCAACAATATAGGTTTTAAATACAATTAAAAAGTAAAATAGCTGTTAGTTAAGTGCAAAAACTCCAACTGCAAATACACTTCCACTCTAACAGTGAAACTTCACCTCAGTACAGCGAAACTTCCCGATATTACTTGTTAGATATTAATTAACACATGCCGCTGGCGTCCTCTATAAATCTCCGGTGTCGATCTGTCGATATGTCGATGTCGATAAAAGTTGACGCGCAGCCGACCGAGAACTACACTAGTGGACACTGTCTTACCGGCTTTATAGATTTAGACTTAGTTAATATTCTAGGTTTAAATATAGAATATTCTAGACTATTTATGGACTAGATTTAGGTGTGGATATCTTTGTTGCAAGTTTTGTTCTGTTAGAGGTTGGTAAAGAGATTGACTTCCCTTCATCAACCGATAAAACAACCATTTTGGCATTTTCAACGCCAAGGCTAAGCTGCACTTATCTGGTGAAGATCTTGATTACTCTCTACTGCAAGCCTTACTGCACATCCTGAGGGGCAGTTCCCGTATTTCACATGATTGTTCCCAAATTACCCTGAAAAATAATTAGCTTTTCCTTAAATCATGTTTATTTTAGATTCAATCTGTCAAAATTACCTCTAATATTCCAACATTATCGTCAAGTATTTGACATTGTCACTGAGATGAGATTGTGACTAGATTTTAAACTTTTTTAATTACGGAAATTGACCTTCTGGTCTTTTCACTCACAAACACTCGAAAACATTAAGTTACCAACTGAGTACGTTCGTTTGAACAAACAACAAAAAGTTCTTAATTTACTTCACATGAGAGAAGTCTCTCTAAGTCCGTCAACGAAGATACGGGCCCATCGAAAAGTAGTTGATACGTCAAGACAAAGCAAGGGTCAAATATAATTTAAGTGACGCGCAAAATCACTTCTGGAGTAGGTACAACTGTCAAATCGTGCTGTCATTCAATATTAGTTCTGGCTCCGAACTAATCTAATATCCGTAAGTGACACGGATTTGGAAATAACCGTAACTTTGGCAGAAACTACGGATTTGGTGATTAGCGAGTAGACCCACTGTTATAAAGGACCTGTTTCTGAGACCAAAATAACCATCCCAAAATATCCACATGAACCGGAATTCAACGAATTATAAATTGAATAACATTTGAATGCCACAGAATCCGATGTGGCCTTAATATTTCAGTGTAGCGTCGGCGTGGCGTCGATAATAGTTGTCACCGGTAGCGGACGGCATGCGGCAGCGCCGGCCTAACATTGCGCACACGCACGGTAAAATATACGTATGGATAGCTATAGGTTTAATATGAGGAAGCGATTTTTATGCGAATGTTGTTATTATCAGGTACTTTAAGGCATAATTATTTTCTAAGATGTAATCTGGTGAGGTCAAATCGCATAAAATTCAAAATGTGCCAATTCATGCGAGTCGCTTATGGAAAAAATAATATTATTTAAAACCGACGATTCGCACTTTTCGAGTGAATTCGTGCGAATCGACTAAGAAGACGGTACAGTCACATCAAGTTCTCCTCCGTCGACACACATTCAGGTAAAAATATTAAAATTGCGAAGTGTTTTGTTTAAGCTTTTTAACGTATTTGTAAATTAACGTTTATAACCGGATATTGTGAACTTGATTCGTGCATTAACATAATCATCAATTTTATTATCATCCTTCCTTTCGCACGGCCCATTATGGGTTATTTGATGAACTACATATTACCGTATTGATTATTTGTTTTAAGATCATTTAAATAAATCAAAGTAGTCCTCGAGTTAATTGGATACCACTCTAACAGAAGGAATGACTTTCATTTTGACAGTCAAGCAACATGCACTGCGTTATTTACGTTATTGAGCAGACAAATTTTTCCAATATATGAAGCAATGGATTAGCATTGTTCTTCAATGATTGAAAGCGTCAAATGTAGAACACTGTCAATGCATGTAGATAAAATTTAATTGACTTTTTAACCGACCAAGCTAAGGCGATTTTGCGTGGCCAAATTGATTGATTTTGATTTTAAATGAAATTAATGAAGATTGTGTGATAGCATAATCATCCTATAATGTTCCCATTTCTGGAACACTGGACTCCTCTCTGTGAGAGGGAGTGGGACGTAATCCACCACGCGGGCCCAGTACGGGTTGGCGGGTATCACATGTATTTTTGGTTCTAGGACATACAGGTTTCCTCACGATGTTTTCCTTCACCGTGTTGAGAGCAGTGGTGATTAAATAATTTAGACAAAGTAAAGTGCCTGTTTGGGTTCGAACTCATGACCTACAAGTCGTAAGTCATCGCCGTTACCACTGAGCCACCACTGCTCTCAGTAGATTGTGTTATACATTTTGACAACTCAACAATTAGCTTTGAATTGAGCTGCTCCACCATAGGTTCCATATCGTGTTCCTACAAGCATTCTATATTTTCATTGCAAGGTACAAAACCCTATTAAAACGATTATAATTCGTTACGAGTTATTCCGGTCTGATCCCATGAAAACCCCCCAAACACCCCTCCTCGATCTCCTGCTAGTTTTTCTTCTGTTTTAATCTCTGTCTTATCCACTATAAACTTTCTCATTACGGTCTAATCCGATTTTTCTTTTGTTTTTATTCTTGAAGGATCGTCTGCAACAAAATATACGTACTGGGTCAACAAAAAACAACTGCCAACAAAAATAAAATAAAACCCAAACTACAGTTACAACTGCAAAATCTATTATTTAAATGATCCACTACTTTCTCAGAAACTACCGCTTGCACATCAATAATACATGTATCTCGTTCGCAAACATCAGATATACATAATGAATGTTCATATGAATATACATGCTGATATAAAGGGTTTTCTAATCAAAACTTTGTTATTTATAGCTAACTGGTCGAATTGATTTGCATATGCTGGTGTGGTGATAAGGAGGCTTTAAGATGTGCGCTTTTGCTTGAAGGATAAATGGTTTAAAAACAGTTATTTTTGAGACAATGAGGTGATTTATCTTCAGGGTTTTTTTGAGGTTTTCAAGATTACTGATAAGATCTATAATAATATGAATGGGAGATTGATCTTAGCTCTAGATTGACCAGTGCGTCAATCTAGAGCTAAGATCAATGAAATTTTAAAAATAATACGGTAAAATAATCACGAGCACGACCCTCAATTACGAGTTGGTACAGATGTGTACCACAACCGGTACAAATTTGTACCAGCTCATCTCTGAGAGGTATAAGACTAACAGGATGATTATTAAGATAACAGGATTCTATATAAAAATTGTTTACTTTTTTACGATTTTGATACGAAACCCTAAAAATGTGCATGCACTCCTTTTTGAGTGTCAAAAAAAAACTTTACTTCAGACCTTGATCCATGTGACGTTAGCAATACACACTAATACACTATGTTATAAGAGGGCAACATTACCCATATCGATATCCTACCCGTAAACCTAAGATAACACTGACAGGACTCGTCGTAACTGAACATCACTACAGTAGCAAAACTAACAGAGCGACACAATGTGGTGCAGTACGCGAGCTGAACAAACACTCGACGTGTTATCACGGCGTGTGCCGTGCTTCCAGCATCAATTGACGTTATTAACCGTCATTGTTTACTTTGTAATTGATGAGGTATGTATGTGCTTTTTGTATCACTACAGTTTTGCATTCGTATAGTCTTCTATTCGTCTCGTGGTTGCAAGCGCTACTGCTGAGCGTGGGCTCCTGGGTTCGATTCCCGGGTCGGTCAAAGTATTATTGAGTTTTTCCATTGGGAGTTTCTTAGTAACAGCCCAGAGTTTGGAAGTTGGCGGTGTGATACCCCCGTGCCTCGGAAAGCACGTTAAGACGTTGGTCCTGCGCCTGATCTCTCTCCGGTCGTATCGGATTGCAGTCCCGTCGGACAATGAGAGTGAGATAAGAGAGAGTGCACCTGTCAAACTCAAAGCATTTTTTTTGCACTTTTGTATTGTCAAGAAGTCGGTCAGTTAGAAAATATGAAGCTAGTTGTCCAGTACCTGTGGAGAGGAACGGGCAAGAAACTCCATGAACACTCTTTATATTTACAAAAATATTAGTTACATCATCAATTTTGTATTTATAAGTATGCGAGAACGATGTAAAAAATAAGACGTACGCGTTAAAAGCGTCCAGAGTACAGCAAACAGCAACAAAACCACAATCCAAAAATAAAATAATTAAAAATGAGCCGAGGCAGCTAAGTGATGACCAGCCCCAACTGACGGCGCCTGTTCACGAACATGACGCATATATCAGCACCATTCAGCTCAACCATTTTGAAGGGAGCTGTTTTCTGTGCACTACAATATCTCCCGCGCCGAAGGCTGGTCTCCGCTGAGATTCATCGCCATGGCCGAAATTCGGTCTGAAGGTATTTTTTTTTATTGTTTTGTCTAAGACAATGGGTATCTAAATAGAAGCGATGAACTGTCTTTAAAATAATAATATTGACGAACAACTGGATTAGTGGAATTACGAATTTGCTTGACACTCAAAATAGTCACTTCATTATCACATTTTTTTTTATCATCTGCTCTCAAAACATAAAATGATTTTATAATCTCTATCAAGCTACTTATAATTATTATTCTCAATCGGAAATCAGATCCATCTAGATTAGGTAAACAAATAAAATATATTTCACTAAACTCCATTCAAAATTATTAAAAAAACTTTCTCACCACCACACAGCATGCAATTTCACCTAAATCACAGCCTAACTACACCAGTACAACCATAACATAAAAACCCATGCATACCAATACAGCAACGGAACTGCATACATTAAGTCCCAAACATCAATCAATTGTGACTTTCAAGCTAACGAGTGCGTTTTCTCCGAGACACACATATGCATAGAGAAACCATAATTTAGACATTGGCCCACTCACTAACTCATAGTAGACTGGTGACAGGTTGATTTGGCATGTACACAAATAATACTAACCTACATGCATATATGCGAATAAGGGTGTGTTTAATACAGTGTATACTTGCTTCCTGGCTAGAAGATAATAATAATAATTTCCGGAGGCCCATTATTGAGTGTGCAAGTCACCCCCTGCAATTTTATCCATGTATATGTCGCAGCCAACTGGTTAAATTAGCCGTTCAGTTAACCGCCTAGCCTTTTAACTAAACGGCGGCCGTTCCACTAACGACCTGAATAATATTCAATTACATTTAGATTGGAAGTCTGTAACCAATCACGTGCGAGCCGAATTGGTCGCAGTAACTAAGGCAGGGCACCCCGACCAAATGGGTTAGGTTAGGTTAGAACTGTGATCAACCGCGTGCGAGCCGAGAGAGCGAAACGAGGCGAGCACTACTTCCAAAGGCCAGGCAGTTAACTGAACGGCTAATTTAACCAGTTGGCTGCGACATATATATAAACCACTGATCAGGCAGGGGTCATAGTTCTTCCATAGTTCTTGGTAACCAGTCCACTTTAGCCACCCAAACACGTAGTCCAACTTTTCATTTTTCCATATCCTCCAATAGTCCTTACACCAACCGGGGGTTATCCTTGGGTGCACTTGCATAGTGCATACAGGGATAATCGTCGGTTGATGCCGCATTTCATAAAAATTTCCTAAGAGGCCTCTGCTAGTTGGCGTAGGCCCCTCATACGCCCTCCAAAGGACCGGGACTCAATGGTCCCGAGATATGTAAAATATAATAATAATGTTTACTCAGTATATATAATAAAACACACAAAAACGGAGATGACAACTAAGTGGTAAGAAAATGTACCTACTGATGAAACAGGTGGCCTGTACCGCCACCTCTAATATCAGTTTTTTTTTTCTTACTTCAATGTGTGAAAGAAATAGAACTAGGGCCTGTATACCACAATCTCTTTCCCAGAGATGAAGAATAATAGCTGGTTGTAGGCCCCTAGACGGCTGAAGAAGATTAGGACCACAGAGTTGACGACGCTTGAAGTAAAAATAGCGGATGCTCTGAATAAGAGTCATCAGACTTTAGGAGCTAGTCCTCACAAGTAATTAAGTTAGTTAAGTGAAGCGGGTACGCACAATGTTTGATTTCCTTCAGGGGTTCCCAAACCTCACCGAAAAATTACATCAAAATAGATTTAAATCCTAGTCCTAACTCATTAGCATAGGTTCTACATCACAATTTCTAAGTCCACAGCTATTTTGACAGCGACCATATCGACATTATTTAGGCTCATGCCACTTCAGGGCAACTCCTTAAGAAGGAATCAAGGTCGAACCACTATCGCGCGCCACTCGCTTAATATGGAGCAGACGCTATGCAATTCCGTTAAATACATGCTGATTGTATTTACGTAATGGTACTTAAGTGTGTATATGCTTAATGTGTAGACAATGAAAGTGGGGTAGAAAGGACCAGTTTCACGTTCTGTGATCCGGGAAAAGGGTCATAAATGAGAATTTTACCCTGATATATAATGAAACACGTTTTTGTAGGTCAGATTGGTAGTCGCTCCATTTAAAATACCGGCGGATTACCAACATAGTTTGGAAAAGGCTAGGGAGATAATGATTTAATAAACCACGTCTGTATGTCCTTGAATGTGCTTATAACTCCAAAACCACATCTTTTTTGCAGTTTATATGATATTTCTGACTAGTAAGACCAAAAAGAACAGCATTCATATTTTAAATGAAGAAATCAAGAATTTTATTCTCTAGTTCTATCATTCTACTGATATTTCTCTAGGATATGCCTGACAAAACTAGTCAGGAAATACCCAAAATATGCACATCATTAATACTGTAGACAATCATAAACATTTCATGATTGATCATCGAACCTATTAAGAATTACAAGGAAAAATGGTATGCCAAATACCTCGTAGCGTGCATGCGTGAAAAATATTCAAAAATACGGCACCACAGGTGGTCTAAATAGCATCTTCAAAAGAAAGGGGGCGAGTAAAGTACAAAGGACTCCCTTGTTATATGCACCCTGCGTTTTTCTCAAGGGATCGATTTTCTAATCAGCAAGATTCGACAAATATGTGGATAGGTAATATCGTGGGTAAATAAATTGGTAGTGCCGACGTGAGTTCTTTCTCATACCGAAAGGATAAGTGGCTGAGAGAGTTTATTTTGTGTATTTCATATATCAAAAAAATCTACAGCAACCACTATTAGGAACACAATTGCCTTCAATTGGACATTGTTTTCTTCAAAGTTACACCGATACTCGGTTTTCTGCTCAAGTGTAAATCAGCTGCGTTTCTTAGGGCACGCCGCGATAGCGGCGGGTAGGCCCCTCTTTGAGGAGTGGCTAGAGAGGCGTCACGGCGTCCTCACCTACCGCCTGACGCAGGTCCTCACCGGACACGGATGTTTCGGGAGGTTCCTGCACATAATCAGGCGGGAGGAAACGCCCGGGTGTCACCACTGCGAGGATCACCCAGAGGACACGGTGGAGCACACGGTGGAGGTCTGTCCCGCTTGGGCAGAGCACCGCCGTGTCCTCGTAGAGGCGATCGGCAGCGGCGGCGACCTCTCGCGCCCGGCCCTGGTCCAAGCCATGGTCCGGGGCGAGAGGGAGTGGGAGGCAGTCACCTCCTTCTGCGAAGCAGTCATGCTAGCGAAGGAGGTGGCGGGATGGGCGAGGGAACAGCCGCCCGTCCCAGCCGCCGCGGTAGACGCCCCGGGCGTCGGGAGCCGCGTGACGACTCCCGGCCACCGTAGGCGCGGGCCTGCGGACGGCGAGTAATGGGTAGCTCGCCGTCCGATCAGGACCAGGCCCGTGCCGGACGGCGCGTATGTGTTCCACGCGCGCCTCAAAGAGATGTCAGCATCAACGGAGGGGCCCGTCAGGGCCGAAGCCTGCCGGGGCAGCGGGATTGTCCGAAAGGGTTACCGCTGCCCCGGAATATAAAGGGCTAAGGAAGGAACATGGATGGGTTTTAGTCAGTAAGAGTCTGACACTCCCTTCCGCTCCACCCAGAGCGGGAGGGGTCATTTGATGATTTCCCATCCTTAAAAAAAAAAAAAAAGCTGCGTTTCTTACGATTTCGATACACCGTACTACGTCTTTGTAAACGCTGCTGTGCCTAAAAACAAGTTTCTTTCTTATTATAAAAATGCTGCTAACTTATTGCCATTATTCTACCTACTGCTAAAATATTTTCGTAATTGCACGACTCATAATACGAAGCATTATTTAGTTTTTTGCTTCTTTTCTGCAACAGGTTTCTATTGTAATACTCCTAGTACACAGAACCTACTTAATTTATAAACCATTGTATAGATAATTTATTGGACAATAATTCTGTACTTTTCAAATAATTATTTAATGCAAAAAAAATCCCGTCTATCAAGTGTGAAACCTGAAAACGTAGCTTGCGAAAAAATCAATTAATAGAGTATTTTTTTTTTTATAGATTCGTTTCACCCATAGGAGGGACCCATATTGAAAATGGCTCATTTATTCAAAGTAGTTTAATTATAATTAATAAAAAAGTAACTAATAAAATATATATATCTATGGTTTTTATACGATCAAATGAGCATTATGAGTCGTGCACTTTTGGATTTTCCAAATTTTTTTTGCTAATGATCCCGCTGTGTTGCTCTATTTCCACTTGACATCAAAATCACAATATTTGGACCATGCCCCAGTATTAGTTAGGATACTTAATAAAGTCTTTAATAAAGCCTTCTATACTCAACCCCTCCAAGAACACAAGTGAAGTGCAATCTAATAAACGCGCAACTAAAACAGCAACTTCAAATAACGTGCACATTCCTTCATTAATACTGCGCAAGTGTGAACACCACCTAGCTGCGCGGTAAATAACAATCTGTGCAAACGAGCAGTGTTGATGTTGATACAGCGGTGTCCACAAATCATGGCCGACACTGTGGACACACGATGTGTGCTCGATTGTGTCCGGCGTTGTGTCCGGCGCTGTGTCCGACACTCCTGCGACTATTACTGTTGGTGTTGTTTTTGATGTGTGGTGTTGGTTGTTTTTATCGTATATATTATATTACTAGCTTCCGCCCGCGGCTTCGCCCGCGAGGTATGTCGATAAAAACTTTCCTATTTCTAATCCGTTCAATGGATTAGGCGTAAAAAGGTAACATACAGACAGACAGACAAAGTTACTTTCGAATTTATAATATTAGTATGGATTTTTGATACTACTTAATTGCATGTGCCTTAAAATGTGTTTGATTTCTTTGGACACTGCGCAAAAGATCTACGAAAAAAATTTACATAGGTATTCGTAATATTATTTATGTAACAAGCGCCAAGATACAAACTAACACTCTAGTTTGGGGCTTACTAGCAAATAATATACCTAGCCGTAGATAGTACTTTAAGCTACTCATGTCGTCTCAACTTAACGTATAAGAGTCGCTGTTAACCTGTGAATCTGCTTACTGTATTACCTGGAGAATAATTTTTTCTATTTCTATAAATGTTTGGCAACAAGTTGTTGTTGCAGTGGAAGGAATCATGATAATTCCATGTTCAAACTGTTTTTTATGTTACTCAAGTCATTTCTTTGCAAGAAAATTCCTTTTTTTACCAACTTCTCTTATTACGACGACGATTATCCAAAACAAAAATGTGCATTCCTTCAGCACCTTGCCTTTTATCTTTCAGCAGACTTGATTATTTTTTAAGTTATCAAGTTTATTTATTTATTTAATACTTCAAGCATAAAAATGTACAGAGGCGGACTTAATGCCATAGGCATTTTCTACCAGTCAACCTTTGGGTGATGCAGAGACAAACAATGGTAAGTTATTGGTTGGTTAGTTGGTATGGTAAGTTTATTTCTCAGAATTTTATTAAAGGAATATATTATTTGCTCTATAGTTTTGGGTCGACTTATGCCCCGTTTGATTGTGTCAAGTGCCGAGTGTTGCCAGTGCGCGACACTATCGTGACAAAAGGTTAGACCTCTAGACTACATGCCATTGTCTGAATGTGATATGATTATTCCTGCATACCGTAGGTGGATTTATGAGGACAGCCATATATGGTCCGTTTGAACGAAAGTATTTAATTTTGTCATTATTTTCAGAAGGGAAATAATTCATTGATACTATAAAAACTTTGTGGTCTACGGATGATGATCGCCTTTTTAATAAATGAGCTTCTTTTTAACGTTCTGGCCTTTTAAAGTTGGTGAGGCTAGAACTGGCCAACCCCCCACGAACCAAGAGAGCGAAGGAAAGGGGATCACAAAAACACGCTCATTGCTTATATTAGCGTAACTATTTATATTTTGCCTTTGACATATCTCGGGACCCTGATATCTCAGATCTTTGGAAGGCGTACGAGGAGCCGAAGCCAACTCGCAGAGGCCCGTTAGACAATGAAATGAGGCTATTTTTATTATTAGAAAATCTAAATGGGAATTATGTAAGGATCAATTAAATACATGTCTTTTCAGAATATAAACTTAATTCCCATTGTGTACAAAGCTCCTAGCCATTAGCTATAGTAGTTCGGGTGTATTTTAGATACTGCTTAAAATTTAACGAAGTATTTCCTATTTAAACATTGTATTCACTGTAACATTGTTTCATTTAAACCACTCATTGTTAACTCATAATTTGCGCAATGTCAGCAATGTCCTAAGCAATAGAATATCAAGATTAGTTAGGTTAATAACGATTTAGCATGGTAAAACACTTATCTCCGGTACACATCGCTCGCCTACCTTATTTTCTTTTCTAAACCAAGTTTGTTTACCACTACTAATGTCCAAGCAAGTTCTTTATCTCAAGAAATTTATTCCCATTCGCCAATCAGTTTTGCATACGACACGTAAGCTGTCCGCATCGTAAACCAGTGGTAGGCCGTTACTCATAATGTTATGATAATCCATCGAGTGGTCCGTGTACGAGTGACTTGCGCCACTCACTCGCCTTGTGTAAACGAGGCTTAAATAAACTTTAGACAGAACTATTGTTAAACAAAGTGCAAATGAAGTGGTATGGTTTGACTTGAAATGATTTATGGTCAAAAAGTTTGCATTTGTTATGGATTGACCAGGTGTGCAGTGTTTGGGATATTTTTGCATCAATTAACAATGTGCACTATGATTTATTTTCATATCGTGAGCTGGAGAATGTATTCGTAACTTTGGTATATTTCAATTTATATAATATACAATACTAGCTTCTTCTCGGATCTACGCCTGCGTGAAATTTGTTGTTCCCCGCCTGACCACGTCGCACCGCATCGCCTGCCCGCACCAGTACTTTGTTTACGCTTAGTATTTTTTCAGTTTTTTTTTCTCGGCTCCTTAGCCTAGCGTGATGTTATATAGAATAAGCCGAGCTGAAGAAAAATATGTTTTCAACTCCAACTAGTAGTTCCGGAGATTACCCCCTACACACAAACAAACAAGTGTTACCTCTTTATTATAATATCAGTCTATATAGTTTCGATATGGTTCCTCGTTTTTTTTCACTTCCATATGCGATCTATTTTCAATTTAACTACCAACAACATTTGAATCAATTCGATATTGGAATAAAATCGATACTAGTGATGCCCTCAATCCCATTCAATTCTGTTCATATCGATATTTTACCGCCATTCAATGAATGATCGATAGTATTCTTCTTGCCTACATAGTAGCATCACTTTACATAACCTAACAGTGAACTGTCCTCCAATATTTCATATGACATATGCTTAGCAGCCCCATATTTCAACCTGGAGTCGTAATCAGCATTTCAAAGGAGTTGTCTGCTCATAAATACGATGGATTCGTAGCAAGCACACACGGCTTTGCATGGCAAGATATCGGTAAGTTATGCTTAGGTGACGTGGGTCTGGAAGAATGTTAGGTTATAATTTAGTATTTTGGGGAAGCTTACGTAGTAATAGAGGGGCTCGCGGTTAAAAAATAACTGCTGGATGGCTCAATCGAAAGTTAAAGCTACACATGCCGCGGCTGATTCTTGGATGAGTGACCATCAATTACATATCAAGACCCTCCGTGCCTCGGAAAGCCGTCGGTAGGTCGTCGTTGGTCCCGGCTGTCATTCGTAGATCTTTGACAGTCGTTATCGGTAGTCAGAAGCCCAAGTCTGACAAATAGTCTTACCAAGAGGGTATCGTGTTACCCAGCATTTGGGTTATGAAAGTCAGATAGACAGTCACTTCATGTAAAATACTGGTATTCATCTGCATTTGGTTAGACTGGAAGTCGACCCTAACAGAGTTGGGAAAAAGATAAGTAGATGATGGCGATGAGATCCCAGCTATACTTGGAGAAACAATCAGAAAGTATTAAGCTAAGATATGAAAATTTTGGAGAACTATGTGGATTTAATCCTGTTGATTCTAAACTTCGCCACTTTCACGGCGTCGTCGGTGGCAGCGCAGAGGTCACTTTGACAGCAAGTTTTGGGACGCAGACGACAGGATAGGAAGTGGAGCATAGTTCGCGACATAGCTCACATAGCTGACATAGCTCCACATCCACATCCTGCTGCTGTTCCGTCAAGGTAGCCCCACTTTCCAAGACGTGGAAGTGGTAAAGTAATTAACAAGATCTGAGAAAAGCCGTGCCAGCAACACGAAGAAGAAACAGACGATCCTGTGGGTGACGCTTATGACGATTGTATTTCACGCGAATATCACGAATTGCAAGAAACAATAGATGGACTGTGTGAATGATGATATGATTAGAAAGGAGGTGACTACCGAGATGACGACTAATAGAGAAGTATGGAAGAAAAAGACATATTGCGCCGATCACAAATAAATTGATGATGATTACGAATTGGCACTCAAACATAATAGGTACTTAGATGACGCACAGGAAATCATTTAAAGGGGCAAGGGGGGGTGTTAATCATTCAAATGTCTCATTTTTGTACCACAGTAAGTATTGTCCCTAGATACCAATAACAGCAGTTATAGTTTTATTTTGGGCCTAACCGCCTCATTGCTTTTCATTGCCCTGGTAACGACAATTGTTATTTTAATTTCTATCTGATATACACTGAAACCTTGCAGATAACACAGCTATAATTTCAATAGGTCTAACACCAGGATTTTAACGTGGTTTTAAGGTTGGAAAGCTTGAATACTGTCTGGTAACGCATTCACCTTCTCCCAAATTTTAAAACATTCTCGATACACATCTATCCGTGTCCTGACTCCCGACAGATAAGTCACACTTTGGTGTTTTCATGTCCAGAAATCAAAACTCAAAAGCAAAGGAACAGAACAAAATATTGCAACAGTAAGACGTAGCTCTAATATCGAAAAAGAAATCAGAAAAGCAGTCCTAGCTTACAAACAAATATTCATACATATCGAAAATCAAAAATGTTAAGAGCTCATAACTAAAATTGAATAATAATCCAATGCACAAAACCGTTACGGGGCATAAAGTTTGTTTAATATCATTATAATATTAAAATGATAAAGCTCAGGCACCTTCTAACTGTAACACAACAGGGTTGCTACTTACCCTAATGTTATTTGCAAAAAATTATTGCTCTCATTTTGCTATAGCATAAAATTTCGAAGTAAAAATGGAACTACCAACGTTCATAACCTAGTGGGTCAGTCCATCTAGTTATACTAGTAGTTATGCAATATAACAGAATGGACAAAAACGTCGTATTTGTTACAATGCTCAATATTACTTATTGGATTCGCAAAAAATAATAGAGGTTTGTCCATGTAGTTATACCTACCTACATATAAACAGCTATAAATTAAACAACAAAATACCTAACATGAATATTTTAACTTACGGGGAAGGACCCAACAAGTGAGTAAATAAGATAATAAGATAAACAAAATTAAGTCATGAAACTTTGGCAATGAGCATGGACTTGAGTGCTTGGTCCTTATAGCAGCGTTTCTAGGAAAGTGGCAATTGATATTTACTACCCAGTTCAATTATATTAATAAATTTATAGATTATAATATTCATCTGTTTTGCCAGCAATGTGCCCTGCCCACTGCCACTTAAGTTTGACAACTCTTTTTTTCTTAGTAGCTCTGGAAATATCAAGCTATTGGCTCTTGATGAGGGTGCATCATCGCCAACTGCGTCAGATAGGTTCTGATTCCAAAATATATCTAAAAGGTGAGCTGCGGATCTTCGATATATAATTATTTTCAAATTTAGGCTGTAAGATAAAATATTAAGTCATAAGGCCTTCTGACCATTGGGTTTAATGGAGCATATACATAGTTATATAAAACTTAACATAAAATATAACTTACGTTGAAACGAAAATCCAAATATATGAAATGCAAAGCGTAGTTGTTGTATACATTTTTCAATAAAGAACATTACAACCTTTATTCAAAGACAACATTCCAAAGAACTCACAATAATAGTGGATGTTGCGATTTTTTTGCAAAGTCCTCCAGCCAAAATTAAACAATAACACCTTTGGTATAGCACCCTAACACCCTCATAAAAAAGTGTGGCAGCCCTGAGCTATGTATGTGTGCTGCGCGCGCGCCGCGTCCGCGCCCGTGGGCGAGCGGTAGCACCCACGATATCGAAGGACAATGTACCGTAAGAGAAACATATTATACAGCGCGAGATTGTTTTAAGTGCCATTCATTTTGCTAGAGATTTAGTGGTAAGGCCAACTAATATTTATATTCTAACTATTGTTAAATCTTAAAAATTTCTTTTTTTTTTAAGATATGTTTGCATTGCTCAATGCTCACTCATCATGCGATGTCATAATAACGTCTTTAAAGACCTGCGCGGTGATTGCGTAACACACTATCAGAAGGAATGGCTGTCATTTTGACAGGTCAACAACATTCATTGCGTTTTTGACGTTGTTGAGCTGACAAATTTTTTGAACAAATGAAGCAATGGATTAGCAATATCCTTCAAAATTACTCAGATTGTGATTTATTGTGTGTTACACAATTAGAGTGCTATAGGCATAGCCGGTAAGTAACAAGCTGAAATATTGTAGGTATTTTATTAATAAATCTGTTAGTGACTGAAATCGCCGACACTTTAGCTGTCATCGACACACACATTTCTAGCTGGCTGACCTTTTCCCAACGTGTGAGCTTTCCAATAATGCTTTTGCCGAAATCAAATTCGCTATTAAAAGCAAGACACCGATAAAGGTATGAGTAACAAGGTTTAAAGTTCACTCATCCTCTATAGAAAAGGGAGGATCCTCCGACCAGACGGGTGTTGTGTCTGGCGGGCAACTGCCCGATGATTCATTTCGGGCCGTTGTATCTATGCTATTTGCGCGGTAAACTCTGCTTGCGAGATACAGGATTTTGCGTGACGTCAGTATGACGCGTTGTTCGCATGTGGCGTTGTAGATACCGCTACATCACAGTAGTACATCACCAGTATAGAGGTATGAGGAACAGGATATAAAGTTCACTCACTCTATACACCTGTCAACCTTTTTTCTCTTTTTTGATTGCCACGATAATTATGACAGTTAACAGTTTATAATTTTGAAGCAATTTCAAATGTCCACTGAACCAGTCCCTTTGAACCTACATACATCTCTTCTACAGTTACTAGTCAAACGAATACATTAGCAAACCAATAATTATTAGCATTGCGTCGCACCCTGTATCAGTATAGTCCCGTGGTGTTTCCATTCCGCGTTTTATAGGGTACCGGGTAACACCTGATTATCTGTGCGCATTGTATGGACCTGCACATTGTGAACTAACATTCGCTTCATTTATGCCCTACTAGCTTCCGCCCGCGGCTTCGCCCGCGAGGTATGTCGATAAAAACTATTCTATGTCCTTCCCCGGGATGCAATCTATCTCTCTGCCAAATTTTACCGATATAAATTTTACCGACAGACAGAGTTACTTTCGAATTTATAATATTAGTATGGATGTATTCAATCTAGCCTGCATGGTACTCCCATTCACAGTCAGTTTTCGCTTTGTTATCATTATTATTTTTTACTATCATTCTTATCCTCTATGTTATATTACAGTTGATATTATAATGTAGGTTTATGTATATAATAAGTATCTCTACATACTATGCGCCAGCGTAGGTTTAGGGTAAGACCGTATCTATATCTGCATACATTCTATACAAATTACATCACTCCGGCCTTCGTAACAATGCCTTTATTTATACGCTATATAAATCTAACGAGCTGCTGTAATAAAACCTCTTTGTCCAGGCTCTATGATCATGTAATTGTCTAATAATGTGTTAATGACTGTAAAAAGTTTTTATGCTTGGCCAAGTGTGAAATTACTGAAGTAGACTTATTACAACGGAACCCGTGACTGAATGTTCTGCACAAAATTATGAGCATTTTCTTTAATTGAATCTACAGTGTTAACCGGTCAAGCGCGTACCCTATATAGTACAATACAATATAAAATCAATTGTCTCTCATTGGCAGAGCTTGAGACGTTTAAATCGTAGATCAGAAAACAAGTTGACGACTTATTCTTTCAAAAGAGGTTTTCTGCCAATTCGTTGCCTGACGTTCTCGATCACAACACCCTAATTGCGAAACACACACAATCACAATCTGAATCATTTTGAAAGATATTGCTAATCCATTGCTTCATTTGTTCGAAAAATGTGTCTGCTGAACAAAGGAAATAACGCAATGAATGTTGTTGAACTATCAAAATAAAAACCATTCCTACTGTTAGTCTCTTACGCATTAAGTTTAGAGTTGAGCTGTACGATTTCTGACAAATGCGTGCACTGACTGGACAGGTCCTCTCAATCTGTGTGGTTCTTTCCTCAAAAGACCATCTCAGACATCGATCTACTGCCGGGGCAGCGGGATCTGCCAGGGCAGCGGGATCTGCCGGGGCAGCGGGATCTACCGGGGCACCGGGATCTGCCGGGGCAGCGGGATTGTCCGAAAGGGTTACCGCTACCCCGGAACATAAAGGGCTAAGGAAGGAACACGGATGGGTTTTAGTCAGTAAGAGTCTGACACTCCCTTCCGCTCCACCCAGAGCGGGAGGGGTCATTTGATGATTTCCCATACATAAAAAAAAAGATCTACATGGTCTTCATATAACCTGACCAAGATTATGTCTGGACTTTAAAAGAGACTGTGACCTCTGAGTTTGTTTCGGCCTTTCTTCTCAGAGTAGTCAGATAGGAAACGCCGACCTCATCTAGTTTAAAAAAAATATGATTGACGTGTAAGTGTTTGTACAAACTTATAGTTTACAAAAATAAAATCATTTATCAATTACCCCGCCGGTTAGTGATACTTCTAATTTCACTGCTGCTTTTATTAAGAACCGTTACCCATCGTTATGCTATTCAAACTTCTTCTGTCTTGAAAACATGATTTACCTAACTTGTTTCTTTTCCATAATTATGTCTTTTTCATCAATACCAAAGTCCTTGTGGTTTCTTATTTTACTAGTGGTTTCTTATTTTACTATCTGTGGCAACTGCTTTCAAAGTGTTTCGTATTTCTACAACGACTTTTAACAGAATAATAATTTTAAGAATAAGGTTTTCGATAGCTTATGTCAATCCAACACATTTTTACTTTCTATTATCGTTATCGCTTATAAAGTGTTGTTTTTTCTAGGCCCTGTGGTCCGAGGGATTCTCGTAATTTTAAGAAAGTTCACAGTCTGATCTCAGTCTCAATCTGTCAAAAATACCTCTAATTTCCTTAAATTTTTTGTCTGTGACTAGAGTTTGAAAGTTTTAAATTACGAGAATTGGTCGTCTAGTGTCTATACAGTTTTCTTTTCCCCATTGTTTCACTTAATTAAGCTTTTTCCGTACACAGTTCTATAGTCTCATTTATTACAACATCTACAGAGTCCTAATCTTCGCAGACATTAAGATTCAAAGCCACACCAACGTTACTTCCTTACTGGCTAACAATTACAACCATCTAACGACCTACAAACAAAACGACCATTTTGGCCTATATCGATACAAGCACTTACAATAAACTCGGTATTACGTACAGTCATCCGTAGGTATTGTTGGAAAACGGACGGTTGGTCGTAATTCGAATGGCGCTAGCGCATATAAACGTGTAGTGGCATGTCGCTATAATGATGTGAGGGAATTAGGGGAGGTTCACACATGAGGGAGACGATGATTCACTTTTTAATTTCATGATAACTGTGTTACTTTTTAATAGAATAATGTTAATAACTAAAGCTGCTGATGTTGCTAAATGTACTTTGAGTGTTCTGATGGTATTGAAAACAATCATAATTCAGTTCTAGTTTGTCTTCAAAAAGTTTTGGTACTGTCGTACAACTAAACCATGTAACACTTTATTGTGAGTCTAGAATAAACTACAATAAACTGATTGCTGGTGAATAATGATCATGTCTCTTAACATAATTTGTAGATCATCATCATCTGCCTAGCCTTTTCCCAACTATGTTGGGGTCGGCTTCCAGTCTAACCGGATGCAGCTGAATACCAGTATTTTACATGGAGCGACTGCCTATCTGACCTCCACAACCCAGTTACTGGGTAATACGATACCCCTTGGTAAGACTGGTTGTCAGGCTTTCGGGCTTCTGACTACCCGTAACGACTGTCAAAGATCCACAAATGACAGCCGGGACCAACGGCTTAACGTGCTTTCCGAGGCACGGAGGGGTCTCGATATGTTAAGATGGTCACCCACCCACAGACTAACCGCGGCAAGCGTAGCTTAACCTGATCGATCGACCTGTGCGGCTGTTATTATTTAGCCACGGGCCCCTCCTTAACATAATTCGTAGAAACGGTCCGAAAGTCTATTGTTGATATTTTGTTTTGGGTTTTCTAGAATTGATGAAGGAAAACCATAGGAAAACGGAACGTCTGCAATTTATTTTTCCACCAATTAGGTACTGGTGTTGCCTTTTCTAAAACCTGTACTCAGATTTAAAAGCTTGTAGCTCCGAAGGAAACTGCACTTAACTACTTTCTAACAAAATACCCATTTTACCGTTGCCAATGTGACAATAGCCGTATGTCCTTATGCAAGTCCACATGTCCACTTATCTATAACGGTCACGACACGAGATCGTTCGATTGTTACTTTCGCGTTAAACTTTTATGATACAACATTTTACCAGCGTTATGCAACCCTAACTCACGACTGTCGTACGTGTTGTGTGGACCCGCCCTTATCTTGATTTTAATTCATGTTGCGAGTTAGTTTAATTATAATAATACGGTAAACGGTTGTTTGTTTGGGTTGAAGAGAATAATTTTGATGATCAATTTGAGTAAATAAAAACAAGAGCATCAATCAATCAGAGGCCAACGTCTTAACATGCATCTCGTTAGTTAATGGATGGTCACCCATCCACAAACCGACTGCGGCAAGCGTAATTAAAAACAAGACCATTTTTGTCTCAATTTTTATTTTGGGATTTGGTTGTAAATATGATGTATGAAGAAGCCTCCTCGTGTAGCGCAGTTTGTTCCGCCAATTACTCAACTGAACCGAGTGCTCGGCGCATCCTGGACAGTGACACCCAACACCTTATATGACTGGCCAATTCTTCCCTTGTGGTGGTAGGACTAACGCCCGCCTGGGTTGCGATGGTTCCCACCTGAGTCCAGCGTCGAGCAGCCTGCTGTGTTTCGTCGATGCGTGATGGGAGTTCCAGTACCCTAGGCATCTTCTGGGCACGCTCGTTATATAATAGACCTCATCCATCGCTTTCCATCAGGAGTGATCGAGGTCAAGAGCGGGCCCATTCAGCAATAAAAAAAAATTAAAATCTGATTCTTACTATAATTTTGTGATTATAAGCAAGATGTGAACAACTAGGTACCTAGTTCTTCAGTTCTAGAAGTGCAGGCCTGTGACGGACAGAAGATCTATCTCAGCAGAAGGTTCCCGTCGGCACAGCTTGGATACGGAACCCCCAAAATATTTTTTTACGTTGATCATGCTACGTATTTCTTGCTAACATTTTCAACAAACTTTAGTGTCCATACACACGAGCGGCACGCGTCAAAGGCAGAGGCAACTGCAGCTGTCGACGCTTGTCGACGTCTGCCATCGACGCGTCAACGGCTGCCGTAGACAACGTGCCGCTCGTGTTGCTCACACGAGCGACATGTCAGTTACCTCTGAAGTTGACGCGTGAAACTCGTTTATATGAGCACTTATAGACATACAGAACAGTCAGAGCCTATGACGAAAGATGCCTTGTATTTAAAGGTTGAAGTCGTGTTTTCAAGCGGAAATAATCATATCTTAGTCCAAACGGTAGTTTATTGCTTTCGATTTCATTAACTTCGGCGTCGTATTTAGCACCGTTTACGATTTAGTCATTAATATTTTCATACAGGCATTTTAATTAACTCTAGCTTTCTGGGTGTGAGGGGAATTACTTCTCGTACTCATCCTACGCAAATAACTGCAGTAAATGGCTTAGTTACAGCTCTTAGATGACGAAAATCAACTGACCGTTAAGGCTTTTGTAATAGTCTCGCTATGAGGGTAATACGTTTTCCAATAACAGTCTATCATACTTGTGTTTTCCAATAACTGTAACCATGGGAATCTTCGAGCAGATAGTAAATTGATTAGTTCTAAGCAAGCATCCACATACACAGAATCATTGGTAATCATCAGGTGAGATAGTGGACAAAAGCAAGCTTGAATCATCATAACTTAACTGTTTGTTACTGAACTTAGGAGACGCCAAATAACAGCTTCGAAGAAAAGTTTGAATCATCAAGTTTGGCAGACGAATTTGTGATATTCTGTAAAATGACGTATTTCTTGACCCCCACTCTTTCGATAGCTTGTGGTCCGATGATCTCTTTATGATTTTTGTTTTGTTGTTCATTGTTAGAACCTAACAAGGATGACTTCTCTTTGACTTGTCTCTGTTTACTAACGCAGCCAAGGTATTTTAATTACTCATTTTGACCACTTCTCCCAATCTAACTATTAAATTCAAAACCCACAACACTGGCTAACTGCAAAACTAATTCTAAATCACAGAGTAAAATATTAATTACTCCGTTAATTACACACCCAGCTTAAGCATACTCTTGGGCAACACACACATACCTACATACATACATTAATTGGTAAAGGGAGCATTACAAAACAAATTGTTACTAGCCGGCGCCCGCGCAGTAATTGCAATTGTACCAAGCTTACAAAATGTCGCCGACACTAACGTGCGAAGTATTCTGTTTTGTGTTTACGTAATCAGTTTTGTTGTATTGATTGTGCGTAGGTAGATTAGTAATTATTTTGATTAAGAATATATACAGCATGATCAGAAAGGTGTGGTCATATTTAAGGGTGTGTGGGATACAGACTCAACCACTTTTTCTATGGGACCAACATCGTAATCGCGAATAAATTATCAACTGTCTCGTACAACTTTGATACCTACTCGACCCAAATGTATGGGACGGCTGATAATTTTTTCACGATTACGATATTGGTCCCATGGAGAAAGTTTTTCGGTTTGATGGTCTGTCACCCATAAATATGACCATACCTTTCATATCTTATGTTCTATATTGTCTCATCTTACAGAGCCCTTCTCTGTAAGAAAAGCTAGAGATGCCTCTTGGCACCCACCTACAGCTTTCACTTCTTTGTCCATGCGTTGTTAATCCAAGACGTCGCTAGAAGCCTTTCTTAAAAAGTTCCATCGTCACACTGAGGCTTCAACGTCTTGTCTTTTTATCGCCTTTCTTAATCTTTAGCGTCTTGTGCTTGTCACCTTTTTGAATGGCGACAGTAGCTAGCTCCAGGAAAATGTTCAACAACCTCCTCCGACGTTTTACATGGACCGTCGATGGGTCCTTTCTCAGAAGTGCAAAATGTGTGTGTTACCTAAATGTTTATTTTACAAATATTAATTTGGTTTCCGTTGCTTTATTCAACCTGAAACATACATTTAATATCGTAATAATTACAGCTAAGATTTCCTTTAATATTTACTCATATCCATGCTCACCTATCGACACACTCACTATCCTACACGACCACATCACAAGCATTACCCCAACCGGTAGCGCGGTAGCCACGTCAACATAATCCCGATTACATCAATAAATGATACAACAATTACGATGCTATCAGCACACATACACCCTGGCATGCACGAACTGATAAGCGCAGTCTAATCAGCGACGTCAAGCTAATGAAGTAGTAGACCTGCTCTTAATTAGAAGCATAGGACGTGTAGAGATAAAGCTTGTACGAATATGGTGATACATGCTGACAAGTCATGGGTATATTAATGGGGTTGGCGAACTTAAGGGACAGGACTAGACATGGGAATTTTGTTGCATCTACAGCGAATATCAGAAATGCGTGGTCATATTTAAGGGCGTGGTACAAACCTTAAAACTGAATTTTCTTCATGGTCACCAACATCGTAATTGTGAGCAAATAATCAGCTGTCCCTTTCATTAGGGTCGAGTGAGTATATATTGACAGAAAGAAAATACATTTATTTAGCACAGACTATCATGAATGACCGACTGTTGAAGTTTTATATGGGATAGCTGATTATTTTTTCGCGTTTTGATTTTATTCCCATGGAAAAAGTTGATTAGTTTGATGGTCTGTACTGTTTATCATGATAGAATTGATGAAGTTCATGACATAATTATGTCTTGTGATGTGGATTATCAACATAGCCAATTCAGTTAAATTATAGCTGAACATCAATGTGACAATTACATAAGTCACACTTTCTGGTAGCCAATGTCGATAAACCGATTCAAACTGTGAAAATGTTTGAGACATCGAATGACTTCTTCAACAGATAACAAAATTCGCATCCCTACATGCATACATACAAAGAGGGGCCCGTGGCTAAATAGTAACAACCGCACAGGTCGATCGATCTGGTTAAGCTACGCTTGCCGCGGTTGATCTGTGGATGGGTGACAATCTTTACATACCGAGACCCCTTCGTGCCTCGGAAAGCACGTTAAGCCGTTGGTCCCGGCTGTCATTCGTGGATCTTTGACAGTCGTTACGGGTACTCAGAAGCCCGAAAGTCTGACAACAGTCTTACCAAGGGGTATCGTATTACCCAGTTAGTATTAAGTATTAACTGGGTTGTGGATGTCAGATAGGCAGTCGCTCCATGTAAAATACTGATATCTATCAGGCTAGGCAGATGATGACATGCATACATACATAACATCATCATCATCTGCCAAGCCTTTTCCCAACTATGTTGGGGTCGGCTTCCAGTCTAACCGAATGCATACATACACATCTATCATACTTAAAAATCCGAAACATGACAACTGATTTGATCAGATGAAGCAGAGCACACCATATTATGTTACTCTACTAATTATGAATCTTAGACTTAACAATTTAAACAAATACCAGCGACATCAATATCAGCATTTGGAACCATCCCCCACATATCTGGAGACACGACAATGTCCTCGCCAAGTCGATCAATTTAAGATAAGCTGGCATCAACCAACCCTCTTTTAAGACCCAACACATTGTTGCCACACCCTCAAGCCACCACATCATACTAAAACAAAGTACCGTCTATTACCATTGCCTCAAGCTTGCCTACCCAAAAAAGGAAGCAAACGTGAATTTATAAATTAACACGGCCTACAGCTATTAGCGATTTAAGGCTAGATACATACGAATGAACTCCCCGGGGCCCGCTATCGCATATTCTTAAATCTCGTTGTATCTCTATCATTTATCTATAAACTGGATGCATGCGAGATGCGCTGGCCGTTCGCTTTGCTACCGTGTATCCGTAACCTATATTGTGACGTGGCTTCCTTGCAGGTGTGGTCAACATTTTTTTATTGGTTTTGTTTATGTTGTTGTTTCGCTTTTCCAATCAATCTGAGGTACTTCAACGTTGAAAGTAGAAAGCGCTTTGCAAATTATATACCATGGAGAAATTTATTGTTAAAATATCACAATTGGATTTTTTTTAAAGAGAGTTTTTAAATAGGTAAGTACTAGCACCATGGCGATGATAATATTCAAAATAAAGATAATATAGACAATATGTAATGCAAAAATATTTATTCTTTAATCAATCCAACATTTAATCTTCTTTCAAAGATTTTTTTGCATTTCTATAAATCAAAAGAATAAGAAAACATTTGATTTTATAGGAATAATTGCCACAGTCATAAAGCATTTATAAAGTACCACATAAATATAATATTTATTGACATCCGCAAACTATAAATCATACCTAATCCAATAAACAAACTCTAAACCAAAGCCTATAACAACAGGTGCAAAACAAAGAGATCGTCAACTGTCGGCCCATATCCAATCTAGTTCACAGCGGCGCCGCAATTGTCTGGAGGGCGCCACTGTCGTCTCGCTAATAAGCATAGCCCGGGCACCCGCCTGGCACACATTCCCGCCATCTATTAGCAATTCTGATATGCGAAAGCGATATTGCAGCCTCATAAGAGGACCAACTTCGAGCGCACCATTTCATTCTATCACATAGATATTATTGGCGATAGCACATTTAATAGAACGCTAGTATTACCCAGCGATACAGCGTTATTGGCCACATAAACTCGCTTGACGTAATAAGCCGCGAGTTTCATATATTTGTCGTACAAATCGACCGTTTTCGCCAGATTATTACGCATATAGTCTCATTTGCATGTAACATATTTTGCTTTTATTGTACAATTTATAGGGAAATTATCGTTTTACTTATTACAAAGTGTGCTTGAGTAAAGTATGTATGGAAATTTTGTTTCGCTTAGAATGCCTATTATCTTAAGAATGGGCGTATGAATGAGACACTGAAGTTATAGTAATGTACTACTGAGTTTATTTCGTATGGCCGCAAAGTGAATTCTGAACGAAGGAAGAATTCCTATAGTATAGTTTTAGATAAAGCGTTTAAAATCTATGCCCGATAAAGTTATTTCTATCTAGAGTATTATTTCATGTTTATGTTATGGAGTGGGTGCGATGTTTTGTTTCTCAATGTTGAACTTGTTATGAACCGTATATCAGTAAGTAACTACGTCTAGAAAATGTGTCGTTTAGTTCCTAGAAACGATACAGGTCATTCTGCAGATATTATTAAAATGGGTTTCCTTATGATATCACTTTGGCGAATAAGCAGTTGTAGGTACTTAGTAGAAGGCCAGCAACCACCAATTTGTCTATCAAGTGATCGCACATGGTAGTTTTAGTTTTCAAATCACATTATTAAAGAAATGACTGGCTTATAAGTCTAGTAGACGCAAGAGCTAGTGCTGAGCGTGGTTCTTTGTTCGATTCCAGGTCGGGCAAAGGGGGGGTTTTCTATCAGGAATTTCTTTGTAACTCGGGATTTTTGCCCGGAAGGTGGCGATAGGCTCGCCCCCTATTACATGGGACTTCAACATAGCTGGCTGTGGGTGTAGGTACTATAGGTACTTCTCAGCCTAATCCTTCGGCGGTTACAGGCGTGATGTTACGTTAAAATGTAAATTATTAAAGAACACAGACACGATTTGCGCTAAATAGAGATGTAGATAACACATTTTTTTTTATTAAATAAAATATGAAATTGTCAAACGACCTCAATTACAACTCCCTAGACATTTTAAACGACAGACAGAGAAACGTAATACGTTCGTTACAGAGAAATCAATTTAACGTGTGCTATCCTGCCTCCACACACTAATTAATCCCGTATTGAAACTTTCTTGCAATCAGCATTTAAGGCTCACAACGCATTAACGACCGCATGTTGGCAGCCCCATCACACGGATATTCATTAAGATTGGAAATGCAAAATGATTAGACCGACCCGTTAAGCGATTGATCAATAAAGAGATATGGACATATGCAGATGTGCATACGCCCTTACCAAATAAGGAAGCGTCGAAGACGTGTGTAGACGGGCGATTTTCGTGATTTAAGTCATGCAAAATCGAACGTTACCACAATGTTTTCCGTCATATTGTGGCAATGTACTTAACCGGTCAAGCCCAGCGCCTACTACATGTGGCACGATAAATTTTGTCTCATTAGCGGGCCTTGACCGATAAATCTGTGTCGATTAACGTCAACAAGATAATCCACAAGTGACAAAAATCTATACCCTATATAGCAGCACCCTATGGAGCGAATGGAGAGTGGTGGACCAGTGGCAACGGCCCCGACTTACGAGTTGTACGTTGTGGGTTCGAACCCAGGTAGGCGCTTTACTTTGTGTAAATAACTTCATCACCACTGCTCTCAAAACGGTGAAGGAAAACATCGTGAGGAAACCGCAAGTCCTAGAACCTAAAATTCTAAGACAAGTGACATCTACCAACCCGCACTGGGCCCGCGTTGTGGATTACGGCCATTGCCTCTCACAGAGAGGAGGCCTGTGTCCCAGCAGTGGGAACGTTATAGGCTGATTATGATGACTCTATGCAGACTAGAAATACTAGGTACCCCTTTCCACCGATGATAATGACTTCATCTAAAAAAAGGCTTACAATACTACTAAATTATGTAATTCTTGTCTTTTTGTGCTGACCATATCTAGACAGTGTCCTCAAATCCCTAACAAGTCCAATACGTATATCATGTAATATTAATTATAGCAACACCGTTAACAGTATGTATTTGTCATCTGACAACTTTAATTGCATCTCTCTATTTAAAAAGCATGTAATTAATTTCCATACTGACCTGGCGATCTTGATGACAAATATGTTGTAGCTATTTTTCATCCCACATTATCAGTTCGTGCATCTGTTATGGGACAATCTTATTGATTGTTTCACATAACATATCCATCCGATCGATAAATAAATACAAATAATAATGAAGGATATTCCTATCTCTGGAGTCCTGCCCGCTGGTAGCCAGGACCCGATACCGGTGGGCTACTATTTTTTTAAATATTTTTTTTTTTGTAATATTGACGTCCGACAGTACTAATAGTAGAAAAAAAACGTTTTAATGGTCTTAGGCTCGAATTGAAGGAATATGACGATTTTATAAGGAAAACGAATAAAGGAACTTTAATTACCAAAATAACAGAAAAATATAATACATTTGCCTTTCAACGACAATGATAGAACGCCAGCAAAAAAATGCACATCAATTTTATTTGACGGCTAAAAAAAGAAAAATATTTGACATTCTATAAAAAAGTCTTTAGTAAAAGTTCTTACGGCAGTTGCGTCGCGTCGCAAGTATTACTATAAAAACTGCCAAATTTTTTTTTTAATCTCTGTTTAGAACTTATTCTAGGTATAAAAGGTAGAATTCGCCCGTAGTTGGGTATTATAAATTATTATGTAATCATCTAAATCTGTTTTGGGGATTATGTCACTATAAGTTTTTTTTTATCTTGCAATAATAATTGTACCTACATGTATATAAAAAGATAGAAAATAATCATAGGGCATCAAGAAATTCGTCCGCATCGCTGTCAACAGATAAAGTGCCCCTAAAGGCTGGCAGCCTCCTCATTATATGGCAATGCTGATTCTTTATCTTTTGTTTTAATATTTGACGGTTTTAACACTATTACTCATGCCAAACTGAGACCTAATACAACAGAAATAAGACCTAACTAATTTCCTACACAGCTTCCTAATTTTTTTCCGCCCCACATAAAAATTAATGCCTTTTCTATTCCACTAACAATGCAGTCTTCCTGTCTCTCATTGGTCATTACTGTAATGACTGCAGATAATGAACGTCGTCAAGCCAGCCAATGATGTGAGACAGCCAAGGATATGCAAAAAGATAACGAGGCGTTTTTGCCATAGATAATGTAGGTTTTGTACGTACGTACGTAGGCAAATACGTACTTATGTTGTCTGAATGTTGTGATACTGACTGCTAAGCTACGTTTCCAAGACGACTGCTGGCCGCCACATAACGCCCGCAGTGACGGCTTTCATGAAAATGATGGCAACGGGGTTTCACTTTAAGGAGTCGTCGGCTCTCTAGGAAAACGCACCAAATTACTTTCATAAATAACGTTTCAGTGACGTCATTCGCCGGTATATTGCGGACGCTATGTGTCGACCACCACTCTACCTACTGCTGATAGTGGTAGATCAAATATTGGTAGGTAAATTCACACTCTGGGGGCTAGCAAGGTGTGTTTTCAAACAGTCTATTGAATAGTACAGAAAATTAAAACAAACAATGCATCGATAACGTTTATGCATAATTATACGAAAAATTCTTTTTTTTATAATTAACCTTCTGTATTAGAAATGATACTACAAAATCGAAGGGGTCCGTGGCTAAATAATAACAGCCGCACAAGTCAATCGCTCTGGTTAAGCTACGCTTACCGCGGTTGGTCTGTGGATGGGTGATCATCTTTCTCCGTGCCTCGGAAAGCACGTTAAGCCGTTGGTCAAGGCTGTCATTCGTGGATCTTTGAAAGTCGTTACGGGTAGTCAGAAGCCCGGAAGTCCAACCAGTCTTACCAAAGGGTTTTGTATTACCCAGTAACTGGGTTGTGGAGGTCAGATAGGCAGTTGCTCCATGTAAAATACTGGTATTCAGCTGCATCCGGTTAGACTGGTAGCTGACTCCAACATAGTTGGGAAAAGGCTAGGCAGCTGATGACATACTACAAAATCTGAATCACACGCGCACCTCCCTCTACACACACACACACGTTCACACATATCTATTTGAAAAACAGAGCACCCTGATCCTATTACACAAAAGCTTTCCACACTTCCATTTATCACGATTACAATTCGCTGGTGTTGCCATATTATTTTCCGAAGGTGTATTATTTCTGGTCCAAAGACAATAATTCACGCATTCAAATCGCTCGGCGCCATTTTTTATATCGCGTGTGTTTCGCGCCTTTTTCGGGTGCGGGCGTGTTCCTAATAAAATTAGGCTCGGGAATGTAGACTTATAAAGCTACAGAGGTTAATAAAATAAAAATATGTGCAAAAAACTAAATTATAACTTTTTTCAGGTTTTCATACGAACTAAGTATAAAAGAAATAATACACTTATTCCTATGAGCAATAAGACACCACAAAGTATCTGAGAGTATAAGGTACCCTGATTAAGATTGTTTTGGTTACAGTAATGCCGCCAGACTGCGATCTTGACACCTGTAAGTTTTATTTTATTTTAGTAGAATTGTCGCTCTGCTGCACTCCAAGGTGTCAGGAACGCATTCTCTCGTCAGCCGCATTGTAGTTCAAATTCAGCTTAACTCCTAATTGTAACAGCTACTTTTACCTGAACTATATGTACAAATAATGTTTACTATGTTAAAAATAAAACACAATCAACATAACTAAAGTTATCAACGCACTCATTTATTTACTCACAATTTTTCTAGCGGGAAAAATTTATACTAAGTATAACCTATTTATAAAACAAACAATGGATTTCAAAATGCTCACGGTTCATAACACACAAATGTCTTAATCCAGCCCTACATACTTCACAGAATAAGTACTTATATACTTCTACATTTCTATACACCTATCTACATCACAACTTTACCAACTTTACCATAGTCTGCTCCATGACAGTGAAAAATCCCCAGCCGTTTGACACATCTAGTCGCTCCATACTCTTCAAGAACGCTACTATAAATTGCCGGATTCGTTTCTTGTCTTTGCTTGCTTCGCCCAATGTTGATTTACCATGGTTTTAGTCTTATTGATTCTTTATTACGTAAATACACCCGTATTGTCTATGCGCACGCGAGTTTTGTATGTCTTTTAATTAATATAAGGGTGTTGGTGGCAATTATTTATAGTTTGATTATTACGGGGTATCACGATATGGTAGCTGAATAGTTGATCCAATACGTTGGCTTATAATATTATTACAATAAATAAAGAAAATGAGTGTTGTTCAAGGCCTGCAGTCACTTAAAAAAAATTAAAGCAAATAATGCAAAAATTTACAAAACGTAGTTTTGAGCTGCCTCGTTAGTCTCGTGGTTGCAAGCGCGACTGCTGAGCATGAGGTCCTGTGTTCGGTTCCCGGGTTGGGCAAAGTGTTATTGGGTTGTTCAATCTGGAATTTCTCAGAAGTACCTAGAAGTCTGGATTTGTGGCCGGTTGTTAGCAGTAGACGCGCTCCCTTTTACATGGTACTTAAACATATAACTGGCGAAATTTGCGTGTAATACGTACACCTCTGGCGAACCCTTCGGTAAATACACGCGTGATGTTATGAAATGTAGATTTGCCAAGACTCAATCTTAACCTCAACAAATCGACCATGAGGGTGCTGTAAGACTGTGAAATCCGACGTAACATGGTCCCTCATTTCCTGCATAACTAACCTATATACATTTAGGTCCCTGACATAGGTCAGGTTATAGGGCTATTGAAACTCTGCTCCAGGTTTTTCACCAAAGGACCACCTGGTTCTTAATTTACATGATCGTCGTGTGAATTAAAAACCACAATTCTATAAGGGACCAAGTCTTCAGGTTTGTATGAAAGTGCTGTCTTTATTGCGTTGCTACATGCGCGCACTTTCATACATACCCATAGACTTGATGTGAGAGACAAATTAGTTGTTGAAACAAAAGTTGCTGGTGGCCTTCCTAAAAGGTTTCAATAAATTGTCTAACATCTAGTTCTGAACCCTGATATTTATTCCTCCTAATTCCTGATAATCTTAGCTGATAAAGACCACTCTATTACCATACAATTAGATTTAAATTAATTAATTCTGTCATAAATATAATCAGATCTAAACCATGACACCCACTTAATTTTAGCATAAAACTAGACTATTAATTAAAACCTAGATCGAAAAACAGGCAGTAGGCATACGGTCGAACTCAGAGATACATGCAAATCTGTACGATTATGTGGATTGAGAGACTGACTTGTCTTAGAATATGTTTTAAGTGGGTTTTATCAAGTTTGATTTTAATATTAAATTTTGGTCTACAAGTATTCGCTCCTAAACCAATTCGCTCCTAGACCATAAGGTAAAATGTATGTTTATCTAAAAAACATACATTGTACCTTATAGTCAACACAAAGGCGCCTTTTGTAGAAATGATCCTCGTAAACTCAAATAGATGGAAGAGAGTTTGTCGAAGGACCGATGGTCGGTAGGTTAGAAGAGTCCTGGGGCTGCAGTCTCCACATTCATAGCGATCTCGATCTTTACGACCGAATTCGGTCGCAAAGTCCTATCGATCCGGATGTAGCGATATTTGGTAGTCTCGACTCTCAAAGTCATCGATTTTCATCGGTATTTGTCGCAAACTTTACGATTTTCTTAATGTTTACGAATATATTTTGCGAGCATTTTTGACAGCCCGCAAAGTGAATCGTTATCATCGTAAACTTACAATTTTGGGGGTGTTTGCAAGTAATTATAAACGAATATAATGCAAAATGGGCGTACTCGAAGGTGTGTCTGAACCGATGATGTAGATACTTGCGTTTGTCGTAAGCATCGTTACGGCAAGCGATTATTTTCGGTATTATTTAGCGATCGGTAGTTTGCGACAGCGTCGCTCTCTATGTCGAGACTGCGGGGGCTGGAGTAGAGACCGCGTATCCGCATGTGTTGTGTAGGATGCCCCCCAGCTAGATGGAACGACAACCTTAAAAAGGTGGCTGGGAAAGACTGGATGCGGAAGGTGGAGGACAGGTGTTGTGACGCAGCCTGGGAGAGTCCTATGTCCAGCAGTGGACTGCGATAATTCGCGTAATTGTTTGAGTTGATCGAAACTCAAACAATTTTTTTTTTATCAGAATATGTGATCCTAAATGTACCTACACTTAGGAATTTTTTTTTGAAAGGCTTTTGTTTTAAAATTCGCTTGGTAAATACAGCAATGATATTATGAGTATCATCATCATAAATATAAGTAACTATAGGCCGAGCGCTTAACTGAGACATTGCTTAAGATAGCTGCGCGGTGCGGGAGGGGTGATAGTTGTCACAAGTTGACGAATCACTGAGCTGTCGCATCACGTCACCAGACCCACTCCCACCCCACCACCCACTCAGACAACGTCTCAGCTAAGCAGTCAGCCTATAGGTGTTTCATTTATACAAATAACGGCCATTAGCAGCCAAATACACAAATGATATTAAACAGTACAATTCAGGTAACACATATCATAACGACGGGTTAGACAGAGGTGTACCTATAGTACACCCCCATTCCGCACTCCCATGTAATAGGGGGCGAGTCTATTACCAATCGCTCACAAATCCAGATACCGGGCTTCTAGAAAAACATCCAGATGGAAAAAAACCCAATAGCTCTTTGCCCGATCCGGGAATTGAACCCAGGACCTCGTGCTCAGCAATAGCGTTTGCGACCACCGGACCAAAGAAGCAGTCAACTTAGGTTAATATTATTTAATTCTTGGAAGCGATTTTATAAACTCCAAGATAGTACTCATTGATGAGCGGAAACAAATTCTATCATCGTACATCAAAATATACAGTTAGCCAGAATGAATAACTTCTAAATCCTAACTAATATTATAAATGCGAAAGTAAGTTTGTTTGTTTGTTACGTTATCACGCCTAAACCACTGAACCGATCATCCTGAAATTTTGCATAAACGTTTTCAGGTGTACAGAAACGAACTTAGGGTACAAAAAACAACAGTAACGTTATTATGATAATAGATGGCGCCACGTGTCTTTTATTTTGATCGCAGACGAAGGTTACAGCTAGTATAATAATAAATATGAGTATGATATAAATATTCTAGGGTAAGATTTAGATTTCCTTGCCGAAGTAGGGAAGTATTATGGAAAAGTGAAAGTTCCAGTTGTTTATAATACTGGTCTCGTTTTTGTTAGTGTTTATATGTTAGTGGCAACATGTCAGTGACTGATTAGGGACTTTCTTCGTGCAAATATTATAATGTGATCAAAATTGTTTCTGCTTAATTCAAAATACTTCATACAATTAATTTTATATAGACAGGACAACTCAGAAGCAGGGGATCGAGGAGGGGGGGTGGAGGGGGGTCTCAGGGGATCAGACCGGAATAAATCAAATAATAATACCAAATGCTTTACAAGAAAATTTCTTCTTGAAAATACGGAACCCTAAAAACAGCAGGCTCAGGGTCTTCGCAGGGTTGCTGGTAGCAGCTGGATGAGGTTTACCGAAAATCGAGTTGTAAGCAGTGGACTGCTGTAGTCTGATGATGACAATGGTAGATACTTTAATTTTTTACTTACAAGTAAGACTCGGCACTTACATTGTTCCTGTTCCAAGTTTAAAACATGTCTAAAAATAACGTATACGATGGCTTGTATCAAAATAAAGTACCTATGTCCAAATACCAGCTCAGAAAACAAACCATTTTGTGACGTCATAGCGTCGACTCGCTGCATCCTATTAATTAGCAAAGCTTCGTGTTACAATCCGGCACCGACTAATGACATCATCAGTTAGTGTGTCCTTCCCAAAGTACATTCATCTAGCTGAAAAATATCAGCGTCACAATATTGAACATGATAACTAGAAAATGGTTACAATTTTGTAATGACAAACGATGTTACAAATGCAAATGAAAAATTCACATAAACATATATAAACTCACGCTTTCTTTCCATGCGGGTAGGCAGAAACTACAGAACGCAACCTACAACGTTCCTTACATACTTCACTACAGAGCAGTGGTGGCACAGTGCTAACAGCCGCGACTTACGAGTCATTGGTTCTCTCATAACGGCAAAGGAAAATATCGTGAGGAAACCGGCATGACCTAGAACCAAAAATTCGAAGACATGTGACATCTACCAACCCGCACTGGGCCCGCGTGGTGGACTCTGGCCCACTCCCTCTCACAGAGAGGAGGCCTGTGTCCCAGCAGTGGGAACCTTATAGGCTGATTATACTTTACATCAGGTAGAATAAAGCGAAATATCTGCCAGCTTCTAACATTAGAAATCCATAGGAAGTGATAATCTACTCTATTCCGTACTCGCATTCATTTTATCCTCCTATTCATATGTTATAACAGTCATCTGTAACTACCAATATCATAAAATAGATCCATTCGAAACCATTTAGCGCTACTAGATAAATTCTACGCATATAAGGTATTCGTATTATAACGGCGGGGAATTGCAATAGATATGCCTATAGAAGCGTCTACACACATGGGAACTTGGAGTTTCATCAGGCTTGTAGGTGATAAACTTTGCAATAACTCTCTTTTCTGTACATATAATATTCGCGTTTCGTGCCTCGGAAAGCACGTTAAGCCATTGGTCCTGACTGTCATTCGTGGATCTTTGACAGTCGTTCCGGATCTATTATCATAATAACGTTATTGTTGTTTACTTCGGGAACAGCACTTTTTTTCGTGATGATACGTACCCTATGTCCATTTTTGTACACCTGACAACGTATTTGCAAAATTTCAGGATGATCGGTTCAGTGGTTTAGGCGTGAAAAGTAACAAACAAACTTAGGTACTTTCGCATTTATAATATTAGTTAGGATAAAGAAATTTAGATGTTTTGTCTGTGTTGTGCAAAACCATGTGAGGCAGAAGCGGGTCGCTAGTCTCTTATGCAAATCATTCATCTTGAAAGATTTTTAACATCGATTTCTTGTGACATTCATTCCAAGGAAATGATGGTTGCATGTTTTACCCCGATGTTTGTATGACAACTGTGGAAAAGGTTTGATATAAATAATAGGGGCAAACCATCAAGAAAGATTAGTTATACCTTGGATCACAATTACGCAATGCTCCTTGCCTACAGAATAAAAGAAAAAGAAAGTTTTCGCATCGCAATCCAATTTCAATACCGAACATTAAATAAAGATCCCCGATATACGAATGAATATTCAAAATCTCGTAACAACGCAGGAGCATAAATAACCCGCACCCAAAGAAACAAAAGCAAACAAATGTCTTTTACAGATCTCACGAGACTTAATGCCGACGCCACCCATATTTCCAATATAACGATGTTCTAGCGTAGAACATGGCCGCATTGCACTGCCATTCACATATCCAACTTACTAATTAAGTCAACAACCAAGAAGAAAGCTCTAACTTTGACAATGTTCAACATACGTAACAGTTCAAAAGACAACCAAACTATTAAGACCCCCAAAGACTCTACATGAAGTTTTCATATTAGATGAAAGGACAGGTCAGGTGATATTGGTCGATGGTAAAAGCAATGCCGCAGGCATAGATCTAGACTTATTTAGACCCGTCCAAATGCGCACAGTAGCGCCGCCATATAAAGTAAACAATAGCGCACCAATGACAATCGCGCGATCCCGTGCTGGCCTCATTATGCTCCATGTGTGACTCGACTTGGCTTTTGAAATTATGGATATGAATACGGCGTATTTTCAATAGTGAATGGCCGGCATAATAAATTTTATTTCGCAAAATGAGGATTGGTTTGTTGGCCTTTGGATTTATGTCTATATGAATGTCTCATAGTGGTTTTGTTGGTGGGTATGTAGTAATTAACGCGGTATGTTACCTATTCTCGTGAAATGGACTTGTCTAGAGAATTTCTAATAAGGTAAACGGTTTTTTTTTTTTATTAATAACAACAGCTCCCTTATGTTGAAACAATGGCACTATTTTCAAATAACTTACATCCGTAAAATTTTCCTCCTTTTTTGCTCTAGATTTCGAGCTTAACAATTAATGTGCAATGCAAACTGCAAAATAGATAATAGAAGTTTATTTATTATTCATTTATTTTACTTTAAATTTTTACATTGTGTCAAAATGTATTACAGTAAAAACTAAAACGACCTAAAGAACTGTAACAAAAGATACAAGAATAATTATGAATGCCTACATACTTATGTAGGCATTCATAATTATTCTTGTATCTTTTGTTACAGTTCAGGTTTTAAAACAATCATCATAGTAAAAAAAAAATCTAAATAGTTTGCAAATCCACTGTTATGTAGTTATATGAAAAATTTATGGATAATTTTTGGTAACTTTCGCGCAGTAAGTTTCACGAAGTCTAAAGTCCATACTTCATTCTACATTTTTTTTTAAACATAGGCAATCACGGGGACTTCCGACAAAAATGAAAACTAAAAAATTAAAGTGTTTTTTCACTACTGCGCAAGCGCAACACGTCATACAAGGTACCTATACACTGTTAACATTAGCATGTCGGTGACGCGGACCTATAAGATTTTCCCCAGACAAAAATCGCTTATCGTGTCTAAAGAAATTTTCACTTGAAAATACCATTTATCATTAATTACACAATTAATACCAGAACATCATGCCCCTACGTGGCATCATTATCCCAAACTAAAGCTTTACCTAGCAGTGCTTTAGAACTTGATAGTGTATCTCATTAAGGCGCGCTCCGTCCGACGTTTTACGTCATTAAATATGTAAATAGTTGGAATACGGGCGTCCATTCAGCTGACATGTCGCGACGGAGACTCTTGTAGACTTAGCGATCTATGGAGATTGACTACGAGTTTTTTTTTTACTATAAGATTTTTAATTTTGCCTTTTTAATATCTGTGATGGAAGAATTGAGCTAGCTTTTGACTATTGAAACGACATGGTTATAAGTTATCATCCCATCAAAGTAATATAGTTTCTTTTTTAACCCACCTAAGTACCTACTCATTACAAGGACCTATGAAAACTCCAGACTAAATTACAATGTCCCGAAAAAGCAAAACCATTAGGTAATAATTGAAAGAAACTATTGTATGTAAGCCAAAAAGCAACTATTATTACTTTCTCCAGTTTACAATATCAGTTACTTCTTTAAAATTTTCATGTCATCTTCAATAGAATAATTATTCATTATTATGTACTCCATATATATTACACAGATAGAAATGTTCTGATTTTACAAATGTTAACACAACGGCCGGTCTCATTGCTAAGAGTGATCTTTTAAAGACACCTTTTAATGGATTAAAAAGGGAAACAATAACAAAAAATCAATCTATATTTACATAGCCTCTCCTCCTTCTTATTGACTTCTAATCTTCAATGATGTAAAGAAAGTCTACTCTATGCTACTTTACAACCTCCAACAACAAAACACTGTTTGCCAACAAAACCTTGATGCAGTCCGTTCTGATCCCTTGAACCCCCCTCCACCCTCCTCCCTCCTCGATCCCTTGCTAGTTCTTCTTCTGTTAGTTAACAGTTTTCTAGATTTTCTCTTGTTTTTTTCTACAGATTCAATTCTAAATTATTCCACATGCTATATTCCTTTGACTGTAATCGGCTGCAACTCTGGTCTATGGTAAATAGTGGCACTATTATCAGATAAGTCTGGATTACTGCGCCCGCGTCACTTATGGCGTATAAAATCATTTGCTCATAATCCGCGAGGTGATTATTAAGTACAGTTTGTAAACTGGACGATTAGCCGTGTGTTACAGATTAAATCAATTTATGGGGCAAATACAGGTTGTTTAAGGCATACATGATTGATAACATAACATTACGCCTTATTTTGCAGAAAGGTCAGGCAGATGTGTGTGTTACCTATAGTAGTCACATTTCACCAGTTACTTACATGATCTTTAGTTAAATGATCAATAAAGAGAAGCTTGATAGGTAGGTAGCTCTCTTGCAAAAATTAAGCTAGGACATGCCTGTTTCCTCACGAAGTTTACCGTCACCGTTCTGATAAAATACATTACACAAAATAAAGCACTTGCTTGGTTTCGAAACCACGACCTACAACTCGTAAGTTGGGGCCATTACCACTGCGCCACCACTGCTCTAAAATTATACATACCTAACTACCTTCTGCCCGCGGATTCGCCCGAGTGGATGTCGAAAATTATCCCACGGGAACGTACTACCGGGACAAAAAGTAGCCTATGTTACTCCATAACATCAGCTATGTGTTCCTTCAAAATCGGTCCAGCCGTTTCGGAGATTAGCCGGAACAAACAGAAAAACAGAAAAAAAAAACAAAAAAAAATCATAATTATGTAGCGTAACTTTCATATGCATTTAATAAAAAGCTGTTTATATAGTACTAATTCAAACAAGGCCACAGAACAGAGCTCCAACACTAAGCCTCCAAAAAGCACTTAGTATTTAACATTGGCTAGTTTCTCGCGAATGACACTTTCGATTTGGAGCGGACGCCGTAAATTAAAGGCACACGGCTGGCATTAAGCTGTCCCCTACATCACGCCACGACACTTCTTAATTAGTGCCTGTACTGATATGTAGATAACGGACACGGTTATTATAGTTAAAAGGGTTTTTTTTTGCGTAATAACACGACAATTTTAGCAAGGATGATACAATCTACAACGCGAAAAAAAATCGTATATAGTTGAGACAATGCAAGTTGTATGAATGACGATGTATCTTATCTAAACAAATAATAAAATAGTAACGAAGTATTTTTGCTCGTTTGTTTGTTTGTCTGGATGTGTGGCGCAAAAACGGCTGAACGGATTTGGATGAAATTCGACACACAGATTTACAACCGGTTGTCATTTTTGCCGATACACAGCTTGTCAACTCAGAAAAATGGCCCCTTTCATCAATCAAGCAAATCTTACAAATGCAACAGCTATCACAATCTATTACCTCTCTACGCAATAACTGGACTTAATATTTTCTACAATAACCACTTTGTCAGTTAATCTAGACTAGAGGTACCTAGTACTTACAGTTACTAGGTAGGTATTGTAGGTACATCTCTGGCGGTTACGCACGCAGTCCCCGTCACTTCGCCTCGCAAATTGCTTTACTGAACGCTAGCGCCGCCTTGAAGCTGGACAGTTCTAGGGTTCCGTGGGACGAGATCACGACAGAGGAATTTGTTTAATGGTGATAACAGTTATGGAAGGTAAAAAAAGAGTTCTCATTGTTTTAAAAAAACCGGCCAAGTGCGAGTTGGACTCGCACACTAAGGGTTCCATACCACCATACAATATTTAACACTACATATAAAATAACGGCAAAAAATCAAGTTTGTTGTATGGGAGCCCCCCTTAAATATTTATTGTATTCTGTTTGTTTTTTTTAGCGGCATCAGAAATACACATTCTGTAAAAATTTCAACTGTCTAGCTATCACGGTTCATGAGACGGTCGGTCGGTCGGTTGGTTCGGTTCAGGGTTCATGTGGGAGTCTTAGTAATAGGGTTCCGTTTTTACCCTTTGGGTTCGGATCCCTAAAAACCAAGAACATCAGCAAACAATTCATTATCATGCCTTAACAAAATGTCTGATTCGGTATGCATAGTAAAACTCCAAATACAGTTTCAATTAGGTACCAATTTGATAACGATGATGGTATTTTAATAAGTATTATAATTACTAGTTTGTTCCAAGCGAACGTGTTTACATAAACGCATCTATACTGTCCTGTCACTGTTTTTTGAAACTACAACCTAATAAAGCACATTCTAAATTCGTTTGACTGTTCGAATGAAATTAGTTATTTTCAATGTATGTATCACTTGCTACTTCAATGTATGTATGTTGCACATGTCAAATTTGTATCTACATCACCCTAAAGTAGACTGGTAGAAAATGTTTGCTGCTCAGGCATTAAGCCTTTGTACAGTATTTTTTACATGTGCATTAAGTTTTAATCACACTTATAAAAAAGTCGAAAGTTTGTGTGTGTGTGTTCATATGTTTGTTACTTCTTCACGCTCAAACGACTGGACCAATTTTGATAAAATTTTGTATGGAGGTAGCTGACACCCTGGATTAACATATAGGCTACTTATTATCCCGATATTCGCACGGGATTAACACTTATGCGGGTGAAACCGTGGGGCGCAGCTAGTTAATAAATAAATAAATGAATGCTTCTAGACACGGAACCCAGCAACACTAACAGTAAACAAGCATCACACTTTTTTCTTTTCGCCGCTAAAATTAGCCGACGGATTGTTATTGGTTAAATTATTCAGAAGGCGTTCGATGCCTTTAAGTGAATTTCACGATCGGGCCACCACAGTTTTTCTATTCTAGACACCGTCCACACAGTTGCTGACAGAATTATGACGCCGCTCAAAGTAACTGGTTAATACTGTCTTGTTGTTACTGAAGAAGTAGTTATAGGAGAGATAGATTTTGCTGTCTTCAATGGACAATTTTCAATGATCAGCGTTTTAGATTCATAATTTTTCAAGTCCCAAGAATGACTCATACTGGCGATTAACGAGAAACGAGTATAGCTAGTATCTAAGAACGAGTGCGCGACGGCAACGAGAGATCAATTACTCGCTGGTATGCGTATGTATGGTCGGACTTTTAACAGTTAAAAGACAGCTTATATGTTACCACTTTTTGTTAGACTAAGTATTTACGCTGATTTGAAACTACAACATATATTTTTATCCGATCAATACAAAGAATATTTGATTGTTTACTGTTAAATCTTCTAAAATTGTTCAATTTCGAATATCTAAATTAAAACGATGTTTCATTGCGTTTTAATCACAACACTAGTAGAGTGTGGCATTTTTTTTTAACAAAATTTTTGTAAGTAGTGTAATTTTACTGCAGCTAATTAAGGATGAGAGGGTCTTGGTATGTGAAGATGGTCACCCATCCATGGACCAACCGCGGCAAGCGTAGCTTAACCTGATCGATCGAACCGTGAGGCTGTTATTACTTAGCCACAAGCCCCTCCATTTATAATATTAATATGGAAGTATAAATTAGACATCCAAGAAAAAAAAAAAAAAAAAAAATAATACCAGTGCGCAAACTGGAAATATGAAAAATTCAGCAAATGATTCTAGACAATCTAAAGCAGAAATTATTCGTCACTAATCAAAAAAAAATCTCCTGTTTTTTATAAAACTGCAATAGGTACCTACGCGGTCAAAATGTATGAAACAATATTTGTATTTCATTACTAAAAATGTCTACCGTAGGGGGTCTAAACCGTTTATTGCCCGTGGTCCACCCGGCTAGTCCACCTGGGTGGACCATGGGCAATTATTTTTCCCGTGGTCCACCTGACATCCCTATTATGTTTTCTAGGTGGACTATGGGAAATTATCGTGTATTGCCCATGGTCCACCCGGCTAGTCCACCTAGGTGGACTATGGGAAAAATAATTTCCCATAGTTCACCAGAAAGTCCATAATGTTTTTATCGTAGTATTACGAAAGAAGAATAGTTATGTTAAATTGTAAAGCCAAAATACTAATAAATAATATTTTATAAAGAAGTTCATTAGTATAGTGCATAACAAAATAGACGGTATATTATAGCATTTCCTCTTTGATGTTTCTAAAGTACTGGTCTTATATTGGATAGGTACCTATATCCCATCAAAAACATAAATATGAAATGAGAGCCAAGTTCAATATTATGATAATTATATGCCCTAGGCTGGTTGTTGACTTTTGACTTTCACATTTATGCTTTTGATTGGATATCATTACTTTTTAGTACAGAAATTATTAGTAGGTACTTATTCATAATAAAATGAATACCAAATGGACACTATTGATGACACACACACTCATTATCTTGACACGCTACCGCCTGTCTAGATCATTTGACATAAAATGTACTTAGGTACTGCTGCCATCTCGCAATCGCAATGTATTTTTAAGGGATTAACATCCGGCAGTTGCGATTTGATGAATTTTGATTTAATAATGTTATATAGGTTATAAGCTGGGAATCCAACCAGCTAAAAATACAAAAAATAAACACTCGCTATTTCACTTCACTAGTCTATACAGTCAATGTTATATATAAAATTTCTCGTAGAAACATTATTTATTTATCCATTTATTTCAGGCATCAAGGCCCATATAAACACATACAATATTAATATAAGTAATTTAAAAATACTATAAATACATACAACATTATACTAAATACTAACACTAACTTACACACATAAGTGTCTGCGTCGTGTTTCGATGACTGGTGTCATGTAGCCGGCCACGAAACCGGCGCCACCACCACCGTAGCCGTAGCCGGGTGGACCATGGGCAAATTGGGCAATACACGATAATTTCCCATAGTCCACCTAGAAAACATAATAGGGATGTCAGGTGGACCACGGGAAAAATAATTGCCCATGGTCCACCCAGGTGGACTAGCCGGGTGGACCACGGGCAATACACGGTCTAAACGGGCAGCGGGATTGTCCGAAAGGGTTACCGCTGCCCCGGAACATAAAGGGCTAAGGAAGGAACACGGATGGGTTTTAGTCAGTAAGAGTCTGACACTCCCTTCCGCTCCACCCAGAGAGGGAGGGGTCATTGGATGATTTCCCATCCTTAAAAAAAAAAAAAAAAAAGGGGGTCTAAACGCATAATTATGTTGAATTCATGGATATAGTTTGCGCACTGGTTTTTTTTTCCCATATGTATCTAAGTATCTTAGTTCTTGCGTAAAGCCCAGTTTTTTTAAACATGTTGAGGTTACCTTTAACTTTTTAAATAAATACGTCTGGGCTCGCTCGCAGACTTTAGAAGACAATGATAAATTAGTGTGTCTGTCTGTCTGAAGGTTTTTTAATAATTTTAAACATAAATCTTTGGCATTATGATTTATTTAGTGCAGTAATGTTGCGGCTTAGATCGCATGAATTTGGAACGTTGTCAAAGAATTTGTTGCTTTTCTATGTCTATTATTTTTGGAAGTTTTTGCAATTTTTTTTGCATTGCGTGCAAAAATGTTATTTTATTCTGATGACGTTTATTCACGAATTCTTACAATAACTTTTGTACTTTTATGTAATTTGAAACGCAATTGTCGTTACGTTACGTTTTAATCAAAGGTTTTCCCGAGTTCAATACGTCCATAAAACACCTCACAAAAGACCAACTCACTACCAACCTCTCAAAAGAGGTTGATCCATACGTGAAAGAAAAATAACTAATAATGTTGTGTTACGGAGCGCAAAAATGTTATCTAACAAAGCTTCAAAACCGCACTTGGAGTCTTCCAACGAGCTATGGGACGAAGTATACTAGAAGTCAAATTCACAGACCGCATTAGGAACTCTATGCTTTGGTCCAAAACATAAATAGCGTACGCTGGCCGCACAGCTGCTAGACTAAAGTGGAACTGGGCTGGACACTGTCGCATGTCGGAGCAGCCATACCACCACTCCGTGCAGGCACCACTCAGTCCAAATCGCAGGAGGCGACTACGCGGCAGACCCAGAAAGAGGATGGCGGAATGAGATGGACTAGGATTGGCCACAATCGCAGTAGATCGGGAAAAGTGGAAAGAGGGATAGGCATTTGCCTCGACTAAGTCGTCGAATACATCGATACCACAAATCATGTCAAGTATGTATGAAAATAACATGGAAACCCGGACTTTTAAACATGTCAACTACTTACCAATCAAATCACCAAATGTATCTAACAATGCTCTGTTCAAATAAATTATGGCATAAAACATGATTTATTGGTGCTACTTTCACTAAAATAACGATATTTTATCACCGGCAGCCGGTTTGAAGGGAGACACGTGTTTGATACGAGTGTTAGGTACCTACTGGACAGCTGATTTACATATACCGAGGTAAATAACATTTGGCATGTAATAGTTACGATTGCACGTGGTGAGTGATGTAATAAGTTGTTTTGTATTATTGTTGTACGAGTTAGAAACGAGACGGTCTCTATCTGTGAATTCGTGGAATTCCCTCTTTTTTCTATCTTGAAAGATAAACTTACCGTCTAACTTAAAATCTGCAGGTAACAGCGTGGAAAAAGTCATCTGCGAGTGATCGGATATCTTCAGTGCTGCTGAAGAAGTCTACAAAGCCGAAGTAATCAACATTGCAGACCTGCTTCTACATGAAACCGGCTCTCAAAGACAAAATAGTATTTTATATTTATTTATATGGTTGTTGAATGATGGGGTAAGACAATGTTATGGTTTAAAAGAAGATGTAGCGACAGAAATTGAAAAGAATATGGTTTGGTCATGTTGAGAGCATGAATAAAAGGTGACTAACAAAAGTATTTACAAGGCAGATGTGACTGGGAACGCCAAAGGGGACGCCCTAGGAGTAAATATAGTGACCTTATTGGTGAAGTTCTTCAGAAAGATCAAGTGTGTTTTTTCGTGTAGTGTTTTAGTCGATAGGAGTCCGACATACCTCTCCCAGTTCTTCCCAGACGCAGGGCATCCATGAGGATTTCCTCACGGAAAAAAAGGTAGCGTTCTGATATTTCTGCCAACCCCATACAGAAATGTTCACAAAACCAACATTTACTTTTGCTATTTGTGTGACAAACAGATATTCTATTATTTTACGGGACTGTGCGTGACAGTTTACTATCATTCGCTAAAAAAATATAATCCAAGCTTTCTTTTTAGAAAGGAAAAATTGTATCTGAAATGAAGTCAGAAACTACAACAGCGGATTTTTTATTTTTGGGGGAATTCATCCTTTTGGGATAAGACCGGGCATGTAGGATTTTTAACTCACTAAAAACACCCCAGTGATTCGTAGTCACCATCTGTACATGAAAGGGAGCCAAAAGACAATCCGAAATCCCGCTCTGTGCAACGCCTGTAAGAGCGGTTTTGCACTACGTCCGATCCTAATCCGAGAAATGCCGAGGTCCGAAGTGACCATAGTCCTATTTGTATGAGGGGTTTCGCACAAGATCGGAACTCTATCCGTCCGAATTTAGAACATTTCCAATTCGGATTGAAATCGGATCTTTAATTCGGATTCGAATCGGATGTAGTGCGAAACCGCTCTAAGGGATTGGCCACTGGATTTGTATTTTGAAACATGTCGACAAGCCAGGGTTAAAGTTATGTAGAAGCAATAAGACGTTTACTGCTTAACAGGCCTTCTAATGACGAACTGACGTTTGAAAGAATCAAAGAACGGGCCGTGACGGGTCATTTTTAATATCAGATCATCATCACCAAGCAAGCCCACAGCTGACACAGGTCGCTTCATTCTCACGCCTTTTTACATTTTCCTCGATTGCTCTCATCAAGCAGCTGTTACCAACATCGTCATTCTACTAAGACAGAGTGTGTCCCATCCTACTTTGCCGAATATCAAAATCACATAACTATCATTAAAAAAAACACATAAACCTCCACAGGCACTTTCGAAACGTCAGAAGCTAGGTACACGGTTCCAATCGGTACATATATATTAATATCGGTACATTTAATATAACTTTTCAGGAGGAAGTAAAAAATGCGTGCTGTAAAATTGTTCTACGGCGTCTGTTCTGTTTTTTTAACTGACTTGTAAAAATAAGTTCTGTATTCTTATTAATTAATATGGAAACCCGCTTTTATAAACAGAACTGTTCGATACTATTAGATTGTTCGAAATGCATAAAATGCTACTGACAAGGGATTGCATTCCCGAGGTTTTCACTCTAAGGCGACGCTATAGAACTTACATTATTTAGATAGGTACACAAAATTACTAAAATTCAGCAAAACTAAATGAAATAAGCTGAAAGTTATTAAGATCTTAAATCAAGTCTCAACCTTTGGGACAATTAGTGGATTTCACCGAATCATTCATTAACCAGCCGGTTACAGTTTCTAATTGAATTCTAATAACCACGTAACAAGAGTATTTCTATTTAATTTGATAGCATTATATTAATTATATTGTTTTGTGTTTATTTGGCTACACTTTGAAGCCTTGGTTTTGCTTTCTCTATCCAAATATTCTATGATTCTATTAGTTTTTTTACTTTTCACTGCGTAACACACTCACAGTAGGAAAGGCTTTCATTTCGACATTTCAACAACATTCATTGCGTTGTCTACGTTGTTGAGCAGACAATTTTTTCGAACATAGTATAAAGCAATGGTTTAGCTAATGATGCTTCAAAATAAATCAAATTCTGATTAATAGTGTGTTACGCAATTAGTGTGCTATAGCTGTTATTCGTCAGATCAGACTGACAATCATATTAAATTAAGAAAGACAATAAATAAAATATATTGAAAATAGATTGATTTCATATTAACATTACTGTATTATGTCTTGTCTGCTCTTGGATTCTTTTTAATAACCACAGTTTATACGAAAATTTCAGGAACAGAAAATGAAGTTTATGTCACAAACAAGTCACAAAACACATGCGATTAGCATAGACTTTACTCCTTACATTTTCGACCACAAATTAACAGAAAATGAGCTCCGAACACAGCCCAAAACTATTCAGTTCCGAACTATCTCACCCGCCATCTTAAAGAAACCTCGTGGATGTTCGGCAACCCTCGCGTGTTGAAACTCGTAAACCTCGGCCGCGCATTACCAAAATACGTATCAACTCGTAACGTATGCGTGTGGACGATAAATTATACTAGTTAATACGAAAACCCTTCCACTAGCGTTATTCGGCTGTAATTAATAACGAAACCATACGATACCATCTTTTAGTTAAGTCTTTGCGCCGACACGCACACAGATTTTTTGGGGTGTACGGATTGGGATACAGTATGGGGAGTTGTAGATGTCGTCTGTTGGACATAGGCATTGTTACTGCTTACAAATAAGTAGGCAAGTAGCAGTCACAGTGAGATATCACCTTAAACCTTAGTGAGATGTTACCCTGTGGAAGTGGTCCGAGCAGGGTGCAAGGCCACTCTATCGTATAATCAGTCAGGCCCCTGTTAATAAATCTACCACAAGACAAAATTGTGCTTTCTGCAGACTTCAAACTTAATAATACCTAAAAGTATAGAAAATAACACTTAATCCATGGCCATTTCTTTTAGCAATTTATCAAATCATCATCGGTTCAATTAAACATTCGTGGTCTGTCATGGCGGACTTGACCAAATAACCAAAATCAAAATGGCTTCCGTTAAAAACCTTACAGCTATTTTAAATGTATCCTAATATGAACACGTATTACAACGAACAGTGGCAGCCATGTTCACACGTCCTGCATACCTACCACGAGCTCTTAACGCGATCCACTTTAGGACCTAAACTGAACTGTTCTTCTAATTCGTACCAAGACGTCAGTTTAACGATTCAGTTTAGGCTCTGCCATCTGACAGCGATTATCCCAAACTGAGTCGCAAGTTTTGGTTTCATTCATTTCATTTTGTACTGTATTTGGTACCATGACGTCCTTATAGCAGCTCAGCTGAATCGCTAACTGTCAAAATAAGCGATTCAATAAAAGTTACTATTTCTCTAACAAAAACTGAAACGTTTGGTGAATTATTGACGAAAATAAAGTTTTTTAGTGGAATTTTACAAAAAACCAATGTAAGTGTACTTTAATCTTTCTTTTAAAGTGTAAAATACCTATTTTACATGCCTTTGTTTTTCTTTAACAGATGTCCTTTTTCGACTAGAATGCAACAAAAAAAGCACTTGCAAATTATTGTCATAATCTCGAGGCAAGTTGTACATTTATTCACTTTCTTAATAGATTTATCTATAGACTTCTCGAAAGAATTATTTAGTTTCAGTACATATACAAATTATACAATGTTTAATACTTTCGACAATTCTTGATATCAAAAGTTCAAAACTACACTCTGGTACGTTCAAAACAGAAACATTGTTTTATTAGGTGGAAATAAAAATATTGTTTTCGTATAATAAATAGCAAAAGGTAAATAAATATCTACTTTGACTAAGAATTATTTTAACAATAGTTACCGACTTACCGTATTAATCTTTGAGTGTCTGTTTTACTATAAAGTAATGATATTGAGTTATGAACAAATAAAATGTTACTTGCTTCTGAACGTGTCTAACACTAAAATGTGCGCGAAACAAACTTATTTGATAATAATAGTGTTGTCTCTTTTTCACCAGAAACGTTTCAAACGCGGTTCAGCAACGAATTGCGATCTTTCATTCACTTTCAACGATCCAAATGCCGCTGAGCGTATTGGACGTCATGGTACGACTGTAAGCGATGCAGTTTAAGAACCTAAACTGAAATGTCTTGCTTTTGAATCGTTTTTAAATAGTTCATGGTAGGTCTCCTGAAATTAAAGATTAATCGCCCCGATAACTTGACGCGTTGCGTTCTCAAAAACAGTTGACAAAACGCCATCTTGGTACGCCATCTGTGTGAAATAGTTTCGTGTTTATTTTGTACTAGATTGTTCTTTACAACTTTATTTTGTACTTAATCGCAAGTGATCTGAGGAAATAAATTGGTATTTTAGTCGGGATTAATATTTTCTAATGGTGGTGATTTTTAACACTAGGAAAACATTATTGATTACGTATTGTTTTTAAAACCGTATTGCTTTAGGTATTATCGACGGAACTTGTTTAAGTGAGCCTTAAGAATTTGGAAAAAATTTGACCTGGACTTGTGAGTCCAAAAGTCCAGGTCCAATTTCTTCCAAATTCTTGTGTGAAATATACGAAGGACCAAAGAATCATCAATCAGCCTAAACTGTTCCCACATCTGGCACACCGGCCTCCTCTCTGTGGGAGGGAGCGGGCCGTAATCCACCACGCGGGCCCAGTGCGGGTTGGTATATGTCACGTATCTTCGAATTTTTGGTTCTAGAACATTTCGGTTCTTCACGATGTTTTCCTTTACCGCTTTGAGAGCAGACAAATTACGAACAAAACAGCGTAGACTGATTGCAGAAACGAATGCATAATTATTTGTGTCATTACAAGCTTACCAAATGTACTATAGTCACGAATGAACACAAAAAGAACCTAAATTACTTTATGCACATCAAGTCAAACGTATTAAGCCAACAATTTTTCCACATTTCTATATAAAAATTGACGGCAAAAAATCCCCATCGGCTTCAATCGATCCGATCCTCATGTCTTCGATATTTGCGGTTTCAATATACTTAGTGATTGGTATCAAAGTGGCAGAGTTTCACACGTACTCCGGTGTACACGGAGCAGATAGTAAATGGAGTACTCAAACGTATGTTTATCTGAACGCCAATTCTCGTAATTAAAAACGTTCTAAATCTAGTCGCAATCTCTATTATTGACGAGAACGTTCAGTCTGATCCTGAGATCAGACTGTGAAGTTGTGAACGTTTGAAAACTTACAAGAATTGCCCTTCTGATCTCACTATTAAAAAGATTGTGGGGAAAAGACGTGTCTTTTTCAGACGATCGCCATCGGTCGATGATCACACGTCATATTACCAATTGGCAATTTTCATTCGTTACGTAGCTTCTGTAATTAAAATTCAAGTAAAAATAAATCGACAGAACAACAACAGCCAGAACCCATCTGACTGCTGTTCTACATACCCACAAAAGACCGTGAGAAAAACTGTATGAAACTACCACACACCAGAGAAGCAAGCATGGCACGTGAAGGAAGATGCCTACACTCAGCAGAAGGTGGGGCGAGGTTCTCAATGTTGAACTTATAAGTTAATACTCTGTTCCCTCTCTATTCTGTGTCGACATAAGACCGCAGCTGATATTATTGTTTCTTTGAAATTTTACTTAGAACTGCTTCTGTTTCGTTTCCAATGTTTTTTTTATGGTTTATTAGTGGTATGGCAGGTTTTTGCGGCGGGCAGCCTGGCGTTTGTTACTCAGCTTGTAGTATTTGCTTAATATAGAGTACCGATCTATCAGAATGAGATCACAGGCTAGTCATCTCTCTTATTAACTTTAATATGGATAATCTGAAAAACAAAGATTGTTTGGCCATCTTATGCACAACTTACATTCGAAAGACGTTTCAGGAGCATTAATGAAGGTTATCACTCTTATAGGGTTTATTTATACCTTTCATTATTTGTAGGGTCTGTTTTACTTTCTACGTGTATAAATAAGCACCGCCATAGGAATAAACTAGTCACTAACGAAAATATTGGTGATATGCGGCACGGTTATCAGACGAATCGATGTTATCAATTTATGTTCATCCAAGCACACAGGATTCGCCTGCCCATCCTTACCATATAACAGCCTAAATCCCAACATTCATAGTGTCCACTAAACAAGCGAATCGAAAGTACAAACGTCCAAACGGCTGTACTCTCGCCGACCGCAAATTTCCTGCAGCTTCCGCTATGATTGCAGGAATCACGCTCCGGTCCACACACCTGCCATTGTGGCTTCTATCAAACGTATTTATGTATCGAAACAACTTATATTTGTATGTATTTATTGTGGAAGCCGACGGCTGCTTTATTTGCCAACGGTTTGAAGTCTGTTAACTGTCAGGATTCCTATTTAAAATCAGCCATTTTTTTTTTAAGAGAGAATTTTAATTTCTGATTGGTTAAACGAAGCATGCTTTGAAATGATTTAGAGCAGTGGTAGCCCAGTGGTAACGGCCGCGACTTACAAGTTGTAGGTAGTAGGATCGTAGCCCGACAGGTGCTTCACTTTGTGTAAATTATTTCATCACCACTGCTCTAAGGAAAACATCGTAAGGAAACCGGCAAATCGTACAACTCGAAGACATGTGACATCTGTCAACCCGCACTGGGCCCGTGTGGTGTGTGGTGTGGCCCACTCCCTCTCACAAGAGAGGAGGCCTGTGTCCCAGCAGTGGATAAATCATATGCCCCAACATGAAAAAGCTGGCCTTTTCCCAACTATGATAGGGTCGGCCTCCAGTCTAACCAGCTGTTTTTCAATGAAAGAAATGAAAATTGTTTCTCTTTCAGTAATGTCATGTCCATCAATGTCACCCATTTCGACGTAAGTTACTCATCTTCTTCTTTCCTACAGTCCTTTCACCCTTTCACAGTTATTTTAGGTACCTTTGATTTTGCATCACTGTTCAAATCACAGTGATCTTTATCCTCATTGTAATAAGGTTATTGTTGGGTTGATGGCATTGACAAGTCTTTCAAAATCATTGTGATCTCTATGCTCGTCACAATATGCTTGCTGTTAGATTGCTGCTGTCAAAGGCACAGAGCATGTAACCTTTTAGTCAAAGGTAAAATAACTGCGGCCTGTACTCACATTTTTCTCTTTTCATTAATTTTCCTCCACCGTAATTAAGTAAAATGATCCAAGAAAAAGAAACTATGATGCAACAACCACAGACAACTGCCGATGGCAGCCAATGTGACTGGCCTAAAACAACAGACAGGGTATCGCCCGATTAGTCACACTGAACATAATCCAACCGTTTTTTGCCCACACGCTGTATCTCCGTGGAAAATTACTGTCCACCACAAGACCAGGTTTTTTGACGTCTCAGGGGACGGTGGTAATTAATTAATGTAAGTGATCCTGATACGGGAATTAAGCCGGTTTGTACCGTGGGTACTTGTAAGGGGAATTATGTAATCCCCCTTTCTAAGAAGTTACCAATCTAAAAAGTGTACTTAATGGTTTATTTTTGAGATTGGTTGCTTTTATTTTCTTTTTATTTGTAGTAGGTATAAACCGCAGATTTTTTTTAATGAGTCACGGCTACACATCAAGCTATACTTAACCAGTATAAGCTGACTTCTGATTGTAGGAAAAACCTATATATACAATGCGAGGTCAGCTAAAACTGGAACTGCATAGCTTGATGTGAGCCGTGTGTACCTACTCATTGCTTTACTACTTCGACTTTTATCTGCAGTTCTCATACTTTTAGTTTTGGATCTGTAATTATTACAGATCCATAATGTATAATTACAGATTACAGAAGGCCAATTCTCGTAATTTAAAACGTTAAAAATCTAGTCGCAGTCTCATCTCAGCGATAAATAAATGTCAAAAACTTGTCTAAATGTAGGGAAATTAGAGGTATTTTTGACAGATTGAGACTGAGATCAGACTGTGAACGTTCTTAAAATTACGAGAATTGCCCCTCAGGTCTGTAGTATGAATGGCACAACACAAACCTACACACTGCTACAAAGATCTTTCGGCGCTCGAATGACGTTAACAGGTGACATTGACAGGCTGTTGGTAAACATTTGTGCAATGATTTTGTGAAATGCCACGTGGAATGAATTCAAAAAAACAAGATGGCTGCGTTAGTTCCGATTTTGACCACTCGCCAAAATCACCTTGTAGCGTTAAGTATGAATTTTAAAACAACAACATTATTCGTCGCGTTCATCGCAAACAGTATACCGTGTGCAGTGACAATTACTAAAAATACTTCTTTTCTTTTTAGTGTCAGTTTAGACCTCGTGAAAGCCTAAAACGGTCTAACGGAATACCTGAAACTAATCTAGATAGCCGAGAAATTTGAGTAAATCGGACTGTTAGAAAATTTTCGTTTCAGTGCCTTACAGATCCCCTACTAAGTGACAACGGTTTTTTCTACATTTTATGCTTAAAATTAACGTCTTGCCCCCACTTTGCACGAGTTTTACGACTTGACAAAATAACGAGCTAGTACCTATTCATGTGTTATACACATAAACCAATACGGTTACTAATAAACACACAGTACAGTTACACAACGCTTTATTTTCTTCTTTCGAAAGTCAAATTACTGACGACTGAAAAAGAGAAATCAGTGTGTAACTATTCATCGGTTATAACAAGTTTATTAGTAAGGCGGTTAGGACATAAATTCTCTAATTGGTGGTGAAAACTGCATTAAAATCCGTTGTGTAGTTTAGTAGAAAAACGCGGTCACACAGACAGACACACTTTAATTTATAATTTAAAGACATAGAAGAAGTATCAAGATCTTTTCATACTGTCCCATTTGACAACTTTGTATTTATGTTTTGTTATTGTCTAGTTTAATTACTTGCGTCATTTAGTTTCTTTAGAGGATTTTTTTTCTATTTTAGATTTCCATTCGGCTGATTAATGAAAGTTTTTATTTTATTTTATATAATGGTTACAGAAGTAATGATTTAATATTTTATTTTATTCACTAATTATCAGCATGATTAATTCTGATCTAATTTCAGATTTGATAAGGCGTGAACACTAGTTTTTCAGGTTATTGCTATGTCGAAAGAGAAACATAAAAATTGGATTTTATTAGTCTTGGTACAGCTACAATTTGACATCATGACATCAATAAGTTTTATTAACTACATACACACACACACATAGGTAAATCTTTAAAACACGCAACGAAAATATCTCCCTACATCATCTCTCTACTTCAAAAAGCAAAAAAAAAGCTTAGGCAAAATCTCGTAGTACCGCCGTTGACATAACTGGCAAAAAGCATGTTTCCTTCGCCAGGTATTTGTACAAATTTTTACATCTGCACAATGCAGCCAACCATGTGCAATTTTTATTCGAATTTTAAATGCGCTGCTTTTTCTTCCGAGGTTTAAAGGCATTTAGGTAAATGTTAGGTGCGAGCTTTTTTGCATTTAGTACGGTTGAAAGAGTTTAAAAAGTCCTTCGAAATTATTTAATATGCATTATGCACACGGATACAAAGCACTTAAGAAGTTAATGCTAAACTTTATGGCTAAGCTGATGGGGCAACGTTTGGTACAGTTGAAACAAAAGGCATTTTAATTAGAATCTCCTTAAACCTAGAATAATTTGACAAAATAATTATTTCAATGAACATTTTAATTCAATTGCAGTTACGGAAATGATCCTCAGATCTGCTATATTATCATCATTTTCGTCATACATTTCCTCCCCAAAATGTCATTGATAAATGACAGGCTACAATTTATGGACTTGTAATGTTAGTATTATAAGTCAATGGGCTATAATCACTTTATTTTCACAGTCGATCATTTTGACAAACAATTACCGACCATTCAGGTTTCCCAACTATACACTTACAATTTAAATAAACGTTCTATTACATGCTAGTTAAGGCTATGTATGTTGTCACTACGTTTCAACAGTTTTATTCTTTTATCGAAACCGATACGCTTCAACTGTCACTCAATCACAAAGAAAAATAAATCTTAATTTAATAGCACAAGGTTTAAAATCGCTTGGCACTTTGAAACTGTTGATGTAGATATTTTTTTAATTAATTGCCTGCTTTTTGCTATGGTCAGCAATCTATGTTTTCATAGATACCCGTAACCAGGTTAATGACACGAAATATAAATTCGTTCGGAGGTTGATAACTGTAAGCTCATGGAATAACTATCAGAGCGAGTAGTGACCACGCATCCGGATTTAGTAGGTACCGTACTGGGGTTAATTAAAAAAAAATTCGGAACAACAAGAAAACGTGATGATCAAATTGAAAATGTCTTGTGGCAAGACGTTAAGGGAAAATCAATTTGTGTTCGAAAAAAACTGTTCTTATCTTATTTGTCATAAAAGTATGAGCAAAAGTACAAACTTCGCATAAAACGGGACACACAATCTACTCTCAAGGATGATACTTCACCAAAACAAACAGACATACATCCAGACCCTACGACATCAAAGAGGTCCTAATCCAAAAAATAAACCTCCTGAAATCCCTTAATACGAAAAAGGGGCCTACATACGGAGGTGTAATAAAGGTACCTACACGCGGACGCCTCAAGAATTAAAAAAAAAGAAAAAACTCGAGGGCGCACAAAGTCCACAATGTCAAAAAAGTCTCCGTCAACAAACAAAGTAAAAAAAAAAACTCCATATTCTTAATTTAACTTGAGTCACTCTTACATCCCTACTTCAAGCAACAGTTAATAGAAGAACTTCCCCACCTCTTTTCTGCCTAACACTATAGATGTCAAAAGAGGTTTTAAGGGGAATCGTAAATGCCAAGTTACGTTGGACGCGTGACTCGAATAGGGAGGAAGAAAGTAAGCAAGTCCCCCATTTCTTAAGGCAATACAACGCGTTATATGTGTGTGGTCCTTAGCCGATTCTGTTTGGCTCACCTTAACACACCGTTTGCGGTAACTAATACGAAGAAGGAAAACTGGCCTATTTATTATCTTATTTTTCTTTTTTTCCAGTTTTCGAAGTATGCGGTTGACTGCTAAATAAAATGAGGAAGTTCTTATAAGGTTGAATGAAAAATATAAGTCTTGATCAATGTTATTTAATTAAACACACAATTATTTTCTCGTAAGTACTTAAATGAGTAAAAATCTTCTGTTATGTTAGGAGTAAAACTTAGGTTAAGTAAATCAAAATTAAGAAAAAAAATGACAATGAAAAAAATGTAATGAAAAAAATTATGACGATGAATGAAATGAAGATGTTACTCCTACTTCTCACCGCTAAAGCTAGATCAGCTATAGATAAACATGTTCAATTGCTATTTATTTATTCTACAAGCACAATCTACTCAATATTGCTACAACTGACATTTTAGAAGTTTCTGCTACATGCATATCTCCTCCAATCAAGACGAAAACTCAAACCAAAATCTAATTAAAAAAAGCTCATAAAAATTCGCCAAGAGTACCACGATCAATACCCAAAAAAGTCCCTAATCTCGGTCCCTTATCAACTTGTCACAAACTTAAGTAACCCCCTGCTCACACATCCACACACACGCGCACACACTCACTCACAAACACACACTACTCATTATAAGGGTAACTAATCACTGAGCTGTGGAGAGAAAAAAAATGAGAATTTTTTTATTCATTAACCACCCTCTCTTCTTAGGCTGATGTCCCTGAGGAATAGGGAAATATTTGGAGACGGATGTAAAAAGTTCTTTGTAGTATTTTTTGGGCTGTGATGTGGAAGGTTTCTTTAGGCCTGTGTATGTATTGCATGTGCCTTTGAAAATGTTTTTATTGAAATATTCTTTAACAAGTTGAAAAAGTTCCAAAACAAACTTACAAAAAGCTCGATCTGGAACGACGTTTCGACGTCTGGGGTATGTTTTACCGTACAGCTAACTACAACACAGATGAAGTCGCGGGTAGAAACTAGTTAACAATATACTGAAAAAAGTTCTTACCATGGTAACGTGGGCAAATTTACCATAAGAATATCGTATTTGTATCGTATTATATAGGAACATCTACATTTGCTTCTGCAACTGAAATGTGTTGCCCGCAATTTTTCAACGAATTCTCCCAAGCCAATGCTCACAATCAGATTAAAGGAACAGAAAATTCAAAATTATAGAAAAGTACTGCATATAAGCTGGGTTCTGAGACTCAGTCATCATTTTTCAATTATAATTTTCTGGGAGAAGGGCACTCTCCAATATCTTCCTCATGAGCCCGACCTCTCTACCGCTACAATACCTGTAGTAGCCTGACAACGCACCAAACCAACACACAAATTTACCATCACACCCAAAATAACAGTACGAAAGTGCCAAAAAATATTTACAAGCACAAGACCCTGTCCATTCGTTCCCCTGTGCCATCTCTGCATACGACGCACACTCGCCATAGTAATAAAGCATGAATTTGCATATTTGCTCGCTCACTAAGTGCAATAGCTTGTTTGTACGTACTTCATACATTCTTCCATCTAACGTTCGACGATTCACTAATTAATACCGTTTTTCAATTTGTTCGTAGTAAACAAATGTTTTGTTTAAGACGTTTCGTGTACCTTCTATGTACTCTGTGTACAGTTGACGCCAATTGTGTTGGGTGTTTTTGTTGTAGGTGCGAAAACTCTCCCTTTTTTTTTCTTGGTCCTTTTTGTGTTGACCTATTTGAAAGAAAGAAAGAAAATGTTTTATTTGGACGACACAGAAAATACAAATAGTAAAAAAGGAGCTTTATAACTAACAAAGTAACATGTGTGGCAATGCTGCCAGTCTTCTGGGCACGTTTCCGGATGACAGCGATGCGGACGAGTACAACGCCTAACTGTTCTTTGTTTTTGTATTTATTTGTAAGTATACGAGGTTAGTTATTTAATTTAGTATCTAGTATAAATAGTTAGTTACAAATAAAATATATTGTCATAGTTAATTAGACAATGTAACATTAAAAACAACCAAAAAAAAATAACAAAAAAAAAATACCGATCTGATTTGCTGTGTACTCGTATATTTGTCTGTACGATATAATTGTTTGTCTTAAAGTCTTGCCTGTTCACGTTATAATAATATGCTCGGTTATTAGAAGGTAAGTAGCACCCCGGGGTCTGGGAAATTTGGGGGGTTGATGGCAATGAGCTGGGCCCCTATTACTGTGGACTTAAACATAACTGGCCAAAATATGAGTGCACCTCTGCCTAACCCTTTGGAGAATATAGGCGTGATGTTCTTTTATTTGAAGGAAAGGAATTTTTTATTTCATTTCATTGAAAAATAAGTGATGATGATAACATCACACTTTATAGGATAGTCAAAGGGTTTTTCAATTAGAATTCCGTATGGATTTCAGTTGCAAGCATAATTACTGAAGACCTGGGGGCCTAAAAAACCACTTTGGCAGAATCATAAAACAATTTATATCACACAATTCATCTGTTTGACAGTTTCACACCTACCTATATATCCCTGAAGGGTTAGGCAGAGGTATACCTATAGCATTTTACGAATCGCCATACGAAACAGTCATACAGATGTAGTGGCCTTTTTAGGCCCCCTGCACTCTTTGCGTAACACACTTTCAATTAAAATCTGAATAATTTTGAAGAACATTGCTAATCCATTGCCTTATACTCGTATGTTCGAAAAATTTGTCTGCTCAATAACGCAATGAATGTTGATCATCAAAAGAACTGTCCAAACAAAAGCCATTGTTACTGTTGGTGTATTACGCAATTACCACACAGTATAAAGCTGTTCTATGAATGACTTTTCTTCATTGAATAGTAACTGAAGAATTGTATTTTGATAACAACAAGACCCTCCCAGATTGTATGTTGAAATTTCTAAATAGAAATTTTAACTGAATCGAATCGTAAAATTATAAACCTTGTTTTGTTAAACTTCTTTTTAGAAAAAAGTTCAAGACGTATTAGTGGTTGACTGATAGAAAATGCCTATGGCATTAATTAAGTCCGCCTCTGTATTTATGTGCTTGAAGTATTAAATAACTATATTATTTTCATTGATCTTGGGTATGTGGTTGTACTACTAATTGTTTAGGGCATAATTCACAGGACTGATGAAGTCTAAAATTATAAAGATAACTGCCCATTAATAGCTATAAAATAATAGCTATTGTTTCTAGCAGCCTTACCTTCCTCGATAACACTTTATTCCGTTCCATAGCCCGCCATACTGCCATTCTTATTACCTGAAGTTTGTAATAATCTTTAATAAACGCGAGACGCGCGTCATTTAAGAGAAGATGAAAATCAAAGAAAAATATCTCGCCGTATAAAGGCCGTTATAGGACGCCCGTCAAACAAACGCTTTTCTTAAGCAAAGCAGCGCCTAATTTCAATATCCGAACGGAACGTGGACCGTTCGGAAACTCTCCTTGGGGAATAAATTACTCCGTCTATTCAATATTTCATCAGGCCGAGAGGCCGACGCTGAATATTCAAAACTAGAGGAGACACGTAAAAGCACGCGCAAGCCATTTTTCGCGCCTATCATCTCGGTAACAAAACGCACTCGTAATTACCCCCTCCCCGCGACTGCCCCCCTACCCGCGGATACCCCACCTCACCCCCCCGCGCCAGGGAGAGGGGTCCGCCCAGTGACAATTATTGATCAAAAATTCTCTCTCTTCTTTCGCAAAAGAAAACTTGGACGGGTTATGTGTGAACCGGTATAGTTTGATATTTGTAATGAGTTTTTTTTTTTTTTTTGTGTTTCAATTTCTTTAATATTTGCTGCAGATTCTGGGTAGCACACATAGGCACTTACATGCTCGAGACTTAAGATAAACAATAACAAAAAGGAATGGTCATCACCAAAACCGGCTTTAATAAATCTTATTGTAATTGGGATGAGTCAATTAAGCATAACACAGCAAATAATAGAAGCTTACAAAAGCAGGTTGATGACAAACATGTACATAAATGTACAAAACATTTGCCATTGATGTATGAATTTACTGTAAACATTTGCGAGTTTTTCTAACTTCCATTGAAAAAAATAACCATTCTATATTATTCATTTTGTACCTACCATTACTGCAGTTTTGAGTTCCACTGTATAAAAAGAAAGTGAAACCTAGAAGTTTAAATAAATAATTTAAATATTATGAAGTTCCAAAACTGTCAGCCATAGAAACTTAGCCTAACCACCCAACACCAAAATTATTCTCAATCTTACACATTAGACAACCCTCCTCAAAAAAAAAAAATGTCAAGGATCAAGTCACTTCGGTCGGGGCACATGCGGCCGCCTCGGCATATTAATTGCACGCGGCGCTACCGGCGGGTGGCAAGACATGGGGAGGCGCGGCCGCGAGGTCAACCGTCGCCTTGCCATTGTTTTGTGCGTGCGACTGTACTTTCTAAGCTATCTATACATTTGTTCGCCCGTTTCTTAAATACAAAGTGGGGTAAAGAGTTTTGTTCATGTATATACTTTGTAATTTTGTATTGCATTTCGGTAATGGAAGAAAAACAGGTTTGGAAGGAGAGTTGGTATGATTAAGTTTGAATTAATCAGGATTAATTTTGAGTTTTTTTAATTGATTTTCAAATAGCGGAATTTTAAGCTTCTCATGTTTATGAGATTTCAACGTTCTACAATTTAAAGCGCTTTTAGTACATGAAACTTAAAAAAAAAAGTAAGTATTGGGTTCTTACTGAAATTGGCATTTTGTCTAACTGGCCTGAACCTATAAAATGGCGAAAGTGCATAGAAAATAATGGAACATACTTTGATTGAATCTATTTTTTTTTAAATTTGCTTTTCAATATAAAACGCCAACTTCATATGTAAAGATCTAATAACAAGCTTGAATTCAAGACCTAGAAATATTATAAGTGCTTAAATGGAACTTAGTTAATCCCTACAGTGAGGAAATCTTGGAGCGACATTATAGTCTAATAGCAATCCAACAAGAATCAGTTCCTTGTAAAAGATCATAAGGAACCGATTCTTTATTGGATTCATACACTAGGAATACACATTTAGGGAGCTAAGTAAGTATTCAAGTTGGACTTTATGATGACCTGTTATGATTCATTAGACTGATTCTAATTGAGTAAGTGAAACTCATTATTTCATCATCACTGCTCTCAAAACGGTGAAGGAAAACATCATGAGGAAACCGGCATGTCCTAGAACCAAACATTTGAAGACATGTGACATCTACCAACCCGCACTGGGTCCGCGTAGTGGATTACGGCCCACTCCCTCTCACCGAGAGGAGGCCTGTGTCCCAGCAGTGGGAACATTATAGGCTGATTATGAAGTGAAACTCCGAAAGGTTTGGTGAACATACACCATAATTACCTTCATGAAACCAAGAGTGAAAGCATTAGAAAAACTTCCACGAGTGACAGTGCTTGAGCAGATCCAGCGTAATTTATTTATAGTTGAACTTTTAATTAGCTGCAGTAAAATGACAGCTTATGTGTTACTTAAATGACTGAAATCGGCGTCTAATTGTTTTTTCGCGGCAATCAACCAAATCTTGTTTTTCTAGTACAGAATAGTGTAACAAAATGAAACTGATTTGACATGGATATCTCTAAACGCAGTCCGAAATGAGTTACTAAGAAGTGTCATTTTACTGCAGCTAATTAAAAGTCGGAGTATAGTCAGCTCCACTATCACAGTACACTACTAATTGGCAAATTTTTTTTTTTTGTTTAGCCTATACTGTCCCACTGATGGGCAAAGGCCTCCTCCACGTCCTTTCAGGAACTCTTTTCCCACAGCATCTCGTACCAGGTTTCGCGCTACACGTCCAGCGGTGCTATTCTATAAAAAGATCACCGTTTTAACGTAGGTGAAGTGAGCTACAAGTGAGCTGTCATTCCACCTGATGCTAGCAATTGACACTATTGACAGCTTACTTTAAGCTAACTTCACTTAAGTTGTCACGGTGAGATTTTTACAGAATAGCGCTGCAGGACATCTGGCCACCGTTTTTGGGGTAGATCTCGGCGTCGCCTTCCATCTTCAGACACAGATTGTGTGGAGACATTTGCCCAGCGGTCATCCTGCATGCGGCTGATGTGACCCGCCCAAGACATTACTAACAAGTTTTATTTTTTTGACTTTATTGGGACATATTACGATTTAAGTATGACTGAATTTCGTACTTATTTTAGGGAAAATAGGTAATACAATAGCTACTTTAAGGATTCAACAGCCATCCTTTTCAACTTAAAGTGCGTAAGCACGAAAATATCAAATTCGATTAAATGTGACTTCCCTTGACCAGAAGACTGGCCTATTTTTTAGCCAAAGAATCAGAATTAACATACAACGTGGCAATGCTGCCAGACTTTTTTTGATGCCCAATGAGCTCCTTCCCTTTTCCATTTATTTTTTATTATATGTACAAGCTAACACTAAAAATATATATTATGTATAAGTATACATAATATATATTTTTAGTGTTAGCTTGTATATTGTAAATTATTAAATTATTTTTATTTGTATTTAAATAAATAATATTAAGTGTTAACTGGATAACTGTAAAATATTTCAGATTTGATGTTCAAAAGTGCTTTATATGTGCCTATTTGAAATAAATGCTTTAACTTTGACTTTGAATAAATGGAAGCTTATACGTATTAAAGCCGAAAATATAAAATTCGATAAAGTGTGTGTTTTCTACTTATCTATACTCCATTTATCATTATTACATTAGAAAAATAACGTTTATAACCTTTTCCGTTATTTCGATATAAACGAATAATAAACTCCGTAATTTCACAACAAATACAAAGAGATGTAATCTATTTATCTTCTACTTTAAAAAAAATACTCTGAAGTGCTCCACTTTGAACAATATTACACAATAACTGTCGTTATTTTGACCTTATTTTTCTAATGCTATAATAAAAATGAACTATAGTTATCTAAGCTGCGTCGGAGAAGTTATATTAAATAGTCAGTCAATTCTAAGCATAAGGTGCCAATTATTGAAAGAAATAAGTTTGCCGCGAATATTTTCATGCGTTTTCTTATGAAATATTAGCCGTAATGAAATGATTTTGTTTACCAAAAGCTACATAAACAAAACAACCGGCTCAACCAGTTTTTTATCTGGGACATGTTTTTCTTCGGTTTCCGCAGACTTTTCCATTAATAACCTAATTTTTGTGGAACTTGGTGAAATGCTTAAAGTTAATGATTAGCGACTGTTTAACCATACATTTTTAATGTTTAAACGTCACTTTATTTTAATCATCGTTTATAAATAAAGACCATATTCATCAGAAACCTAGTTTAATGAACATTTATTTAGAAACACAATATTCAAATTGGTTTTTTGCACAAACTCCAAAATTTGGGTAGGCCATACAAAAAACGATTGTTCTTTACGGAAATCAAACCGTTACTTAGCAAGTCAATCACTCAGATAGTGAGCCTATCAATCGACTATGCGAACTTTCTAACAACATAAAAAAAATGCCGTAATCCAAAGCCACAATTCTTTATAAAAACGTGTTTCGATTCATCAGTTTTCTCTAGACTCGTCTAACCATAAGTTTTACTGCAATTACAGATCTCCGACTAAAAATAGAAAGAAGTACATACGAGTATGCTCGTACATTTGGCTCACAGAATAATGTATTCTTATTCCCATCCCAATCCGTGGGAGCGGATTGTTTTTCCTCCGGAGCTGCACATTATGCAGAAGCTCTCCCGATGCAGTTCGCCGCATAAAGCAAATCGGAAAACCGATCGCTTCCTTCGATTTTCCGCGCCTCTGTCCATTATTGTGTTTGTGAGCTCACCACGTATGTAAATCATTCTATCCGCACACACAAACACAACCCATCTCCCTCAAACGTACCCGAAAGGAGTAAAACAGAGAAGGACGGCAACAACCGAATTGGTGTTAATTTACAGTTGGCAATTATAATTTTCGTATTCATGTCCCTTTCTTGCGTCGAATTTTTTTGTTGTCCGTCTCTTTTGCGGCGGGGGGTTAAGATAAAGCGGTGAAGACGCGAGATATGTAGAATTTTTTAATAAAAACCGCGCTTCTGTGTGCGCTAAGTGATATGCCTTGTTCTTTTTAATTTCGTTGCGAATGCGAGCGCAGTCGGGATCATCTATCTTGGTTTTTTTATTTCTCTCTGCCTTGTGCCTCCACACGGCGCGTTATAAAGATTTCGCATGGGATATGAATATTGATTGTTTCGTTGCCGACTAATGAAAGCTTGATTGGTGTGCGATGTTGATGTGTAATGAACCCGCAGGGGAATGGGGAAACGTAAAAGGTTTTTCGACGCGTTAGTTAACGAGCTTTTTTATTGGAATCATTCTTTTAATTGTGAATGGCGGAGTCTCAACTGGGACTTAGCATTTATTTATTGTGCCGTTGTAAATTATATACTGAGACCGCTTTATTCACATAATTGAATTTTTACTGTAACCAGTTAATCACACAATTTATTTTCTATCGCTACATGGCAAGCCTCCTAAATGCGTAATAGTTATCAAACTATTAATTGATTTAACTAATAAAAACACAAAAATACGACAAAAAAAATTCTACTTGCTACACAATTTCGTAGCACGTAGGTGCGCGTACGCTGCTACGCCTGCGTAGGCGGCTACATGTGTGTAGAAGATTTCAACGCACGTACGTGCTACGTGCTACGAAAGGTGTCGACGTAGGCTTGTGTTGATTAATACAGATTCTTAGTTTTAGTTTTTAAGGCACGTATGCAATAGTGGCAAAAGGAGTATGTAAGAATCGTAGCAGGTGGCGCAGCGTTCTGTAGTTTCTGCCTACCCTCATGGGAAGAAGGCGTGAGTTTATGTATGATCCACGAATGGGACCAACGGCTTAACGTGCTTTCCGATGCACGGAGGGGACTTGGTATGTGAAGATGGTCACCCATCCACGGACCAATCGCGGAAAGCGTAGCTTAACCCGATCGATCGACTCATGCGGCTGTTATTACTATCCACAAACCTCTCTAAGACGGATTGCTGATCGTAGTAAATATTTTTTTATGCGCTACTTTAGCGGTCATGGGTCTACTGTCTAAGTCCGTCAACGAAGATACGGCCCCGTCCGAAAGTTGTTTATCTGTCAAAACATCTGTCAAAACAACAACAATTCCATTTTTCGGACGTGCAAATACATTCTTAGTTCGGACCCTGAATTAATCATATGACCGTACGTGATACGGAGAAGAAAACGATTTTCAGAATTTGTGCTTAGGGAGAAAACCCCAAGAACCGGCACAAACCTTGTTTAATACTGCCTTATTTATGAACCACGGCATACAAGTATCACTGGTTGCCTGCCATTTACTAACTGTTTTAGCTACTAGTAGGTACTATTACTGAGTGACAGGACTATTTTCTCAGCGGTACCAGTAAATTAACAAAACAGGACGAAACATTAACACATTTAATTTATTAAAGACTTTTACCCAAGTAAAGACACGAAAGCCCGTTCATCATTGCGTAGATTTTCTATATACAGATATAATAAATAAGAAGAACTTTGTTCCTTGGAAGAAAGTTCATAATGAAAGCATAATTTAGTTTTAACTTCAGTACGCGCCTCCAAAATGAAGCCCTTCAAGCCTTTACAAAGTAAAAATTAAATTTTAGATCGTGTTCCCGTGCCCTAATTTCTCATTAAAATTCTGTTTATTATAGGAATGAACTGGCTAGTTTGGACTGTGAAGTTGACCAGCATTCACTACGTGATATCCATGTTTACACAATATTTTATATTTATACTGATATATTTGTTTCCTGGTCTTTGAACACGTACCCCGCGTCCTAACCGAAAGCGATAGACGCGCGAGTACGCGTCTGACTTATATATATTTTAGGATAGCAGGATAGGCCCATAGGGCGAGATTAAACACGCGAGCCCAGTGCGGTTTGATAGATGTTACATTTCTTCTAATTTTTGGTTCTCGGACATGCCAGTTTCCTCACGGTTCCTTCGCCGTTTTGAGAGCAGTGGTGTTGAAATTATTTAAACGAAGTAAAGCGCCTGTCTGAGTTCGAAACCACGACCTACAACTCCTAAGACGAGACCGTTACCACTGGGCCACCACCGCTTTCTATTCATCTAGGTGTGTATCGTTAGAAAATGACTCATAAATAAAACCCATACACTTAACCACATTCTCACAATTTCGTGTCGTAACTAATCCTGTATGTCGGATCACCTATCGGGGCGGAACGCATCTGTATGATGACAGTGCTGTTCAGCTCACCCCCCAGCAACCGCGCGTGAAGGAACGACCGAGATTGGAAATGGTTTAACACTACTTTGTAAACACATAATGGAAAAAACACCTTGGTTTTAGGTGATAGAGTTCAAAATTGTGTGTGATGAACAGTAAAGTCTAAGAGTTGACAGTCATTGGAATTTCAATTTTACATTTCCGAAGATTGGGTTGGTTTTCGGTTGATGTAAAGTGTGTAAGTGTGAAGAATGGTCAGAGTATTTGAAGGCATCGTTATGGTCTGCGTGTTCCGAGTCGAATCGTCTTCCGGCGTCAGACGTGATTTCTTGAAGAAAGTCAAATCAATGGACGCAGTGGACATTGGCCTCCCGATTGTGTTCGAAATTTGTCCACAAAGCCAGCGGGGAGGCGAGTTGAATGAGTCTGTTTCGCGTAACGGTTGTTATAGCTTGATAAAGATGATGCCAATAAAAATGGAGGAATTGCATTTTTGTAATAGAACTTGTTTTTGAACACTATGGCAATATGATAATGGGGACATTGAAAACCATTAGCAAAACACATGCATAATCATTATTTAAATGAGATTTTTTATCCATTAAAATAATAATCAATCAGAAAGGTCATGAAAGTAAACGAAACAAAAGGAGTATGTAAGGATCGTAGCAGGTGAGTTTATGTATGTAAAATTAATAATAGCTAAGTAAATGTTTTATTTTAATAAAAAAAGGATTATTGGATTATTAAATGGATTATTAGAAAAAAAAATGAGCGATTTCCAAAATATGTTATACTTATACCAGCTGTAACTGGTTCAAGGAACCCTTTTACAGCTAGGATAAGCTATGTTGATTTATTGATGAAATAGTGAACTGCGTTAGGTAGTTTTTTTAATTCCTAGGTTACACGCAATATCGAAAAATCGCTCTTTTTATGACCACCCCTTGTTAGTCTACTCCGGTGAATTGAAACCTCTTTACCTTTAAAGACGAAAATCGAGCGTAATAGGCTTCTATCGATACTCTCATAATCCTTACATCCGGGTCTGGAATTGAGGAAAAACTAAATGTGTTGGATGATGATTCATACGACGGCCGATATAATATCGTGCATGACGGTCGACAAATGGATTCGTGCCCCGATATTCTTATGTTATGGCTTGACTATGGGTTCCTGCTAATCAAGACGCGTAAAAGTTCTAATTTTTCGTGATCATAGGTTTACTTTACTCTTTTTTAGAATTCCGTCATTTTACTGGCCGTGAAAGTACATTACGATACGTAAAACTTAAGTAGACCATTATTGCAAGGCGTGCATATATGGACTACTTAAGTCACTTTTACCGTATACTATTGTTAAAACGCTTGTGTCAAATAATACCAAATGATTATTAATCTGGTTTCTTTTTAAAAAAATATCTTGATTTGTAATAGGTAACGTTAGGTATTTTAAACACTGTTACAATAAAGTTAATACAGATGGCAACATTTATGTAGAATCAAAATGATTGTAAATAGATAAATAAAAGATTATTCCATTTTTAATTCAGCTGGTAACATTTATGTAGGTACATTTGTATTTATTTTAGGCCAGTAAATTAATTGTAAATTCGTTCATTGTTTAAAAAAAAAAAAAAAAAATGTAAAATCTATACCGTTGTTACTTTTGAGATAAGTAGATGTGTTGTGAATTGTAATGTAGTTGCAGTGAAATAAACTAATTATCCGTAATAGATGGACTTATTTTAACAAGTGATCTAACACTATTTTATAGCTCGTGTGACCTAAGCCCGCACTTAAATCACGCTTTTTTTCACAGAAAACACAATTCACAGAAAACCGTGACTTAAGTGCGGGTTTAGGCCACACAGTTCTATAAATATCTACTAAGTACCTACCTCTCAGATGTCTTGATGACTTCTATTTGTGAAATGCAAGATTGTACCTGTCCTTTTTATATGACAAAAGAGTTGAAGATTCAAGTGCATCAATATTGGCATATAATAGGACCGATTAACACGAATTTTAACGATTCTGTCACATAGTTTGATAAAACTGAAAAGGAAGTGTAAAAATGACCACCATAATGGATTAAATTATCTTAATGCTTAAAATTGCAAGAAATAAAAACTCCTCTTAAAAAACCTAAACGTCAAAATACAATTTTTATTTTAATGTTCTCCAGGGTTCGTTGGTTCCATTTTTAAAAGTGCAAAGTGCCAGTAACCTCGGTGCTCCTTTAATTTCAATAGTGGGGTCGCGCTCAAGGTCACCGCCCGCGAGGGGACACTTCACGATCAGCTGATATTCTCTTTTTATAATATTTGCCGCGTTTTTTAATCTGTGCACAGTTTTATTTTGGGCACGCGAACGTTTTATAGAAAAGTTTATACTTTGTTTTTGATAGATGTGACATTTTTTACCAGTGTCCCAGTGAGAATTTTAAGATACAGAATGACCATGAAGAATAATACCTGTTTATTTTTACTCTACCCAACGGAAAACTAAGCAGTAAGATCTTTTTTTGCTACAGCACAATGTTAGTAGGTTCGAACCCAGACAGCCGCTTTACTTTTTGGAAATTATTTCATCATCACTGGTTTCAAAACGGTGAAGGAAAACATTGTGAGGAAACCGGCATGTTCTAAAACCAAAAATTCGAAGACATGTGACATCTACCAACCCGCACTGGGCCCGCGTGGGAGATTGTAGCCCACTCCCTCTTGAAGAGAGGAGGCCTGTGTCCCAGCAGTGGGAACAATATAGGCTGATTATTATAGTGTTAGTGGGCGTAGTGTTACAGGTAGTTGCAACCTAACGCTACGCAAAAATGATACACATCCATCCACCCTCGAAACCATCCATACGCAAGTCCGGCTATTTTTATAATAAATAGTCCAAAACGATTACATAAACAGTTACCAATAAATTAAGTAACCGCTACCTCCAAGTCAAATATTCCTAAATCATAACGAGCGAACTTCGAAACTTTTTAACATTCGCAACTCGAAACTACCAGTTGCATCCCAAGTTTAGGGGCTCGATAAAAGTAGCAATAAACCACGAGCGTGGGCAGAGGGCAGCGAGGGGGTCGCAGAGGAATCCGGGGGGAGGGGGTGCCGGTCATCTCCCCCTTTTTATCTCCGCAAGTCAAGGGCGCGTGGGGCAGGTTCGGCCGGCCGCCGGCTATTGACATTCTGTTTTCAAATTTACCTACTTTTTTTCCATTGTCCGTAACTTTTTAATATGGCGAGGTCGACGAACCGAATGGCCAGTGCGGCCTATTGCGTAATCCGTTTTGTAATGTTGCCGTTTTAAAGAATCTTGTTTTGTTTTTAATTGGCCGTTTAGAATATTGACAGTTTTACGTAATTTATTTTTTGTTTGCGCTTTTTTAAGGTTAGTGAAAATTTTATCGTTTCGGCGATTTTATTTGTTGAACAGCGGGGTGCATAAATCAAATAAAAAAGGTTTAAGTACTAGAATACATGTATTCTACGGAGACCCATGGGCTCATAAAAGCAATGATTACCCAATTATTTCCCATACCTAAATGACACATGTCGGGACAACTACAAAGTAATTTCTACAAATGACCATTACGCCAATAATAATTAAAACATATAAGTTACAAGGGTAATTAGGCTAGACAATGCAAAATTCGCAATTGACGTGCAATTTTAACGCCATGTTATAATTAACTTAATACGGTATTTAGTAATATCGGCGAACTTTAAAAGTATAATATGATCACTTAGACATGATTTGAATGCATAGGTTTTGCAACTATTAATTCGGAAAGGTAATCTGCGGTAAAGGTGCAACGTAAACCTATAGCAACCAGATAAAAGCCAACTGTTATAAACAAGATATCATTTAACCAATGTGATTCTAGAATCGCTAGAGTAGAAACATTTAGTCGAGTATCAAAAAAAAATCTGCTGTTTTATAGAAAATTGCCTACAAGGTCAAAATCGTTGGTTTTTTTTGATAACCGTCGATTGTTTTTTTCTACTGGGTCTAAAATCATATGCTGAATTCATGGTTACAGTTTGGGCACTGGGTAAAATTTTATCCTGTATAGGCCGTGTTTATTCATGATCAACAAAACCAGGCAGAAACGTAGACACAGACTAAATATAATAATTAATTATTAGTAAGTTTTATTCACCTCATAAATTATTCTAATCGGTGATCTCAAAGTTCGGGGCTAAATAATAGCAGGTATGCCTGCCGCGGTCGGTTCATGGATGGGTGACCAGACATATCGGGACCCTTTCGAGCCTCGAAAACCACGTTAAGGCGACTACAATGACCTAAAACGCGGTCACTATCGGACTGCATAGAAAAGAAAGAGAAGCGCGATGACACAACGCTGGTAATTTATTGCAAAATATGAAACAATCATCTATTGTTGATTTATCAAACACCAAACAAATAAAAACCGTATACTAAAATTCGGGGAATTAAATTTTCTTTTATATGGTGAAAGTTTTATGAAAATACACCCGATAGTGTTTGCGTGATTATCGTTTTTATGTCCGCGGTAGACATTACTTTACAAATTAATTACACTATGTTAAAAAAATATAATTGCAAATATTCACATATCAAATTACGAAGCAAATGGTCTAGTATAACATTTATTTTTTTCAAAGAAATCAGTTCGGTCGATTAGACGTGATGTTGAATTTAAAATCATTAGAAGTCGTATATCTGCGCCTTAAGCCGTTGGTCGTACCTATGTAGTTTTCAAAGCGCTATCCTACTGTTGAAATCTAACCAATATTTCCTGGCAGTGCAAATCGAATCATCATTGTTTATTTCTATCTAATAGCTATTCAGAATCTAAAGTGCCATGAGCTAAGTATAAATAATAAACGTCAAGTTCACAACTTAATTAAGTTAATATTAGGAGATTAGATTAGAGTATTAGTGTTAAAGCCGTGTACAAAACATATAGTATCGAATGTCGAGCGTTCGTTATGATCGGTCGAGATGCGAGCGCGATATCTGTCATCTTACACAACTTAATATCACCAGCACTATCGATATATTACCATCTGTTACGGGTAAACTATGAGTTTGAGAGGCAGACGATTTGGGAAATTACTGATTGATAAAAAAAGTATGAGTTTGTATATAATAATACTGATATTATAATATCAGTAAAAGTGCACAGTTTGGTAATTACTGACTGGTAGAAGGTAGATAAAAGTATGAGTTAGTTGATTATTTGTACCTTTAGAAGCTAATATCAGCAATTATTGATGCTTAATTAGGCAAAGGCAACATTTTATACATATTTGTTCTATTCGTAAGAAAAATACAAGTATCTGTTAATTTAATAACTCAATAGTATGGTGAGAATCTTGAGATATATTCCATCATGAACAGTTTCCTATTGAATTTTTACTTCTAACAAGAATTGTAACTATTAACTTACTTATTGGCATTTTTTAAACCCAACAAAATAGCGACGGAAAACCGTAAAAAGTAAGAATTTCTAAATAATGCGAATCCATTAAGAAAAATTTCCAAGTTGGATTTGGACATGCCGTAATATGTCCTGATACCAACTTCGTCCACAACATATCGATATATCCACGGGCACACAAAAACTCCAAAAAGTTTGAGTGACAGGACCGCCATAGAAAAACGATGTCGATAGTCGATAGTGCAACAAAGCACCCGCCGGCCCATCTCTATTGACAGGACGGCTAGAGCGTGTGCTACGTGTGAATGCTATCGATAATATCGAGATGTGTTCATGTCGATAGCTTGACCATTACGTGCACGTAAAAATATCTTGGGAACCGAAATGAGACCGATATAATCGAACGATACGGTTAGTGAGGTGTATGAGCCGGGAAATACGCGCCATTGTTTCGGTTTTTTATACTGTTTTGTGTACTAAAATTATATTGGGTAGTATTTGTGCAAATTTGAAGTACCTAGGTGTATTTCTGAATCTGCAAAAAAGTTTGTGAACAACGCACTGCACTGTGGAAAACTTAAGAAACAAGGTGTATTTCCACAACTTTTTCCACGAGCTGCAGCTTCACTTGTACTTCTAAGAATCTTGGTGGTAAAAATACAAGTCAAGCATACCAAAAGACCAATTCTCGTAATTAAAAATGTTCAAAATCTAGCCGCAATCTCATCTCAGCGACAATCAATGTCAAAAACTTGTCAAAAATTTAGGGAAGTTAGAGGTATTTTAGACAGATTGAGACCTACGAATAAGTATATTACTTATTCGTAGATTGAGACTGAGATCAGACTGTGAAAGTTGTTAAAATTACGAGAGTTGTCCCTCTGTTATTGAGGCAACTTTTCAGCTAACAAAAAATAACCCTACAAAAATGATCACCAAACAGAAGTCTGAATTAGAAGTTGCCAGTAACGTAAACTTACCAGAAACAAAGTAAACAGATCCCTCGCTACCAAAAAAAGAGACAGTCTTCCACAATGCGACAGACAAAACGTGTCCGTTGACCTCCAGAGCGGCGCGTGCGACGGACAGACAGATGTGCCAGTCACTTCATAATCATAATGGCGGATAAAATACAAAGCCACATCAAATCTATGAGATATCTCGACAGGATTACGTTACAAATTTTAACTACAATTATGTTACTGTTAACTCGACGCAGCCGAGTAATGAACTTGAATCTGATCAAACACTCCGAGATACATTAACGTTTCAACTTACGTGGAGACGTCCTTTCGAATCGTAAACATTCATCATCTACCTACCTACTACCTACCTTTTTCAGTCTAACCAGATGCAGTGTTTTAAATAGAGCGACTGCCTATATCTAACCTCCACAACCCAGTTGCTGGGTAATACGATACCCTTTGGTAAGACTGGTTGTCAGATTTTCGGGGTTCTGACGACCCGTAACGACTACCAAAAATCTACGAATGACAGCCGCGACCAACGGCGTAACATACTTCCCGAGGCACGGAGGGGTCTTGATAATGTAAAGGTGCTCACCCATCCATGGACCAACCTCAGCAAGCCTGATCGAACAACCCATGCGGCTGTTATTACTTAGCTGCAGCCCCTTACGAAACGTAAACATGCGCAGACACAAATAAAACTTAACGTAAATCAATTTAGAAATCGCGCGACGCAATCCGGACTATTCGATTGACGATTTCGTCGCGGACGGTGGGCGTGTGTAGTCGATGAAAAAAACATATAACTCCCACTCCGACCGGTTACACAACAACAATTTTAACGAAGCTCTAATGATGATAATATCAACTCTTTATCCAACAGAATAAGAGTCACAGTGCACGAACAGTTACGATTGCAGATTCGCACTGGCCACACCACGCCTCGACACCCGTCATTGGCAGAAATAAAAACGGCGACCACGCGTAACTCGTCACGTCTCGCCGGACAGTGAAATCGTGCGACCGGTGACAATGTGTCACTTTGCCAATTCACCTAGAGCCGCCCTGCCCCTGCAACTGTTTCACACACAGGTGTCGACACGAGGGTTGCGAACCCCACCAGGGGTCAGCCAAGGTTGGACGCGTTACTGTGAGCCGCATTCGTGCCGTTGCGTCGCCGTGCCTTATGAAATGACAGTTGTAGCTTCAATGCGCAGACGTTTACCCGCAAAAGGAAATTTCATCGATCACGCTCACAAATTACTACGTAACTATCGAGATGTAAATCGCTTATGGCTACCGTTATTTTGAAAAATCGATTCTTGATAATCGATTCGTCACAGTTGCGTTCCGTTTACGCAGTGGACTGTCCCACGGTCGGTCTGTGTGCGAAAAAGCTTCAAGGCGACACAGTGCGACACTGTGACCCGTGTGACTGCACCGTGTCGACCTACCGTGCCACTACGAAATAATCGACTGTAAAATCGTATTTGAAGGACCATTAAGAATTGCCACACACATTTCCAAAGACATTCGAATTGCTGAATGTTTTTTATTTAATATATTTCATAGGATTAAAACCTTATAAGCCAGCAACGTTGCAACATTGGCTGCTGTTAACAAGGTCCTCAGGTTTCAACTTTCAACAGGTATTTGAGAGAAAACTAGTGCGTTTGTAAACCGTTCGTAGCGGATAGTTTTATTAGGTTCAAAATTGTAAAATTGGTGAGGAAATCGGTGTGACCTGAAAAAAGGTTGTTAGCGGTGAATGAATGAATCACTGAAACTATAAAAATATGCGATCAGTGCGCCTTAAAAATGTAATATCAACAAGAAGAATTGAACTACAAACGACGACACATCAAGCGATACAGTTCCAGGTACGAAAAGGAACTATCCGATATGCGAAAGTGAGTTTGTTTATTACTCATCACGCAAAAACGGCTTGACGTTTTTGGATGAAATTTGGCACGCAGATAGACCATGACCTAAGTAAGTACAGGACATAGGCTATTTTTCATTCTGGATTGCAGACGAAGTCGCAGTCAACAGCTAGTATCAAATAATCATAAAAATCTAAATCGTGTCTATAAAACCCTTGTAACTTCAAAACGCACCTTCTAAATCTAATCCACTACAAAGTTTCACCAAATATTTACATAAATAAAGTAACATTAAACACCTATTAATCTAAACTCCTAGTACTTGTCAAGCCTATTATATGAACCATCGTAAAACTAAGTTTCAGTAGTAAAAAGAATTGCTATAAAACATTAACGTTTTCATGTATTCACTATGGGCAAGGCGATATGATGAAATAACTCACTTATTTAAACAAAAATAGTCTTTATAACCTTATCGATTTATGTTTATAACTTCATTACATGAAAGAGTAGTTAATAAGGTCTATATTTCCGTGAACTTTTTCATGTATTCACTGAGCATAACGATGTGATGAAATTACTCTCATATTTATACAAAAATAGTCTTTAAAATCTTACTGACTTGTGTTTTTAACTTCATTACATGTTAGAGTAGTTAATAAGGTCTATATTCCAGTGAACTTTGTCATGTATTCAATAGGCAAAGCGATATGATGAAACAACTCACATATTAAGTATACAAAAATAGTCTTTATAACCTTATCGAGTTTTATGATAATAACTTCATTAAATTTTAGAGTAGTTAAATAAGGCTTTTATTTCTGTGAACAGACTCATTAGTTTGTGTTGGGCAAACATTAGTAGTCATACAGGCATACGTGAAGGCAGCCAGCAATTATACAGGATAGAGTACGGCCTGGCACCGAACTGCCCGAATTTGCGCCGTTTACACTGTATACAGGGTGTTTACATTTATGTATGAGCCAAACGATATTAACAATAAAAAATTACGATAACTTTTAACTTGTTTTTCATTGATCAATAATTCTGCTGAAACTTTAATTACCTACAAGATTACAATAATCTCTTGGACATTGAAAAATAAATTTGACATAATCCACCAAATCATCGCACGTAGATACAGAGTCATTTTAAACGGTTACTTCAGTGAAATCTTGCCGGACGGCAAACCCGCTCTAGTACATGCACAACATGGGGAATGCAAGCGTTATGTTACGCCTGCATTCCCCAAAGGGTTAGGCAGAGGAGTACCTGTAGTACACTCAAATTTCGCCATTTATACTCTGCTAATAAAGTTATTACATAAACAATCCTTCATCCACGACCCAAAACGACCCAATTATTCCTCAACACTCAGAAACCCACAATAAACTCTGCTATTAATTACAAACGCCCGTATAATTGCAATCACCCTATAAAGAGTTAATATTAAAGCTTGTTCATTTGCATTTGTCGTGGCAAACACGTGTGGCGGATCGCGTGCCGGCGATGTATTACGAAAAACGAATATTGCACGTACATCCTGTATATACGATACTGAGTATGTTATGTAGATATGCAAATAGGCATAAACCTCTAATGTTGAAAGAATCAGAAATAAGTGTTGTATACTACTAGAAACTGGTAACTTTCTGACCCGAAAGTCTGACAACCAGTCTTATCAAGGGGTATCGTATTACCCAGTAACTGGGTTGTGAAAGTCAGATATGCAGTCGCTCCATGTAAAATACTGGTATTCAGCTGCATTCGGTTAGACTGGAAGCTGACCCCAACATAGTTGGGAAAAAGCTAGGCACATGATGATGACTACTTGAAACTGGTACTAAATGATTTGATGGCAGAGTTTTCTCAGCAGTATAAACAATCCACCTGCAAGTTAAAGGTTCTGCTTATTACAACGATGGCAGTGGAGATCCAGTAGTTGCTGACTGACGAGTGGTAGGTAGGTCGTAAGTTCGAAAACAATTAATTTCATCAGCACTGCTCCTAAAAACAGTATGTCCTTGAAACCAATTTAAAGATAAATATTATGACTTCTACTAATCCGCACTGGGCCCGTGTAATGGATTACAGTCCCTTCATCTAAATCCCTTATTTCTGAGAAAACTTGGGATTCCCGTTATAAGATAATTCTGACACAAGGTTTCTTCATTAGCCCACATTTTGTCATATTCCTCGAAGGCCCGCTTGCACTACAAATCACATATTTAAAACATCGCTCTACAGAATGACGGTTTAAATAGGTGTGTTTTGGGCCTAGGTGTACAATTGATTGCATCTTAGTCGTAATTTTTCCGACAGTAATTAAAAGCCAATAAAAAAGGTGTGTGCTTATGACCACACGATAGAAGTGAAAAATTACATCTATAGCCGAATATACACGATTCAACGCCGAATATACGCGATTCAGCGTCACCGGCCGACTAGAGCCGAGAATAGCCGACTCAGCGAACCCGAGTGCGCCTAAAGAAGTTTTCACTTTAAAAGGTGACCCCTCTATCTTCCAAAAATATTAATCTCTACCCTGTACGGCTGACTGTATGAGCCGATGTATCACCCTTAATGAATCAGAACCGAAACAGTTGGGTAACTCGCTCATTAATACGAATTGTGTGATCGATATCATGCTTGGTACCGCGGGTTTGATAGCGTATGATATATGTATGACACTTTTAGTAGGAATGCGACCATTTTTGGCAGAAATACGACGACGAGTATGTCGATTCGATTGGTCATAAACGGATTTGAAGTAGAATGTTTGTATTTTGAAACTTCTTTTTATGGCATCCACTTTGGGTTTTAACCGACTTCAATAAAAGAGGAGGTTCTCAATTGACCTACTACCTCCTCCTTAAAATGCGAACCCAACGACACTGACTTCCGAAATTAAAGTTATTTTTCACTTTGTAGTGTTTTGTTTGGCAGTTTTTACCACATCTTGTTCTTCATTTCGTGTCGACGGCGACGGTACTTTGGTTGATTATATTATTACATTGTATTTAACAAAAGATAGACATAATATTGTTGTATATCATCTTTCTATCACAAAATACAGACAGCTGTGTCGCTATCATATTTTCATTCAATTTCAGCCAAGAATTTGGCTAAACAACTTGCATCTTTTGACAATGCAATGACATCGCCAACAATTTGCAAGCGTATGTAAGTACAAACCTACTTTCAGAAATAAAATCATTTATCACTGCTTTAGCCTAGTAGGTGGCCACGTTGATCCGCCATCAGTGGCATTCTTTAGGTCTTCAAACGTATGAGTGAACGGGCACTAAGGACACTCTAGCAAGTCGGACATTGTCTGATCAGAAACACCGCACATCCACTTGGTGCTGGATGGGTCAGTAATTCGTTACTTCGTCAAATTCTGTTTGCAGCGGGCTACTTGGATACACAATCGATTGAGAGCTTTCCGCAAACCGAGGTAAATGAAAAGAACACATGCGTTGAAACTTTTTGAGCAGTCTTCGTATGTCATACTCCGAACTTTCTCTAGATTGGACGTTGGCAATATATGCTATATTTTTCTCCTGAAACGTTTGGTTCTGATAAGGATGATTCGCTTCACAATGGAAATTACCAAAGATTTGATTAATTATCATAATCAGCCAATAATGTTCCCACTGCTGGGATACAAGCCTCCTATCTGTGAGAGAGAGTGGGCCGTAATCCACCATGCGGGCCCAGTGCGGGTTGGTAGATGTCACATGTCTTGGAATTGACGACGTACGGCATTTCATACAAACTTTCAAGCCCTTGTTTTTCGAAATGAATGAACGCATAAGCAGGAGCAGGAGCAGGAGCAGGTGCGGGAGCAGGTTTAAAAAATTAATTTACGAAAAATTGTGTTACAACCAAGTTAGACCGATTTTAAATTTTTCATAGAGATTTCCAGTTATTTTTTTTTTTAAACGAAATTTTGAAAATATTCACTCTTTAGACCTATATATCCTGCGCGTATGAAGTTTCATTAAAGTCGGTTCATTCATTTCGAAAAACAAAGGCTTGAAAGTTTGTATGAAATGCCATAGGTACGTCGTAAACGCTCTTAACGATAAATGTAACTACATCATCATCATTGATTATGGACGTGATCGCAGACTGATGGTTCCTAATCGTCCACTACTGAACATGAGCTTACCAAAGAACTATAACACATTTTTTTTTTAACTAAGTACGTTCTGGATTTTGTGAAACCTCTGACACCCAAACTAGGGCGTGTCCTGTATCTCAGAGGGGTAATTCTCGTAATTTTAAGACCGTTCACAGTCTGATCTCAGTCTCAATCTGTCAAAAATACCTCTAATTTCCCTACATTTTTGAAAAGTTTTCGACATTTGTTTGTCGCCGAGATGAGTCTGCACCTAGATTTTGAACATTTTAAATTACGAGAATTGGCCTTCTGGTGTCAAAAGCAGCTAAGCTATATTAATACTAGACTATTAGCAGTTGTAAGAAGAATTACATATTATCTCTACCTGCACAAACCTTGCAGGTTGAAACATGAATGTTTGAGGGTGTTAAATTACCATACAATAATATTTGACAGCCCAAAGTCACTTTCACCGTAAAACATCACAAACATTTTTCTACGAGAAGAGCATTAAAACAGATTACACTATTAGGTACTTATGCCCCTTTCGAAGACAATTCTTGGGACAGGTAGAGTCGAGGCAATAAACATTACTTTCGTGAACATTGTCTGTCCGTCTGTCGGCACGTTTGTACGAAACATGTTACCGGGTGTTCCCAATACCGTATTTGTTTTAAACAATATACTTTTTAGAAGTAAGGATAGTACCAAAAAAATTATACAGCGTTACAAAATAAAAATTAGTTTACGTGATAGATACACGCATGTTGTAAACTATTATTTCAAACCTTTTTTTTTTGTATTTGCTTTGTTTTATAGAATTCTCTTTTATGAGGCCTCTTTTTAAATAGAATTTGATAGATATCTAAAGCGTAAGCATAAAATGTGTTGTTTTCTACTATATAGTTGCCGCGTTCTAGCATGACTATAGCGGTCATTGACCCACCTATATTTGTATAGCAGTCTTTATGTCAAAAAAAGAAATAAAGTCCGTTAACGTCCTGAATCAATATCGAACGTAATCTTCAACATCCGAGGTTCGTACCCCACAGGGGGTGCTCTTAGCGTGCGTCTCTTAGTCTATTAGATATTCGCCCCTGGCTGAAGGCTTTGAGTTTACTTAAGGCAACCACAGGATAGTTCGGTTAAGTAGTTACGACCTCTCAAGGTCAACTACGAGATGCCGTTTATAAAAAAAAATTACATGTTCCAATATCCAAAAACGTAAGTTTTTCGTACGGAGATCTATTAGGTACCTAAAGGGCAATGACCGCTATTGCCATGCTGAAGCGTAACAACTATACCTTATTAGCATAGCATAACCAGCCTATAATGTTCCCACTGCTGGAACGCAGATCTCCTTTCAGTGAGAAGGAATGGGCCGTAATCCACTACGCGGGCCCAGTGCAGGTTGGTAGATGTCTCATGTATTCTAATGTTTGTGTCTAGGACATGCCGCTTTCCTCACGATGTTATCCTTCGCCGTTTTGAGAGCAGTGATGAAGAAATAATTACACAAAGTAAAGCGCCTTTCAGGGTTCGAACCTACGACCACAACTCGTAAGTCACCGTTACCAATTGACCACCACTGCTCACCATGCTCACCATTACACACCTATACCTTATTATATCTTGAGAAATTATTACACAGAAACCTAATCTTAGGACATCACGCTATTATTTTTAACACCAGGTAAATTTGTCCATAGGGGAAGCCCTATGGACAAATTTACCTGGTGTTAAAAATAATAACGTAATGTCCAAATTTAACACCCCTTCAAACACATTACCCTTTACGCTCTATTTTTCCTTAACACGTCAGCAACACAGGAAACTTCTAATAAAAAACTTTCAAAATCACCCAAACTTCTCAATATTCCTTCGCTTTTAGAACAAAACCTTTCTATTTTTGAAGAACAAAAACCCTATATTCGACTCTAAAAGTTACCAAGTAACATAAATAAACGCGACACGTAATAAAGAAGTCGATATGAAGTAGTTATTCGTGTTAATTATAAGCCACGACCACCAATCTCTTGTTATTATAAAATAAACATGTTTTTGGAATCGACTGTAGGAACACAGTGGACGCCCGCCCACTCGTGACAAAAAATTGGCTTTTTCAGGATATTTAAAAAATTGGTGAAGGAAGTTTTCTTAGTACGAAAGTGTTTCTGTAATTTTGTTGGAAGTTGAAATTCGATTGGGTTGGGTTTAAGGATATCGGATGTAAGGCACCCCTATTTGAACTTCGGTGAATCGACAGTTACTAATTTTAAAGGTCACCTTTATATCTAAGTGGCTCAGTAAGGAATAAACAAAAAATATAATTTTCGTTGTTAAAGCTTTTTGTATTGATAATGATCGTATGATCATTATCAATACAACTTGAATACTCAAGTGAGTATTCACAACTTGAGTATGATGGCATGAGCTATGATATGCATGCCATGATGCTATGAGCCATGTATGTACAAATTGGCACTTGCCAATATCATCATCATCATCATCAGCCTATAACAGTCCACTGCTGGACATAGGCCTCTCCTATTGCACGCCATTCAACTCGATTTTCGGCTACTCTGATAGGGCTGTGACACATTTTAACTTTGCTTTCAAAGACAGGCGGCACAACGCGACGTAACACGGCAAAAGCAGTTACATTTGTATGGGTGGTTTGGCGTGGTATGCCGAAATCTTCCGCGGCATACCGCTCTTGTGTTAAAATTCAAATAATTTCCGCTAACGAAAATCCTTTGCCATGCCACGCCGCGCCGTACCGCCTGGTGACCTTTCGGCAACAACAAAAATTATCAAAAACTTGTAACTTGGCTCCTTAGATGATCCTAAGGAACGAAGCAACCTCCACCACTTTCCTTCACCACCACAACCACTCAAACTCCACAACTTCTTTATCAGAGCACCATCAATTAATCACGAGGGGCCAACCAATTACTGGCAACATTAACCGGGGGTTAACTATAGCTAACCGTACTTAACCGTAGTTTGGACGAGAGTTTAATCGTTGCGTATAACTCGTCTGATGTTTATGATAGTTACTGTTGTGGAATGGGCGAACTATTAATTTTGGTTTTTGATAGGACAATGATGTATGAGAGTAAGGAATTGTCTTTCTGGGACTGTGAATGTGGGAACGATACGGATACAGAACGTTTTCGCTTAGTACTTACCTATAAAAGTAAAGTGACTGCCTCCTTGGTGTAGAGGTCGCAACCGCTACTGCTGAGCATGAGGTCCGGAGTTCGATTCCCAGATCGAGCAAAGTGTTACTGGGTTTTTCAATCTAGAATTTCCCAGTAGCAACCCGGAGTCCGGTTGATGGCAATAGGCTCGCCCCCTATTACATGGAACTTAAAACATAACAGGGGAAACGTGGGTCTTGTTATAGGTACACCTCTGTCTAACTCTGGGAATTTCAGGCGTGATGTATTTAATAACTGCTTATAACGGATGGCAGTCGTGTCAATAAGTCATCATTTCACATTCACACAGAAGGCAGTACCTTCATGTAGACAGAGTTGGAAAAGACTAACCAAAGGTGACAAATTCACCAAAAAAAAAAATTTTAGGAAGTCCTACCTCCAGTTTCTTTCTTCCGATTGGACTATGAGAGTGAGGTAAGAGAGAGTGCACCTATGTCTGCGTACACACATGTCCACTATAATATCTCTCGCGCCTAAGGGTGCTCGCACAAAGAAGCGGGTTCCCGGTAAAGACAAGTCCGTACCGATCGGTGCGGGTGAAACAGTCCCACGTTAACTTATGCGCTCACACATAAATAAACAGGTAAAACATGTAACGGTTTAATTCCGAAGATCAACCTGCAGAGACCTGTACCGGGAGTCGGGACCGACAACCCGCTTCTTTATGGTAGCACCCGAAGGCTAGACTCTTTTGAGATTGGTCTCCATGCCCAAATTTGGTCTAAAGGACTATCTATTATTACTTCCTATAAAATAAATGCCATCAATTTAGTACATAGAGTTCATTATTTGTACTCTTTCGATATGCTAGAACAACATTTTGAAAACTACTACTACCAAGGAAGGCCCTAGAAACATGCTAGATTAATATCCCAAAAAATGGGTCAAAGAAACAATCGTCTAATCAAACCAGTGTTACCAACAAAAAAAAATCTAATCCTTATAAAAACTCGCGTGTGCCGACCCAACATTAACACATGACCTCAAAGACAAACGGCCAACATGCTATCGAAAAATGCTAATGCTCCCGATCCTAATCTTAGCCTTAACGCGTGAGCCGGACCACGCATACTTGACTAAATGTAACCCTTGAACTATCTGATTACACCCTTAGACTTCCACCAGTTTAACATGACCTCCACACCCCGTCGAAATTCAAACATTCCAAGATGGCCGAAAAGGATTTGTTCGGGACGAAAGAGGTCTTGTTACGCTGGGTGTTGCCAGCATGCGACGTTTGAAATATGTGTAGTGACGTCACATTTATGTCAGCCAATCCATTAATGTCCTTATCTGGACTTCCGAATTCGTGTGTTTCTTGAGGAAAGTGTGTGGGCTTTATTGGGGCGGGACATGACACAGCAGGTTTTTTGGAGAAAGGAGTATCTTTTGGACGTAAATGTGGGTTATACGGGTAAATTTGTAGTTTTAGTTTGTCTTTGATGTTTGTCTATGTCATATTTTATGGTTCGGTAATTGTTTTGTTTATGATTCAAGTTTGGTTTTTACAAATATCTTCAACCTAAAGTTACTTGAACTTTTCTTCTCAGCATAATTAGCCTGGTGGTAGAATGCAGGTATCCATTAGGAAAGTTTTTATAAAAACATTGTCTTCTAAAACCTTTACAATTCTGTGAGTCCTCAATACTCACAACTTTCCGTTGAGCATAAAATCACTGTTTAGCACTGATTACTAAGGATTACCTACTCCGTTAACACAAATGGTATCTTCACATAATCCTCCAAACATATTGCAAAGACCCGTTAGGGCTCACAAATTTCCCAGAAAACGCATGTGCTGTTTAAATTCCCCGTTCTACGTACCCGAATATTATCTACTTCGTTCTTGGAACTGTGCATATTTAGTACTGGAAGGCAGGTAGATACATTGTTTCTGTAATATTCATGGTGTACATAATAAAGAATACTCTATCCTATTGTTTCTACTTTAAAAAAAAAACCAGTCAAGTGCGAGCCGGACTCGCGCACCGCGGGAATCGTGTCTCGAATATTTTAAAGGACAAAAGAGTTCCGTTTTTCCTTTTGAGATACGGAACCCCAAAAAACATGCATTGACGTCATACAGGTTAACCTCTTTGTTAGTTTTGTTAGGATTACCATTATACATACAGAGTGGAAGGGACAATGACGCGCAATCTGTTACGTACAGACGCCAACAAATCAAGCTACTACAATCTGTCAAATTACTTTAATAGATTTTCAACTTTATCGCGAAAGCATAGAGTTCAAAGATGATTGGGAAAATTTTACAGTTTCGGGTAGCTTGATGAAATATTTCGACAGTTATTTAAAAAAAATCTGTTCCATACATTTTGACCGCGTAGGTCAAAACACTTTTCTATGAAACAGCAGATTTTTTTTCATGAACTTAAGTCATGGTTACAGTTTGTGCGTCGATGTATGCCATGTATGCCACCCTGTAGGTACTTATATCTAAAGAAATCACGTAAGTAAATTCAATTCATTAAAAAAATGTTAAATTCACCCTTGCACCGTAATCCAAACCAAATATGCCTACAAAAAAGTTCACATAGCCCCAAAAAGGAAAAAAGCAACATTTCCACTCCTAGTCCTACAAAATCGCAGCCAGCCCCGTAACACCAGTAAGTTTAATAACTCGTTGAAGTAGACTAGGAACACAAAACGAAGCAGACATTCGACTAACTACATAACAGTGATGGCGAAAAATAAGCAAAACCCACATGTAGGCACGAACTTCAGCCAGCTATGCCTTGTTAGAACTTGCATGTAGGAAACGTGAGGGGGGGGAATGGAAAACGAAGAAAAATAAAGTTCTGCTGGTATTATATTCTGCTCGTCATGACTAACATAAATAACAAAGTACAGACAAACATCGTTGTTGTTCTTCTGTTACAAAAACACTCAATGGTGTAATGGATAAGGATCCGATCATAATGCTTGTCTTTAAAGAAAGAAAGAAAAAGTATTTATTGCGACTCGTACAGGAGGATCACAAACTATTACTAAACTAAAAACTAAACACAGTAAAAAATAAAAACAATTTAAAAAAAAACAGTAACAAAAACAAAAAATAAAACAAAGTCCTATACGAGGCCAAAAGGCTCCTATCTCAGCATGATACTGCGACACTTAAAAAAATATATCTCGCAGCGCTGGTATTCTGATAGGGCCCGCGAGAGGCTTTCTCGATCATGACATCAAATTTCAACCCTTTTTTATTTTTTTGCGAAAGATTATGATGATCCGGTGAAGAAGAACAAATACAGGTGTTTCTTTAACAAGAGTGTGATCTGGTTGAAATTCTTTCGCTTTCATCGTCCATATTATAATAATTCTTAATTTTCATAAATTAAATCATTTATTGGTTTGCAAACATGAGTAATTAGTACAAATTTATGTTATTATTTAATAAGAGTCCCCCATGTTGTACCGTCACATGGGCAGGCAAATCAGATATCTTGTGAAGACTACGTTTACTTCTTTAAAAATGTCTGCTTTTGACTTTACCTTATCCACCCCAATTCTGACCTCCCGAAGTTATAAACACGTGTGCTATGCAGGTACACGTAACGGTTAAAACTGTAGGGAAAACATTGAAAATTTGGGCGCTTATCAGCCGGCGTGCTAACTTTTATTTTTGGCGCCCGAGGCTCGCTCCGTGTGTGCACGAATTGTTTGTAGACCTTTGTGGCTATTAGACTAGGCTTTGTTTTGTTATGAAGACATTTGTTGTCCAATTCCATCATCATCAACTACCTAGTCTTTTCCCAACTATGTTTGGGTCGGCTTCCAGTCTAACCTGCTAACTGCAGCTGAATACCAGTATTTAACCAGTTGCCAATTAGGTACTAGCTATTACCCGTTACGACTGGCAAAGATCTACGAATGACAGCCGACACCAATGGCTTAACGTGCTTTCCAAGGCTCGGAGAAATCTCGCTGAATACCAATATGGAGCGACTGCCTATTTGACCGCTACAGCCCAGTTACTGGGTAATATGACAGCCCTTGGCAAGACTGGTTGTCAAAGTTTCGGGCTTCTGACTACCAGTAACGACTGTCAAAGATCTACAAATGGCAGCCGGGACCAACGACTTAATGTGCTTTCCGAGGCTGGCTAATTAAGTCTAGTTAAACACCATAAGACAGTCAAGAATTAGTAGCCACGGCGGCTATTTCTGTGAATGTCATTGACTACGTATGTATGTGTAGCAGTCAAATCACCAACTTTGAATTGGTAACATGATTTAGTTACCACTAAGGCTACTAAGGCTGCTTATCCACCAGAGATGTGCTATGCAGCTATGCTACGAGGATGTGAAAGCTAACCTACGAAACTATGCGACTTCCCCCTAATGCTAAGCTGTGTAGCGGAGTGAGTAAGATGTGCTATGAAGATGCGCCGCCGCGAGGGAACTCAGAGGGAACTGTTCTAGGAAGATGCGCAGCTCGAGCTATGCGATGCAACGATAGTAGGGAAGGCACGGGGAGTACTCTGCTCTGCACATAGCAACACCACTCGCGCATCCATAGCCCCCATCCACAGCACGCATCCTTCCGTATAGAAAACATAGCTTAGTTGACCCCGTTTTCACCAGTGCTATGCTATGCGAACCAATGAATATGATTGGTGGATATCAAACGCATCCATGGCAACGTAGCATACCACATCTCTGGTGGAAAAGCAGCCTTAGTGGCATGATTTTAGAGAATTTTAAGATATCCAACTTCTACCTTTATTTGATAGATGGTTGACTGGTCTTCCCCCATCTGATGATAAGTTGACGTTCTCCTGACAGTAGGTCAGCTGGTCAGTAGGTCTGATGATGATACCATAGATAGTGAATATTTCTGTCAATATTAATTTGCTATTCAGACTCCAAACTGCTTACGGTTTAGATAATAATAATATGCTTATCAACTCCCACGCAAGTTTTTAAAAACGTCACTTGCACTTGCTATGTGTCATTCTCAGTGACGTCAAATAAAAGACTGGCTTAACACATACATTTTAATGACGACAGAAATAAAAATTGCGTCAGAGAAAAATTTTACATCAACTTTTCCTCTATAAATGTCGTCATGCAGCGGTTTAGTCCTCGCCTCTCTTGCACGAGGCAGGGGTTCAAACTAGGGCTAGTAAATGTGACTTTTTCAATTCTATGTAGGTACTTTCTGAGATTTTTCCTGATCATTAGATATCGGTGAAGGAAAAATCATCATCAGCCTATCCGTTTCCCAACTATGTTGGGGTCGGCTTCCAGTCTAACCGGATGCAGCTGAGTACCAGTATTTTACATGGAGCGATTGCCTTCTGACCTCCACAACCTATCCTATGTCTTTTCCCAAGACTCAAACTATCTCTATACCAAATTTCATCTAAATCGGTTCAGCGTTTTAAGCGTGAAGAGGTAGGTAACAGACAGACAGACAGACACACTTTCGTATTTATAATATTAGTATGGATTAGTAGAAAGTTGGGATGCATGAAGAAGTCTCCTTGTGTAGCGCAGTTTGTTCCGAAAGTTACTCAACTGAACCGAGCGCACGGTGCATCCTGGACAGTCACACCCAACACCTTATTTATTATTCCCTTGCGGTGGTAGGGCTAACGCCAGCCTGGTTTGCGACCACCCTTCCACCGGAGTCCGGACTCCGTCGATGCGTGGGAGTTCCATATATCATAGACCTCATCCATTGCTTTCCATCAGGCGTGATCGAGGTCAAGAGCAAGCCCATTCAGCAATAAAACAAAATTTAATTTAATTTAATTATTTTCGTCTGCCGCGTCTACGCCGCACAAGCGCAGTTGTAAAGCGCACGCGAGCCAGTATTTACGGCCGGTATTTCGGCCGTGTGTTCTCACACGTCGGCCGATACACATCTGATTCATTACCAGCTGTTCTGTCTATACCAGTACTTACACGTAAGCTTGGGCTTTGATTTAGACGTGGATGTTTTGGCGCGGCGATTTTTTTAATATATTTTTGGTGGGAACATTTTATAGGCTCTCGACCAGATGGGATGGGATTGGATGTCTGTACTGACTTACTGAGTTAAGTGCTGTGCGAAGGTGCAAAGGCTTTCATGTCCATTTTTTTAAGGTTTTGTTTTTTATTTTACTCTACCTACTTTGAATTATGACAAAAATCATCCTTGCCTAGCCTTTTCCCACTACAGTTGGGGTCGGCTTCCAGTCTAACCGGATGCAGCTGAGTACCAATATTTTATATCGAGCGACTGTCTATCTGACCTCCACAACCCAGTTACTGGGTAATACCCCCTTGGTAAGACTGATTGTCAGACTTTGGGGCTTCTGACGACCCTTAACGACTGTCAAAGATCCACGAAGACAGCCGGGAATAACGCCATATTTAACATGCTTTCCGAGACACGGAGGCATCTTGGTATGTAAAGATGGTCACCCATCCACGGACCAACCGCGGCAAGCGTAGCTTAACCTGATCGATTAACCCGTGTGGCTGTTATTAGGTACTTAGCCACAATCCCTTTTGGCAGAAAATGGCTTAAAAATAATGAAGAAGGTTGACACTTTTTTTCTTGAATAAGAACACAAACACAACAGTATTTACCTAAGTATCATACTTTAGGGCATCTAAGTTGGATGCGCAAAAAGGTAAATGTAGATTTAGAAGTAAATTGGTTACCGTTGGTGCACAGAGTACCAGAGCACATTTGGAAATCTGCAGCACCAAAGGAATTGCCGACACGTTGCTTATTTGAAAAAAACAATTAAGTATAAAAGTCTATGCTTGCAATCGCTCATATAACAACTATTTACTATAGACATACAAGTTAAAAAACAAGCGATCATTATCTTGCCGTAATTATATTATTATCATCATTTGCGAACCGACGATGACAGCAATGATATGTGAAAGTACGGAAGCGATCGTTAACAAAGACATTCCGTATACTATGAATCATATTACTGACACACTGATTAATATTGATAAGCGGAAACTAGATTTTAAGCTTTCTATAAATACCCACCGCAAAATGGATTCTGAGGTAAGTAGTTAAATTAGCGAACTTTAATGCAGTTTAATGAAATGCAATCAACTATAAGGTAACCATGCATCTTTCGTCAACTCCATAGCAACTGTTATGTTTTTAATAAAAACTAAGTGCACACATTTTTACGAAACCGGCTTCACTTTACTGTTGACAGACAGCCCTCTGTCTTGGTTTTTTATTTGGTCTGAGCTGGTACCCTATTGATAATCGTATAAAGTGGAGTACCTGCAGCTAAATGTTGATATTTGTTCAACTTAACGGTCAATCCGAGGTTATCGTTCTAAAATAGTAAAACAAATCTAATTTGTTGTGGCTACCGCCTGATTTCGTAGTGTCGTCTGCCCCGACCCTAACTGTTTTATTTTGTTGAGAGAAAAATATCAAACAGCGATTCTTGTGTATTTCACACGCCTCGATTTTGAGATTGTGAAATTAAAATTTGAGTTTTAAAGCTATTTGTCCCTTTCTAGTGTGATTGTGTGAAGTTGAAAGTTTAACAATCAAATAATTTTTTATCAAATAGTTTAATTAAAAATATAGGTACCATTAAATTTCTAATGGCGCCGATTCCCTTGTTCACAAACTAAACTAAATTTAAGTTCAGTGCATCCTTTTCTTTCTATTTTATTAAGAAAAGGACAGAAGATAAATATTAGTTTAGTCCTGTCAAATTAAGATCAACAAGAGACTCCCTATACAAGTTTAGACGTGATAAAAAAATTGGCTACTAAAAATACGTAAATTTACGTCAGGCGCTGACTCATTTGACAGGACTAAAGTCCTGTCAAATGAGTCAAGTCAATGAGTGAATGAATGAGTTAATTAAGAATAGCACAGTAGATAAATATTAATTTACTAATATTTGTCTTCTGTCCTATTCTTAATTAAATAGAAAGAAAAAGTTGCACTGAATTTAAATTTTGTTTAGTTTGTGAACAAGGGAATCGGCGCCAATGCCAAACTGCATTCAGTGATGGATTATTTATTATTAAGTAGTTTGTAAATAGATGATTGTTTCATATTTTGCAATAAATTACCAGCGTTGTGTCATCGCGCTTCTCTTTCTTTTCTATGCAGTCCGACAGTGACCGCGCTTTATGTCATGTCGCCTTACGTCACGCTTTTCTGTGATTTAAATATTCCAGAAAAGCGTGACTTACGTGCGGGTTAAGGTCACACGAGCTATAAAATAGTAAACGATACGTGTGACTTATAAAGTAATCTGTGCCAACCGCTTACAGTAATGTACAATTTGCCTACCTATCCTGCGCTAGGTGATATATAGGTACCTATATTTCACCTACGTGTGTAATGACTAAGTATGTGGGTTAAAATGACGTGTTGTTATCAAATGTACATTTAGAAGCATAGAACAAAAATGAGCATATTAATAAACAAATACCTTCAACCTTTCCTGTATCCAAATTAGTTACGTGACTAACTGTGACGCTAATGTGACAACCTTTATCCGGCATAAACCACAAACCATACGTATAGACATATAATTACGCATTTATGCTAGAGAATGGAACCACAGAATATCACAATTGCGATCGTTACATACTACTTAAGGCGAAATTCACAGATCACACTTTGTCTTTACTTTGCTAGCAAAAGTAAGCGTTGCATTTAAATAATATGAAGGTACAGTCAACAAAAGAGATAAGTATGCAGGATCGTCGGATATTTTTGTAGGTTGACTGTACCTTATTCTTTTAGATCTTATGATCATAATTATTCAAGCACAACAAGCGAATGTAAACTAGCGACTCTTACGAATGTAAACATTATTGTCATATGGGATAAGGCTCATATTCGTATGGAACGCTGACTTTAGTTAGTAAAGTCTAAATGCGGTGAATATCGCCCTTATTTCTTTTGCTTCGTCCACGTTCCTACATAAGGACATGCACGCGCGCTGGTTGCAAGTAAAACTGACCTTTTTGATAGAGGGCTAAAACAAAGTGACATTCCATCAGCGATAATGATGTTGGAAAAGTCAAAAATGTATGGTACTGAGACAGCCTCAGACCAAATAAAAAACCAAGACAGAGGGCTGTCAACAGTAAAGTGAAACCGGTTTCGTAAACATGTGTGCACTTAGTGAGGTGTAGTTTGATTGTAAATGTGTGTGAGCGTGTATGTGTCGCAGCACTCGCAGCCAACTGGTTAACTGGCCTTTAAAAGTAGTGCTCGTCTCGCTTCGCTTTCTCGACTCGTACGCGGTTGATCACAGTTCTAACCTAACCTAACCCATTTGGTCGGGGTGCCCTGGCTTAGTTACTGCGACCAATTCGGCTCGCGCGTAATTGGTTACAGACTTCCGACCTAAACTGTAATTGAATATCATTCAGGCCGTTAGTTGAACGGCCGCCATTTAGTTAAAAGGCTAGGCGGTTAACTTAAGGGCTAATTTAACCAGTTGGCTGCGACATATGCACAGAGCGGAGGTGTAGTTTTGGCATGCATCACCGTACCTATTGTTCTCAGCGCTCTGTCTTGGTTTTTTATTTGGTCTGAAGAGACAGCTACCGAACAACTACGTCAATCTCGTTGAAAGTTGTTGTAGAAATACTATTTTTTAAATCTATTGCCACATGTCAGTGCTGTCATTCTAAGGTATATCTTCCGAAGTTTCCTCTAACATTCATCTTGTAAATTCTTCCATTCGCCTCTCAACAAGTAAACCATCTTAATTTTTTCCTTCAAATTTTAGTCACTACAGCTTAAAACTACACACCACAGAACTAACCTTCCAATAAAGCATGAAAAAAGAAAACAACCACCTAAGTTAAGCGAAGTGAACACGACTGTACCAGTACCTACAAGTTGGAAACTAATCTAAGTGGCGAGTACAAGTTGGCAGACAAGTGCCGACGTGGACGGGCCATGTTTTTTTAGTTTTCACCCTTCAGCCAACTGCTCCGAGTGATATGAGCATCGCATGCATGGAGGAGCCACAGAGTAGTTAGAGGCAGAGACATATAAAACTTAAGCAGTCAGATTTGATGATTTTTTTGTTAAAGAAAAGTGTATTTTTAATGTTTGCTTCTTTTTTAATTCTGGATGTAATAGAAAGAAAATAGATTTATTTGCACTATACATGTCGAAGTTGCTTCTTACCTCATGATTCTAGGTCAACGGGAAGTACCCTATGGGTTTTGATTCCCTTGCGAGTATCAAAATATAAGGCATTAACGGAACATAAATGCCCGCGGCATAAACGAAACATAAACGCCCGTGTCTTTTGATTGCATTGACATAGAAGTTTTATTTTGTCACTGCTTCAAGGGATTGCAGCACTGAGTAATTGACATTAATTTCAACTTGATAACTCCACGCGTTCCTGAGAAAAATGGTCTTGACAGACAGACGGGCAACTGAAGTGATCTTACAAGGGTTCCGTTTTTCCTTTAGAGGTGGGGATCCCTAAAAAACTGCAAACAAACAATGGATGGATGGATAGGATAGGATAGGTATAAGTCACTGAGGTATATGTAGGTGTAAGGTGGAATTACTTTTTCTACCGGTTTGTAGGTTCATTCTAAATGCACGAGTTTAAAAATCTTAACAGGGGTCAAAGCTATGTGGTCTAAAGCAGGTGGGTACCAGGAGTTATGAAAAAAAAAGCAAATTAAAAGGACGGGCTTGCAAAAGCTTTCTAAAAAGCTAGACAACAAACAAACAACACTACACTGTTTTCACCCATTTCGTAATTGTCACGGAAAACCGCAATAAAAATAGATGCTAAACCACTTCTCTTTATTAATATCAACTTGCTCTGCCTTTCGAAAATGGTGCCAAGTAGGTACGTGTTGCAAATATAACAATGCATTTATTTTTACAAAAAAATACCAAACGGACAAATCATTTTGTGTCTTTCTCAAACTGTTATCTGCGGGGTTCTTGCGTAACACACTATCAGCACCAATGGGTTTCATTTTGACAGTTCAACCAATTGATGATTAACGCGAAAATTTCCATTATGTATACGGAGTTGATAGCCATAGCAGAGGCAATTTCTTACATTGATTCCTTTACGGTCAGGAAATATGTTATTTTGACAGATTCAAAGAGTGCTATTCAACATCTGGCTCGATGCACCTCGAATTTTCGAGGCACACCGATAGCCTATAGCATTTTGGAATCGCTCCGCAAACTTAGGATTAGAAATAAAATAGTTAAAATTCAATGGGTACCTTCACAGGAAATGAAGAAACCGATCGTCTGGCCAGAGAAGCTAGTTGTAATGGAATACCATTCAGTTGCTTGCCCTTATTCTCGGATTCCGTATACTTAGTTAGGAAAAAGTGCACAGAGATTTGGAGGGAGCATTTTGACGAGAGATCATTATCTAAAGCCATCTGGTATAAGACCATACAGCCTTGCCTTACGAGCTCACTGTGGTTCGCAGACTCTGGTTTGTCTAGAACAGAATATGTTGTGACGGCCCTAAGACTTCGGTCCGGGCACATACCGCTAAACAACTTTGCTTTCCTGATGGGTAAATCCAACTCGCCAAATTGTGCTGAGTGTGGCGTGGTTGAGGATGTTTATCATGTTTTGGCCGAATGTGCCCGGAACGAGGTTGAGAGGGTCAGCTTAATGTTCGAATATGATGTGGATCTGCAGGAAATGGGCATGTGTAACTTGATTCTGGCCCGTCCTCTGTCAGAAGAGGCTAAGTCAATTTATTGTTTCGTTAAATTAGCCATTAAGCGTAGATAAGTCAATCTTTGTGAGGCCTATGAGGGTGGCATGATCATGTCTGATCAAACCTTCTCTGAAAAAAAAATCTGCTGTTTCACACATTTTGGTCTAGTAGGTAGGTATTGAACTTTTGTATTAAACAGCAAATTTTTTTTTCGTGATTTCAGAGTTGGTCCCATAGTGAAAGTTGTTCATATTCATGGGTAGAACACCCTGTAAAAGTTTCGAGACGGTAAAAAAAAATATCCGGTATAATGTATATCCGATATGCTGTATTGTACAAAACATCGCCAAAACATTCTGTTACCAAAAAATTCAGTTCCCAAAAAACCTGAAACAATGAGCCTGCAGTCCCTACCCAGAACTACTCTGTGCAAAGCCTTCGAAGACGTCTGGAAAGTACGTGCTGCCAAAATATTCATTTCTTCTGCCTCGCCGCCGCTCGCTTGAATGTTCAAGCTTGCATTCTGATTTATACGGGACCTGTATACCTCGTTATCGCCATATATGTCTTACTTACAAGAGTTCTGGAGTATCTCCGGTCTTCGGTCCTGAAGATGAAGTGGTCTAGTCTTTTAGGGAGTCTTCGGGACGTTTCATTTGAAGTGTGTCTAGAAATTCGAAACTGAACTACGATTGGTATGGGTCATGAGTTCCTTCGTGTCATTATTGTGGTGACTGAGTCCTAAGGGGTTTTTGAAACAGTAAAAAAAGCATCGTTTTCAATGCCATTCAATGTAACATATTATTATAGTGAGGTCTATCAAATTCACAGGATTTTAAGGAATTCATTCAGGAGTCGTGCCCGGTTGATGCCAATAGGCTCCCCCGTATGACATGGGACCACATAGGAACGAAAGATAGCTGGCTAAAGGTGGGTATATACTATAATACTGTTCTGCTCAATAGGTTCACTGAACTCCATGTGTTGCGAGACCGATGAGCATACTGTGCAGGGGTAGACGGTGTGTCTATAGTTTTTACTTTTTAATTAAGTACTAACATTAGTTATAAGCAAAATTCTTGTTATAAACAACCTTGCCTTGCCTATGGACTTTTTTGTCAGAATTTTTTTTTATAGTATTTGCAACGCTACCTAACCCTTTGAGGACTACAGGCGTGATGATAGATTTTGTTATCTATCAAATTGTATAAATTTAGTTCCTCGTCATTAAAGTCCACGACCAAGAACTCAATTCCTCCATGAAAACACAACCACCGCTTTTCCAAAACAAGCTCTCTGTATACCCCTGTGACCTAACCCTCACTGGCCGCACCATGAAGCTCATAACCCATATTTAGGCTAATAAATCACAGTACATTATTAAGAAAGCCGTTCTTTCGCCATTACAAAGTGAGGTCAGATGTTATCAGCCCACATACAGGTTACACACGTAATGCTGATTCTGACGTGTGCCCACGCACGAGGGGGTTGACTTCGTACGACGTCAGTAACAATTGAACTGCGATAACCGTCCCTATAGCTACGTAATAAAGACGCTGTTGAATCAAATTGTTACTGTTAAGTGTGACTGAAAATACGTTCGTGACTTTTCGTGTTAAATTGGTTGCAAGGTGTTTAATGGGTACCTGTGTGCACGTATGTGTTTTGTTTTTCTTTTTTTTCGCTTTTGGGGTGAATATTTTGTTATTCAGAATACTGTAAGTAATGTTTTTAGGTGTAACAAAACACGTGATTTTCTGAAATACCTTCAGGTACACGGCGCCCTAATAACGTAACACACTATCAATCTCTGCTTCATATGTTCGAAAAATTTTGTCTATTACCCCGCACGTTTTACCATGAAAACAAAATTTAATGTAATTTTTACTACTGTCGTTACAAATCTTTTTATCTGCTATCCCATATTTGGACGTTGACCAACAAAAATTTCATATTTCATGATAAACAGAAGTTCTCCAGTCTGGATATTGAATATTATAAATATTTATTATTGACTAGCTGTGCCCGCGACTTCGTTCGCGTGGATGTCGGAAAACAATAGGTAATGTGTCGCTTAGGAAAGGTGTAATTGCCACTCCTTCATTGAAAAGGAAGAATCATCAGATCTTGCCTGGTAACGCTTTCCTTACCTAGGGTTCTCTACCACGGCCCTTTCGACTGCAATCACTGCGTCTTCATGGTTCATAATGACAATGCGACGAAGTGTCACTTTGATTTTTGAGAATAAATTAAAATAAAAGCGCCTGCTCGAGGCTGATTATCTAACCAAACAGCCATAATTATGTCCATTTTATTTTGCGTCTGTCTTAGAATACCAACTTGTAAAATCATATCACCATTTTATCTAAAGTATATCTGAGATTAGTAGGTGAAGTTTGAAGTTACTTTTTCTAAGTCTTGGTTTCTTCTCTGTGGTAAATTTAGAATTTCTTAACTTGGTATTGAAGATATCATTTATACCTACCAATATTATGCCTTATAAAGCATCGAGATATCTAGATGATAAAAGGAAGAATACTTTATTGGTAAGAGCTTCTACATAAAGTTGCCCATGTAAAAAGCAACCCATTAAACTTTGGTTATATTTGACACCGGCCGCCATTTAAACTACAAAGATGAAACCCATGAAAACTTTAGACATGATTTTGATTTAGACCTTATACTGCCGAAAACCAGAAAAAAAATTGTAAAGCTAATTACAAAAAAATATAACCGACTTCCATAAAAAACCCTACAAAGTGCAAAATAACCTTAGTTTGGGAAGACGTTGCGCGTTGGCAAGAAATTACAGACTTCTGAAACCAAAGGTCTATTGCATTTTGAAGTGTGTTTTTAAGTCGGTTGTATTTTATTTTATTTCACACAAAGTCGTGTAAGTTTATATTGAAAACCATGAAAACGACACACATGATAAAAAAAGAAAAAGAAAATTGCAGCCGCCATCTTCGATTTTCATTTTGACGTCACAATCGGCTTCAGCACTCTCGAAAACCATGTAAACGACACACACAACGAATTTTTCGATTTGCAGCCGCCATCTTGGACTTTCATTTTGACCTGACTATCGACTTCAGCACCCTCGAAAACCATGAAAACGACACCCATGACGAAAAAGTTAAAAATTTAGGCAACCGCCATCTTTGATTTTCTTTTTGACCTCACTTACCGGGGTCAGGATCCTCGGAAACCATGAAAAATAGCTCTCTCTCTCTCTGTGCGTGTGTCTCTATCTACCTATTACTTTGAAAAATGAGGCATAACGCTTTTTCGTTATTTGACGATTTCTCCCTTAGAACTCCTACCTCAAGCTCCATATAAGTACTTCGTTAAAAAACGCTCTGCGTTATTCAACTTTCTATATCAATAATTATCTAACTTCTTTATGGCTCAGAACACCGCATTAATTATTATTATCTTACATTATCCTCACTTTTTGTTTAAAATTCTTTTAGCGCCACAGGCGCCACTAAATAAACCATTAATGGAAAGCGATTTCTTTAATATCATTAATATCATTATCATTACTTTTTAAAATAACATATACATAAGTAGGTATCTGTGTTATTTCGTCATTTAAGTAAGCATAAACTAATAGGACGTGATTATTCACACATCCCAACAACAATAATTATGTTTTCGTTAGTAGGTACTATATCGCGCCAATAGATGTCGTTACGTGTTACTAAAAAACGAAAAAAGTTGTTCTAGAATACTTTAAATTGATTATATCTTTTGATAGAGTGAACCGATTGCGATGAAACAAAAACTAATCACTGCTCCGAGTTCTATACCATATTTGAGTATAAAAAGTAACCGTATTGGTTTGGTACTTTTTACGTTGACCCTGTTCAAATCAATAATCTGTCACATCCAAACAGACAAACAGACAAACAGACAAACCGACAAACAGACAAACAGACAAACAGACAAAAATTCCAAAAATTTATGAAATGGCATCTGTTGGTTATCCTTTAACACCCCAACTATTTTTTTTTTTTTTTTTTAATATTTTCAATGTACAGAAACGTCTCGTCTACAGATTTATTATATGTATAGAATAGAAGATAGAATAGATATAGAAGAAGATAGATGTAGATTTATTTTATTATTTATGTACACACAGTAAAATACATAGGGATATGACATAATTACAATTTGAGTACAAAGGTACCTACTGCTTATTTCTTAAGCTTCCAGCAGACCTGCGAAAGGAGAAGTAAAAAGAAATGTAGACAAGAGTGTGTGAGAACAAGAAGTGAAAAATATAAATGTGAAGTCTAAAACTAAAATGTTAAATATACCTATAAAATATATACAGGTGAAATTGAAAACATGCGACAAATCGAAATGGGAGATTATACTCATCATTATGAACAACTTTTACTATGGGACGAAACCTGAAATCGCGAAAAAAAACACCAAAACATTTATGTTCGCATAATTCGTCAAAATGTAGGGAACAGCTGTTTTTTTTTCGCGGTTTCAGGTTTGGTCCCATAGTAAAAGTTGTTCATAATGATGAGTACAATCTCCCATTTCGATTTGTCGCATGTATTCAATTTCAACCTGTATATATTATATTATAGACATTATCTCCTCAATACCTACTGCGACCTCACTTTCGATGTTTCTGCGACCACCAATTTGTCTGCGAATTGTGCTGTGATTAGCAAATATTTTGAAAGGGCCATGTTTATTGTTAATATGTAATAGAGTTTGGTAACTCTGCGTATAGGTATTACTTATTATTTTGCACCAATAACAACCCCATTTTTATGTCCATTCCCGGTTGTCTGGAAGAGATCGCAGATAACGATAAGGCCGCCCATTGTATGTTTTGTAGTGATAAATGTATTTTTTGTTATATATATTCTGGTGTACACAAGAAAGTATATAAATAAATAAATAGGTCACAGTTTTAACGACCTCGATTTATTTATATCCAATTCTTGAAAACAACTCTTTAAATAAAGTGTACGGTAATTGTAAATTCTAAGAATATCCAGTTGATTTCCCAGCATAGGCGTGACCCCTTTACGTGGGTGGCGACTTTCATAAGGGTAAATTTAAATCGAAATAATTTACTGACATAAGCAGTTTCACGGTTTCTTATATTATCACTAAGATTATGTTAAAGCCTTTCAAGTTATTGTGTACGCAAGTACTGTGAAGAGCTGATGAGCTCTGCTAAAAATCAAACAAACAACGTTACGATTCATTTACGTTTATTTTAACTGAACGTCTTTACATTTTCCCGAATAAATTATCACTGTTTTAATCTAAACAAAAAATGTAATACAAAATATTTGACACATCGTTCTAAACTTGCTTGACTGTTCGAATGCCACCAGAGCTAATTTATTGCCAGCCTGCACTACATAAGATCGACTTTAGCGAACAACCTTTACAGTAGATACTTAGTTTAGAATATTAATTTTAGTAAATATAAAAAAAACACCTTTAGAAACCCAGGACATTTTTTGGTATTATAAAGGCTGACGATGACGGGCTTGTGGCTAAGTCATAACAGCCGCACGGGTCGATCGATCAGGTTAAGCTACGCTTGTCGTGGTTGGTCCGTGGATGGGTGACCATCCTTACATATGAAGACCCCTCCGTGCCCCGGCTGTCGTTCGTGGATTTTTGGCAGTCGATACAGGTCGTTAGAAGCCCAAATGTCTGACAACCAGTCTTACCAAAAGGTATCGTATTACCCAGCAGCTGGGTTGTGGAGGTCAGATAGGCAGTCGCTTCATGTAAAATACTGGTATTCGGCTGCATCCGGTTAGGCTGGAAGCCGACGCCAAAATAGTGAGGAAAAGGCTAGGCAGATGAAGAAGCTGACGACGACGACAAAAAAAAAATTACAGTCACATTATGGACGTTCGAAACTCAAAATCCGTGAAAACTGGACAAAAAACAAATGAAAAACGAGACATTCTTCAAAAAGTCTTACAACATTGCAACGACCATCTATAATCTACAAAAACCGGGTATGCCGCCATCATAAAATAAGTTTCCCATATCTGAGCCGGCCATTCACAAATCCATTTCTTTTTTTTTCCCGCGTAAAGTAGGTTCAAAGCCCGGGAAAGTGACGGATGCTTTCACGCCTTATCCGCTCTTGAATGAAACCTTTTTACTCAAATCCAACTATTTCAGTCCCACGATTATTATTTTATGGTAAATTATGAGACAATCAATAAAACGTTTATAGGAAAATAATGCGAGACAATGGAATGAATTTTGCCCTTGAATCAGTTCAGGTTTGAAGGTCATTGATTGGTATTAAATATTTATTGATATTTTTCAACTAGTTTGATTCAAACTGCTTTGTGTATCTAACAAAAAGTGAAGTTTATTTTGGCATATAGACCTATTTCATGGAAAAATTGTAGATTTGATAACTTAAATAGTACTTAACGTAACAATTAACGTACCAATCCATAGACATTCTGTTGTTTTTGTGAATATATTTATACTTAATTTGAATTCCATACTTTTATATGCTACTTGTACCTATTGGATTTGCTCAGACGGTTTATAAAGCGATTCCCAATGATAATTAAAAGGCTCTATGTTACCTCTATGAATATTCCATAATTACAGCAGTGGTGACCGAATAGAAATGGCCGCGGCGTACGAGTCATAGGTTCGAACCCAAACAGGCACTTTACTTTGAGTAAATTATTTCATCACCACTGCTCTCAAAACGGTGAAGGAAAACATTGTGAGGAAACCGGCATGTCCTAGAACAAAACGAAGACACGTGACATCTAACAACCCGCACTGGGCCCGCTCCCTCTCACAGAGATGAGACCTGTGTCCCAGTAGTGGGAACATTATAGGCTGATTAAGCACTGCGTAAAGTAAATAAAAGCACTAGGCAAGTCCTATTTAATTCAATGATCTTTTCAAAAGATGTTATCTTTAGAACAAATCGCAAAGTAACTACCCACTTACGTTCTAAATAAATGTTTATTTCATTCCGTAAACACTGAAACGCGAACTGCTAATTAACTTCGAACCAAATGTATATTAATATGACTTTAATATAAATATCATGAACTTGGTTAATAAAAACACTTTGAATTAATGTTTTGATTATGAATTTAATTGTTGAATTTAATGACCTCACCCGAATTGTGTAACGCAAGTTTTGTTGAACCGTCAAAATGTATTGCCATTGTAAGTGTGTTTACGAACCCGTCAAAAAGGTATGAGGTTGCAGGTTCAAAACCTGTCATAAACTAGCGGGGTAGGTAATTGCGTAATACACATTTTGACATTTCAACAACATTCATTGCTTTATTTACGTTGTTGAGCAGACAAATTTTTCAAACCTAAAAAGCAATGGATTAGTAATATTCGTCAAAATGATACAGATAGTGAGTAATAGTGTGTTACACAGTTATGGTGCAGTATGCCTTTCTGAAAATTCTACGATATTTGTAAATTAGTCATCGTCACCATTGATTCACGGTGAAGGAAAACCTCTTAAGGAAAGGTGACATCGTCAACACGTTGAAAGTTGCAGTGAGCAAGCGTGATGATGAATGGTCATTCTCCGTATGAGACGAGGTCAAAGCTCTCGCTAGTAAACTAAGTAATGTAATTCATAGCAAATTCCTAAATCCATACTAATATTATAAATTCGAAAGTAACTCTGTCTGTCTGTCTGTCTGTATGTTACCTTTTCACGCCTAAACCACTGAACGGATTTCGATAAAATTTGGCAGAGAGATAGATTGTATCCCGGGGATGGACATAGGATAGTTTTTATTGACATACCTCGCAGGCGAAGCCGTGGGCGGAAGCTAGTTCTTCATAAGGCAGGCCAAGTTGCATATTCGAGTACCTACCCTATCGTGTAACCCTACGTATCATTCATAATTTGAATCATTTTGAAAGATATTGCTCATCCATTGCTTTATATAACCGAAAAATGTGTCTGCTCAACAACGTAAATAACGGAAAGAATGTTGTTGAACTGTCAAAAGCCATTGCTACTGATAGTCATCATCTTCATAGCTTTTGCCAACTATGTTGGGATCTGCTTCCAGTCTAACCGGAGGCAGCTAAATACCAGTATTTTGCATGGAGCGACTGCCTATCTGACCTCTACAACCCAGTTACTGTATAATACGATAACCCTTGGTAAGACAGGTTGTCAGATTTTCGGGCTTCTGACGACCCGTAACGACTGTCAAAGATCCACGAATGACAGCCGGGACCAACGGCTTAACTTGCTTTCTGAGGCACGAAGGAGTCTTGGTATGTAAAGATTGTCACCCATACACGGAACAACCGGGGCAAGCGTAGCTTAACCTGATCGATCGACCCATGCGTCTGTTATTACCAAGCTACAAGCCTCTACATTGCTACTGATAGTACGTTTCACAATTGCCCTTCTGGATTCTGCAAAAGGCAGACAGGCATGGTGATGTACACACGCCAGTACATCAAGCTACTACAATCTGTCAAATGTCTTTAATAAATTTTCAACTTTATCGATGAAGTATAAGGTTCAAGGTTGTTTGGGAAAATTTGACAGTTTCGGGTAGCTTGATGTGCTGGCGTCTGTACTTACATACAGGCAACAAGAACACCAGTGTAACCACATTTTCCCTGATGCAAACCTTTTTTGATTTAACAAGAATGATATTTATTCAGAATTTGTGTGCTGCTATTGTCAATTTGATATGGCATAGATAAGTACCTAAAAGCCATAATAAAGACTGAAAACGAAAACGAAACGTGTTCTTTTTTAAAAAAATGCAAGCCATTCTTTTTAACGTTTCGATTAGATAAAGGGTCGTTTCCGCTAAAAACTAAGTAGGTATAAAATAATGAGTTAAAAAAAATTTAAGACTGAAAGTTTTATTTGAAAGACTCAGGTTTTACTTATAATAAATTATCATATGAGCTAGTACCTAGCAATTAATTATTTATAATGTATCGATAATACCCTATAAGCAGATAGGTACTCTTCTAAGTAAGATTTACTTTTAATTAGGTATTGATAATTCGCGGAAAATCTTTTATATCGACGGATTATTAATCTAATGATTGATGACACCTAATGGAATAAGGTGGCTTATTAGTCGATTCGCACGAATTTACTCACCCGAAACGGGCGAATCGTCACTTTTAATTGTTATTGGTTTTTTCGATAGGCGACTCGTACGAATTAAACTAATTTGTGGGCGAGTCGACAATTAAAGATAAATATGTAAGTACCTATTAGGCAATTGGTATCTACATTTTGAATGTTATGCAATAAAGTACTTATAGGAAAAAAGGACACTAGCGCACAGAAGTGTTATCGAGTTAAATACAAACGTGTACTTTTTTTTCTAACTTCATTCAATAAGGATTTTTTTTATTACAATGACGGAACCTTGAGCGCCACCGCAGCTGCAGTCAGTCAGAAATCATACAAATGATAATTATCTTCTATACAATGCTCATTTTACGGGTACCTACCTAACATAACACAGGTACATCTATGCATATAGGAAGGACACTGAAACAATAGGTTAGACGGGCATTGTCTCCCAAACTTTACCTGACGGTGACGCCGCCCCACACCTATGTTTTTGTACGTGGGTATTATTATATTTTAGCCATGGTTTGATACATACTAAGTATCTTTGCTATCAAGAGCACATAGTGAGCAAGAGTGCCTTTACATTTAATTTAATTATATAATTATACAAAGTATTGTAAAACATTTTAAAAGAGTAACGATGGAGTTTCTTGCCCATTCTTCTCCATACGAAAACTAGCTTTTGGAAGGGGCGACTAGAATCAATGCTATTTTATTGTAATTTTTGACGTTCAAAAGTGCCTTTTATGTGCCTATTTGAAATAAAGGCTTTGACTTTGAGCAGTGGTGGCCCAGTGGAAACGGCCGCGACTTCGAACCCAGACAAGCGCTTTACCTACTTTGTGTAAATTATTTCATCACCACTGCTCTCAAAACCGCGAAGGAAAACATCGCGAGGGAACTGGTACGTCCTAGAAACAAAAAAAATCGTAGACATGTGACATAGCTACCAACCCGTACTTGGCCCGCGTGGTGGATTACGGCCCACTCGCCGAGAGACCAGAAATAGTAAAAAAAAAGAAAGAGCCATAATCTACAAGTTCCATTAGCAGTAACAGGAGGCCTACCATGATCTATTTAAAAACGATTCAAAAGCAAGACATTTCAGTTTTCGCTCACAGTCGTTCCATTACGTTCAATACGCTCAGCGGCATTTGGATCGTTGAAAGTGAATGAGCGTTAAGAGCTCGTGGTAGGTAACCAGATGGCACGGCCTAAATTGAATCGTTAAACTGACGTCATGGTACGAATTAGAAGAACAGTTCAGTTTAGGTCCTAAAGTGGATCGCGTTAGAGCTCATGGTGGGTATGCAGATCGCTGACAAGTGACCATGCTACATAAAGTATGTTGCAAAAACGTTTTCATTTTTCCTAGTAGGTACTGCGCTGTCTGCTACACGTTACTCCAGCTCCATTCATAAAATGAGATTATTTTTAAACCCCTAAATTACTCTTAAACCGACTAACATGAAAAAGAATAAAGATTTGAAAGTAATATTTTTTTAAGTTGAAAAAAATTAAAAATAATACTTTTGTAACTAGCCAGTAACCGTCCTATACCTACACACCAGATTAATTAGCATAAATCTTGACGTTCTTGGCATTGCTTGAAAAGACAAAATATCACCACGTGTCATACATATTTATTATTACAATGGACTTAAACATAACAGGCGGGCGAATGTACTGTTACTAAGTTATACACCACTGCCTAACCCTTCGAGCTATAAAGGCGAGATGTTATGTGCCCATGTGTCATATTGGGTACCCCGTGCCGAGCAAAGTGTTTTTGGGTTTTTCCTTTGAGAATTCTCAGTAGCAACACACGGGCAGAGCTTGATTTGTGGCCGGTTATGGCAATCATTGTCTTGCTTCCTTTATCATTTATCTATAGGATTTTTAACAAAACTGGCTAAATGTGGGTGTATGTTGCACCCACATTATAGGAACTGATGGGCGCTAGTGTGATGGCACCAAACATGTAGCCGAATGATTGCCATCCACACGCTAAGAAGAAAAAACGGTCAAGTGCGAGTCGGACTCGCGCACCGAGAGCTCCGTACAAATTTGTAGGTACCTATTTTTTTTTTGTAATATGTTTACAAATTTACTGTTTCGAATTTTTTCCTTCACTTGTGCTACATAGCATTGCTTCCTGTAAAATTTCATGATTCCAGGTCAATGGGAAGTACCTACCATATAGGTTTTGATTGCGGAACATAATAAACGCCCGTATCTTCTGATTAAATTAACTTAGATATTTGATTTTTTCACTCCTTCAAAGGATTGCAGCCCTGAGTATTAGATATTAATTTCAAATTGGATAACTCCACGCCTTCCTGAGAAAAAGGGTATTGACTGACGGACAGACAGACGGACAACGAAGTGATCTTATAAGTGTCTAAACACACTATGCCGAAGGTACGCGACCGAAGTTCGGTATGATTACGCCTGCAATGCTATTTGAATTACTGACGACACATTATGCCGAAATTACGTTGCATTTTATAATAATAAATAATAAAATACTTTATTGCTCAAAACATTACAGAGATTTTACATTGGCCCCAAACTAGGCAAGCCTGTATCTTGGGCACCAATATGGAGGGTTTACCATTTAAACATTTATTTTAAAAACATGTTCGGTAATAAAAGTAAAATAATGTTTGCTTCAAATTACAAAAAACTTAATAAAATCTGAGAATCATAATTAAAATTAAAGAAAACATAACATAAAATCGAGAATTGAAAGAAAATAATAATAAAACTACAAAAAGAAAAACGCTATTATTATGTTAATGAATGTGTGTGTGTTGTAAATGTACATGAGTGTGTGGGATCATGTGTTGTGAGTGAGTGTGGGTGTGTGTGATGATGAGTTTGAGAGTGTTTAAGCGTGAGTAAGAGTATGTGTATGTGTGAGACAAACGAAGGAATTGTATGTGTGAAAAACTATTTAACCACTGTAATAACCTTTTCTGCTTCGTCATATGACAGGTTTAGTAACCAGGATAATTTTATATAGCTTTGCAGGCGTAATCATGCTACAGTGTGATTCTGTAACCATCTCACCGTGAAAACTTAGGTGAAGTGAACGTGGAGTGAGCTGTCATTAGTGTCAATCCTTATAGCATCAAATGGAATGACAGCTCACTCCACGCAAGTTTTCACTGTGAGATTTTTACAGAATCGACATGCTGAACTTCGGTCGCGTACCTTCGGCATAGTGTGTTTAGACACAAGGGTTCCGCTTTTCCCTTTGTGGTACGGAACCCTATAAAGATAGGTGCATCTCTGCCTAAACCTTCAGTGAATACAGATGCGATGTTATGTTGTCATAGTTCATGAGATTTACAACAAATACTCAATAAAAAATATATAATATAATGTTAGTTACAGCTGTTGCTGGTGCTACAAACAAAGTGGTCAAAATTAAAAAAAACACACACACACACAAAAGTACCTACAACATTAAAAGTTGCATGTGGTTTTTTTAGTATAAAATTCTCAATAAATACCGAGTTCAAAAACAAATAATTTGGTGTGAAACAATTTTTTAAGCCGCGTGGTATTTTTTTTTCATAAAAAGAATACCTAGGCAAGTAACAAAAATAAAACGCACAGCTTACAATTTTACAACCTGCCAGTAACGGTCACTATACATTGTCAGGTATTTTTTTTTATCTCAAGGGTCCCATTCATGATTCATCAGGTATTGGGCAAAAATGTTTGTTTACAAAAATCATGCGAAGACGGTGTGATAATTACCTTCTAAGTTCCCGAATATTAGTCTGCATGGAACTTTCTGTAGCTCAAAATGTCAATTTGAAATGATTTTTCCTCAAAGAAATGTTGGAATCTCAAGGTAACACAAAAAAAACTCACGAAATCTCACAAAATAATGAAGAAAAAACTTTACAAAACAGTAAAATAACAAATATTGTAAAGCAAAAATAATATTCAAATTACTTACATTACAATACATTTATATATCCCAATTAGGTACTTCTTCAGATTAAATCTCGGTAATAATATATTTATTCGAGATTTGTGTAGTATTGCCATCCGTCCGCGTTATCTCGGACATGTCCTAATTTTCGCTCGACCTCGGCTTGACTAGGGGCGCGCGACAACACCGCATTTCGGATGCAAAAAAGTTACGATCTAAAATTTTACATCTAAATAACGAAGACACCCGAACAGCCAGCACCTAACTGCTATCTCAGCGTAACATTTTGGCGTACTTTTAAAAGTTGCTGAAAAACTTACAAGTAAAATTTTCTTCGTAGAACTTCAGAGCCGACAGATAAATAGAGTGTAGGTATCCGAAAAGTATATATTGTGAAGGAGGCGTCACATGTGTGTAGGTATTCGAGTAATGTGACACATGTGTGGTGGCGGAGCGGGCGCGCGGGGGGAGGCGTGCTCGCATCGCACGTACGTGTGTGTGTGCCGGGGCGGGGCCGGGCCCGCCCCACACCGGCGCGGGCGGCCAGTGCCCGCCGACCGCACGCCGAGCCGATATTCGGCATTCGCGCGACACCGCCGCACCGCGCGCTCGTCTCCTCAGTTCACTTCGCGTTTGCGAGCCACCCGCGACACACGTACGTGCCGTCCTCGCTCCCGTCACCACCCTCGACGACAGCGCGCAGCCACAGCGACGCTAACTGTGTAGTGCTACCAAACTTTTCGGTGACTCAGTGCTTACGGACAAAACTGTTGTTAAAAAAAAATCTGTGTGAACTCAAACGGAATAGTGCAATGCGAAGATTGCGGTCCGGCGGGAAGGCGATTCTTTGAGCGACGAAAGGGTTGGGGAGTGCGGGGTGCGAAGCGGGCGGAGGGCGGCGCGAAGGCGCGCACGCGCCCGCTGCTGAACCGCGCCGCGGCTGCAACACACGCGTTGACACCGGCGCGCGCGATGGACGACAAGACAACCGCCGTCGGCGGCGAAGAACATTACAGTCTGCGCTGGAACAATCACCAGGCGCACCTGCTCCGGTCCTTCGAAGCGCTGCTGCATGCTGAGACCCTAGTGGATGTGACGCTGGTGTGCGCCGAGCGCCGTGTACGCGCTCACAAGGTGCTGCTGGGCGCTTGCAGTCCACTGTTTCGCCGGATATTTAGCGAGAATCCGTGCAAACACCCAGTGATCGTGTTGAAGGACTTCCAAGGATGGGAGGTGCAAGCAGTTGTAGACTTTATGTATCGTGGAGAGGTGTCTGTGGCGCAGGAGCAGCTCGGAACTGTGATCCGCGCTGGAGAGTCGCTTCAGGTTCGGGGCCTAGCTGATCAGGACCGTGAGGAGCATGCGAGGTCTCCGCCTCCGACGCCATTGGCGCGGAGCCCGGTGCAGACGACACCGCCGGCGCCCTCACCACCAGTGAGCCCAGCGAGTCCACAGCCGCGACGAAAGCAGGCCCGGCCTCGTCGTCGCTCAGGAGAATCTGATACGCCAGAGAACTTGTCGATGCGCCGTTCTCCGAGTGGAGGCCTGAAGGCAGTGCGTCTGTCGAGGCCACGCTCACCACCGAAGCAAGAGCAGGAAGAGCCAGAGGCCGAGGTGCCGCCGCCACCACGAATGTTCGCGCCGCACCAGGACATGTTCCCACCAGTACCAGCCGCCGTCTCCGCGATGTCATTAACACCACCGCACAGTAAGTACACAATGATAATTATTTTATTTTGTATCCGAAATATTCAACAATATTTTTCTAAGTTACAATACTAGGAACCACTGCGAATTTTACCAAGACTTTAAAAACAAATATTTAAAAGTTATTATTTTCGGATTAGGGCGACAATATTTTTAGAATTTAAAAAGATATTTTAGCAGTGAATAATTTTATTTATTCAAACATATTTAATTACTTTAAAATGCATGTTAACAAGTGGGTAGCTGCACAAAATCATCGTGTATGTCAAAAAACAAAGGTCGATCATACCAATGCCGTCATGGACGAACAGTTACTAAGTAAACAAATAATTAGTGGTAAAAACTGACCTCGATCACTCATTGCCAACATCTCCAAAACCAAACTGAAGATATTTTTTGCCCACAACGTATTTGCACCATGTTATAATCAAGTAGGTATATGCAATCGACCTCAAAAGTGTTTACTAAAAAGACTTGATGATATTATCAATAAATTATCATACAAGTTCAGATCTGAAGTGGTTCCCAATAATATTCTTGTAATATTTTCTAATTAGAATCTAAAGAGATGTGATCTATGAAACGAACGCTTATTCGGAGCAGTCGATGTGAATAAATCTCAGTCTAATTAAACTCGAGTCATCAAAGGATCTGTTATCGTTGAAGGCTTATCGATTTTATAAATCGCATACAGGTTACCGGTGATTCGATTAGCGACCGATACCGAGTGTTAACCGGAACGGTTCACAGATAAATTAAGATCACCTATTCATACGTCGGGTGCATTATCTCTAAGATCGCGTAAAAGGTTTTAACTTTATAAAGTCCATTAAGTGAGCATGTCGCAAACATTCGCTGTAAAATATAATTATAAATGGACGCTGGTGCTCGATTCTCCAGCTATGATCGTGTATGGTACCTATAAAGGTGTGTCAGTGTAAATTTTACACCTCAATAATTATTGCTTGTGGGTCTCCTTATGTGTATAAAAGAGGAAGCAATTCCAGCAGTCATCATGTTTTACGAGCCCTTTTCGATTTCTTAACTTGTTTATGGTGGAAATTCTCTGATTGTCATAATCTAATTTAGGAATCGTATTTTAATCCCATCAGATCATTTCTGTTTATTGTTGTTATAGATTTTATAGTCTGCTATATAAATATTGAAGGTTGGGTTTACTGAACGCTGAGTTGAAAAGATTTTGATGATTTATGTTATCTGAAAACACAGGGCACTTCTCGAAATGCTAACTGAGAAATATTTTGAGAGCGGCCTAACTTTATTCTCGGCGTAGAGACATTAATTTGGTCAATTAAAGTTGAGTGCCCAATCTATTTGAAGGCACACTCATAAATTACAGTTCTAATATATTTTACACAACGGACCGTAGAGGCTCAGGTTGAAATTAGTCCAAGGAGTGGTTTTATACGTCAATTTTGTTTTATTGTTTCCTCAGTTTCGCGTATGTGCCGAGTGCTTGATTGCGCCATAATAGTCGTAGGTTGTAATGAAGGGGTGCACGCACTCGGCTCTCGCCGCTGACGTGCGTGGGGATACTAAACGCAAGGGGAGTTTGAGTTTGAACGTTTCCGCACTTGTCATTCCGTTTCGAAAATCAAATTTAAAATTGCCCCAACTTAAAATGTTTATTCGTGTTTACATTTTTCGTATCTGGCAATTCAAACCAATGCTTTTTCGTTTTGTTGCTTCGTTTTTTATTGACCAGCCGAATTTGGCGAAGAAAGGTTTTTTTGTTCGGGTAATTTTTAAGTGGACAGCTTCTGTGGCGGTTTATTGCAGATGTACATTTTATTGTACCCATCTCCGTGTGTGATGAGGTTGATTACAGTTAATGGTGGTGCGTAAATGTAATGAGGGGTTGGCAGGACTGCTGGCAATCACGGAGCGTCGGCGAGCCTTCCTGATTGGACTCGAGCAAATCCAAATTTTCTGGCTTATTCTTTCATTATCGTTTTACTGCTATATGATTTGAAGTGATATAATATTCCATTTCTAAAAAATATCGTGAAGCTAATGTGACAAGAACCCTTTTTATCTCGTGCAATGTTTATTTGTAAAATAAGGTTTCGAATAAGACTTTTTTACGCCTTAAGGTTTGGTACGTCTAATAGGTATCTACTGGGAATAGGTAAGTTTTTAAGATACAAAAAAAGGCTTTTACCCTATTTTCCAAATCGTTGTAGGTATCTAAATAAAACAGTAATGCTTTTAAAGCCCTAGCGAGTTGAATAAACAGACATTCAGGCTGAAAGTTGTCATTAAATTTAATAACCTCGTCAACTTTTTGGCCTACTTATAATGTGGAAAGTCATGAGTGTTTTTGTTACCATTGGAATTCTGTTTTCAACAAAAGAAGAGATCAACTTTAATAACGCGAAGACGCAGGAAAATATTATCTAGTAGGAGAACGTGCCTATCACATGGACACATAAGAGTAGGTACATTTAAAATTATTGTCTTCCATTGTTTTCAAGGTACTCACTAACTGAACCGGTTTGAAAATGTCTCACTTACTTGATTTTAACACGCCAACCCAATAGCTATTTCATAAATAAAATATAAAATAAATGAATATAAAAAAAACCTATAAAGTTGATAAAAGAACTGAAGAACTTTTCCAACAAAAAAAAAAACAAGAAAAATCGGATGAGTAGTTTTTGGCCCTACGGTGGAACATACGTAAATACAAGCATACATAGACTGCTAAAAACATAACCCTGCCTATTCGCTTCGCTTGTAGTCGATTAAAAAGACTAATTTATTACTCATATTTTCTCATATCAAAGATTCATCATGTAGGTTGACTAAGATCCATCATGGGTCTGGCTTATGGGTATTTTGACAAAAAAAAAATCTCACTAGATCCATTATGGATCTGGCCAATGATCTTCTGAGAAAAAAAATCTCAGTAGATCCACATCTTCAAAACAGGATCCAATGAGAAAACAATTGTAACTAGATCCATCGTGGATCTGGCCAATGGATCTTTTGAGATTGAACGAAATTCCCTAGTGACATGAAAAGTCAATGACAAAATATCTTTCACAGTATCAATTTTTCCTTCAAATATCCACATTGATTACTAATATTTACCACCTGACACGCGAGGTTTTACATCAGGTACACGACCTTCAAGGGTGGCAAAAAAAAGAGAGAAAAAACTGCGCAGGCGACGACATTGGCACGAAGCGCTAGATACCGAGCGCACACGCAAGGGCGAGTACGGTCACTATGCGTCACTGTGGTACGGGACAATCTGTTTGTGTCATTTTTACTTAGGTGGTACTTGTCAATCACACTGAGTAATAAGTATAACGTTGCCAAGTTGGCGGTTTTTGTCGTAAAATGTTGCATGAAAGGGTTATTCGGTCCGTTGACCTTAACGCGTAGGGCTGATCCAGTTTGGAGATTAACTTTCCGCGCAATTCAAGTTCAATTGAACAGATAGCTGGTATAAGTCTTCAAGTAAATGAAAGATCAGTTATAACTAATACAAGCTCTGGAGTATAAATGTAAGACATCATTATTACTTATTCCACTAGTTTAAAACTACGACATAACACCTATTCCCCGAAGGGTTAGGATCCATAGTGCACCCAAATCTCGCCAGTTACATTTAAGTCTCATGTAATCTGGGGCGAGCCTACATTGCCATCAACCAGGCACAAATCCAGACTCCGGGCTGCTATTGAGAAATTCCTGACGTCATATAGCTTTGTTGATATTTCCTCAATAAGAGAAAGTTAGTATAAGTTCAGCATAAATGAAGCTGAACTTGTGACGTCATAATTTATGAGCATATATAAAATACGTAATACTGACAATCGTATGCGCGTCCTAAACATTACACGGTCATTAGTGAGAATTACTGTCAGTTTCTAATTAGTCATCCTGTCTATTCCAGCAATTAAATTATTATGTTTCAATAAATTACTATTGACACACTGTAGGATGTACACAAATTAGTTAGTAATTATAATTTGAATACCTAAACGACCTATCTCATTAATGAATGCTGTCAATCAAAAACATTGTTACTCGAAATTCAAAACACAAACTCGAAGTATTTATTTCAATTAAAACATTTACAGGCACACTTTTGAATATTGTCAAAGAAGTCGGTCATTTAGAAAGATTAAGCTAGTTGCCTATTCCAAAGCGTAGTAGGTTCCCATAGAAAAGAACAAGAAACTCCATGGACAAAAACATTAGTACAATTCAAATTAAGTATCTATCAATTTTATTATTTAATAGCAGCGCCCCGCGGTTTCACCCGTATAAGTGTCAATCCCATAGGAATATCGGGATAAAAAGTATCCTATGTGTTATTCTGATGTAACATAAGCTACATTACTGTAAAGTTTCATCAAAATCCGTTCAGTAGTTTTTGCGTGAAAGAGTAACAAACATCCATCTGGATGGATGGATCCTCACAAACTTTCGCAATTATAATATTAGGAGGATTACTATATTACTGTTCCTTCTTTGAATGGATACCTATAGGCTTACACCGCCCGCCGGTTGATATAAATGTAAACATTCGCAAAAAAAAAATGCATCGTGTGTGACGAAAAATCGGAAACGCTGAAAAGAACTTTGAAAATCCTTTAATAAAAATTTTTTGACAATGAATTATGATTTTAAGATATGAAAAAAAAACAAATTTCAACTTTTAAAAAGTAAACATAATCGCTTTAAGAAAGAAAGATTCGATTTGTCCTGTTTAAAACCAAAAGGTTGTGCAACCTACAAAGGATGACAGCGCGGCCTGCGCTCGCGCATTTACATTCAATCGACACCGCGTCTGCCCGGTGACCTACTTGTACATTAAGTTTCAGGGTAAATGAAGTTTAATGTAAAAACCATAAAAATAGTTTTTCTTGAAAATGGAAGGCCATTTGTTATTATTGTTACCTACTTAGGTATCAAAGGAAGATTACGACTGTACGGCGACGACAGTGTTTTTTTTTCTTCTAACTTATTTTTTTTTTATTTTAGACACGCGATAAAAATAAATAACAGAGACCACTCTCACTGCATAGAAATATGCAGTTTGGCTCGCGCCCTAACTTCCCACAAATCTAACAAAAAAACACCATAAAAATAACATAAGGGCCATACTAAACATATTATCTACATGTTTTTTTTAAAATACACTTTAACACACAAGAGATTCTATTTATTATTATTATAAGCCTGTTATGTCCCACTGCAGGGCAAAGACCTCCCTTCCGTTCTATACAACTGTTTAAAAAAAATCGGGCTTTACAAAAATAATGCCAGCAAAAAGACTAAGATCAAAACTCGATCATTGCCCGAGGGGTGCCTTAGACAGCAAGTCTGACAGACTGTCTGGGTACAGCACCTGCCTGTCTGCTAGTCTGTTACTGACCTAACACAACTAAATAACCAAAATAAAAACCTGTTTTCTAATAAAAAGACGCGAAACTTTGTTAAGTAAAGACGAAATATTTTCAGTTTTGTTATTTTTTTCTTACGGGATCTAGTTACTTTAAAAACTAGCAGTTTTACTAAATGAATACATAGGATAGGTATTCTAAAAAAAAATAGAATAATAAAAACACACTTAATTACAATACAATACATACTTTGTTTTTTACACAAACTTTTAAATATAAATAAGTTGTTTAAAAACAGTAAAAAAAATATCGTCCTATGAAAAATACTTGCAACTTTGCAAACATTCAGGATTTTATTTTAACATCGTACCAAATATGAAACGGTTAGAAAGGGGGCGAGTTGACGACTAATAGAGAAGTGTGGAAAAAAAAAAGACATGAGCCGACCCCAAATAAATTGGGATAAGAGCAGGACAATGATGATGATCAACGATGAAACTTGACTAAATTCGTCTACAACCTGTATAATACCAAACCAAATAAATTAATTTAAAAAGTATATAGACCAATTAAAAAAGCAAACTCTAAAACCAACATCCGCGTCAATTCCCATCAAAATAATGTTAAAGAACTCCCATAAAAACTAGGCTATAAAAACTAGTAATAAAACGGACACACATTACTAATTCTTCAATTATAATCACGTAACATATCTGCGTGTCGCGAGCGCATGCAATTAACATTCTAATCAAGCATTGTATTACTTGAGCTGAGCAAGCAAAAAAAAGGCAAAAGTGTACGTGGATTGTGTGCAAGGGTTTCGTATGTTAGTTTAATATTTTTTTCACCCGCACTGGAGGTCCATATTTTTATATCGTTTAAGATTTTCTAATTGTTAACAAAATACCGAAAGCAATAAGGTGGTAAAGAAACAACGTCTAGCCTTGTATTCATGAAACTGTAGACAGAAGTATATCGTGGTAAACCCACGAAGTCCCAGACAATAGGAGCCTAGTGTTGTCAACCGAGCACTCACTGACACACTCAGATCAGCTACTGAGAATTTGCCATTAAAAAAACCCTATAACTTTGCCTTGCCTAGGCCCCCTTCTAACCTGCGGGGTAATTGCGTCACACACTAACAGTAGCAATCGGTTTCAATTTGACAGTTCAACAGCATACATTGCGTTATTAACGTTGTTGAGCAGAAAAATTTTTTGAACATATGAAGCATTAGATTATCAATATCCTTCAAAATGATTCAGATTGTGATTGATAGTGTGTTACGCGATTAGGTTGCAGGACCCCATGCTCAACAACTAAACCAACGAGACAATAGTGAAAGGAAACTGATTATTATTAAACCTTTTGATGCGGAACTCTAAAAGTGATGTAAACTTTTTGCAGTGCGGCGCCTTCGTTGTGCTTCGTGTTGATACACGTGTTTAATTAATACCTACTTGACGATATGTAGAACATACAAGCTACTGTAGGTCGAACAAATAAATTGAATTCACCAGATGGTTCGATTGAAAAAATCATTGCACTATGGTATTTCTTTTGGACAGAATCAATTTTGATCTAGTATAAAAATAAAACAAAGTCGGGTTAGTTACGCCATTTATAACTCAAGAACGGGTGGAGCGATTTTTGACGTTTTATTTGTTGGATTTGTCTCCGCCCCGAATAGCAGAATAACTATTAAAATATGGGAAAATAATAATGAAAATAATTCATTTTCTCATGACTACTGAGGCGGTACGAAGTTCGAAAACCAACAACAAATTTCACCTAAAAATATAACCTACAAGCACAAAAATACAATCTAACAATAATTTACAAGTACATATCTATCAGGCACAATTTATTCAGCAAGTGACCACGTCGTGAAAGGTGAGAGTTGTCGCAAACGACACATGGCCACACGACCGACTTGAATAAGTGATATCGCGAATTTCAATTCGCGTTTACATGTAAAGGCTGTTTTACTAGCGCGCTCTAGTTTCGAGAAAAATAGGTGCACTAGAATAGAGTATAACTGTAAAATATTTAAAGATACTTCAAGAGATAAGGCTGCATTATTACAATATAGTAGTAATAGGTTTGGAAAGTGTTTTTTATCAGTACTAATAATAAACCTAAAGAGTTTGTTTTTTATTTGTTTAAACGCGCTATTTTGTGGATCTACCGGTCAGATTTGATTATTATTTTTGCATTTGATAGCCCAATTCTGGAAGGCTATAGGCTAATTAACAATAATACAGTAATACAATAAAACAGTAATACAAAGGTGGTTAATAAATAGCTAACTTTAAAATATCAAAAACCATACAAAAGCAAAACAGTTCAAACCAACAACCATATAAACAGTTACACTTATGTTACCTTAGGTTTCCTACATTCTTAGTTCTTCGTAGCTTAGCTACGTTAACAAGTGCATAGCAACCGCACTATATCACAACGAATTTAATACCAAAGATAATGTGCACCGGACACATAATTACAAACTTAATATATTAGCAATAAAACCGATTAAAAGCCCATGCGGACCAGATTAAAATTTTATGTATCAATTAAAAGGATATAGTCATTCCCTTATTAATTGATAATCATGAACAGTTAAGTGAGTAAATCTAAAAATGGTAAACAGGTGAAGATATTACGGATTTGAAGTTGTGTAGGAGAACTAAAGAAACGAAGGATGGGTTGTGTTAAAGGTACAGCTAGAAAGGGGGTGAATACTGCGATGAGGGCTTATAGATGCGTCGATTCCAAAAAATTTAATAAAAGAAGATGATAATGATGCTAAGGAAGGTAGAACTAAAACAGACGTAAATACTAGAGATAAACAAAGATTAATGTAAACGGTAAAAGGAAATAGAAACAGTAAAATCAAAATAGACATAGTTTTAATTACATTACACTATTAATTCCTTTTTAATTTACTGAACGTTAAAAAGTTATTAATAGTGTTAATGCTAATGAAGAGAAGACTGGCTATCAAAATCAAAATAAAAAAACTAATTTTGATTCTGAATGATGACTTTTGATAATTCATAAAAAATGGCGCCAAAGCATATTCATGTATACCAAGTTAATACGCATTTGTGTAAAATTAATACGATTTTTATTGACATCTTCAACGCATTCATTCCAAGCATTCGACTCAAATGAATGTATGATATTCACATACATATTAACAACCCATTTACTATTGCACAGGTCTATCGTTAGTCACAAGTAGCGATTAAATCTATCGCATGTTAGAATTCCTTAAACTAATTAGCAGAAGCTAATCAATCGGTTTATAGCGGTCCGTTAAAACTTAAAAGCATAACGCGTAAATCAGTAAGTAATTTTTCGAAACATAACACGAACTGTAGTGGTCTCTTGTTTATGCATATTGTTTTTGTCAGACGCACGAAAATGAGGTATAAATTATAATTTAATTATTCAATGTTTGTGTCCGACTTATGTGGCTACCAGTTGTTCTCAACTTTAATTGGAAACTTTTACTGGGAAACTGAAAAAAATAATTGTAAAATGTGATGTATTTATTTTCTTGGAATAAAAGTCAAATAAAGACTGGTATTAGACAAAAAAATCTATCAGATCATATTAGTAATATGAAGACCAAAGAAAAACCAAAAAATTAATAGTTGACACAATACAAAATGATGACAATCTTTATTATGTAATAGTCTGTACTTAAATTAATGTCTCCTCGATACAAAATATTTAAACAAGGATTTAATGTGCAGTACTTTGATTTTATTATACAATAAATTAAAATTATTATATAATTCCTACGTAGGTACACATTGACGTCAAACACCTATTACGCATCCATACTAATCCATACTAATTATAAATTCGAAAGTAACTCTGTCTGTCTGTCTGTCTGTCTGTCTGTATGTTACCTTTTCACGTCTAAACCACTGAACGGATTTTGATAAAATTTGGCAGAGAGATAGATTGCATCCCGGAGAAGGACATAGGATAGATTTTATCGACATACCACGCGGGCGAAGCCGCCGGTCGGAAGCTAGTAGTACATATAAGCTTAACCACACTACGATTATGTCGACGATTACGTCAAGGCATATGCAAATCATTTATATGAGAAAATATTAATAAAATACAATTAAAGCTAATGACACCTTGCAACCGTTGTAATTATGCCGAACTCGTAAATCCATACTGTTATACCTGTTATTCTCTATAATACATTTTCCCCTTTAGAAGGACTCCTATAGGCCAGAATTTAAACACACTGACAGTTGAAAAATTTAACTATGGAGCTTGGTGTCCCCCAGGGAACTATCCTAGACCCAGTTCGGAAGAAAAGCGATTACCAGTATCGTAAAGATGATACAGAATAAAGACTTGCTTACTATTTTGTTGTGATGTCAGAAACTACATATGAGAGCCAAGTTATACCAACTTAGGATTAGGTACTGGTATTTTTTGCTTTCAAGATTAGAATGAAAGAAAGTTATATCCATTTAATTGCCTAAATCAGACATGAATGTCATGCCTCCTCTGCTCTGATGCAGTTAGGTACGGCTTTCGGGTTCAGCTACTTCAGAAAAGTCGTAACCAAGGGCACTTACTCAAACATTTAAGATTATTGTTTTACGAGTACAATGCTTAATCGTTTCCTGCGCAAAAAGATAATTATAGTTTTTCATTTTCATGATCAGCAATCAATAATTACCGTCATTTGTACTAATGTATTAATAAATATCCTCCTTCGCAGTCGGAAATACGAAAGCTTTTCTTTTTCCTCATTTAAAAATACTTGCCGTGTACGTACGAATGTGGCTCATTAATTCATTAGTACGCACACATACTTCTGTGTAACAAGCATAATTGCCAAAATGATCCTATTGAAATTAAAATCCAGGGTGATGTGACTATATGATTGCAGTATCTTGTGTTTGGGCCAAGAACAATAATTATACTGATGCAAATGCTATTGGCATCATCAGCGAAGAAAGGGAAGGTTTCCTCTTAAGCGTGCACATTCGAATACAAAGAATGGTAACCAATATTCGATTGAGCTAGAAAGAAGCCTTAAAGACAACACGAGTGAAAACAATGACAAAATTACTCATTAAAGTGGCATAAACTTTGAAATACCGTGAGGATTAGATTCCGAACATGCGCGGGCGCCTGCAGTCAATACCGCGTCGTTAGTCACGTGCATTGACAAATACTCGCAGTTAATTGGATGAAAACGCGCACTCGCCGCTGTCCGTGCAGTAAATAACGCGCTTTACGACGACGCACTGTTATCAATAACCCTTGTATTGAAAGCTGTTCCGTTTATATGTTCGCTATTTGATAGGTTCAGTTATATTGGCATATCCGCTTCGTATGTCATTTCTACGGAGTTTCTAGCGAGCTGTGCCGTGTGATTTGTCGGTGCGACTGTACTCGCCCCACCTATTCGTAGAACTTTGGTTAAGGCTGTGGACATAACAACAGTTGTGACACAGTGATATTTTTCAGGAGCAGCCCTCGTCACAGACTTCATTAACAAATCATGAATGGCCAGGAATATGGTATTTTCCTTGTTTCCGCTCGTCTGGCAGTGCAGTCACTGGTGCAGTGACTAACGCCATGACATGGGATGGTACTTACGTCGACTCTAGTACACATAATAGTGCTGCGTCATTCGCTCACCCGATACCGGCTAGGTGACGAGGTTTGTTGTGCGTTTAGCGACCGACGTAAGAGCAACAGCTCGCGTCTTGGCTTTTGGTTGGGAAAACCCCATGCTGAACAATTACCTACGTATTAAGTAACTGTTATGCAGCACATTAAAAACAATCCAACAACTTTAACCTGTAATTATTATTTAGTAAAACAACGTCATTAAGATTAATCAAACGCGTTTAATAATTATTATAGAAATGTAGATAGCTATCTCCGTAAATACGGGAGCATCAAAATTATATGTAAATCATTGCCATTTTAGAACACAGATTTGTTTGTTAGAAAATCTCATAGAGAACTGTTATTCGGGTTCCCATCACGAAACCGGAACTGAAATCACACATTAGATTTAATTTTATACGAATTTAATAACAAGTGAGATGCGCTCTCGTCCATTGTGCTCCGTGACCATGAGAAAAAAAGCATTGCTCGATTTTTTTGTTGCCGATAAAGAGGTGCCGACGTACAATTCGGAGCAAGATTGATGCGCATGCATGATCGTATCTGCCCGCTGTGAGCGCCGCGGTAATAATTAATATTCTATAATCCATTGATCCCCACATTACGCGGCGACTCCTTTCACCGTGCCTCCCTGCATCCCGCGAGGCTCGCTCCACTCGCGGCCTCCACCGGTAGCAATATGTAATCGTCACACATCCGTAATTGATTCTGCCCGTTAAATTCGAAATTTGAATGAGCTCTCGCTGAATGAGAACCGAAATAAGATCACGAGTTTAGTGCGCTCGGAAACGCTGACGAGTCTCGGCGAAGCTCTCGGTGAGCGGCACAATGACCGCGGCGCACACAGCCAGATCTCTCTCTTGATAAACTTATAAAAAACGTAACGAAAAAACTACATGTCATGCATCTACGTGTGCTAGTCAATTTCACAGCGAGCATCATGGGAATCGAGCGACGAATGGACTTTAGAAAGCAATTAAAATCTGTGCCCACGAAAAGGAACGCAACCAAAAAGTGCGATCGACACATGAAATCGGCGAACACGTAGCACAGTGCACGAATCTCTTAGATGTACCTCCACGCTTGAGCACTGCGGTGCACGGACCCAGCCCGGCCTGCTAAATAGTTCTCAGAACTTAATGATTTTGACAAAAACGTACAACGCACACCGGTAACGAGACATAAAGTAGACAAGAAAAAGAAAATCTAAGAATGATCTCGTCTACTTTACACAGCGCAATATGTTATTACTTTAAATAACCGTGCGGCGAATAACTGTTTAACGTTCATTAATGATTTTTACTTGGCTCCACAAGTTTTATTTGGTCCTAAATCAAGGAAAATCCCTCCACAAACAACTGTTCAACATTGTGTACCTTTTAGTTTAGAAAGACGATACAAAGGGGGACTACTTAGAGACCAAAAGTGGACTTTACTTTTTTACAACCACAAAAAGGTCGGTATGAAATCGAAATCAGATTACGGATCCTGCGATTATAAAGTTTCGGCCGCGGACAAAGGAACGGCGACCACAATTTGGTTGCGACCACACGGCCATGCATTATAGAGATACGTTAGTGAACGTACGTGTTACTTCGGACGTGACTTCCGAAATTGAAAACGATGACAAAAAAGCGATTGGAAAACAGTTTCCGCACTGTTTTTGGGGTTCACGCAGTTTCAAAGAGAAACTTTGACCGCAGAAGTTCGTGTGTTGTTGAATATGTTTGTCAAGTCGACATTTATCATGCTGCACATACTTACTCGATGTTGGAATGTTGTTATGAATTAAAGTGCAATAAATCTTGTAGCCGGACATTCTATTCTTTCGCTATTTTTGGCACAATAATGAGAACCTACTGCCAGAGCTTTATTTAGGTCTAAATTAGTTAATTTTATCTATGAATGAATCAGACCCAAACAATTCGTTGCTACAGACCGTCACTCATTAATTAGCATGTTACACAAACACGTGTTTGTCAATACATGTTTGGCATCCAATTAATCTTGTAATGCATTAGTTAAAAACGTTACCAAGAAATAATGGCTGTCATTACATTATTCACAGTAATTTAATTACAAATTACATAGGTTTATTTATCTGCACACGAGTGACTCACTCATGTGAGTAATAATGGCGGCGCAAGCGCCGGTTACCGGTGTTGCCAGACGAAGAGGATTTGCCCATTTTAGGGGACTTTGAATTATTGCTCAGGTGTGTTTGTCGGATAAACGCGAAACGGTGGGATTTTTTGAAAGGGATTACTTGTTGGTGATTATTATGTGTAGGGTAAATGATGGATGGTCTCTGATAAAAAGAACTAGTTTCATTATTTAATTTATTATAGTGGAGAGCAGATAACATTTTATAAATATCATGTGCAATTTATAAGTGCAAAATGAGTAGGTACTAAAATAATTGGTAATGTAATGTATATTTATGTAATTTATGGGTTAAAAAACAAGCAGTTTTAATTTCTTAACTGGCAACACAGGTTGCAACAAATCATTTGCGCGGTCAACCGCACTTGTATATAGCAATTTTGAAATCAATCTAAACTTTTTCTATAACTAAAATATCAATAAACTTTCATTCTATGCATAATATGGTAATTTTCATCGAAAGGAAAGCAAATCGGAGAAATAAAAAAATTGGTAGGTACACATTCATTGATAACTGCAAAAAAAATATTTCTCGTGGTAAGAAAACTTATGAATGAATGATCATGGGTCCTTGGACCGTATTTTTACTTTTTTTTACTTTCAATGTTACTAACTTGTAGATGCTCACCTAATAGTGTGGAAAGCAACTCACTATGTTAAGTGATACCGTAGGAAAAGATCAATAAAAAAGGTCCAACATTCGTTTGCCCACTACATACTATAAATGGACCTAGTATATAGAAATAAAGTGATAATTATCCTAGTTACACAGGTAAACATGGTCATCAGTCAGTCAGACATAAAGTCTTCCCCGTAATAACTTTCCTCATGACGCAAAATGACGCCGCCGTCAATGCAAAAACAAGTGAACATCGAACGCACTACATGCTCAAAACAATAATTAAATACATTTCCCTATACTAAACTTACGTCGGTTGACAAATATCGTTTGGTCTCGTAGTCGCAAGCACGTCACAAGAGCGAATGCTAAGTGGGGATCCCAGGTCGAGCAAAGTGTTATTGAGCTATTCCATTAGGAATCTCAGTAACAGCCCGGTGTTTGAAATTTGATGGTGTGATACTCCCCGTGCCTTCGGAAACTATGTAAAGCCGTTGGTCTGCGCCTGATCTCTCCTCGGTCGTGTCGGGTTGCCGGACTATGAGAGTAAAGGAACAGAGTGTACACCTGTGTTTGCGCACACACTTGTGCACTAGAATATCTCCTGCGTACCTGGCTAATCTCCGGTAAGATTGGCTACCGTGACCGAAATCGGTCAGGAGTATATTATTATTATGAGCAACACATTTGAACACATTCACTCTTTTGTATAACAAGATTCGTTGCGTTACCTACCAACTTAACAAAAGGTACTTAATTTATAATTGCACCTCACTTTCCATTACGCCAACATAATTTATGTAACGTTTGCTTTGTACGAGAAATAATTTGACATTTCATTTATAACGAAAAACACGAACTTGGACGAATTGATAATGGATTGCGGATTATCTAGATCGAATTGTGTGAAGTGTCTAGAATTCTAGATATACACTTTTGTTGTCTAGTTTGGCTACCTAACTATATTAATGTAAGTATAAAAGACATAAAAAAAACTGTATAAGTATGAAAATGCTTGGACGGTAGCCACCAATTTGTTCTAAATAACATAATCAGATGAGTACTCGGATAATTGTCTATGAGTGGTTAAAACTCTTCTCACAAAGGTAAAGTATAGACTATGATCGTCGTAGATTTTCGGCTCGACATTTGTCAAAAATTTAGCCGGGAAAATGACACCCTAATTTTCGCGCCAAGCAGCATTATTTTATGTCTGTAGGCATAGCTTCTAACATCTAACATTAGCTAGGCAATAGGTAAGCTTTGTAAATTGTAAGTATTCATTAATAATATTATGTGTTAATGTTAACTTCGTTTCTTACTGACACAGTCATTGTCATTCTCTTGTCCTAATTTATTTGGAGTCTGCGCATCATGTCTTTTTTTTATACACTGTTAGTCGTCATCGCGGTAATCGCCTCTTTCTAACCATGATATCTTCTTTCACACAGCCACCATCGTTTCTGTGGTCTTCCCCCACTCTTTTGGCCATCCATTCATGGTCAAAACGCTCACTACATTTTTCTTGCTGATTCAGTATTATAAGTAAATCATAATTATTTCATTTTAATTTCCCATAGGTGTTAAATCTTTAATTTTCTTTCCTGTTTTGTCCAACTGCACATCGAACCTGTGCCTCAACTTAATTCTACTAAGTAAACATGCGTCAAAAACTTTGAGTCGATTTGTTTTTGTTTTTCTAATTACTAATTGACGTCTCCGTCTGACGCACAGAAAATCAAGAAGTGATTTCTGCGTAAACTCGCATTCTTTGGATTACTTGTAGCATAACAACATACTGGTTATTTAATTAAACAAATATTTGTTAAACACTGTCGTGTAAATCCTACGCTTCGTTGATTTCGAAAACATGTTCCTTGTGTTCCTCTAATGATTGAAAGTCAATCACGTTTCTAATCTCGGCAATTTTAAACGACTACCCTCAACAGAGTCCAATCATACGATTTTATTGTTGCAGTAGGCTAATTAAACTTCATTCAGTCCACATAACATTGGTCAATTTATTTCCAACCCACCTTCCCACGTTATGAGACAAGACTGCCGTCAACGTACGAGCAAACAAAACATTAATACTGTATTAATTTTCCGTTAATAAACCTAATAGAATGAACGCCGCCAAATACTATTAATAACTAATTCAAAAATGACGTAACAAAAGTAATTTCATATAAATTACAATGAACCTTTTGTTAAGTTCACAGAGAAAGTCGCTAACACTTGATTATAAACCGTATTGATTTTTTATTTACTCGTATCGTTTTAGCCTCTCGGAATCGATTCTCGCGACCGACCGCAATCGTTTTGGATAACATTCCACATGCTAGATTACATACGCAACGGAAACGAGTGACCGCAAAATATATTATGAGAAACTGACTTCAATTTGCAAAGATCAAACAAATAATAATTAACTTATTATATAGTGCAACGTAAACTAGTTATAACAGCTATATTTCAATCTGTGGCAGAAAAATAATGAGTATGGCAGTGAAGGCTGTATGACGAATTACTTTTGCCTATAACAAATAAAATTGTATGATTCATAACCTCAATAAAAAATTAACCCTTCCACTGATTCATTTTGGTATTTCGTACGCAAAGTGCATGGATATTTCTCGGTGACATAGACGTAAGTCGCAAATCTCTTCAAATATGAAATATGGTGGTGGAATCTAGTATATCATAAAGCTGTGCATGAATATAACGCGGAACTTTGAAAGGACTGAAAGTTATAGTGTACTTAAACATAACGTACGGTGAAAGTATTTTAAGATTTAGCTGTTAACCGCATTATTTATTCATGGCTTTGCAGTAAACATAAATCGCATTTTAAACAAGTGCATTTTATAACACTGCAGACTATAAAAACTACTTTAAGTAAATTACAATACTAAACTTCATCTCATGATCTCGTGCACTTTGTGCTGTCTAAGCTGTCTTCCATAGAAGAATTATTATATTAACTGTTATAGATTAGTTAAAAGCTTTATTTGTTTTTAAGGAAACTACTTTATATCTTATAAAGAAACAAGATTATAAAGCTTTTCCACAGTAAGTACCTAAACATTTTTATGTTTCTTGATTTAGGAAGGAAATTGTCGATAATTAGTGATCATTGAACAATCATTTGGAATATTTATTTATAACCAATAATTTCAACGTATATTTTTGCGAACGTACCTGTTCAACATTATTCGATCGAGGTTGTTGTCTATCTCTCTAATTAAGTTGATAAAATTTAACCGTTACAGAAAAACGAGGCAAAGTTTCAACCATAATAATTTCCCTTCGAAATCAATCACATATGTAATTAGATGACTGGGCCAATCTCAAAACAACAATGGCCAATTCCCCGTTCTAGTGTGAATACTGTGTGGTCTACTAATCGAGCATAGAAAAATGAGATGTCTGGTATTAAAGCCTCATCTATGGTACTCCGTGCGCATAGACAATGAGCGACTCATTTTGGAAGCTCGTTCGAAAACAATAGAAAGCGGGCCTGCTACAACTTCACACGGGACGCGCAACCGGTGGAAAGTTAACGAAAATACATTTCAATAGCTAAAAGCAAAATTGGATGAGTGGCCTTACGAAATTATCGCGTTAGCCGTAATTCATTTGTGAGTGAACTCTCCCAGGCCTCGTGTGACCGTGTGTGATCACGCTAATGTGATCTTGTTATAACACCTCTTGCGCTTCGTTTTGAAACCGTTCTGTCATTGTGCAGCATAATTACGATTCACACATGAACGAATATTCCGAAATTTTTTATATAAATGATGTTATGAACTAGTTAATTTTATAACACGAGATTACGTAAAATGACGTTACAAGTAAGCGGCCATTGTTTTATCAGTGATAATCAAACTGTACTCAAGGTCTACCAGTCTTATAAATATTAAGTTGCCTTTATGAGCAATCGCCGGCATTTACACCCCATATTATTTATGTAATGGGGACTTATATTGGACACGCGATCTTCTCGAACAATGCAAGGAGACGATGCCCATCATCAGCGACCTAGACTTCTTTCCACTTTAATTGTTCCTCACATCGATTATAACGTATATTTCACTGAAACAATAGATTAACCCAGTTGCGGCATATTCTATGATAGTTATGGCGTTTCTTGTCCCGCGATATTATTGCTTTCGTATCCTTGGCGTGAGCGGCTATCTATCATGTGATCTATTGTACGTACAGTCGACATCGGTATTAGATTAAAGCGATAATTAATGCTGATTCCATACGACCTAGATTCGGGCCCGCTCGATAAAGTTAATTTACAGTTATAGTTGTAAATCTCGTTGCAAAATAAACGGCGAGCACGCGCGCCTGCCTGACCGTAGACAACACGCGGAGACTCCCACACACACCTCGATAAGTCAGCGCCTCCCCCGCACCGCGCGTGTGTGAACCACACCGCGTGAATGGGACCCTTCACGAACCGTAAACATCACGTCACGTGGCTGCATGAACGTATAACCCGACCCGGACGAAGTACACCTTCGCAGGAAGCCCCTAACGCGCAACAGGGCATTCTCAATCCCGCCGGGATCAGGGAAAATGCACGCATGTGTGACGAGACAGACGAAACAACACACGTGCGTGACCCACGCGCGAGAGAGAGGGTGCGTCAACGGTTGTCTGAATGAACGGGGTGAAATTTGACAAGTTGTGTACACATGGCCGCGAAAGGGTTGAGCCGAGTTGCGAACTAAGTTTGTGAACGCTTTCGATTTCGACGCGTGTTGCATATGGGGCGAACGTCTATCGATCGTAAACTTTGTTGTGGAGGAGTTCAGTGGGTATTTCGTTTAAATCAGATTAATAGATTGGAGAGCAACTTTGTTAACTGCCAGAATGTTGCGAAAAGTCTGTTAAAATTGGGTTGTGAAAATTGTGGAAAAAGTGTCGGATCGAATCGTCGACGCCTTGCTAACGTATTGCGTCCACGTCTGGTTATCGGGTGTGTTTCGTAAATCATTGTTTATGGTCGAATAGTTCTCTGAAGGGGTCCGAGAGACCGAAATTAGAAAGCGTCAAGCGCGCCGACTGCGCTACGACTAATTGACCGCAAGGTTTACGCGATTCTGCTAGAAATTGTGACGTAACATAATAATACTGAAAATGGCACCTGTTATACTTGGGGTACCAAAAGGAACTTTATTTTCACGGACATCATAAACGGTTTAACAATTCAATTTTTAAATATGGTAGAAAATAAATAAGTTAGTAAAATCTATTTTGACAATTTCTTTTTTAAATCTGACGTAAAATTACTTTTCAAAACTGGCAACTTTCGCGTTAACTCTCTCCCATTTCCGAATCGATAGTTCGCCTGATTCGATGATTGAATTTATTTCGGATTATGTATTACACTATAATCTGAAATAAGTTTCGACTGTCTTATAATGAGAAAAGTGGAATATGATGACAAAAAGTTTTACACTTTACATCAGAAGTGTTTGTCAAGTTACCTAACCACGTTTTTGCCGCAACTAAGATTTTTATATTATACAATTTAATACCTATGTAATACCTCCCTGCCTTACATCTCTGTAATTGCATTTAACATAAAAACTTATTGAACTAACTGTACATGTTTCCCAAGACACTAACCTTGTACCTCCGTTACAATTATAATAAAATAATAATAATAATTACCATTTTAACAATCAGTAATTGATAATTTTATCCTTTATAATATTTTTATATTTCACACAGATTATAAAAAGCGACCAATTAAAACAACACAGCGTATTTGCGTCTCGATCTAGATTTGTCTACCTTTATTAGGGTCCCGCAATTAAATCATAAGAACCATTTACTGTATTCAATTAGATTAGTATAATTAATACCTAGCTCGTAAGTTCATAACATCACAAAAAGTTTCGTGTTATGTTGTGTTCCTTCGCAGAATGCATAAATCTAACGTTTAATAATTTTGTAACCACCGTTTTAATATCAACGCTTAAATCTAAGATTACTGCGATAAGTTTAAAAGGGGCATAGAGTGGACCGTGCCATGTTCGGCATATCATTAAGAGCTCGAGTCCGAAATACACAGATTCTATGCTGGACCAAATTCCAAGGCATCGGGCAAATGCACTCGTTTGCTCTAAAATAGTGACGGATAGGACAGACTGATGGGAGACGTAGTGACCGCAGAAGAAGAAACAGTAAAAAATAAGGAAAAATCATGACGATTTGCGAGGTGTTACTTATGGGAAAAACCTGGGATTGGATCAGTTTTCCATCTTTATTACTGGGAATTTAAGGCTTACCGAAAAGGAAAACTACAGATAAAAAAAATTGGTAATTATTAACAATTTATTCCCAATATTAAACAATATTTCGTAAAAAAAACGTTAACCTTTTGTACAACAATATTCGTAAAACTTGTTAACAGTGACCAATATTTTCCTGTCTCGAAGATCCGTCATTCCCTTTGTTACGACCTCCAGTTACGTTCTATTATCCAATTATTACGAACTACAGTAAACTAATAATTCCAGAAGGTATAAACCGCAATTAACGACAGCACTCAAATAAAATAGAGGTAGCCAATGATCTGCAGAACCCACTTTCCACATTAACATATGCACTTGAAACGTTTATTTTTAAGTCTTCGATACGAATGTGAGCTTATTGATTGTCGGTAATTATGCAAAATAACGAGTCGCGGACTGGCTCGCTGCTCTAACTAGTGACGTGTATTAACGGTTCGTTATAAGGACCGCCAGCAGTAAAAGTTAATGCCGACATTACAAAGACACTGCGTCCGGAAAATCGAATCAATTCTACACACCATAAGTTTAATACGAAATCGACAACCAAATGTGCGTTTAAAAGTGGAATATTGTTTAAGTTACGAACATATTATCTAAGGTTTATTCGCTCAGAGATGATGCAGACCGTACGCATTATAGTTGGTAGTAAAACTGCAGTCTATGTGCACATATCGTGGTAATGTACCTATCTGCAGTTTACCTAATTAGACTCACCAACGTTTAGTGTAGTAATGCAGGCAGATAACATGAGATTATGGCATAAATGAACAGTTACATGTAACTGTGTTGAAAGTTGCTTTTAGTGGCAAAAGCATCGCTGACTTGATTGGATTTCCATATGAGTTAATGTCAAATAGAGATGGACGTAAATAGATGTATTCAGCGTATTTTATACCTAATGTCAAATTGTCAACTAGGGGTGATTGAATGTTTACACTATGACAGTTAGTAGATAAGTAATGATAACTTTTATTGGTAGTTACGCCTTTGACACCACTTCCAGTATATCATTGAAAACGATGGTTTTAATTAGTGTAATGGTACTTTAAATTGAACACTAAAACCGACGACTAAATACTGGAGGTACCTACTTCATATCTTGTAAGTACCTACCTAGTTGAAATGGGGTTACAGTCCACAGCTATGAGAGAACGATAAGGTAAAAGAAGGGACTCAAGATTTTAAAATGATAGGAGTTCTAGGCACTGCGACAGTCATTTGTTTTAACTTTGGTGATTCGCCATGTTGACATTTTTTTATTTGAAGCCTCTTCTATTATGACATATATGTTCATTTGTGATCGACGCAACATTCTCTTTTCTTCCATATAAGCCATCCACATTCATACTTTCTTTCCTGACGACATAACGCTACATAAAACATTTTTGATATTCGAATATCCGCGTCCACAATAATCTTGAAGATAAGAAGTCCTAGATACACCTACATAAGTTAAGTTACTAAGTAAGAGGTGTCTCGGTGTAAAACAGCGCCAACGATATCGATTCGTCGCACAATACGTTGCGACTCCTTGAATCGCATCTCATCTGAATACAGAGTTAATGCAATTCTTCATTTCGATTTCTTTAAGTTTTCAAAATGTTTAAATTTGGCTGTCTTTGTATTTAGCGTCGGGTTTTAAACTGTTACGATTTTAGTCCATGCATTGAGTATTTTTGACGTAAAATCACACTTCAGACTAATATTATAAAGGCGAAAGTTTGTGAGTGTGTTTGTATGTTTGTTACTTCTTTACGCAAAAACTACTGAACGGATTTGAATGAAATTTGGCACACAGATAGCTTACCCGGATTAACACAGGATACTTTTTATTCCGATATTTCCCCGGGATCGAAACTTATGTGCGTGAAACCGCGGGGCGTTGCTAGTCTACACATAATTATAGTCGATGTTCGTGTCCGTCTGTGTGACCACGTTGTTCTTTTAAACTACGCAACAAATTTCATCACCATCATTTAGAGAATTCATTCTAGAAGGAATACATAATAATGTATTCCTAGTACTTTAAGATAAAGTGTTAAGTTAAATATAACTTAAAACTTTATCTTAAAGTACTAGGCACACATAAACGCAAGGTATTACACTACAGAACAAAAGATTCGCAATGAAGCTACGAAGGCGATCGATTTGTCGCATTCGATTAGCGGGCGACGACAGTAGGTACGCGAGTTGTTATTTATTGTACCTATGTATGTAACAGTCTTGTTACCGACCACTTGAAGCCCTTCAGATAGGAAATAAATGTCGTTAGTGATGGATTTTGTGATCATTCAATACTTTCAATAAAAAAACAGGAATGCACTAATTAGAGTTATTAGTGTTGAAGTAATTAGAATTGTAAAATATTTCTGTTACACTGTTTTCTGTAGTATCTTACCCACTTAGGTAAGTACTATCTAATTTTGTATTTTCAGTTAAATATTCATTAAAAAAAAAAGCTAGTACCTAATTAATTGTAAAAAATATATCAAAAGATCAATTATAAAGAAACTATGTAATGGCCCCTTATCATTTTCTCTTTCGCGCGATGTTGAGTCGACTCGAAGGTTTGCGTTGTAAGTACAGCTAACGCCATCTACCGTCGAGTAGCAGCACTACTCGTCGTAACGAGTGCCGTGCAATAAATAAGACTTCGTTTGCAATTTTGAAACGGAATTAGTTTCTATTGCTCACACAAGTTAATTAAATATTTTATTTACTATGTTTATTGATTAAATCAATGGCACAAGTTACGAAAAACATGGTTTCTATTTTAGTGTAGGTAAGTAGTTAACGGCACTTTATAAAACCTCTAATCGTGTTCTAACAATAGTAATTCTGACCCAAATGTACGCGAAGGCGTCTTTCCAGTTTAATTCAGGTTTGTAGCCTAGCGTAGGTTTTAGTGCCAATTCACGATAAAGGCACCCAAGTGTGAAATGAATAAATAGGTCGCTTAAACTTTTTAATATTCTTTATGTCACCGAGCTTTATTTGCCTAGTGAGCAATTATAATCATTCCTGTATTTAAAAATGGCATTAGGTATTTTATTACTTATTTAGATTCTGGATATTGAAATTTAATAATATAGTCCTTCAATCTAAAGAAAAATACAGTCGAAAACGCGTCTCTATCCGTCAATCGGCATTGTTATATTTTGTTGCAGCTCTGAGAGTTATAAACTTATCAGAATAGGTAGTTATCAGAATAGGTAGTATGTTTGACCTACCTGTGGGTTTATGAACGGCGACTGGGGTAGATCGGCTGCAGCATCCTCCAGCTTTCAACTGTACAGTCAAAAGTAACATATAACTTTTATGTAGGAAATCGTATCGTTAGACAGCGAAACTAAGCAAAGCTAAAAACTAATCATACAAGCAAGCAAAGCGTTTATTTGGAGATTCAGCACCATAATTGCGAAACACACTTTCAATGACAAACTCAATCATTTTGAAGGATATTGCTAATCCATTGCTCCATATGTTCCAAAAATGTGTCTGCTCAACAACGTAAATAACGCAATGAATGTTGTGCAACTGTCAAAATGGAAGCCATTGCTAGTACCTAGTGCAATGCATGGTTAGTGTGCAATTACCTTGCTGGTTCAGTTGGAGCTATCCCAGGCTATATATAAGATGTTTCCAAATTACAGCTCTTAAATTATAAATGTCTTTATTCAGCAAAAAATACCTTTTGTTCCTGGCTGTAAATATGGCGCATCAATGTTTAGAAAGAGTTCGGTTTTGAAGTGAGTCGTCCGTGTTACTCATACATAGTGTGTTGTCTCTTGCTAAATCTGGATATGACGTATTTACGCCCGGGCACTGAAGCTGTTTTTGACTATGTAAGTTAGATGTTGATAGGACCTAATTTATCTGATTTTTATTACAACAAATTCGCACAACAAATTCAAATGTAGTACGCACCTGGCAGTAAATACGGCGCATGAATTTTTAGAAGAGGGAAGCATTTGCCCACCGGACTAAATAGATATGTCGCCCTATCTGTTGAACAGGTTTTTTCCAAAGCTAGATGTTTCTGACTTTAACGTTTTCTTTCTTTCCTGATTGTCTAACATTGTCGTCTGTTTTGTTTCAGTGTTCGGCATGGACTCTCCACTGGGGCTTTTCCCGCCAGGCATGGAGCACAAGATGTACCCGATGATGGACGTGGAACACCGCGCGCCGCTTGATGCACAGTTATTTACTAACGTTAAAAAGAAATGTAAGTTTGTTATCATATTCTAGTATTTATAGGCAATAAGGTCGAATCAACCAAGATACGGGCCCGTCCGAACGTAGGTAGTCAGGAATAAATTTTTCGGAAGTAGCTACTGTAAAATCGTATTGTCATTCATCTTAGTTCGGGACCCGAACTGATCATATAGTGATACGGAGTAGGACTCCTCCGTAACATTTTCCGAAACTACGGACATTGTGCTTAGAATGTAGACCCCCAGGGCCGAAGCGGCGCACCACATTTAACAGCAACATTTTTTTGTAATAATAATAGCAAGTAACAAGCAAAAGCATACCAATACTCGTGTTTAGATGGATCTTGCTGACTCACGCTTCATCTCAAACTTAGTTAATCGTTCTAAACTTCGAACACCCAATGAAGAATAATAAACCACCGGTTTCTGTATTACGCCACAACAAAAGCCTACAGCAAATATTCTTTGAAAGACTCACATACGTATTGAAGTTATCTGTGAACAATGGCGCTCGTACACTCACATCACAAATAGTAGACGCGTGCCGAGCCGCAACAAAGGACCGAAGCGCAATAATGCACGCGCTGCATCCTTGCGTCCCCATCACACATCGAGTGGTCCCGCAATCTCGTCGCGCGAATGTTAAACGCCCATTGTTTCTGAGCAAATGTTTATTAAGACGATCTGATAGCGTATCTCATAGGGGAACAGACGCCGACTCTAACGTATGCTTTGAATACGCTCCGTGGCTGGTCGCCGACGGCTCCACCGACGCCCGCACAATAGTCTCCGATCGATTAGCTCCATCTCTCGAGACAGGCACACGTGTACCCAGCTCCGCTCCCTCGCTAACGAGCTACAAATAGAAAACATCTTTTTTAATTTTCAAAGCTCGCGTGACCTCCGTCAACTATTAAAAGAAAAACTAATTTCCATAATAAAATATCATTTCTCCGACGACGACGTTCCGAAATGTTCCTTGAATTATCTGATCGGAATCGAGTTAACGTGCTCCCTTGAAATTATAAAACTATAAAGTTAGGGGCGACGTCGCCGGCGTATGCATGTCCGCGTTTCTTTTTGACAAACCGCCATAATAGTCGCGTGCTCGCAACGAATTAATGACAAATCGCCGCCAACAAAATGTCGCCGCAACCCGCTCATTTCGCTCGCTCGCTCCGTACACAGTTATTGCTCAGTCGAAACATGGTTATTAGATAATGGTGCATTCGCGTAATGCCGTCGCGGTGGCGCGGCACACGGCACATGTCGTGCCGCGGAGCCTGCATTTCGCCGCTCGTAAATCACAGAACTCTGTTGCTCGCGGTTGTTTCCTCATGTTATTAGTTAGCTTAACATTTCTGATTCGTTGAAACGAAACCTAAAACCGCATTGATAGATTAATAATGTCATCTGTGTTCCGCAGGGCGACCGAAGGGTCAGCACAGCGCGCCGCGCGGTGGTCCGCCTCGATCTTGGACGAACGCCGAGCTCACGGAGGCGCTGCAGCACGTGTGGAACAAGAAGATGACGACAAGCCAAGCCTCCAGGATCTTCGGCATCCCGTACAACTCGCTGCTCATGTACGTGCGCGGGAAGTACGGGAAGAGCCTTAAGCTAGAGCAGCTCAGAAAAGACTGTATCGGCGGACCCCTTGACGTGCTAAACCTTAACTCCGGCAACAACAACAACAACCAACCCTCCAGCAAACACCACGACAAAGACGACCACTCACAACGACCAGCGAGCTCCGAGCCAGACATCGCCTCGAATCCCATGTTCAATCCATTCCAGCAAGGGTTCTACCCCGAGTTCCCGCCAGGATTCCCGATGCCGCTCAACATGTTGCATCTACTCCCGCCGAACGACAAAGCGAGGGAACTGTATCAGTCTATGCCGATGGCTCTGGACTCGCTGTCAGGAGTAACGAAAGAGGAGGATTGTAAGAGTGACAGGTCAAAGGAGAACTCGGCTGATGAGGAGGGCGACTCGTACCGCGCGCCCTCGCACCCGCCACACCCGCCCGACACGCGCCAGCTGCTGCACCACAACGGACAGGACTAGGTCCGTCGCGCCGACATGTCTCCAATATGCATGTAACTTCAACCGTTAACAAACCACTAGGTGTATATGAGCGGGCTCCGATGTTCCCGCCGCTGTTGCAGCTGAGATCTCCAGGAACCCGCTTGTTCTATCTGTTGATGGACTAAAACTGGAATTTAGTTAGTGTATTAATAAGTCTCGTAACAAACATATTTACGTGTTTTAGAAATTAATTTTATATCTTGTGGCCGATCACTGGCGACAGAACTTAAAGTTGGTGTGCTTAGTGGTACTATAGTGAAACTTTTAACAACTTTTTAATGTCTACTAGCCAAATGGTGAAGTGACACGTTATTTAAAATTGGTGTTAGTCACAGAAGTATGAAACATGGTGAGCGGTTACATTAGACGCATGGAGACATTTTTCATATTTGTGCGACGCGAAATATTTATTGTTATTACTTTTGTAGAGGTATCACTCGCGAGGAAATCAATAAGAATCTGGCGAGGCGGCCACATAGTGTAATATTTCGATTGGAACCTAAAACTCGCTTAAATAACTTCGACGGTAGCTGAACGCCCGTGTATATTTGCTATTGTTTTAATGTGCAATACTAAATTGGAATTTACTATGAATACACTAGAAAGGTTTCAGTTTTACGGATAACGTAAATTGTATTAGGAAGTATTTGTGAATCTCCGGGATCGCGACCGGCGACGTCCGCATTAAATTAGTTAAATTTATATTTAAAAGATGTGTTAATATTATAAATGTATATTAATATCGCGTACTAAGTGATAGGCGATAATTTATTTTGAAGGAGTGCAATAAGTATGAAAGGTGTTGTGATTGTTATCGTTAAGACATTCCGAATTTCATTATTGTTAACACATTCCGTTACATTCCCTATTTTTAGATAATGTACTATAATTTCTTACGATTTTTATTATTATTGAATATAATAATGCATTGATTTCTTCATTCATAGTGAAACCTTTGTAGATATAATACGTTATACGTGCGAATTCACTTCTGCATTTCACCAAAGTTTGTAAAATATTTCGTATAATAATAGTTATAATTCGATGATAAACAATTTTTAAATGTAAATAGTTATTGATAAAAAATTAATGGGATATAAATTTTTGAATTAACCAGTAAATAAGGTGGACATTTATATGTGTCTTAAATGGTAAATAGTAGTGTATTTGTAATTGTTGTAGTGTTAGTGATGTGAATCAGTGAGCTGGGCCGAGTGGGGGACGTGACGTCACAGGGGGCCGCGACGCACTAGTCACACACATCCACTCACCAAACATTCGAAATAGCGTTCCATACTCTAATGTCACGAACTTCGACAGACTACCCACAATACAGCACTAACTGGCGCAAAACGAGGACCATGTCCAGGAAAAAGAAATTTAATTTCATTCAAGTTTTGATTTCAATAATAATTAATGAGATGAGCAAAAGAGCTGGAATTATTATATTGGTTAGCACATAAGAAACTTAGAACAATCCGTGTATTCCAATATTTATAAAGTTAAAATTCAATATCAACTTCTTATAATTGCCAGTCTCTTGAACTCTTCAAAAAACAATTTCAAAGAATTTCCACAAAAGAAAATGACAGTGCGCGCCACGTTTAGACAAATAATGTATCTGCACTCAATGTTCAAATAAAAAGGAGCTTTCAAGATTTTAGTAAATAATGAAAGTTAGAATAAATCGTTCAATACTATCTGGCTTTAGATAAATGTATACAGTCTCAGTAGAGAAACCTTGTGGTTACTTAGAACACATGATTTTACCTGTTGTAAATATAATTTGTATAATAATGAACTATAATATCTGTTGAAAAATCGTTTCCTTTATACGCTATACCCAAATCTAAACAGTATTTACGTTCTATGACAATTCGATTCCTTTCAACATAAATGTTCCCGCGTATTTTACTCGGAATGATCGATATTTTCATCCAAATTAATTAACTATAGTCGACGGAACATGAAAATCTCTCAACAGAAGACTGAACACTATTTACGATTCTATTTTATAAAAAATATTGTACATTTCACATAACAGTACAGCAACAATGGAATCCTCATACCTGCATACATTAGTAACACATAGTGTCACTTCATAATATAACAATATTATCATTACAGGGATTTTATATATTAAACGATTAAATATGATTAAAATATTGTAATAGTTTTAACAGATTTTATATTGCTTTTTTCTCTTTCCTTTTATGCTGGCAACATTGAAGAATGCAAAAACCGCGCACTTTTGTATTTAAATGTAACGGATTCACATGTAGATAATAAAATAAGGTCATGTATTGAATAAATAAACAATTGTCTGTATGAAACGTAAATACATGTGCCAAAAATTGTAAAGAAATGATTTCACGAGTTGCGTTGGCGATGGCGTTGTGTTACTGTTCTACAATGTTCTCTCCGAGCTTGTGTTGTGACTTGTGACCATAGATTACGTTCAATATTTACCTAATTCGTACAAATTCAGCAGTATTAGAGTGATTTTGTTAAAGTTTTAATTGAGAAGTTTTTTTTTGTAATTAAGTTTTGTTATTTGTTAATGTGTAGGTCCTGCGATTGACTAAATGGTTATGATAAGAGAATGTTTTACAAAGTTCGAACGGAATATGTTCTGTATATGTCTATATGTATATTTATGGTTCTGTGGTTTACCTTATTGCTTTAACACTTCGTTATATAGTAAAGGAGATGTTCCAAAATGTATGGAGCCTGGGCCAGGTCCCTGTATACTATACTTAAAAATAGGGAAATTCATTTAAAACAGTTCTCAACTGTCGAATTACTTTAAAATGGCTTGGTTTGCTGGTAAACATAAGAAATTATACTTGAAATTGCAACACACAACAAAAACCCGTCATGGCGGTAAGCTGTAATTTTGAATGATTAATTACGTTTGATATGTTTATTTTTGAAGTGAAGTGCATGGACATATCTTAATATATATAAATTACGTGTCACGATGTTTGTCCGCGATGGACTCCTAAACTACTTAACCGATTTTAATCAAATTTGTACACCGTGTGCAGTTTGATCCAACTTAAAAGATAGGATAGAAAAACAATTTTTTTTTTTTAAATATGACAAAAACTTTAGCCACAGCAACGCGTGGCCGGGTCAGCTAGTAATAATTATAAGTCCATGTTAGTAAATATGTACGTCCATGGTGAAGTGACACTGTTGTGACTGCTGACAGTTCTCTTTCTATGATCTATGGTTTACTGTCATTGTTTTTAAGCACAGAGCAACTATATCGGTGAGACGCCATGTTGAACGTCGATAAAAATAATTGATATATATATCAATTCACTCCCACAAGTTTACATTTAATTGAATTATCTGTATTTTTCCCGAATTCTACGGATTTTTCTCTTTTTTTGAGTTACTGTACATAGACCTGACCCATTTTGAAACATCTCCGTCTGTTTATTCTCGACCTCTACGACGCTAGACACGTTCTTATAAAACTACGTTCAGCTTTTCAGCACTGTTCTCATTACGCATAGGTGACATCAGGAGCCAAATGTAATAACGTAAAGAATTAATAGATAATATATTGTACGACATTGAGTACTTATTTTTAGTTGATAAAATGTGATTGTATTAATTTTAGTAAAAATTCAAAATATTTAGTTCCTTCAATTTTTGTTACGAGTATTTATGAATTGTAATTGCAATGATTTTTAGCTTTTAGATAATTGTTCTCTCCGATAAAGAGTATAATTAATTGTAAGTTTTATTATTTTGTAATTTAATTTGTTGTATTTTTGCTTAATATAATGACAAATTAAATTAAATGATATCGTTACATTAGGGTGTAAAAAAGATTATCTATTTGATCTTAAATAAAATACGAAAAAATATTTATGTTCTAGTATCATTCTAACGTGTAATTGAAATGGAAAGATGGAGCGTTGTAGTAAAATTCGTTTACGGTCACCGACGTAAAGTGTAAAAAATAAAAATATGAAATACCAATTTGTCGTTTCATTTTATTTATGACACCGACACTCACAAGTCCAATTTGTCCATGTATTGTGTTACACCTCCATTTGTAATTTTTTCCTTAATGGGAAATCTCCAAATGATATGAAAAAGATGGATAAGGATATTATGAAGAGGATCATAACGACATTTCTAGAAATATCACAGTTTCAATGAAGGTCTCTTCAATATTTACAAAATTAATATTAGGGAAGCCTAAAAAAAAAAGTTTTCAAAAACAAAAGTTTTCTAAAAGAAAGTCAATTTCTGTCCACTGTATCTAAAGCTGCGTCCCTACATGGGTACCTACCTGTGGCACACGACAAAACCCTCCCAATAAAGTGACTAACATGTTACCCAGCTTGATGGTACCTAAGCCTGGTTTCAGTGCGGCAAACTTACGTGACGGGATCTAGTAAAACTATGCATTTTTGACAAAGGACACGGTCGAGGTCAATTAAGGTACTCACCAAAATAAATATCCTGCAGCTCAGGTTTCCTAAGTGATGGACTTTCACGGCAGGTACAACCTGCTATGTTGTGCTATGACATTCAGACCTGTAATCAAATAGCGAGTTAGGCCCGGACTCCACTTAAGCGGAGCAGAGCGGAGACGTGCAGGAATCGACAAATCACAATGGTTGAAATCCTCATCGCGTCACTCATCTCGTCTGTGATTGGACGATTCGACGTCTCCGCTCCGCTCCGTCCAGCTCCGCTTCAGTGAAGTCCGGTTCCACTAAAGCGGAGAAGAAAGATGACTCGAACAACCAATGAGTTATTTTCTCTGCTTAACGCCAAGTAAATGTAAAACCTTTTGGTTGTTAAAAGACATAATCTCCTCTCCGCTTTAGTGAAATCCAGCCGTTAACTGCAGACTATGAACGCCACTGACAACAGTACTTTCTCTTCCTTTTCCATCAAAGATGATCACTAAGGCCTTGTCCACACGTGTACCATTTTGGTGAATCAGATCTCCGTAACATGCCATTTGGGCACAAAATGGTCCAACTAGCATGTCTACGCAAGGGGGTCTAGCTAGAATCATGTGCTGAATTCAGGGTTACATTTTTTTATTTTTTATCTGATCGCTTATGCATGTGACAGTCGTTTTCGGTTAGGACACGGTAAGAGGATTTATTTATTTATTATTTGGTTAGACACACTAGCAGCCAATTAGCTGATGCGTGTCTCAAATAACTTGGAGATATTTCATCTGTCCAGTCGATTCTTGAAGCAGTTCAGTGTAGGAGGATCGACAATAAAACAAAATATTCGATATCACATGAAATTATACCCTTTTATTTTCATTTTCATTAAATATGATTTTATAAATACAAAATTATACGCTAATCGAACGGTGGATACTGTCAGCACTTACATTTAACGTACATACTCCACTTTGAGCAAATGCAAGCAGTTTTCATTAATTTTACATACGTTTTTATAATCTGTCTTTCAATTTATAGCTTTTTTTTAAGTTCTATCTATTGAAATTAATAACGAATTTAATTAACCTGTGATCTAGAGTAGAGGACATAAATTAAAACATATTTATAGTGCATTCGAATTATTTATCGTCATATTTTACGCACGCATCCGGCGATCATTGGATGTGTGCGTGATCTGCGTGCACGCACTTACGAGCGGATATGGCTATCCAATTTGAACGTATCATTACACAGAATACGTTCGCCAAGTGTGTCAAAATATTACAGAATAGATCTGATACTGTGAACGTCCACTTTGACCTCAAGTTATTATATTTTATTGTTGTGGTACTAATAATCAGCGACATTATTTTAATGGTTTTTGTAATACTAAACTACGTGAGCGCAAGTGGTAGGATATCTAGTCTAAATACTACGGCTACATTGTCGCAATAACGCGGACATCGCGCGCTCTCTCGCACACCGCTCGACGTCTCGCTGCACAATAGAGCGCGCGAAGTGTAGGTCGCGTTATCGCAACAGCGTCTGTCATCAAAGACACTATTTTAGAACACTACTGTAGTTCACAGGTTCAACAAATAATCCCACACCTTGTAATTACACATTTACGTCATACATCATACTTTAAATTCTATACCGACAAGTAAATAATTGCACATTACTATCCCTAGGTACTAAAAGGGCGTAAGTGATGTTACGGCACTGTCACTTACGGCCTTTTGCACCTCAAGAAGTAAATGGGGTACGGAAAGTTTTGAGGTAACTATTTTGTTTAATATATGGGCTATATGTTGAGTATATTCCATCAATATCACACGGCTTTGTTTCTTCGATAAATATGTTATTTTATATACACATTATACGGAAGAAATGTTTATAAGTTAATATAATTGAAGTATTTTAAGTACTAATAAACCAATGTTAATGCTTTCTCCTTACTTATAAGTTATATAGAACTTAGTAAACGTAGGTTCTCAAATGGTCATAGATGACCATTTAAAGTAAGAAATTAAATTTGTTTCCGAGTTTTAATTGCAGAGGACAGATAAGTAGCTTAGCTACCCGACTTTTGCAAAAGAAAATTGATCGGACAAGTAAAAATTGACAGCTATTCGTTTCAATATCGAATGAGCAAGAAGCTTCTAGTTAATTTTGCAAGTGCTTGTAATAGTAGTTAAGATTCTTAACGTGCGATTTTGTCTTAATAACAACTACGTTTAAAATCGTAACTGCAATTAGAACACCTAGCACAATGTAAATAAAAGTCAATTTCTTATGCACCTACGCGATTCGATCAGACATTCACAACTCGTATAGACCGTATTTACGTCTAAGATTTAATAAGCATTTCCCTGTCTTATTATCAGCAGAGTTTAATTTGTACACTCAATTTTGAATCTTATTGTAAACTACATAAGGTTCACTTTACTAAAATGTTAAACGGACCTATAAACTAAAAAGTAATGATGATCGACTTAAATTGTAGTGAACAAATCAAAAGCTGCCACAAATCATTATACCTACTATTTACTCAACTATCCCCAATTACATCATTGTTTATTTAGTTAATGTTTGTTACAATTTCATATTCGAATTTTCATGTAGAACTTTTACAACGCTTTGCCCAGGTTCCCACGGGCGTTTTTCCGCGCACTGGATTTTCACCTCACTGTATAGCGCGGAGAGTTGAAAATCAAACAATGCAATTTTATGACGCGCTGGGATTCGCTCTGTTAGATTCTCAATGCTCGGCTTAAGACCGACGGTTGAAAATCAAGTGCGCGATAAAATCCCGCCGCGATATCTCTACGTCCATACGAACGTGAGCTTACCACACATTAGGCACAGTCCTAATAGACCGCCACGATACGCGTCCTAATTGATTTTCGCACAGCGGTGGCCGCCACATAGCGTCTGCAATTTCCTGGCGAATGACTTCACTGAAACGTTATTAATGGAAGTAAGTTGGTGTGTATTCCTAAACAGTAAACCCCGCTGCCATCATTTTCATATGACAACCGTCACTGCGGCCGTTATGTAGAGGCCGTTATGTGCCGGGCACCGCCCTTCTAGGAAACCATAGCTTTAGCGATCTCGTATCTATCTTCAGTACAAGTGATTTTAAACAGTCAATGGTCTTAAAACGTACCTATAACATTACATTCTAAACATTTTCTATCTAAACAACATCAATATTCAAATGATTACATAAACACTCCAATATCGATCAATAAATTCGGATGGACACAATTCCATAAAAAAACGTCACAGAAAAACGAATAATAATTTAAATATAAAAATTAATTAAACATCAATGAAAAAATGTATCTAAAGTTACGTTAATATTAGTACATTTCCTTATCCTAATTTAAGCAAGATACGTTAGTTCAGCTTATTTGGTAAAAATCTATTTAAAAAAAAATCGCAAATCAGTGCATTTCATTTTTACTGTCACGCCTAAGAAGCCAAATTGTTTATAATTTTGGTACTAAAGGACTATGAATTTTATTCTCAGTAATTAATTTTAATAGGAGTTTATATTTAGGCGCAGGGCCTATTTGATTAGCCGTATGTTTCATAAAAACAAAAGAGTTACGACTATTTTTCATACACACACATTTTATATAATTTAATAAGGCTTAATATGAGCTATAGTTTCCAGTCGGTTTTCTATTACAATTACTTCATTTTAATATACAACATTATATTATTTTATAATATTTTACGATAACGGAATACATTTTGTATTTGACCAATCAAATAGGCCATGCGCATGAGCAAGCGCGCATCAACCTGACACGAAGCGAATAGTGACGTATATACAATGTAATATAAACCTTCTGTACATATCACAGACCAGCGGGCTTTTACTTGTTTATAGTTTTAAACCTAACCTAGGAGTCTTATTGAAATGCTATTGGAAACAGGTTTTATTTTTAATTTTAATAGTATAACTAGTAAAATTACGAAGATGAAAAATGGCAACGATACAAAAATAGGAATAGGAGCACCAAAAATATAATTTGAGTAGAGATCGCGGGGAACCATTACATAAAAGGCTCCTGAATTTTTTTCTAGCAAATCTTTATTTTTTGGTCCTATTTAATCTCTTGAGAAATATTAACAATTATGAGCACATTAAAAGATCAGAATGGTAACAATAAGCAATTAGCTTTATAGTGAGTACCTTATAATTATTTATTTATAGGACCTAGCAAACATCGAGTGGAATAATTTGACTCAAAAGCAACCGTTTTAAGCACAACGCCATCTCTTGTACAAAGTATGAAACATGAAGAATGGCAGTGTTTAACGAGGTACCTAATGAACATGTGATGAAGGTATTAACTGTAATTATTCTAGAGAAATAATAAATTGTGGGCAGATTAATATAGTAAGGTGATAAGTAGCAATGAATACTGTTTTATTTATTGGAAGATAGATGGCGTTGTATATAGTTCTACAGGTATAACGCCATAAAACTTTAACGAAATTAAAACTTGTCCTCTTTTTATTCGAAATATGCTATTGGTGCTTTTAAAAGACCTCTTTTATTTACTATTCTCTCAAACCAATACCATTTCAATCAGACGTTAAATATTGGTAATCTCACTCACAATTTGGCTCATTAGGAATGGTTAATATTGGACTATTATTAGGTTAACACAAACCTGACGAAACATAATCAACTCTTCTGCTATCGTAATAAAGTCGAAAATTCAACATTACGCATTCAAAACCGCACCTTCATAAGTAGTGATGCGATATCCAACCTTATTCCAATGGCACAAAGTTCATTATTGCTTAACATTGGACAGCTCTCCGACAAGTTTGCGTCCACCGCCACTAATCTTCCACACATACTCGTTTTAATAATATTATCGCAGCCATTTAGGCAGTGATCGGTACGTCCCTATTGAGGACAACAACATTCGTCTTTTTTTAATTAATAATAGAAGTTAGGGTGGGTATAGACATACTGCAGTCAGGCTGAAGCCACGCAGAGTTTTAACAATCTCTAGGTCGAAATACAGTTTGTCTTTATCCACTCTTTAAGCGCCTCGCCCACAATATAAATAAAGCTATGTAGACTTCAGTATGTTGTAGTGCTGTCCTAGCTAGATATCGCTTACCATCTGGCTACTTTGAAGAGAAAAATTAAGAATAATTTGTGCCAAACCGGCTCAAGGTGCACTGCAGATGCACTAAACAACATATTTTTTTTATCAACCTTTGAATACGTCGCAGCACAGACGTTTCTAGTGGTCACTGAGACTATTACTGTGCTGTAATCTCTTGGCGCGCGGCGAAAACCGAAACTAACGGCGCCATCTTGTTTTTCTCATTACAATTTCACAAATGTTTACCAACAACGCCCCCGGTGATAGCTAGCTGTTAAATTCTTAGACACTGAGTAGTAGCGACATCTACAGTGAGCCAGTGGAAGTTTTTATCCTCATTCATAAGACATTTTTCTAATAACGCACGACTTGGACCAGACTCGGCCAAGCTAGTCATCCTTTGACGTCATGGACGAGGCGCTGTAGATATGATCAAATTCGTATTAACATAGAATGTTAAATTCCAAAGGTTTAATCTACGACCTATACTGATGGCAGTTAATACTAATGGTAAATCGATAAAAGAAACCCTACGTATTTTAACTCGATACTATTTCAAATCATCAATTAAAATTTATCGATACCGATGTCCACTTCGATGTTGTAACAACCTTGTTATAGTTTTTATTTAACATCTTTTAAATACGTTCCGTTACACAAAGCAAGTCACAGGAAGCATTTTAAACGTACAATTCGTGTAATTGTCATGGCCGTTACAGCATCATACATTAGACTATCCAGTTTACATTTTAAATACGTAATTAAGAATTAAACTCGCTCGTTTATTTGATCTACTCGTTTACAACCTGCCTTATCCTCGCGAGTTTCTCATTCACATCGCAACCTCCTTGTCACAATAATAATACAAGAAAAAACAAAAACCTAACAAACATCACCACTATTCGTTTTTCAAATTCATCATCCTCGAACATTCTGATGAAAAACTTTACTCTAAACCTCATATTTTGTACATTAACCAGGCTTACCACAATCAATTTGAAACGACAAACATAACTTTTAACTTACAATTTTAGTCCAGCCGACCATTTTGGATGTTCATTTCTTGGCGTGTTGCAAATATCTAGTGACTGTGGCATGAAGTTCTTGCGGTAACTTCGTTCGGTCGTATTTCGTGGAGTATGCTTGGACTATGTGGGTCATTTGCGCGTGTAGATCCAGGATCGCTTCAAGCCCGATGGTACGCAGTGATTTCGCGTTCTTATATACAACGTTATCTAACTCAGTCTTGTTTATCAGTACTTTCTCCGTGTCTGGAATGGATCGAAAGATTCAGTTTAAGTATTTTGGTCCTTTGGATAGAGAACAATAAAAACATTTTTCGAGATAAACCGATTTAGTCAAGACAGCAGCAAGATAGTTTGTGTTGATACTGTTAGCATTGAAGTCAGACAAAACAAGGAAAATCAAGCTCTATCAAATCGAATAAAAAAAATAAGTAGGTAACTCAATGTATACAACAAACCTCCACTGTGGTCGTGCCCTGAATTCCTCTTCTTTGGTGATGTCTTTGTCGGCGTTTTCTCTGACGACTTCGTGGGACTGGAATCAATAATATTTTGAATTGATTCACAGTTCATAAAAAAACTATAAGAACAAACTTAGTAGCTACGTCGAGAATTCTTAAGTTTCAGTGTTTGAGATGGCAATAAATAGCACAAAATCTCTCCAGTCTCCTGCTTCGGGAATGCGCGATATCTAATATAGTATATCTGTTACGACCATGGAAGTACTTTGTAACACTATGTTTGCAAAATTATAGATTAACAACTCTATGCAATTACAATGAGTGACAAATGACGATCTGCGACCGAAGTAGGTAATCCGACAGAGAGAAAACTTCATTCAAACGCGCAATGTAGGGTGCACTACTACAGAGTGTGGTAGTATAAAACTTAGAAGCACTGTGGGGGGTTACTCTGTGGCGCGTCGTTCGTTCTAATTCGGGAACACGAAGTTTACCGAAACCCATTTTTTTTTTGTTTGCAAATCTGTATGTTTGTAGTTTGTCTTAGAACCCTTACCTCTCCAACACATGATTGTTAACCACAGACTGCGCAGTAATATTGAACATGGTGTCGTTCTCTTGCGGACGTCGCAGCGGCGCGTCATCGTCTGACGCTGATGACGTAGTGACCTCGCCGTTGGGGAGGGGGGTTGATGTGATCGGCTTGTTCTCTTTAGACTCCTCGTCCGTTATGGCCATGCTTGAGTCTTTGAAGTTCTGTGGAGATTTGATAGCACTGTTTAAAGTGTCCAACAGACTGAGTTGAATTGATGTATTTATAAGGCAGGAAAAATGCAAGCATAGAAGTTTTTATTTCTCATAGGCCGTGCTTGCGTCTTTCGTGATTGCTTGAGTCCTCCCACATAACCACAACATACGAAAAAAAAACTAACACTGCGGGACACTAAACACCCCTTTTTTTGTGTGTGGGAATATCATCAAATGACTTCTTCCGCTTTGGGCGGAGCGGGAAGGCATTTCAGACTTTTACTGACTAAAACTGAAGGCACACGGCTGTGGTTTTCCTTCACTTGCCGGGTCGACGACGCGTTACAGCACAACGCGCCGTCGACCCGGGCCTGGTCCCTGGCCCTACTGGACGGCGAACTACCCATTGCTCGCAGCGCGCAAGCCCGCGCCTACGCTGGCCGGGTATCGGCTGTCGATTCCGTCGCCCAGAGCGTCTCCTGCGGCGACTAGCGGCGTGAGGGCGCAAAGATTGCCTCTCCCTCACGCGTTCCGCCTCCTCCTTCGCGAACATAACTGCTTCACAGGTGACTAAACACACCCTGATATGATAACAATAAAACTTCTATTGTGACTCGTTCGGTGTCCTTCAATGGATTAATAAGCCGACTATTGAGTACGGGAAGCTTAGAAAGTTGGTAGAATAGTTTATAATTTGCTTTTTAACGCATCAGTAAATTAGTGATTTCGACGATCGTGGAAAGTGTCAGTGACAAATCCTGTCAAACCCAATTCTTTTGTTAATATCATAGAAACTACTTACACTTTCACAACATACCTTGGCCGTCTTCTGTCGTTTAACCACCAGTCCTTTAGACCAGGCGTTCATGCGTCTGCGCTTCCGCTTGGCCAATTGCGGATCGCTCTTTTCACCGTTTTGTGGAGTTCGCGATTTTTCACTCACTATTGAGTCGAAGTGATCTGCAAAAGAGAAAAGTAATTTTTTAAACAAATCAATATTTGCTAACAAACTCCAAACATTCGACGGAAAACGTTGAGTCTAAAAGCCAGTCGCATGTTAACTCAAGAACCTGCATTGAATGGAATTCATAAAATTAGTTTCCATCTTATCTGTCGACCTTAAGGCAAGAAGTAAATTGTCCCAGAGTAAAATCTACGCAATGTTTCAATGGCGAGGGATCCATTGTAAACCATATTCCCTTGTCACAAGCCACAAAAACGACTACCAAAATAATAAAAAAACAATCTGCCTAGCCTTTTCCCAACTATGTTGGGGTCGGCTTCCAGACTAACCGAATGCAGCTGAGTACCAGTATTTTACATGGAACGACCTCCACAACCCAGTTACTGGGCAACAAGAAACACAAAAAAAAATATACAAATAAATACACTACTATAAAAATAATCACTACTTACGTAAATTAGACGCAGTACAAATAAAGTCCGGTAGATCATTGTCAGCTATATCGCCTTCCACCTGCCGTCTCTTCGCGATTTCTTGACATTCGAGCTCGAAATCGCTGTCCATTTCGACGTCGATCAACGCGTGCGCATGGTCTCGTAACGAACACGCTTCGTGACGTATCTGTTTGTCTGATGATGTTCTGAGTGAAGTGAGAATGGTTTTATTGGTTTTGGGTAAACTGATAGGTTTCAGTAGTTGTCTTGAATTGAGTTCATGATTTTTCGTATTAAGAACGTTTACGCCGTACGGCATTTCATACAAACATTCAAGCCCTTCTTTTTCGAAATGAATGAACCGATTTTAATGAAACTTCATACGTAAAGCAGGAGATAAAGGTTTAAAAAGTTAGTAAAGAACAATTTCGAAATGTCTTATTTAAAAAAAGATACTGGAAATCTCTGTTTCTATAGAAAATTTAAAATCGGTCTAATTTGGCTGTAACGCTATTTTTCGAAAATGTTCGTAACTAACTTTTTAGACCTCTGTATCCTGCTTATGCGTATGAAGTTTCATTAAAATCGGTTCATTCATTTCGAAAAACAAGGGCTTAAAAGTTTGTATGAAATACCTTACGTCGTAAACGAGCTATAAAGTCTGGTCCCTGTATGCGATGCAGTCTTTAGTAGTGATTTTAGCTTTTTATTATAAAATATCTATTAAGAATTTGACTATTTGAGACATAAACTCTATTCAAAACCGCTTAGATAAGAACATGCTACGATTCAATGCTTGCGAGTTATACAGGCTGGCAGGCACATCGTCGAGCAAACTGTAAACATGAATTCACCACATGATTTTAAACACTTACCGTCTTATTCATAAAAAATTAATACGCTTTATAAACCTATTTTAGCTATCGAACTTTTTTGTCCCTTTCAGTCAAACTTCATTTTAACTTGACAGAAACGGAGAAAGCAGTTCGATAGCTAAAATAGGTTTATAAAGCGGATTGCTTTTTTATGAATAAGGGGGCCAGAGTACAAATTTTTCGTCACTTATGATTATCCTTATCTGCCTAGCCTTTTCCCAACTACATATGTTGGGGTCGGCTACCAGTCTAACCGGATGTAGCTGAATACCAATATTTTACATGGAGCGACTGCCTATCTGACCTCCACAACCCAGTTACTGGGTGATACGATACCCCTTGGTAAGACTTATTGTCAGATTTTCGGGCCTCTGACCCATAACGACTGTCAAAGATCTACGAATGTCATTTATGATTATCACATACAAAAAATGTGCTGTTTCATAGATAAAAGCAAAATATATGGAACAGCATTTTTTTTTATAAATGACGATAAATTTCAACGCAGGGGGTTCAGAATCATGTACTGTATCCATTGTAACAGGTTGCGTGTCGATGTACCATCGCGGCATTTCCGCCTGATCACTTAAAAAAAAATCGCCTATATCCTGCGGCTGCGACAAACCACGGCCCCATAAAGTTTTCGCCTATTAGGAAAGCGATAACGCAATTAGTTGCAACCTGCACTGCGCAGCTTAGTGACGCATCACGTGTACTCCTTTTGTGAATTTCACCTGAACTATTTGACCTTGGCGCGCTTACTAGAGAGCGCTTCTATTTTTTGAGTGCAAGCAAAAATGAAATTAGTGGTGGTCAGGCGGGAGTGTCCGCGATAGTACCTGTCACTCTGTATAATTTGCTGTTCAATCAATTATTATGTATAGTTTATGCTATTTGCTTAAGATATGTTTTATTTGTAAAATGTACCAAACCACAAAATTATAAACGTAGCATTTTTAACCATGTTAACAAAATTATCAAAACCGCTCTTAGAAGCTTATTCCAAAAGTATGTTCGGACAAAAGTTTTAGTATCTATGCGTCTACGCGCTATTCGCAGAAACCTACTTATAGTAACGTTGTAACACATGGCGCTTTTACGTCGCATTTATCTCTGTTTATGAAAATCTATTTGGAAATGAAACAAATTTTACGTTGCAAAAATTTGGAAAGTGTAGCTTTCAGATATATCTGGATTCGATAATATTTTCTACTTCCGAACTTAAATACTGAATGAAAGCGATTTGAGGGTTTTTTTTTTTAAATGTGTTTGCTCTTAACTCTAGTTGCAACATGATGATATGAAGTAACTTTACATAGCTTTTAGTAAGTTTACTAAATAACTTTTTGTTATCCGTTGTTGCCCAGTAACACTTGCGAACGTTGCTCCACAAACACAAACAGTTACTTCTGTGTAGTTGAGTAGTAGTAGAGTAACACTCACTAAAATGAGCATCTCATTTTATGATCGATGATAGATCTTTTTGTTAATAAAATTAGTTTCATTCGTCCGTTTAGAAGTAGTTCTAATTATAATTATATCTAAGCTTATGTATACTTATGGCTATCTAAGGTTATGTTAGTTGCTATTTAAGCTAAGTACATAGTTACATGCTAATTCGCTACATGCATATTGTCCGAAATATTATAATTAGCGGACAAAAGGTTAGAGGTTGTGGTATACACACGGAAGTTTTAAATGTTTTAGAGATGTGGCGTGTTTATCGATAGAAAAAAAAATCGAAGATTAAATGGTTCCAAAAAATCACTCTGAATGCTCTCGCAAATAGTATTCTATACATAATTATTATATTTTCAATTCGCTTTTCGTGTCTGTATGTGTGACCGCCTTGTTCTTCTAAACTAAATTAAATGTAAAATAAGATTCGTCACGCCATACATCTAAAATCACTAAAAACTCCGGGTGTATATTTTCATTATGTCAGCAATATACTTACATTATAATACGTTCTATTGTAATAATGTGCTACTAATAATAAATATATTATTTACAAAGCGTTGGTTTGTCTCATACCTATACATCCCTCTAGCCCTTTGATTTGCGCCGGGAATGTGGAAAGAAAACACGTTCAAATAAATTAAAAATGAATGGTCGTGTACACAATGGCGTAAGTTTGCGATACCTATACAATATAATAATATCGAGCCAACAGTGTCCTTGCTGACAGTGGCGTAACTATACCGTTTGGGGCCCGTGGCTAATTCAAGGGATGGGCTCCCCTCAATGTGAAGAAGCTCAACCAACGTTGTAGTTTTTTTTTTTATTAGCACTTCTTCCGCGATTTTTTCCGCGTCGTAGATTTCGTATATTCCTCTAGAAAATTTAACATCTGACTAGTTTGTTGGTCTAGTGGTCGCAAGCGCTACTACTGAGTATGAGGTCCTGTACAAACAATAAAGAAACAATGAGAAAAATTTACAAAATGTTCGAAATCTGAATGATGTCCTTTGTTGCACATTTTCAAAAAAAGTTTGCATTTATATACTTATGTTAGGGTTCTCCTGTGCTGCTCATGGCCCTCTCGGGCCGGGGGCCCCCTCTGGCTGGGGTCCCGTGGCATTTTGCCCCAATGCCACCCTATAGTTACGCCACTGCTTGCTGAAAACTAACTTCACATCTATTCTGTGGAAATTTACCGTAATAACTTAGGTGAAGTCATTTTGAAGTGAGCTGTCAATTTTAAAGTGAGCTGTCAATTGACCTAATGCTAGAGATTGACACTATTTGTAACTCAGTTTAAGCTTACTTCACCAAAATTTTCATAGTGAGATTTTTATAGAATAGCACTATTGGTGTTGATCCCGAGTTAACAGTCAAACGTAGATGCAGCGTAGACGCTGCACGTGTTGCAGTAATCGATACAATCACAGCCACGCGATGCTAGCGCAGCGTATGCATTTACGCAACATCTACGGGACGTCAAAGTGACGTCAACGCCAACATAGTCATACGCTCAGTGCAGACTCTCGATTAGATAGTATACGTCTTATGCGAAATATCTACATCTTTACGCCATTACGTAAAAGCCCAAGGTGAATGGAATGGTTAATAAATTAGGATGGTGAGAAAATAAATTAATCAAATGATACGTCAATTTTGAAGGGATGACGTAATGAAAATATTAAAGGCAATGTAGGCTATGTAGGGGTTTTCTAGACGACACTGGCCTTGTGGCGTAACACCTAAGGCCGCGTCCTGTTCAAAAGAGATCGTCGCGCTCATATGTCACTTTTTGCTCGGTGAACCTTAAATGCGTGGTCGCGCCGACAAAAAGCGTTTTCCGAACAAAAAGTGGCTTAAGCCCGCGATGATCGCGTACTCGTGCGGCGATCGCTTTTGAATAGGACGCGGGATAAGGCCCACATACATCACAAATCGCTAAATTCATGTAGCGGTAAACGAATTTAGAACATCCTCTATTTCTGCCAATCGTTTGAAGTTGACAGAGACAAAATGACGTGTGTTTAATGTATTTAGTAATTTGTGGTGCAAGAGGGCCTAAGTCTATCTTTAAACAAAACCTTTTTCCGTCATTTGATATTTGTACCATCATGTCATTTGTTTACCCATATCAGTTATTTTTTTTTTTTTTTTACCAAATTTACACGTAAATCTATATCAGTAGGATGTTCGTAACTCAATATTCCAACTTATTCCTTGAAATCAGTATTCCAATATATTAAATTAATAAATAACCTAGCACCCTTCAACATAAACTATGACGTCACAATGCATTACCTGTCCGGGTTATACTCGAGTGCGTTCGCGCAAATGAGATCGATGTCATCCAGAAACTCTTTGGCGCAGTTGTATTTATGAAGGTCCACCTTCGTCATCATCGACTCTAGGTCCATCGGCTGTTTGACTATGTCTAAGTAGTCGGTAACCTGGGAAAGGAAATACGTAAGTTTTAGCGACATGAAAACCCAAGAACCTTACAGGACTTTAAAGATTATTCTTTTTGTCTCTCGTATCGGCTGGAAATATACGAGATTAGCCCATGTCATCATCTGCCTAGCCTTTTCCCAACTATGTTGGGGTCGGCTTCCAGTCTAACCGGATGCAGCTGAATACCAGTATTTTACATGGAGCGACTGCCTATCTGACCTCCACAACCCAGTTACTGGGTAATGCGATACCCCTTGGTAAGACTGGTTGTCAGACTTTCGGGCTTCTGACGACCCGTAACGACTGTCAAAGATCCACGAATGACAGCCGGGACCAACGGCTTAACGTGCTTTCCGAGGCACGGAGGGGTCTCGATATGTAAAGATGGTCACCCATCCACAGACCAACCGCGGCAAGCGTAGCTTAACCTGATCGATCGACCTGTGCGGCTGTTATTATTTAGCCACGGGCCCCACGGCCCCCATGAGATTAGCCCATGTCGTGCTGAAAATATTAGCCAGACGGCAGGGTGCCAGTGGGTCTGTGAGGTCGCTCCTTACAACATGTTAGCGCGCTGGCGGCAGGCGCGCGGACCCCACAGCGCGGCAGTGACTGCCGCACGCCTGCAAGCACGCACGCACGCCTGCACGCACGCACGCACGCACGCACGCCTGCACGCACGCACGCACGCACGCACGCCTGCAAGCACGCACGCACGCACGCACGCACGCACGCCTGCACGCACGCACGCACGCACGCACGCACGCACGCACGCACGCCTGCACGCACGCACGCACGCACGCACGCCTGCACGCACGCACGCACGCACGCACGCCTGCAAGCACGCACGCACGCACGCACGCCTGCACGCACGCACGCACGCACGCACGCACGCACGCACGCACGCACGCCTGCACGCACGCACGCACGCACGCACGCACGCCTGCACGCACGCACGCACGCACGCACGCACGCACGCCTGCACGCACGCACGCACGCACGCACGCCTGCACGCACGCATGCACGCACGCACGCACGCACGCACGCACGCACGCACGCTCGCACGCACGCACGCACGCACGCGCGATGGATATATATTTTTACATTATACAGTCCACTATCCCTTTCATTTTGCTCCACCATGACCTGTCGTCGCAATCAGGGTCTGGACTGTACAGGTTGCATCAGACGTAAATTTAAATCTCGCCAGCCATTTTCTTCCGTTCTGTAAGGAACTCCTATTTTATTCAAAATTTCAAGCTTCTAGAGCTAGTGGTTTAGGTTGTGCGTTATCTGTTAGTAAATTTAAGATTTTTGTGCATAGATGAGTTAGTAAAAATCAGTATTCTTTCCGCTCGTAGTTTTATTATTTCACTTCAGATGTCGTGTAAGGTGGACCTAAAATAATAACATAAAATATACTATGTGTTAGTTTACATAATAAAAACAGTTCTTACCTCCTCCAAATCCACAGGTTTGGTGAACTTATAGAACCTCCTATTGGACGCCAATTTGCGGCAGATGTCTCGTAGGAATATCCTCAACTCGCGCAGTTTGTAGTCTTCCTTCCGTTTGCGACGCGTCACCTCTTCCGCTGTCTCACGGGGCGGCGGAGGCGGGGGGGCTATGGAATATGAATATGATTAGTTATATAAAAAAAACATAATATACCATTACCCTGTAATACCCAAGGGTTTTGGCAGAGGTGTACCATCGAGGAAACTTACATATGCTCAATTTGAAAACAAAATCCCGTGCACACGATGACCACATCTGTTAGCAAGCGTTACTATAGCGGCCGAGCGCTGCAAGCATGAATAGCCCTAACGGCGTATAAATGTAAGTTTCAAAACTTACATCTGCCCAATTTGAAAACAAAATCCCGAGCACGAGATGACCACCTAAGTTAGCAAGCGTTACTATAATTCAATAATAATTCATGAAGCATATGCAAGTTCAAATGAAATGAAACTACGTTCATCACGTCTGTGAAGTTTCGCCGTTACATTTAATTTAATGATACTATTTTAAAAAAATACTTTTTGTCAACTCAGTCTGTTGACTTACCTCTAGGTAACGGAGGAGGCGGCTCGTTGCTCTCAATAGGCGGCGGCTCCAACAACGCGTCGGCGAGCACTGGCTTTAGGAAACTGATTACTTCCGACGCGCTCGGCTCACGCACCCTGTATACGCAGTCTTTGTACACCGGGAATAAGTCTTGTAACTGAAAGATACATTTTCGAGATTACTTATATTATATCAAAAATATGGCGACGCTTGGGAGATGCTTATGTCCAGCAGTGGACTTCTTTCGGTTAAAATTATTATGGTAGCAAAGACGTGAAAAGTAGACATTGCAACTGGCAGGGTCTACTGAACTATGTACAGACGCCAGCACATCAATCTTCTACAATCTGTCAAATTTCTTTAATAGATTTTCAACTTTATCGCTAAAGCGTAAGGTTCAAGGTTGATTGGGAAAATTTTACAGTTTCGGGTAGCTTGATGTACTGGCGTCTGTACCTTCGAGGCTTAGTGTTCTGTCAGGATCAGTAAAAATATTGATTGCAATTTTGAATGAACTTGTTTTCACATGTTCTCTTTGGCGTTCTGGTTCCCCAGTATTCCGGAATTGAAATGGAGTGGTTTAGCATTTGTGAGCGACGAGTGTTAATTTCAGTGAAAATCCCCCGTCTTACAAAGTCTTTTTTTTTTTATTGCGTGAATATAAAGACGGTTAGCTTGTAATATAATCATCATTTTAGTACCTCTACAGGCAGCTGATCATGTCGGCAGTCAGCTGTAGCCAGTAATAATGTGTTTTCTCCAGCCGCTCTCGCACGACACAACTGTCGCAGTAACGTTGACAGCGCGGCCCATACTAAGACAATGTCGCGAATGAATAGCACGCAGCCGCGGTCTGCTCGACGGCATTCGGAGAATACCTGTGAGATGAAACAATGAGTTATGAACTCGGCCTTGAAATTATTAAAAAAAAATTGTATTTAGGACAATAATTGTTAATGTTGCCCACTCCTTGCCACAGAGAGGCCTGTTTCCCAGCAGTGGGAACATTATAGGCTGATTATGTGCCCTATATAGTTGTAATTAGAACTGTGTCGGTCACCAACGTTACTAAAGATACCCTGAGGGGTCTAGAATCAATACTGAATATAGATGACACGAGTGTAGAAAAGCACAATACTCTTTTTAAAACGTCCAGTTAGGACTTAGGGACAGTTTATGTGTGACCTATGTCCAGCGATGGTCTTTATACTGACCGATATAAGCGCCTGTTCCTGCGTGAAGGTATGCGCGGAGTGTAGGGTAGACATGCTGAGCTCCTTCACGGTGCAGTGTTCTAGTTGGGCAAGTAGGGCGGGTGCTATGTGTGTCTCTGCACACTCGCCTGTGATTAGTAGCACGCTTTGTGATAGGGACGGGTCGCAGATCCTATAAAAACGAATTAAAGATTATAATTGTATAACATTTCATATAAAAATACAAGGTCAAAGTTTCATCTGATCATTAAATAAAACGCAAAGGATATCGTTTTACCTCTTCTCAGTAACAGTGTGTAGCGGGAACACGTTCTGCAACACGTTGCACGCGGCCTGTATTTGTGCTTGTAGCAGCGGCGCACAGTGTGAAGGTAATCTCTTGGCTGCTAGAGGGCTTGTTCGGGCCCCGGCTGCTACTAGAGAATGCATCGCTTCTAAGAGATCGATTCGCGTTATTTCTACCTGTGGTCGTGAAGAAATTGGGTGGTTAAGTAATAAGCTTTTCACATTTGAAATTGTTTAATCTGTAAATCTTTTACACGTCATATTAAAAAAACCGGTCAAGTGCGAGTCGGACTCGCGCGCCGCGTTTGTAACTACAAATTTACGGTTTTCGGTTTTTTTCCTTTACTTGTACTACACGAAATCTCTTCTTGCCAAATTTCATGATTCTAGGTCAACGAGAAGAGTACCCTATAGGTTTTGATTCCCTTGCGAGTGTCAAAATATGCGGCGTAAACGCCCGTAACTTTTGATTGCGATGACTTAGAAGTTTGATTCTTTCACTGCTTCAAGGGATTGCCTGAGTATTTGATATTAATTTCAACTTGATAACTCCAAACGTTACTGAAAAAGATTCTTGAGGGACGGACAGACAGACGAACAACAAAGTGGTCTTATGAGGGTTCCTATCCTTTTGAGATACGGAACCCTAAAATAAGCTAGAAGGAGCCGACATTTCCTATCTGACAGTCCACACGCAATCTTAGTCAGATTATGGTGGTCAGTGTAAACTTCCAAACTTCTTAAAAAACTGCTGTGATAAACCAAACTTTCGATTTTGTCAGGAGTTATTTATAACATAGGAATTCTTTTAAAAAACATAGTCAGAATAGGTTTGTGTCTGTGTGCGTCAGAGCGAGACAACCATAGTACATTTGTAAGAGAGCGACAGAGCTATAAGTCTAAGCATAATGTTCCATATTTTTAATTTCCCAGATATAAAATCGTACCAATACATTTTACTTACATTTTTAGCATCGATCATCAACGCGTGTTCACTTTCATAAACTTGTGGATATACTCGTCGCAGCGCTTTCAGTACTGCTTCTGAACATAGTGCCCTTAGATCGGAACCTGAAAACAAAACAATATCATTCCACCATCTATACTGGTACACCACTGCCTTATATTAATCAGCCTATAATGTTTCCACTGCTGGGACACAGGCTTCTTCTGTGAGAGGAAGCGGGCCATAATCCACCACGCGGTCCCAGTGCGGGTTGGTGGGTGTCACACGTAATTTTTTTTTGGTTCTAGATCATGCCTGTTTCCTCACAATATTTTCCTTCACCATTTTGAGAGCAGTGGTTATGAAATTAAAAACACGAGTACAGTGTGCCCGCCTGGGTTGGAACTCACGACTCGTAATTCGGGGCCGATACCACTGGGCCACCACTGCTGTTATCCATACTAATATTATAAATTCGAAAGTAACTCTGTCTGTCTATCTGTCTGTCTGTCTGTCTGTATGTTACCTTTTCACGCCTAAACCACTGAACAGATTTCGATAAAATTTGGCAGAGAGATAGATTGCATCCCGGGGAAGGACATAGGATAGTTTTTATCGACATACCTCGCGGGCGAAGCCGCGGGCGGAAGCTAGTAATACTTATGTTACATAGGCTATTTAACATCACGCTACCGTTAGAAGCTGAGCAAAAAAAAAAGTGAAAAAAACGGTAAGCGAAAACGAAGTAATAGCGAATAACGCGGGTGGACGATGCGATGCGACGCGGCGGGTCGAGGAACCAAAATTTTAGGCGGATGAACTCGAGGAGTTTTTCGAAGACTCTTACCTCCATACCCTCCAGTGACTTCCGCCAGATGATCCAAGGTGCCCTCGCTAGGTCTCGGCTGCCAATCTTTAGTATAAATCTCCAATATATCCCGTCTCGCGTTGGCATGAGGTGGAGGAAAGTGTAGCTCCCGGTCGAACCGTCCCGCGCGACGTAATGCGGGGTCGACCGCGTCTAGGCGGTTGGTCGCGCCGATTATCACCACTTCGCCTCTGAGAACAGAGGTGGTTATTGAGTGGCTAGTTTACGTTTAAATTTAGCAATATCGGTATGATGATTATTTTGCTTTTTCGAAACGAATGAATATTTTCTAGAGTATTTATCAGCATAAAGAAAATTGTTAAGAGCTCTTTTAGATAAATATTGCCTTACTCCTAGGCAGCCAGCATTTTTCTTACTCCTTTCAAAGTTGCTTTGGAAATTCAAGATGTTGATTAAATAAATATTCCGTTCGTTGCTAAGCAATATTCAACTTTACGTCTTATGAAATACAGTTCACAATTACAACACACATCACTACATAATACGTACCTATCACATAAGCCGTCCATCTCAGCCAACAATGTTCCAACGACGCTAGTATGTACTTGTTCTTGTCGTACGCTACGTACCGGCGCAAGCGCATCGATTTCATCGAAGAATATTATTGATGGCTTCATTTTGTTCGCCTGGGTATTGAAAAAGATATAAATTAATTATTTGGTACAACATGGTTAAAAAAAAGTTTCAAGAATTTTTATCTATAAAGAAAGTATACCTCTTGCGTCTTTGGTAATCACCCAGTTTGTTTATCAAGAAAAGACTGCACCATCGTCAAAATTAATCAGTATTTACAAGCAAAGAAAACTTGTAAATACATGACTAATTTTAGTCAGAACCAGCTTCCGCCCGCGTTTATGTCAACTTTCAAAACAAAATTAAATTTTTTTTTTTTTTCTTTATTAGTACCGTATATACTTTTGTATGCATTATCGTAGTAAAAGCTGATGTAAATTTTATTTACTAGTACGTATGCACAGATAAAAGCTGAACTTAGTTAATTTCATGTTATCACGTGACATTATTCCAATTACCTAAAACAATACCGCCTAAAAAATAAAACAAAAAAACAAATCTAACATCAAATCACCTGTTGGAACAGTAACTTCAAGTGCCTCTCGCTCTCTCCGACCCACTTCTTCAGACAATCAGCCCCCTTCCTCATGAAGAAAGCCACCTTTCTTCCACCAACTAACGAACATTCGTTGGCTAAAGCCCTAGCTAGCAAGGTCTTGCCCGTTCCTGGGGGGCCGTGAAATAACACCCCTTTGGCTGGTCGCGTCTTGAATTTTTGGAATAACTCGGGGTACATCAAGGGGAAGAGTACCATTTCTCGAAGACATTTTATGTGCTCTTCTAAACCTCCGACCTGTAAGAAACGATATGTTTAGATTGGTGTAATTAAACATAGTAAGTTGATTTATTTAGAAACAAACATATTTAGAGACCCGATCTTGCCACTTGAAAATACGTTTATCATAATCATTTATTTGCATAAATAAGGTACAGAATGTACAAAAATAATCATGGAAAATGTGAGTGATGTAGCAATACAAGCCTACTGCCCGCCCTCGCAATAAAAGCAATAGGAACTAAAAGATGCGGCTACATCTTTCCTTGGGTAATCTATTCTTATCTTCCAAAATTATATAACAAACTGATGTAAAATGTTAAGAGGGTTGTTAGAACTTAAAAATAATTATGTACTCACCGAAGTAAATCTGACACTACCATCAACTTCAACTGGTTGTATGTCTCTCAATGCCCTGTCTGTTTTTTTATCATCCATTGACTTTGACTTTTGTCTAAAAACAAAGAAAGTTATGTAATGTACACCAACAACAACACAACAACAACATTTGGCAACATTTTTGATGATAATGTATCTATTGCAAGTGGAGCTGTTTTACTTAACGGAGCTGTTTTGTAAAAAGGCTAACGGTTATATAAAAAAGGTTCTGAAACAGTTTTTTACAATACTAATATCGAACAAAAATGGCGGCCGGCGGGATACGACGTGAATTCGAATAACCTATAAGATGTTTTTTTTTATTACGGCGCTGTGGTAGTGAAACGCGCGTGCATGACAATGTTCTTTTTATGAAAAGGAGTTGCATTATGAAATTTAGTATAACATTATAACACTCGTTTGGATGATATTATGGCTACAATGACACTGGTTGTTTTAATGTTGCCAATAAGCTAACTGTTTCAGAAACTTTTAAAGAGGATTTATAGCATGGATGTAGATAAATAAATAAAAGTATCTCACCTGCCCTTAGTCTTATTCTTCATAGACACGTTAAGATCCTCCTCTGTGTCTGAGCTAGAAGTACTACTACTAGTTGAACTGGACGGTGATTGTGCTGCAAACAAAAAAGTATCCATGTATTGCATGTATTAAAGTAAACTCAACTTTATGGTAATGAGATTAAGACTTACATCTGATCGTTTTTCTACGCAAAATTTTTGGTTTCCTCTCTCTCAGACAGTATGGCTTCTTTCTTATGGTGAATGTTTTCGCTGGAAACAGAAATAGCTGTTACTTTCAACGATATTAGTACAGATACATTTATTTCTATTGTAACTTCTCTTTAAGAGGAGGAACATCTATAGTCGGACTTTTAATTAGCTGCAGTAAAATGACAGCTTATGTGTTACTTAAATGAATGAAATTGGCGTCTTTTTGATTTTTCGCGGCCATCAACCAAATCTTGTTTTTCTAGTACAGGGTGCTTACTCTTGAATATAATTCCGATAGGTCGACATTGGTCAAACGTCAGTTGGTTGAGTTAAACGTCAGGGATTGGCTAGACTCCGTGAGTCCAGCCAATCCCTGACGTTTGACTGACAATTCCAATGTAAATCTATCGGAATTATATTCGAGAGTAAGCACCCAGAATAGTGTAACAAACGAAACTTATTTTCCATGCATATCTCTAAACGCAGTCCGAAATGAGTTATTAAGAAGTGTCATTTTACTGCAGCTAATTAAAAGTCGGAGTATATAGATCGTTTTCCTGTCCATCGATTAGAAAAACAAGCTTTTACCGACCGGTTTGAAGCGAGTTCGCTGGCCCTGTTTTTGGAGATATTCTTCTTTATGTACTAAAGCTTTAATGAAGGTCGCTAAGTAAATACAGGGTCAAATTAAATTAGCTAGCGAAATTCTGCAGATGTGATGGTTATCAATATCTAAAAATGTTTTTACTTGTAGTGTTATTACTTGAAGTATGAGTTAAGAAAATGTGTTTTATCGTTTAGAGATATTGATACCAATCACGCCAGTGAAGTTTACACAAATAAACAGCTTTTATAAACTGATATTTGAAGTAAATACAATAACAGAGGTTGATGACCCAACAAAAAAAACAAATTCATTTCTTTTTTGTTTTATGATGTTTAGATATCGATCGATACCCATCACGTCTGCGGAGTTTCGCTAACTAAATTCATTTGACCAAGTTCTTCTAGTACAGCAGGAAAAGTCCTTAAATATTTTGATAACATTTCACTTTTTTATCCTAATAAACAAGTTCAATATAAAAAATACACTAATGCCCAAGCGCGCTGTTGGATTTTCAACGCTTGGATTAGCGCCGAAAGCTAAATATACAACAGCACCATTTTTTACGAGGAAACGGGTATAAATACCTCTAGATCTAGTCTCGTCCTGCGCGATCTGCACGAAGGCCGGCTTGGGCTTGCGCGTGCGCTTGGAGCGACGCGGCGCGCGGCTCAGCGTCAGCTCGCTGCCAGACTCCGATGATGATGACTCTGATATAGGTACAATGTTTATTGTTGTTAAAGAATACTCTCTTAGTATCTCTCTTTCTAAGAAAATCTGTGGTCGTACTAATGTGATTGGCTTTTCAGGTTGCTATAACTGTTTGTATAACCAAAATAATTATTGTCACCATGAAAGGCAGGTTTCCAAACCGAAAAGAAAAAAAAAACAAGTAAAAAAAAGCGGCGTTTCCGTAAGACAAGGCAAATAACGCCGAAAAAACCCCCCGCGTTGAAATGTTTCGCCGGTTATAAAAAACAAAATTAGCTATTCCATACATTTTGACAGCCTAGGTTTCGCACTTTTCTATGAAACAGCAGTTTTTTTTTTTTTTTTATCACCGACTTATAATGTCTACGCTAGGGTCTAAAACTTTGTAACCATGTGCTGACTGCATGGGCGTCGATGTACCTGCCACGCTATATTATATACCGTACTTACCTGTGCAGATCTTGCTTAAAAACAATGTACCATCATTAATTTCCATGAATACTAGAAGGTGCAATCACGGGTGCAATAATCAATTTTCAAAGAACCGTGTAGAATTTTCACACTGTCCTTTCCAAATAGCTGGGATGAAAATTAACGCATTTTTTTTAAAGAAAAGTGTACGATATCGCGAGTGACGCCAATGGATAAACAGTCTTCATTAGCTACGCTAACAATTTTGTACAAAACACATCACATAATTTAACAAACACGATTAAGTACTAAGGATTCAAAACAACCACAAAAAAAAATATTATTTACATTATAAACAATAACAAACTATTGACAGTGGCGTCTGTCATGATTGACATTTAAAAGCCTTTAAGAAGAATCGTCCCAAAAGAGGATTATCTTCTACATTCCTCTTTTCAGTCAGGCCTCATATCACAATGCCTTTTTTTATATCACGCCAGTAATTTCCAGATACATGAATAGACAGGTGGAAAGGGCATGTTTTCAATTAAATAAGATAGTAATTACCAGTTTCCTGTTGACTATCTCCCTTTTTAGCTTGTCTGCCTCGAACAGCTTTTCTTCTACTTCTTGTGGTAGCTTGATTACTGCAAATTAAACAAAATCATATACATTCGAAAATTTGGTACCGAAAGTTATACAGGCGGGTGGTTGATACGTTCGTTAGTTTATAGCTATGTCAATGACTGCTCCGTTGGTGTAGAGTGGTCGCAACTCGCAAGCGCAACTGCTGAGCGTAGGGTCCTGGGTTCTCGATTCCCCGGTTGTGCAAAGTGTTATTTGGTTTTTCCATTACATATTTGTCAGTAACAGAGTTTAGAAGTTGGCAGTGTGATACCCCCGTGCCTCGGAAAGCACGTTAAGCAGTTGGTCCTGCGCCTGATCTGTCTCCGACTAGGTCGAATTGCCATCCCATCGGACTATGAGAATGAGGGAAGAGTGTCACTGTGCCGCGTCGGTGTGTGATGTCGATACGCGGTTATAAAAATATCTAGAACAGCAAGTTTTTTTTTATAAATAACCGACGAAAAGTTTCAACGCTGGGGTTTCAGAATCATGTATTAAATCCATCGGAACAGGTTGCACGTCGATTTCGCGCCACCCTGTATACTCTGTATACTGTTACACCCAGTGGGTGTAAGACCACTGCGGTTGAAATCTAGATTAAACATACCTTTCACTATCTTGTCCCTGTACCGGCTCTTCTCCTTCCTGCTTAACTTCCTTATCATCCTCCTTCTCTTCAGCAGGAACTTCTACCTCCATCTTGTCGTCTTCTTTTTTGTTCTCTGCTGGTTTCTTCTCGATGACCGTCTGGTTGTTATCCTCGTCGGAATCCGATTCAGTCGCGTCCTGGACATTGCGATATAAACAATGTTTGAGGTTTATTGTTTTTTTTTTTTATTAATTTTATACATTAAAATATTATTTTTATTTTAATCTGAGAACTTGATGTGGTTGTTCTATTTTAGGAACTGTGACGCGCAATTATTAGATCCTCCTGCCCTTCATCATCATCATTTCAGCCGAAAGACGTCCACTGCTGGACATAGGATTCCCCCAAGCACCGATACTTCGACCGGTTCTGTGCTTCCCGCATCCACCCTCTTATACCAAATTTTTAAGTTTGGCGCAGTACAACCGTAACTTATAGAAATACACATCTCTATCAGACGTCATCCCAGGTGAAATGTGTAGCATTGAAATAAGAACTAAAATGTAGTGAGGGTGAAAACTATTGGTAAGGGAGCCCAGAGGGTTTTTGAACAAGCATATGCAGGGCGCAAAGTTGATAGCAGAGTAGGTGCGGCATGATGGGACAACACCGAAAATATATAAGTTTCAGATAGGAGCCCACTTTCAGATTTCGAAAATAGACCAAAATTAAAGTGATCTTCAGAGTCGTTTATTTTGGTATGATCGTGTACCATATTATGCATATAGATGAGTAAGTAGAACTTACATTAGTTTTTTTATTGTTGAACCTAGCTGAAGTTCTTCTCTGTCGGGACAGTTGTGTGTCTTCGTCGGTGTTGGTAGGGGGGTGACTACGGTTCTGTGAAAGATAATAATATTCACGGTTCCGAGCCCAACATATCAAAGAGAGTTTCACACCTTCAGTATTCGATGCTTGAACATTATAATCGGACTTTTAATTAGCTGCAGTAAAATGACAGCTTAATGTGTTACTTAAATGACTGAAATTGGCATCTTTTTGTTTTTTCGCGGCCATCAACCAAATATTCTTTTTCTAGTACAGAATAATGTAACAAACGAAACTTATTTGACATGCATGTCTCTAAACGCAGTCCGAAATGAGTTATTAAGAAGTGTCATTTTACTGCAGCTAATTAAAAGTCGGAGTATAGTTTTTGAATACCAAAAACAATTGAGCCAAACGTCAACGTCACGTCGAATCAAAAATGCGGCACAAATTCAAAAGATTTGTCTGTATTTCTAAAATTAACGGTATTGTAAGCTACTTAAAGTTCATATTTCAATATTGCCTTTTTGCTTTACTTCTAAAGGATGACTCACCAGCTGTTTCTTACTGGCGACTCTCGCGACCCTGGCTTCATCAGCCGAAGAGAATTCGTCTGAGGAACTAGAGCCCGGGAAGCCGTACAGGTCAGGATAGCCCTTCACTTTGAGCTCGTTGGTGATCCAGCTCTCGTTGAAGTTGTGATGCAGGAGCTTGCGCTTGCGACAGCTGCGGCGGACATCTGAGAAAGGCGATGGGGTATTTGAGTGTTGTCAGGATTTGCTGGTACTTTTGACATCTTACTTGACGTGGAGAATAATATTTGTCCTCCTCATCAAGTATGTCTACAAAAATTCATACTATTCAGAAGCCAAAGTAGATAGTGACTTCAATTATGTCTATATATTGAATTATTCGGTAAGCATTCACTGTATTGTTTTCATTAAAATCAAATGAGATACAGTATCTAACCAATGTCTGAATATTTTCGAGATATTGTTTGGATAACAAGGATGGAAGATCCAATCTAACCCAGTATAACTTGGTACAATAAATTGTGTTACATAATTTATTCTATAGTATCAGGAGCCGAAATGATCTGCCTTGTGAAAGCCGCAAAAATCCGCTGGATGAGTGAAGCACAGAACCGGTCGAAGTGGCGGTGCTTGGGGGAGGCCTATATCCAGCAGTGGACGTCTTTCGGCTGAAATGATGATGAGAGCAGTGGTAGCCCAGTGGTATCAGCCGCGACTTATGAGTTGTAGATCGTACGTTCGAACCCAGACAGGTGCTTTACTTTGTTTAAATTATTTAATGGAAAACATCGTGAGGAAACCGGCATGTTCTAGAACCAAAAATTCGAAGACATGTGACATCTACCAACCCGCACTAGGCCCGCGTGGTGGATTACGGCCCACTCCCTCTCACAGAGAGGAGGCCTGTGTCCCAGCAGTGGGAACATTATAGGCTGATTATGATGATGACGATGAAACATGAATTATAGTATCATTACCAGACACTTACTCTCCTGTATAGGCTTATCCTCACTATCTTCCATGTAGTTCTTCCTGGGACCGCGACTGCGCCGGATCTTCACACTTCGGTTAGTGGTGTCATTACCATCAGCAAAGAACACTCGTACTTGTCTGGATCTAGAAACGAATATTATTAAATTAAATATAAACTGTATTTTTGGAAAAGCTACTGTCTCTTTATTACATTTGGAACATCATCGCCGCATACCGCGATAACATAGTACTTACGTACCTTGTCGTATTTGGATTAGTATAATATACTTTATGTATGTATTTATTGTATTATGTAAATGGTACACCGCAGACTACCTACAGTATTTGTCTGTCCTTCCCCTTTTAAATCCATCCAAAATTTGTCTTTTAAAGATCGCTCTTAGCGATAAGACCGCCCATTGTGTCACCCTTTGTACAGTTTCTATATTTATGTCCGTAATTTATATGGTGTGCATAATAAAGAGTATTCTATCTATCTTGTAGCAGACAAAAATATGTTTGGAAATCTATGGCGTTTCGCGGCGATAAGTGGGTTGGTCTAACCGCGAACATCCGTGGCGTACGACGACGGTCGCATCGGCGTCGTGGAATCGACGAAAAATATTCGGTAAAACGAATTATTATATGAAGTCTTTTAAACATGTTCGGTCACGTCCCAAGGGCCAAAGAAGCCCGAACGCCCGAACGCTCCTATCCTCCAGTCGCGGTGATTGTCGCAATTTTGAAACTTGATGTAGCTGACTGAACGCTACACTCGAGCAATTTTAATACAGCCATCAAACGCAGAAAGTCGACACAACGCAAAGCTGTATCGATGCAGTCGCAAAATCGGTAGCTAGCGCAAAAAGGTACTCTGGTAACGTATTCTCTATGACACAATGAACGAAACCGCGCAAAATCGGCGTGATTAGCTAAGGAATTGACGTACGAGGGGGCGTTTTTAAGTTCGCGGAATGGAGGGTGAGAAGTGAAAATAAAAACACTAAATTATTTTTCTTTTTCAATATATTCACCTGCTACCCTTATACATTTTTCAGATCTTTCAATTAGCTTATGTATACCTTCATAAAAAAATGCTTTGTCTTTGTCCGAAAAATAAGCTAAAACCGCGTCCTTCACTTCTTCATCAGTTGAAAATTTCTTCCCACGAAGTTCTTTTTTCAGTTTTGGGAAGAGGTAATAATCACTGGGAGCCAGGTCTGGGCTGTAGGGTGGATGGTCTAAAATATCGAAGCCCACCTTATGCAGGGCAGCCAACGCAACACGGCTCTTGTGAACAGGCGCGTTGTCGTGAAGAAGAAGGGCACCTTTGGTCAATTTACCCCTCCTTTTTTCTTTAATGCTTTCTATCAACGTCTCGAGGATAGAAGCGTAGTATTCTCCGGTTATAGAAACGCCTTTATCTTTATAATCGGTCAACAGGATCCCTTCTGAATCCCAAAACACTGTTGCAATGATTTTTCCAGCCGATTGTGACACTTTAAACTTCTTGGGTGGTGGTGTGCCTTTTTTGTGCCACTGCATAGGGTCCTGTTTCGACTCAGATTCATAATGATGAACCCAAGTTTCATCTCCAGTAACAATTCGACTTAATAACGACTTTTTATCCTTATCTTCGTTACAGAGGTCCAATAACGTGCGAGAACACTCCACGCGGTGTTGTTTTTGAGGCGGCGGCGTGAGCATTCTTGGCACCCATCTAGCACTGACCTTTGTCATGCCAAGATGATAGTGTAAAATTTTGAAAATTGTCGTATCCGATACTCCAACCATTTCCTGCAAGCTGTTTCTTCTTTAGTCTGGCATCTTCCGATATTACTTTTTTCGACTTTTTTTAATGATTTCCGGAGTAGTCACCTCGATCGACCGTCCGGGCCGTGGGTCGTCTTCAAGTGAGGTCCTACCTTGTTTAAAGAGACTGTGCCACTTGTAAACCATGGTTTTACCCAGGTGAGAGTCCCCGTAAACGGATTCCATCTCTTCCAGTATATTTTGAACTGACTTTCCTTGCTTGGTAAGGAACTTTATTACGGCACGGTACTCGATTTTTTCCATAATTCACACTTTCTTCCCAATTGAATTGTTTGCTTGACGATAGTTCAAAGACTAATGATCCAATTAAGATAAAACCTGGTATTTATACTAATATTGAGTAGCTGAAGTTGTGGCCATCCCGATAATGACCTATTGTGCTCCCCTCCCCCCCATTCCGCGAACTTAAAAACGCACCCTCGTAGTTTCGAAGTCAAGAATCATTGAGTGGTCATAGTGAATTAGGGCCCTGCTTTGGCCCTAGCACGGTACGAGTACGTGCAGTTAGACCCTTATGGTGCTACATAATGAAAGCTTACCTTCTAGAATATTTCCTGGTTTCTGGTTCTGTATCACTTTCGGGGAACACGATCCGAGGCATCTTAATGGTACGGAGACGGCGGCTATCTGTAATGTTACTAAAATTATTATACTTCATTCAAGGACTTATTTTTTTGGTATTGGCATCTCGCAGTTCAACCTAGGAGGCAAGTCCAAGTAGTTAAGCATACGACAACTGCTTAACCGGACTTGCGTGGGGTTGCCTCAGTAAATTAAAACCAGCCAGGACTTAAAAAAATTTTCAAGGATAGTGATTGCGGCGATCTCAGTAATCTTTCACTCTTGATCGCACAGATACTGGTAAAGAGGAGAACTCAGGAGAAGTTACTGTTTCCCTTTCTTAAGGTCATTTGTGCGGATTCACTTATAAACATGAAAATATACTTGATGAATCTCAGACACTTTCTGGGTTTATTTGATCTGACACTGAGCAAAGTTGATATATAATATATTCGATGGAGAAAGTGGATAGTGGAGGTGGATCAGCTGATTTGATTTTTGATGTTATGGATAAGTCGTAAATCTCTTATTGCACGGATTTTTTTAATTAAATAAAGAAATACTAACATTTGGTAGGCCAGCGTTGTATTTTCCTGGTCACTTTATACTGGCTACTCCTCAACTCTCGTGGCGTCCAATTAGATGGTTTTGGAGTCTAAAATTATTTAATTAATATTACTTTTATGATACCACTGCCTCTAGTTACATTATATGAATAAACTGCAGAGAAAAAATATTTAGCAGTAGCATAACATGGACCTTACTATTTGGTCCCCTAAAAGCAACTGCTGTAACCTACAGTTCACAGGTGACAGTATTAGGTCACAGGAAATAGGGGCAAGTCTAGCCAACTAGCGGATAAAAATGATGGGATTTTTATTTTGTATAGAATCACCAATTTATCTCTGAGATTAGTATGGAATTCAGGCTAGAATTTCAAGGTTACATGGACCTGACCAATGCACATAATATTTAACCCGTCAAACAATCACCTACTAGAAACCATTTGCATCTAAGGGCGATTATTATTACTACACTTCAAACAACAATAAATATAATCTTGAAAACTTGAGCGTGCAATATATCGCATGCTAAATGGAACATTGGCCCATTATTAGATAGGTAAAAATTATTTCCGGACATTTTTTTACCCAGATCTCATCAATAGTTAATCATATGTAAAAAAATCAAGCATTCATGATTAATTCATCTAATCAAATCAAATCAGTTTTAATTTTATGCGTCAACAAGTAGGATAAGTCCTCATAGCGAAAACTTCTTTGGCGCTTTCCCAAAATCCTCTGTTTTGAGTTAAGTCAGTATTCCATTAAGCATGCGATATGTATATTGCGAATGAACAATTGCTGGTTCATATGACATTTGTCGGGTTAAAAATGTAGTAAAATGGTATGTCCCAAGGTTCATATCCTGATATGAAAAGGTGAAGAATGTTTAATAAATGTTTATATAACTTGAAATTGTTTAGGTACTTGAGATGGGCTAATAATTTAAATCTTATATTATAAGTGCTACTTATAATAAAACACTACCATAATATTTAAAATAACAACATATTTGTACCACATACACCCCATGCGGATGTTAAATTAAAAATGTCTTAACCCTCTATAGTAAGTTATAAGATTATCACATTTTAAGGAAACTTAGTAACGGTTAAGGTGTGTAAATATTCCATAGGGTTTACGTGAAAAGCTACATATTCATGGTGTGGCAAATAGTCAATATACATTTTAAAAGAAAATAACTTGTGTATATATGAAAACATGTGCTGTTAAACCAAAAAACAGTATTATAATGATAATCTCTTCACGTTTACTAAAACTTTGTTTGTGATACCAGAGGGCCAATTCAATTTCTAATTAAAAATGTTCAAAATCTAGTTGCAATCTCATCTCAGCGACAATCAATGTCAAAAACTTTTCAAAAATGTAGGGAAATTAGAGGTACCTATTATTGACAGATTAGGACTGGGATCAGCTTATGAACATTCTTAAAATTACCGGAATTGCCCCTCTGGTCAGTTTGATTAATAATTATAATAAACTAGCTTCAGCCCTCGACTTCGTTCGCTTGAATTATCTTGTTCCCCTGACCCACCCCTTCGCATCGCATCGCCTGCCCGCGCTATTACTTCGTTATCGCTTAGCGTTCTTTCTGCCTCTTCCCTTTTGCTGGACTCTTAAGGGTCCTATCGTCATGTTAAATAGCCTATAGCCTTTTTTAAATTTGACAGGTAGCTCCAGAGATTAGCGTGTTCAAACAAACAAACATACAAACTCTTCAGCTTATTATACTCAGACTTTCAATTAGCTGCAGTAAAATGACACTTCTTAATTCTTATTAACTCATTTTGGACTGCATTTAGAGATGAGATGTCAAATAAGTTTTGTTTGTTACATTATTCTGTACGGTACGGTACTAGAAAAACAAGGTTTGGTTGATGGCCGCGAAAAAACAAAAAGACGCCAATTGCAGTAATTTAAGTAACACAAGCTGTCATTTTACTGCAGCTAATTAAAAGTCCGATCTATAGTAGTAAAAAATATAATTAATTAATGCATAATTTTTATTATTAATAAAGATAGATTACTTGTGTAAAACAACACATATTGTTTTTATTAGGTGTTTTCTTCTTATGGTACAGATAAGAAGTGGATTTAAATGATCTTAGTATTAATTGTGTGGTTCACTTTGAATCACATAATCTTCCATTACGTTAAAAAGGGCATTTGCCAGAATCTGTGGTGGATAACAGTAGCTGCACATCTATGCATGTAGGAATAAAAAGGATAAAAATCTGCCTCATCCTTGATACATGATTTTACTTCAATTAAATACTTTAAAATAGTTTTACACATCAATATCATTTATATGATTATAAAAACCAGGTGAGGTTGGCGTTTCCTATCTGACTACTCTTGAGAAGAAAGGCTGAAACAAACTCAGGGGTCACAATCTCTTTTAAAGTCCAGACATAGTCTTAGTCAGATCAGAAGATCATGTAGATTGGTGTTTGAAATGGTCTTTTGAGGAAAGCACCACACAGATTAGAGTGGACCTGTCCAGTCAGTGCATGCATTTGTCAGTAATCATGAAGCTCAAATCAGAACTGAAGGAGCTTAACTTGAACTTTATACTCTCTTACATCCAAAAAAACTGATGTGTGGAATTACTTTCATAGTATCAAATAACAAAATTTAAATCAGTTGTTCCCCATGATCATATCACAGGAGCATTATTTTTCAATTTTTTTTTTATACTTATATTTTTTATTGATATTGTTCAAATGCCTTTTAATTGTATAATTGGCTTCGGAAGTTCTATTCAATAATGAATAAATAGGGAGAGGCTATATGTATCACCGCTAGCTACAGCCGTTGCAGTCATAGTATATTTTTTTGTCTAGTTATTATGGCTCAATCCATTGATTGAGGACAGCCGTGAATGCTATCATATAAATAATCAGATTCATCAACAATATGTATGTGTTACAAACAGATGGTTCCGTTTTCAAAGTATGCTGAGTTATTGGTGCGTGATCCATACTTACCTTAATGTTTGTTTGGATTTTTTATCTGAATCTGAACTTATTCAGTGACTTCACACAGTTTAGAAACTGCTGCTAATTTATTTACTCTAGATTTTTAGTAGAATACTGGAAATCAAGTCTGACATGAGTCAAATTCTATGCCAATATCTTCTAGAAGTATCCATGTGTGTAAACCTTCATATTATTCTTTCCTTTATAAAATAAACCTAACAAGAATGTAAACAAATAACATCTTCATTCTAATTCACAACAACTCCACACAGATGCAGTATTGAATTGACATCAGTGATGCAAACATCACTATTGACATAGAATGTGTAAAATAACTGTGTGTAGATTGTATTTGGATATCCATAGCGTAGTACTCATATTTATATAACATACTTAAGAATTCTGACATCATAGCTATGCAAAATCATATAGATAGACAACAATTAGATACAACAGATTCAAGTAGCTTGAAGGCTTACAAGAAACTAAAAGTGGAACAATGTATTCACTACAAAACCCCAGCTGTATTCATAACAACTAATATTCCGAACAATAAGCACTAAAAGCGCATGCATCGACGTGCACTCACGACAATCAAGTAGGTACCTACAGGAAAACAGGGACAGGAAGTTGGTACAAAGTGTAGCAAACAAAGCCTTGATACTAAACCACTGCACAACAAACGAATGGCTTCACAACGTCACCTTCTCATCAGTCACGATGCTCACGTCGTTCATAGCGTAATTCCCATCGTCAACCTCCCCGTTTTCTCCATTACTGCGACGGGTTTTCACCATTGCAGTAGCTGTGTCGTAACTTTACATAAAAGACCCAAAATCCGTTATGTAACAGCCCTACGACGTTACAAACACACGCAACTCGTAAATCATTAACAACACAAATGTTTTACACTCAAAATAGAAAACTAGCACGACAAAGGGCGAGCGTTATCACCCGCACATGTCGTTACACAGCGCCATGTTAAATGAACAATGTACTTCTGCTCTCAGCTATTTTTACAGTTGATAACTCACCAATCGAACGCACCGTGTTCTATAATACACTTTTGATTAAAATAATAAACTATTTCATTAAGGAAATCATGAAAAATCAATGAATTAAACAGAGACGAAACGAAATCCACAACTCACAGTCACGATGTTTTTATTGACAACTGTCAAAAATTCCCGCAAATTTGTCATATTTCAAATTGCCAAGGGAAAACACCGTTGTAAGCATTGCAGTTCGTCGATACTCTTTTGGCTAGCAGAAAATCGCATTGCGTAATTATGGTGCAATTCTCCGTAGTCATGCTCAAAATTCTACACTGGAAACCCGAATTTTAACTTTAAACGAAGTAGAGTTTTGTATTATTATTTACAACTTTATTGATTAGGGCAGTGGGTAGTCTTAGGGATTTAAGTATTTTGGTACGGCTTTTAGAATATAAGTAATTAATCTTTCTTTTTCAAATTTATTCTCGCCTTCAGTCTCATAGTCTCATGATTAGTCATTAGAATTCTATGATCATGCTATTATTCATGACTTTCATGAGGCGACAGGCAGTGTAATAAAGGGAATCCACGAAGAAAAAATTATGAACATTAATTAAAATAAATGACTAAAATTATTTAATTCGATTAATTTTTCCAGGCGGGGCGACGCAGCTGGGAGTGAAAAGTGTATCTGCATAGCTATTCACAAAGCTACGACACGGTTTGGTACCGTATGGAATGTCAATGTTATCGACGAAATCCTATAATCGCTATTCACAAATCCGAAACCGTACAATTTTGACAGTTCATATACGGTATGAAGACATCAATTCTTCCGACAGGTATTTGCTGTCGGAAGTGTTATCGAATAACAAAATATTGTTTAAAAAAGAATAATCTAAGCAATAAGTGTCAAAACACGGCTCCGAGCAAGGTCCTCATGCCCTTGCATGAATGCAAAGAGCATCTGCCGCTGCTCCAATGACACTCTTTTCTGAAAATATGCATTTTCAATATTGGGTACCACGTTTTATAAAATGAAAATGAGGAAATAGTAATTTGTTTAAATACCGATAAAATACATACAACCATTTTTCTGTAAAAAAAAAATTAATTCTCGCCCAAAGGGCAGGCTATAGTCTTTCGACAAGATAGATAGACTCAAAACAAGATTCAGAAAAATAATTATTCCAGATTTTTAGGTTTGACAGAAAGTTGAAGTTTACAAAGCAAGTTTAATAGAAATCAGGTATTTTTTATTTATTAATAAAATCATTGCTTACCTACTGTTTTTTATTTGTTAATAGTTACTGAATGCATAATCTATAGTTGCCCATAGTGAAATACTCAATAAAAATCATTTAGGTAAGTACCACTTAAAATTTTCTACCATATTTACTACCATTTTGTAGCGTTCCCCGTATACACACCTAAAATAAAAACCCTTCCATACGGATCTGATCTGTGAATAGCGTTTTGCCGGTCCTTCGGTTCAGAAACCAGGTTATCAGGAATCGTATGTTTGTGAATACAGGTGCTGGACCGGACCTCAAACTTCAATGTTATTGACTTTCTACCACAGAGTACTTTGTATATACGGAAACTTTCTACCACTTTCTACAGTAGTGTTGGCAACTGATCGGTTCAAGTTATCCACTTTAGATTATCCATAAAAAGAGCCTCTAATAAAAATCAGGAATTATGTCAAAAAACCGGTCAAGTGCGAGTTGAACTCGCGTGGAGAGGGTTCCGTACGATGAATATTTTATCTACCATGTTTTTTTAAAGAACGTGACACTGACATTCCAACTGAAAATCTAAGTTTGTACGCACAATATTGAGAGATTTACCATGTTGTTTCGAGATCATAGACTTCTTATTAATTTTCCTGTAATCTATAGTAAGTATAGAACTATTTTCTGTATTTGTTTCAAAATTTTAGGCTCAGTAGTTTCGGAGATAAGTGGGGGGGGGGGGGATGGTAAATTTCCGTGTATTGTCATAAATAACATTAATACAATTTACTTTAAAATTATGAAAAAATATATATTTGAAATCCTCACGGTAAGCCCTTTCATTTGATATGTCACACGGTACAGATTGCGAAACTTTTTTTTAAATTGTCTATTTACCACTCAAAACTGACTCCCATTTTCAAAACTCATTTATTTACGTTACACGTCTGTATTTGGGTCACAGAGATTCATATGTGTACCAAATTTCAACTTAATCGGTCCATAAGATTCGGAGCAAATTGGCTGTGACAGACGGACAGACAGACAGACACACGAGTGATCCTATAAGGGTTCCGTTTTTTCCTTTTGAGGTACGGAACCCTAAAAAGGAAACAAAATGGAGGTATTATCTATTAGGTATGATTGAAACTGAATAAATTACTTCATACAACTAGCTCAGTGGCTCTATAAAATCTTTGAAGTTCTTTAAGTAGTTCATTTAACTTAGTTGCGAGCTATAGATAAAATTTGATTCATTGGGTTGTTTTGTTCTTATTACAAAAAATAAAATTATGAAAGCCAATGATTTTCCTTCATACTTGAACAGGCTTAGGACTGTCAATCTAGATGAATAAATATTTGCGTTTCGTCGTCGGTAAACCTAGTAATTCAAAAAGTACTCTGTGCTAGTAACTGAAACTCGCAAAGCCACAGGCACAGAGTATAATAGAGTCAATGAGCCGTTGAGCTAAATGAACTATCCGTGAACGACTGAGCGACTGAGAGCTAGATTGTAATTAAAGAGCTAGTTCAATTTTATCTCTCATTCGCGAGCTACCCATGTCCATGTCCCGTTAGGGTATTTATGTTCTGTGCCCATGTCTAATGGCAACACTGAATTTCGTACATCACTAAGGGCGCGTTCCGAATTGAGGAAATAATCGATGTAATTGATTTGAGAGTGCTAAAACCCGTACCGAATTGGCGTGAGCGCGATGACGATGTCCCGTGAATCGTCATAGATGACGTCATGGCATGCACCATCTTGCGATAACGCCGACCATGCCTCGTTAGTACGAGGCATGGTCGGCGTTATCGCAAGATGGCAGCGCTACGGTGATATTAGTATATCACCGTAGCGACAGTCAAAAATGACAGTGTGTGTGTGTGTGTGTGAGGATGAGGATGTGTCAGTGTGTGTTTTGTTTTGAGCTGCATCATATCTTTTTAATAACGTGGCATTTTCAAAATTGTGCTTCTGGCTGACCGTGTCGCCACCTAAACAAAGAAAATGAAGAAACGTGTGGTGTTTTTATGAAGAAATACTGCTGTAATATCTTTTTGACACCGAGTAAGCACTGTGAGCGCGCTAACGAGTGTTCCGAATTGTTAACAGCTCTCAGCTGTCATAATCGTGATATTTATTTATTTATTTATTTATTACATTTGGGAAAACAAACAGTAGTATATTAAGTATAAAAAAAAATCTTAAAATTAAGTTTAACAAATATACTACCATTATGGAACGCATGTGAGACGATTTGAGTGCTGTGAGCGATATTAGCCAATTCGGAAGGCGGCCGAACAATCTCTACTACACCATAGAGGAAAAAATTTGAACTACACTAAACGTCAACTCAAAACCACAGAGTATTTTAGTACTCAAAACCAAAAGTCCAAAACCACTGCTGTTGTATTCATACATTTTTTTCCTCTATGATTCATACTAATTTTTTTTCCTCTGTGTGTATTCCTAAAGGAAAAATTTTAATATTCAATTATTAAGCTTTTCTTTCAATGTTTTTGACATCGTATTGGAATAGAAACATTTATAGTAGTCTATGTTTAAAATGGTGTTTATTTATTCAGAGTGATAATTAATAAAGAAACTGCTTAGCTACCACTACATAGTTAAAATAAAATTGTAAGTTGCATTTGTTTACCTACTTGTCATTTGTGTTTGTTCACATCACACACCTACCGATAAAAACAGAACATAAATCATTATCTCCGATAAATAACTAATTTTTATTGATCCGTAAATTATTTTCAGATTTTACGATGACGGAAAATCCAGAGCAAGTTTCTCCATTCGGAGAAGAGAGAGAAATATTAACTGACTCAATAAACAAACAGCAGTCAGAGATTGACCTGGAAGAGGAAATATCTGCAAGAATGACAGCATCGTATAGCGAGATATCGTTCCATTCTGACCAGGGTCAGCCTGAGGAACAGGAGAGAGTGGCGGGCCCGTCCAGACCCTATGACTTACCATCAGAAAACCGGAAACAAGCAAAGCTTCCCCTGGATCTAGATGGACATGTGAGAAAGGAAGGAGAAATGACACACTATGTAGCAGATGACTTAGAATTCAAAATAAAAATATCAAGCCCAATAGCAAAAAGAGGTGAAACACCAGTATTTGGTAGTTCTAGTGCATCTCGCTCCAGTACCCCATCAGGGAAGTTATACAAACAAATACTGGCACCTCAGATTGGACAAATAGACATAACAGTATTACATGACCTAGAATATGAAGCACAGAGGATTGCACAATCAGTAGATAATTTAATTGAAAACCTTTCTAGTATACTGCACTCAAATTCTTCGCTTACTGCGGAGAATATGGAGGTGTATAAGGATGCAGTTGGCAAGACATGTGATGCCATGGATAATAATATCAAGAGTATGTACACAATTCTAGCGAAAGGAGAAGAGGTATCTCAAGCAATGATCCCTGTGCAGGCACAAGCGGCAAGAATAGCAGAAATAAAGAGACTGCTCCAACTTTTTGAAGATAAGTTCTAGTAACAGCTACTTATATATGTTCAATGTGTATTATATTAGGTATTTAAGTATAGGTATAAAAAGTTATGAGCTGTTTGATTTAAATACCTAAAATTTATACAGCCCATAGACTATCATGACAAGTTTTGAATGTAGGACCCTGTTATGGCTCATGGATTTACACAAAATAATCATATACTTCATCATTTTGTCTAAGAACCCTGTATTATACCTAGTATGTTTTCAATTTACACTTGAGAGCAATAAAATCACATATCTTGACTTATTCAGTTAGAAGAAGAAAATAAGTTTATTTACAGCAAACATGACGCATCAAAAGAAAAAACAAAAAAAATAGGTAAAGTTAAGGCTGTTTTTTTCATGAATACTTATTAGTTGAAAAAATATTGTAATGCTGATTGAAAATTTATTTCGTTTTTAGTTCAGTACCTTTCTAATGATATCAAAAAACACAAATTATACCTAAGTGTAAGGGGCTTTATGGCGCAAAACCCAACACAAGTAAAATGATTAAATTTCGCTTTTATGAGAATGACAATCAAACAAAATTATTGTTAATTTTTTTTATTAATATGGTGTTTATCTCCCCTATCCCTAATTACCGGTTTTTCAAGGACCGTATTAATGTTACAAGGAAATCTTGAGGTATTTTTCAGACTTCAAAAAAGGGAGAGTCCTTTTTCATTCCACTCTTCTTCGTTGAAGCTCTTTGTGACGCGACTCTTCTTCAAGCTCATCCCAGCTTTTAGAGAAATTCTTGTCTCTTATGCCACGAAAGCGAACTCACATGCCCTTAGACGTATCAATGTGCTCTGTGGACGTATCGTACAGGGCAATTTCGTTCCCACAGGCATCTGTTTTTGTTTTAGTGTCCAACCTCGGTGAATTACGATAATTTTCGGTTTTTATTATTTTGCGCCCGATTCAAAGGACTCACAAGTGTCCCATAGTTCTTAGCATGAGTCAAACTTCGGTCAATTTCGACCATAGAACTATTATTACTAGCGTAATTTCGACCCGGTTCTTCGTCGAAGCAAGAACAAACGCTGCATGCGAAAGATCGAAATAATTTTTGACGATTGTAATGTTTTCTTTCAATATTGCCGGAGTTTCTAAACGAAATAGTAAATGTCAAAATTAAGTAGGGTATACACACATGGGCTTTATTAATATTTTAAACAAGTTTCTTCTTGTAAAGACTATGAAATGAATTTAACTTTTAGTCAATTTCCAAAATGGAAGGAACAGCAAAGTTTGGGTTGGCGCGCGTGTATCATCAGTTGCGTTCGTTGGTGAAGTATCGGGCGTTCGGCCTGTTAATAAGATATTAAACCTACTTATAACATAAATAATCTATGGTAAGACTTAAGTTGTAGTTATCTGTGAAGCCAAAAATATAGTCTGTTGAAAGCCACACTGAAGTTTTAATACGGCCCCTCTCATGCATTCCGCGTAGCCCGTCCCGTGCGCCCGAAGATAGCTGTGCTGTGACATCACACACGGATCACGTCACTCAAACATTTCTACTACTATGTATGCCGTTCTGTAATGCCGGGGCCACACCAACGGGAAACGTCGTTGATTATCGCGATTTTAGGCTTTAAAGTCTACGGTTAAGGCCCAACATCGCGGTAATCAACGGCGTTTCCCGTTGGTGTGGCTAAAAATCATAAACTTTTTTTTTCTTGATTATCTTGGCATTGTTGGCAATATTCTTAGAGCACAAAAACCCTCAACATTAATTATAAGTACACACGGCTACAGATCAAGCTATACATAACCAGTATAAGCTGACTTCTGATTGTACGAAAAACCTGTACACACGGCTACATATCAAGCTATACATTTCCAGTTTTAGTTGACCTCGCAATGTATGGGTTTTTTGCACAATCAGAAGTCAGCTTATACTGGTTATGTATAGCTTGATGTGTAGCCGTGTGTACAATGCTAGGTCAACTCAATCACTGGCAATCTATAGCTTGAAGTGTAGCGCTGTGTACACCTTCAGTGTACCTATAGCTTTAGGGTTTTTGTGACTTGCCACCCTCAAGCATTGTCATGCGCGAGCGCGAGTTGCTGTCACTTCGTTTGTGTGTTTGACATTGACACTTCTTGTCATTTCATTCCGTCATATTGCATCGACCGAGGTGGTTGTAAAATCGAAAAGATAGAAAAATGTGTTTTAAATCTAGAAAAATGTAAATTGAATTACTAACATGAATGTTAACATCTATATAAGATTAAGCGTGCAGTTGTTGGTCTCATGACCATTTAGTATTCAGCAGCCATTCAGAAATAACGTATAAATGGGTGACGTTCTAAGCTTATTTTCTGTGATAATAATGAAATTTAAATCTAAGTTCAATGAAAGTAAGATTTATTTCCACTATGATCTTCCGTGGGAGAAGCTGAAGTCGGTGAAGTGGATGAATGAGAAGGCCACTGCGAACAGGGCCTATGTGCCCACGACGGTGAGTGCTGTTTCGCATTTTCTATTTATAGCAAAACATTAAAAAAATATTTTATTGTACACGATCGGAAAACTCGTTACTACTGTTATTGTTCATGGGAACTGAAGATACGGCGAACAATAAAATTGTCGTCACAATTTTAGTCCTACAGTTTTTTATGTTTTTAATTTTAGTTCAATTATTACATGCAAGTTAGGATGATGATGAGTCTTACTTACGCAATTTAAATAAAAGCAGACTTACTTATATTTTTTGGTCATTAAAAATATGTAAATATTAGAATATTTATTAATTCTTAGTACCTAATCAGTGTCTGTTTTGAATGTTATCATTTAAGTACCCTCCTTATTTGCTATAAAAACTAAGTTGTTGATAAGCAGCAGTCAATAGTAATATTTTCCAGCATCCGGTAAAGTGTTGCACTGCCCCATCTAAACTAATATTATAAATAGAAAAGATTTGATTTTTGTATGTTTGTTTGTTACACTCCCATGCTAAAACGGCTGATCAGATTTGGCACACAACTTTGGACATAGGATAGTTTTTATCCCTTTATTCCTACAGGATCGAGACTCATACGGTTGAAACCATGGGTCACAGCTAGTCTCAAATTAAATGTAACATATTCCATACAAACTTAATATATTCCACATGGCATGAAAATAATATAATTATAAAAACGAATTTGATAAAACTAAAGAACAGCAAGAATACACATAACACTATAGTTTGGGCCTAAAACATGCATTTTTCAATCAGTGTTGAAATTGATAGCAATCCTGCAAGCTTTAAAAATAAGTTGTGATTATAAATCTACTATTTAGTTTTCACAATTTATTATTTAGGTACCTACTGTTATTGTTTCAATTCTAGTTTGTTTGTGTATGCTTTTAAAATAGCCTCTAAAAAGTAGTGGTCAATGTTCATTGATCCTATGATAATCAATCAAAGGATAATACTAATTCGTGCCCACAACTTCGTCTGAGTGAAATTTCGGCTCGCGACCCACCGCAACGCATCGCATCGCCCGCCCACGCTGATTCATTTCTGGTCGTATCGGGGTGATCCTTAAGAATTGGGCTATCAAAAGCAAAAACTGGTAGTTCCAGAATAATTAATTAGCACAGTCAAACAAAAACAAACAAACTCTTCAGCTTTATTAAAATAGCATAGATTATTTCTGAACAGTCAACTGTACCAGATGAGTTTAATATTAAATTACTTCCTTGCATTCACATTAAAAAAAAACAGTAAACATAATTCATACAAAATAAACATATTTAATTGATCCATTGTAATGTAGGTGTTTTTTTTAATTAATTAAGTGACTTTTTATTTATTCTAATGAAAATTGTTTATTCAAAAGAAATTTTAATAATACAATGTACTATTACTTAATATAAAATTAAACTTCAGCTGTAGTTACACTCAATGAATACAAATTATTTTCATAATGAAGTGAATATAGTATGCATGAATCATGATAAATCACGTATGTGTAACAATAGCTGCTTCACAATAACTAGGTTACTACACCATATTATTAATGAGCTATTATGATAAGAACCCAATTATCTCCAAACTTATAATTCAACAAGTGTTTCATGAAATGATAATGTATACTGTGTTGAAAAAATAGGTATTATTTGTGAAATACTGATGCATACATAATATTTTTCTTGTGCAATACTGTTCCATTTCTGGGCAAAGGACTCGCCCACAAGTGCTTCCAGGAACTCTTTTCAGGCGCCACCTCGAACTAGTTCTCACTGTACGCGTCCAGGTCCCGTTTTTGCAATATTTTTCATTGATGCTCTGCTCCTATTGGTCTTAGCGTGATGTTATATATAGCCTACAGCCTTCCTCGATAAATGGACTATCCAACACAAAAATAATTTTTCAATTCGAACTAGGAGTTCCTGAGATTAGCGCGTTCAACCAAACAAACTCTTCAGCTTTATAATATTATATATTAGTATAGGTAGAAGATACACAAACTTACGCCTACTTCCCATGGGGTATGCAAACACCAGACACTGCAGAACCGACCAATTTCGGTTCTGAAATTTATAAACAGAAGTTTCATTGCTTATCTGATGGTTTGCACAGTCCATATCATTTTACGCGCGTAAACATGTTTTGTAAAAATTATAACATAAAATTAAATGTCCACTTTGTTAGTTTTCCTGATATGAAACTGACATAATTTCAAAAAACATTTAACATTCGTTACAGATAACTAAAGCTGATTGTGTAACATGTGTTTACTTGTTTACATACACAATTAACCGTATCCTGCTGTTGACATGACACAAACAAAGGTGTTATTATGTTTTATCTATCATACAACTGTCACTATCGCAAATTAACTGAAGTAGGGGTATATTCTACGTCCAATTCACCAACAAACTTCACTGTTGATATAGAGACCCTATTCTGCGACAATCGTGAATATTTCGCTCAAGCCAGAAATTTCCCAACTTTCCCTGGACAACCAGCGAATTGTACTGCATTATCATCACCAGCCTATATCAGACCACTTCTCGGTATAGGTGGTATAGTCCTCCGAGCATCGCCACGAAGACCGGTCTTGTGCTTCACGGGTCTCGCGCCCTTAGAGAATACCTAGATCGAAAATCAATACGCATGCCTAAGCATAACATGAAAAACTAATCTAACTAATAACAGTAATACTAATATCGTCAGTCTGAAAACTTCTGACCCATACCAAATAATAGGTCTATTGAATTCAGATTAAAACTAGAAACTTTCCAGATCATCAATAAAGGGTCTATACGTCAAATCAGATCACATCGCTAATGCACAGTTTAGTATAAGTAGGTATATGCCACCAGCATGTCCGTATTCGCCTGGGGACAGTCGGTAATCCAGCAGGGGCATCGATGACGGAAATTAACGGGGCCAATTTCAAACTTGACGGAGCTGAGCATCTATTACCTATCATACTCAGATTCGTTTGGCACAATTATACCAGCGTAGTGTCAGACCCTTTAAAACATACGTACATAAAATCACGACTTCTTCCCACGTTGGTAGGCAGATACTACAGAACGCCACCTGTTACGATCCTTAGGTACATACTCCTTTTGATTCGTTTCCGTTCATGCATCTGGTCATAATACAATCTGTCAAATTTCTTTAATAGATTTTCAACTTTATCGCCAAAGTATAAGGTTAAAAGTTGATTGGGAAAATTTGACAGATTCGGAAAGCTTGATGTGCTGGCGTCTGTACGTCGTAGATGACGTAGCGTTGGTAGACCCACTTTAGGTACAAGGTGGAACGATGACCTATTGAAGACCGCAGGAATCCGCTGGATGCGGGAAGCACAGAACCTGTCAAGCAGTGGACGTCTTTTGGCTGAAATGATGATGATGTTGATCTGGTCATACACGCACTCCGGTTGCGATTGATACGCACCTGATCTTCCTGAAGAACAACAACAATAAGGTCACAATATGTCCTTCTAGATCGTCACCTCTTATGGTTTTCCACTCACAGCAGTTTTTCTTCTAATAAATGTCTTCAAAATTGCTATCCAATACAGATTTTTATTCATTATCTTTAATGCACTCCCAAAGAAGCGTAACAGATATATTTACACAGTGGGCTCGTGACGAGAGAAAAGTGACGTATGCAGTATAAATACTATGTAACGCATGTTTACATGCAAAATGAACTGTTAGAATCTGTCTCGTTGATATGAACGTACGAGCGTACAATCACGGACCACGTCACACGATGAGGGGATGCTACAGCACCTACACGATTATTTCACGATCGTCAATCATGTACCTACACCGACCGCGACCGGCCTTATCGTAAATATTCCCAGTAACATTCGGTTTATTGATTGCTACTTCTTTCCAATTCCATTCATGTGAATCGTCATTCAATCGTTATGTCGATATCTGTTTATCTTTATGCTCGCGTAAATCTCGAAAATTGCTGGAACGGATTGCTTGAATTTTCATTAAACAAGGTTTTTCAACGCTTGGTTTTAGACCTGTGGTTTATGACGTTCTCGGGAAATAGCGATCGTAAAAAACTAGAAACATCCTTCGGCAAACCGGCACGTCAGAAGAATTTATGTTTGTTTTTTATTTTAGAAGTTTTCATGAGATTTAGCGCCTTGTTTGTTAGAACAGCGAGAAGGATCATTCCTACAAGTTGCACATGACAAAAACTTCGTGAATAATCCTTGTCGCTGATAACTTGGACCAGGGTGCTAACTCTTGAAAATAATTCCGATAGATCAACATTGGTCAAACGTCAGTTGGTCGAGTTAAACGTCAGGGATTGGCTAGACTCAGTGAGTCCAGCCAATCCCAGACTTTTGACTGACAATTCCAATGTCAATCTATCGGAATTATATTCGAGAGTAAGCACCCTGTTTGTCTTTAGCTTATGTAATACTTATACATTATCAAAAAGCTTCCGGGCTTACCGTCTTCTGCTAGCCTTTTCATTCGGTTTACTTTGATTTCCAGAGGGTTGGTAACATGATATCGATCACACAGGTCATATCCGGCACAGGTCAGCTTCGTGGGTCGCCACTTCGCCTGAGAGCGATCCGGTTCCCAATTACAGCTAATTTTTAGAATGTTCTGAGATCCTCATCACCATTCTGCCCTTATCCTAATATACATATTTGACGTCGGCAGAGTACCTACGCCTAAAAAGAACCCGAACTAGGAACCTTCATCAAAAATGAAATATTTCGATAGTGCGTTGCCTCCGATAGCAACAGCTGTCTTAAGAATAGCGGTCGTCTATTTGATTTAAAAATTTTTTCGGTTTTTGATCTTGTGAACAGCGTTTAGAGGTTCGATACGGTACGGAAGCGTATCGAGTGGTTGTGAATAGCTATCCTGAGTACTGACTCTCGAATATAATTCCGATAGATCGACATTGGAATTGTCAGTCAAACGTCATTGATTGACTGGACTCACTGAGTCTAGCCAATCCCTGACGTTTAACTCAACCAACTGACGTTTGACCAATGTCGATCTATCGGAATTATATTCGAGAGTTAGTACCCTGATCTGTCTAAAACCACGAAATCTATAACAAAGCATTTTGTATGTATGTTACATTTAATCCCATAGAAATAAACATGAATAGCCTTCTGACTGCCCCAATTACTGTAATTAGTAGGTACGTAAAGGTAGTATAAGCATGTAACAATTTATTCATAGTAACCACATCCTAAGTCACGCCAAGTACGAGTAAGTTATCCTGCCTTGAACGTAAATGTAGTGACTATTAATATTTCTTAGCACCTTGGAAGATGTCTATAAATCTGCTAAGATCTTTTTAAAATAACCTAGTTTAGTCCTAGGATTCGCATTTCAATGTCCCAAAATCCTGCTAACAAGCGACCTTATAATATTATTGAATACATAATTTTGTAATTCGAGTCCCCTATGTAGGTCCCATGGGCCGCGCGCGGGCGAATCACGACGGTCGGGACTTCGGGAGCTAAATTAAGCGACTCCATAAAGGTCTCACATCAATCGTATTTGCGATTTTCCATTGTCATGCCCTACCCTTAGTGTAAAAACAGAAAACTTTTCTCTCTATAATATTGAGTGGGTACGGCACGGGTACGGTCAACAACAACAGCGTGGGAGGCCCCTATACGGTCGGTCGACGACATTAGAAATATTACAGGTCACATGTGGCGCCGATTAACGGCCGGGAAAGTGACCCGAACAAAGACAGGCCTATAATGCACTAGATAGATACAGACAAGATGGTTCTTATACCCATAAGTATCGGGTACATTATAGGGGTATTGTTTGAAGTCCGTGAATAGATGAGAACTATGCATGAGGTCGATAATATCTTCGTCGCAGATACTGTAACTACTGAAAGTCTATTCAGCTTGATCAGTCAGTACTCATCCCGTGCATAGTGATTAGTTGTTTGTTATTAACGTGGCCAAAACATCACTTATCTTATTATAGGTAAAATTAAATTCAATTATGGGTAAGAGCAATGCAACTCAATATCAATGTGCTAATAATATTAGACGTGCCCAGTAAGCTGTTAACTATTTTCATCACGGCATGCGCCAATTATGGCTCCCAAGTTCATGGCCTGTTTGAGCAATATCTCCTTGTTTCCCTACCGTAGGTCTTTCGTAGCTAAGCATTACATAATCAGCCCCCACTGCTGGGACACAGTCCTCCTTTCTGTGAGAGGGAGTGGGCCGTAGTCCACCACGCAGGCCCAGTGCAGGTTGGTAAATGTCACATGTCTTCGAATTTTTGGTTGAGAATATGCCGGTTTCCTTACGATGTTTTCTTTTACCGTTTTATGAGGAGTGGTGATGAAATAATTTACACAAAGTAATGCGGCTATCTGGGTTCGAGCCTACAACTCACAAGTCGCGGCCGTTACCATAGATCAACTATGCATTGCTAGATAACAATTAACAAGCAATGAACTTTGACTTCTGTTCACCTTACCCATTTGTTATAAATTCACACACTATGATTATCTCAGTTATAATTATTAGTTGATAGCTTTTATATCATTCATAATTTACTTCGATGATTTATAGTTCTGGTTTTCCTTAATTAAATCGCTTGGGACTTTGGGAGTTGGGACGTGTAAGCTCGTCCATCCAACAGGTTTACTAAGATATTGATGTGCTGCCAAATAGCGATGATAAGATTAGGTTAGACTCCGTCTCTAACGATAAACAGTTATGGTTTCGGAAAACGCCATGCGAAAGTAACTCTGTACTGTAGGCATGTCTGTTACCTTGTCACGGCTCAACGGATTCGGATGTTTGGCACACGCATAGACCATGACCTGGGTTACACCATTAGACTACTTTTTATGGTATCTACAACGCCACATGCGAACAACACGTCGTACTGACGTCACGCAAAATCCTGCATCTCGCAAGCAGAGTTTACCGCGCAAATAGCAAAGATACAACGGCCCGAAATGAACCATCGGGTATTTGCCCACCAGACACAACACCCATCTTTTCGGAGGATCCTCCCTTTTCTATAGAGGATGAGTGAACTTTTACACCCTGTTCCTCATACCTCTATACCTGTAATACGTTCCCGTGGGATAACTTCCGACCTCCACGCTGGCGAAGGTACGGGCAAAATAATAAATCCTTGCCTTCCACGAAGCGATAAACTGACCTCGAGTTTCGTTTCGACATTTCAATTAAAACATTTCTAAAGCTTCCTATATCCAATATTCCAGTTAAAACAAGTTGCAATTCTTTGCAATTTTCCTTATAGAAAAGCTATGGAATTTTTAATACAATCTTATGTAACAGCAAGTCGCTAGTTGCCAGTAAGCCAGTTAGTGATGGGCGTACTTATAAGTTGATCCAATGTTTCGTCGTGATCCAATTTATGGCGTACTCCATTTTCTATTATTATGGTAAGGTAATGTTTATTCAGCAAACTGAGGAAGCCTTATGAAGGCACAATGTTTACTGCAATACTTTCAATATTACCTAAGTTACATTAGTTTCTATACACGGTGGCAGCAAATGATCCTGGACCCCGTAGCGGAAAAATATTTCGTCGGTTATCAAAAAAAGAAATCGGCTGTTTTTAAAAAACTGCAATTTTTGTATATAACTATTGAAATTTGGTCAGAACAACGTCTGCCGCGTCAGTTTGTTGTACTTAACTATTTTCTTTCCCATAACGTTACAAGCTTGATTAATTCCTTTTGCTGCAGACTGTTCTAGCGTTAGCTAAAATTCAATAACTTTGCGACTAGCGTACCTACATAATTTAAGTTGAATACTTTATAAAAACTTTTTTACAAAAAAAAACAACCGACTTCCAAAAAAAAACTACAAAGTGATAAATAACTTATATTTCGGAAGTCGGTGTCAATAAACGAAAATGCAGAACCAACGACAATAAAAGTTATTTATCACTTTGTAGTTTTTTTGGAAGTCGGTTGTTTTTTTTTGTAAAAAAGTTTTTATTTTTCACTTTTTAGTGAGAGAGTTTGTAATTTATCTATGTTACAATAGCCTAACGTCAACTGCTCATCACCTTTTACAAAATATTGCTTTTCCCGATGCTGGGACGTTAGTTGTTGCGGAGTTCTCTTGGTAAGAACCTGGAGAACTCCACTCCACCACGACACGCATTGTGACGAGCATAAATTGCTTAGCAACCATATTAAAGTAATCGAATCGCAATCCGTGAAATATTTATTATTGATTAGTTCCGATGGCCGTCTGTGGTCTTCATCATCAGCTCCACTTTACCAAATGATGATTTCCAAGAGCTCAAGTTACTCTAAAAAATATCCAAATCGCTATATAGGTTTGCCAATAAAATTTGAGGGTTTCCCTCGATTTCCCTAGGATTCTATCATCAGATCCTGACCTGATGATCATGGGACCACTTGGGAAGTATACCCTTTCAAACAAAAGAAAAATTTTCCAAATCGGTCCAGGCGTCTTCGAGAAATCGGGGAACATACATAAAAAAAAAATGATTCCGACGAATTGTACCTCCTCCTTTTTTTGAAGTCGATTAAAAATAGAAACAGCTATTCTTATATTGTCGGTGTCTTTCTTCCCTGTGGGATTTAATTAACTTTTCTTATATTGTCGGTGTCTTTCATCCCTGTGGGATTTAACTTTTCTTTCTTCGCTTTAAAATCGTTTTCATGTTACCTCGTGGTACTATAAAGAAAAACAATTTCTGCTTTTCTAGAGAAATAAAAATATTGTTTTGTCATGAACTCATGAGCATGACACTGGTGCATAATCTTTTAGACTTTAAGCTTGCTGTAATGTTACTTGGACACGATCGTGAGATTTGTTTACTTTATTAAAGACTTTAATATTTACATAATATACAGACTTAAAATAATATTAAGTAATAATTATGTACTTAGGTACCTACATGATAATAAAAAAAAGAAAATAATCACAGGGCATCAAAAAATTCGTCCGCATCGCTGTGAACAGTAAAAATGCCCAAAAGGCTGACAGCATTTCCACGTTGTATGGTGATGCTGATTCTTTGGCCAAAAAATAGGCCAGCCCTCTGGTCAAGTGAAGAGACGTCGACCAGCCGCTTCGCGATGTCTCGAAAAACCAAGTGGGCACTCGGACCCCATGACCATAGTTTCAACCCCAAACGACTCGAACATATAAATCCGATGCAGATTAATTAATTCGTAAGTCAAAATAAGGAATTTTGCAATCAAACAAAACTGTAGAATTCAGAACCTCAAGCATTTAGGCAATAGGCTACAACTACTTTGATGCGGCCAAAACCTGCAGTTTTAGATTTTATTAGGATAGGAGAAAACTGGAAGGCCAACCAACTGTTACCGAAAGCTGTCGAGATAGAAATCCAATTTACTAGCAAAAATACCCCACGTCTATGTCAGGCGGAAATGTGTCTGTTTTTGACAAGCCGCCAAGAACTGACTTAGGAGTTAGGACTGAATAACTATAAGCCAGAAAACCAAAAAATCATCAAATATAAGTGAAATCTGTCAAAAGTGGACCTAGTCGACATAACTGTCTTTTTGCCTTATTGGTCAAGCGTGACTGCTGAAGATGGAGCTCTGGGTTCGATCTCCAGATCGGGCCTAATGTTATAAGGTTTTTCCAGTAGGAGTTTCTTACTGCCGGAGTCTGGATTTGTGCCCAATTTATAGCAATAGGCTCGACCCCTATGGGACCTTCCTAAATATGACTGTGAAATGAAATTTGGGTGCACAACCTCTGCCTTCCTTTTCGAGGAATATAGACGTGATATTATGATATCTACTATTTAATTTTCTCAATAAGTTTTTCTCTTGTCCTCAGGTAGAGAATGTAGCGAACGTCTGCACGCACGCATTATGCGTTGCGCCCGCGTCTTTGGGCGCGCGGGAGTTGCTCACGCGCTCCGTAAACGCGCCGCAAGCGATCGCCGCTGTTGTCTACGGGCTGGCACTTTGCCTGCTGTTCGCGGTGTCCACCACCTTCCACTCAGTGTGCTGCTGCAGGTCTGATACGTGAGTTGAGATAGTAAAAGTATTTTGTGCTTGTGTGCTTCTCATCGCTTAGGTTCTGTCTTTGCTTAGTGGTGCCTCGCATTTACTGCGTATACTATAGTATTTTTATCTCACGAAGTGGCGTGCGCTTTATTTGTGGTAACTAAGTAGTAAGACAAGTAGCGTTAGCACTTACCGCACACACGCACACACAAACACTTCCCACTACCCCATTATCTCGAATGGTACCGAGAGCTCCTTCGCTTACACACAATACCTACAACGTGTTTGAACAGTTGGTAACCACAAGTAAAGCGCGATTTGCTTCTTGAGATAAAAATACAATATGCGACGCACTGCTTAGTTAGGACAAAGATAAACTATCATGAAACTCATTATTCACTAAAGTTGCAAAGTGGTGTAAAACCGGTATACGAAGATTTTGATCATAGCGCTTTAGATATCCGAGCCCCAAGGCTCCACGTATGGGTCCTGAAAGTCGTGACATAACGTTTCGCATAATCATTATCAGGCTGAAAATAGTAACGGTACAGAATTCAATTTTACGATCTCGGCCTTAAAGTTCTTAAAATCCTTTGAAGTCTTAAATCCGAAGGCGACTTGCTACGTTCCTTGGCTCAAATGGCCAACGCGACCCATTCCAATCACTTATATTGAAAGTAGTTTCGCGCAAACTTTGGCTGTTGCGCTAAAGTTGTTTCCAGTAAAACAGCAGATAGTTAACGCAAAGCAACAGCTTGGCCTGTTTACATACATATCTTTGCAATTCGACCCACCCCATATTTTACGTAGTAACGTAGGGGCTGGCCTCGATTAAAAGCAATGAAACGTACGTATTTTTTCCACCTTGAATGTTACGACCGAATAATCAGACAGGAGAAAAACATACATATTTAGACGGAGTACCTATTGTCTTGCAGGATAATAATATCGCAAGGATGAGTGTCTACATACCTACATGAATGATAGACCAGTAATTCTTACATGAAGGTGTATCAGGGTATAGGGTATCTACCCTAGTTACTAGATGAATAATTAAAATTATTCGCCATTCACCAGGGACACTTCTAAATCCGAGCTTCTAATTAAAAATTGCTTAACTTAACACACTATTAATTACAATATGAATAATTTTAAAGGATATTGCTAATCCATTGCTCTTACAACGTAAATAACGCAATGAATGTTGAATTTCCCCGCTGACAGAATAAACATACTCTGACGTGATCATTATTTGGACCCTTGTATCGCAACGACTACGCTATGTACAAAGTTATAATGACTTGCCACATTATATCACCTATGCTGCATAATGAAGTGAATAAAGCTTCGACACTAGGGCGCAAATCCCGAATGTATCTGAAATGTCCAATTCTTAATACTTGGCATTTCGAATAACCACGTGTCTATTATGTACAGATACCCGCCCTAGTTCCGATTAAGCTTTATGCGACCAATTTCCTATTTATTGAGCCACAAATTCCCCGAACGTATCGTATGGATGCGCTCATTAATTAGGACAAGGTCACATCTGAATGCAAGTAAATGCTTTATCGTTCGCAGTTACAATTCCCCTGTCAGTAATCACAGGAACGGTGTTATTTAGATTTACACTGGAATCTCTACCTTTGTGAACCAATTAACTTAATTAGCCTTTAATAAGTCAAGCACCACATTTTGGTAAAGGCTTTTGAAATTGCCAACGAGTTTTGAATAGCGTCATTACTGTTTGTGGCATTGTTGGTGCCTTGTTTTATCTTTAAAAAGGGAAAATAAAGAGGGAAAAGCAGTTGTTATCAGGAAAGACAACTGAAGTACGAAAAAGCTGTAATTGCACCTCTCGGGGAAGGCTCAATTGTTGACGTCTTTTTACGTAGAAATGGATCTGTAAGTAGAAAACTGGGCGAGATTCTTTTTCCTAGTTTTGCGCTTCAAAGTTGTAATACTTATTGTACAAGCTACGTGGAAAACTTGAAAGCGTCTTTCTTATAAGTTCAGTTTACTGGTGGGATTTTCTCAAGAATGAAAATAAGCAGTGAACGAAACTGTTTTATAATAAATAAGCAGTCAACGAAACAGTGTTTTACATCCTCTGCAACAAGATGGTAGCCTTTTAATTAGAAGACGACGATCTCACGGTTTTTATAGTGTAAAATATTTTTTTGATAAATAAAGTAGCAGATAAATATAAGATATGATACTGAGATTTAATTATATTATTTTATATACCTTTTATTCTTATGTGTTCAAATAGATACGAAACCCTGATAACCAATGTTTATAAAAATGTTTTAATTTTAACAAGTTAATGTGTTTGGTAAATTAAACAATATTTTTATGCCAGTCCATGGCGAACAAAGATCATAACTTTATTTAGATAAATAAATATTCTATTCTATACTCAATATCCAAATCAACCGATCAATGGACCGATAGATAGGTCATAGGGTGATCAGAATTAGCGATATATATTTGCCCTTTTGAAAACGATAAACAATTCCCAAGACTACGTCGTTAATAGGCGGAGACCCCGCTGTTTTTGCCGCGAGTCAAAGGTGATTAGGTGACCCATTAAATGAGGAGCAAGCAATCATCGACAACTACTTATGAGGTTAGTCCTATCGCATTTAACTAATGGACTTTAGATGTGTTCTGTATTAAGAGATTTCCAAAGAAGATTGCCATTCGATAACTGACAAATATTCCAGAACGAAACTAGCCCCCAGGAGTACTAAGTTAAATAATGGCGTCTCCAAACGATGCTTAGGCTGGGAAGTTTGCCAATTCAGATAGTCTCACCATCTGTGACTCGTCAATCATAAAACCAATACCTTGCCGAAAATGTAGCACAACGAGTTTTAGACAAAGTTCTGTTTTAGAGAGGAGTCCTGTGTCCCAACAGGACAACAGGAGTCCTCTCTGTGAGAGGGAACGGGCCGTAGTCCACCACGCGGGCCCCATGCGGATTAGTGGATGTCATATGTCTTCGAATTTTTAGTTTTAAGTACATGTCGGTTTCCTTACGAGGTTTTCCTCGTTTTCCTTCACCGTTTTGAGAGCAGTGGTGTTGAAAAAATTTACACAAAGTACAGTGCGTGTCAGGTGTCGAACTTCGAGCACACAATCACGATGTACAACTCGTAAACCGGGGCTGTTGCCACTGGGCCACCACTGCTCAATATTAACGCCCATTTATTGTAGAATTTTCAGTCCATTTCCAGAAGCAGTATCTCATCCATGTATGTCATGCGTGTTATCCATAACGTCACAGTGACAAGTCTCTTGTATATACGGATGTCGGTCTCCGCTAGACATGCAGCTGATTTATTGCCACTTTACACGTACCCATGTTGGTTCTCCTGACAGCTGACTAGATTAAAAAATCGCCCGTCTTCCAACAAGACGATGAGTGTTCGCTGTTAAGTCAATTTCCTCTGCGTTCATGAATTTGTGATCTGATTACGCTTGTTCTTTTTGTTCTTATTCTATAAATACGACAGTTTATTTGACACGTTACTGACGTTTATTGTGTGTTAGAAAAAGATTGTATTATCCTTGGCTTTACGTTCTCGGTAGTCATTTACAATTATTCTCTTATTATTTTTAAGCTGACTTCCAGTGATTTAATGAAACGTTTTTTAAATTCTTTCACGAGAATTGAAAACGATTTAGCCAAAGCTGGGGAAACTGTCAACTCGTATTCACTTCAAACTAGTTATATGAGTTATTCTACCTAATAGTGGAAGAATTGTCTTAGGCCCTTTTATACACGGCACGGTTTCTTTACGGTACGGCGTATAAACCGCGCCGCAGAAAAAAGCTTCCATAGTGATCCATAGATCACTGACGACCGTGCCTACACACGGTGTATAAACCGTAGTTTTCCTTCCATGGCAAGAACACCGTGCGCGTACAAAGGGCCTTAAGCCCTTGGGCCACGTCAGTCACGGAAGAACCTCGGAGGCTTACATTGGAATTACCAAAGTGGGAACTTTGGGAATGCTCCTAAAACCAGACTTTAGTACCGAATAGGGACAATGCTATTTTAATGACCCTAATGTATCGTACGCACCATCTCGTTTATGACTTCAACATAAAAATTTCTGAGGTTCAAGACAGATGCGGAACCAAGGAAACTATTGAAGTTAAGGTTCTAAATATGGGTCGATAATCGAAAATCCCTGAACAGTATCTTGAACAGAGTAAATAATTATAAGAACAAAGCCATTGGCCACATAATGATAAGTACGTGAAACACAGATTTCAGGAAAAGCATTTTATCCAAAAAGCTGTGCCAGAAATTGTAGCATAGTTATAGTAGCTACACGTAAACTAATCTAAAAAAAAAAGAGACCTAATGAACACGCAATTTTTGTAATATAGGTACATTAACCTAGTAACGAAAACAACAGAGTATTTCATTAGCAAGTACCTACGTGCTGCAATTATCACAAAACGCTTTCCAGTCCACACGCCCCACCCAATTATTTCAGTGAATTATTTATTTATTACCGCTTCGGGTCTCGACACAGAGGTTCTATTATTGAATTCTATTTTGGAACTCGGACACAACCAAGAAATTGCAATATGCCTTAATATTTATGGAACTTGATCAAGTTTCTTACTAAGCTATTTCACGAGTTCGGGGCGGTTGGTCAAGGGTGTGTTTGGTCAAAAGTAGTTTTCGTCAAAATTAGTTCTGCATACCAGATGGCGATTGGTCCGTTTACATCCAGCAGCTGTTGTTATTGCTCAAAATTGGCTACACATATAGTTCTAATGAGCAAGTAATTAATATGAAAAGCTCTTACATAAGAGCTTTTCCGCTCTTCAACTCTAACAAGCGCCAGTTTTCTCGCCAACTTCTTCAATTATCTGTATGTTTCAACTTTTGTCTTGTCTACAGCAATGCAATATTCAAACAAGTTTAGGCATAACGTCTTTATGAGTCCATTCTTATTCTATCTAATGAAAACTCTTGTCAAGCACCAACGGCCTTTACACCCATTGAGCGAGAGGGGACGCACAACGAAGCAAGAGGGTGCACTGCCTCGGGGACGCCTCAAAGAGATTAATCCTGGGTATAGACTATACAGGATGTCCATGGAAGTATGGATCAAATCGAATAGGGACGTGGGCAAGGCCATTTCCAAACCTTTTAACCCTGAGAATGTCGGTAAAAAAAAATTAAATTGACAGCCATGATAGTTTTTTTTTTTATGATTTTATTTCTTTGAGCACTGCAAAGTGAAATTGGTCATAACTTTTGAACCGTAAAAAATTTCACAGACAGTCTCAGGGTTAAAAAGTTTGGAAATGTCCTTGCCCACGTCCCTATTCGATTTGATCCATACTTCGAGGAACACCCTGTAGGGATGGGAGCATGGATGGGAGTGATGTTACGGACTGGGTTGTTTATACTTACAGTGTTATATCTGTAGTACCCACCTATCTGTATACAAAGGAAGGGCTGGCTAATTTTAGAACTCTGTCGATGCCCGATTTAAAGATGAAATAACAAGGCGTTGCAACTTTGAAATAGATTCAGCGATTCTGATAAAAACATACTTTATAATCTAAACTAAATTGCAGCTGGAAACGGAACTTAAATTGCTTAAAAAATAAATAAAGAACACAGTACGTCATTTCCTTCGGAAAGTGTCTGGCATTCGTATTGAATGATGAATTACGTACAGGGTAATTTCAATGTACGATACCGATCGCTTACTAAACGCTACAATTTTGCCGTCGAGCACATGGTCATAGCCGGTGACTAATGATACGAATTCAATAATATTTAATGCCATTGACATTCTACATTTTACTGCTTACAATGTTACGTCGTCGAACTTCGTAAACAATAAACATTTAATGTTGACACCGATTGAATTATTGTTAGAAGATAGACAGTGGTATGTATCGTAAGAAAACACAAGAGAAGCGAACTTGATGTAGATATTTTCTAAATTAACGATAGAAAAGTAATTAATTTGACGATTTCTAATTTGACAGATCGGTTATAAATTTATAAGGCAGACGATGGATACCTCGTTGCGGAACACGATTTATTTATGTCATCTGTGGACGGCATTTCGTCGTATTATCATATTATAAGCAACTAGCTTCTGCCCGCGACTTCGTTCGCCTGAAATTTCGGACCCCGAGCCTACTACGTTTTCACTTAACGTTCTTTCTAATTTTTTTCCCTTTTGCTCGGCTCGTAAGGGCCTTAGCGTAATATTAAATAGCTTATAACCTTCCTCAAGAATGGGGGTATCAAATGCAAAAAGTTTTTTTGAAATCAGACTGCTATTTCCGGATTCTCATTCCTGGTAGTTCCGAAGATTACCCCCTACATACAAACAAACAAATTTTACCTTTCTATAATATTAGTATAGATTATTAAAATAATACAGTATGCGACTTCCCTTTGGGAACTTCGTACCATAATTATTGCAGAGTAACAATATTCCCTATAAGAGCTCTAGCGCTGTATGAACGCACGTCTGAAAACCTATTACTTAAGTGATAAAATTATTATGAGCGGATATTATTAAAGTTATAATTATGTTCATAGCTTTCAAGGAAATGGATTAGTGCCTCGTCAGTAATTATATTTTGTTATATATTTATCATCCGCAATTTAAGTATCCAAACCTGTGATACGACTTAAATTTTGTGTTTATAGTCCATATCTGTTAAGTTAGAAATTACAGATTATAAATACAGATCGCACAATAGTAATTCTGTTCTAGTATTTTTTTGACTTTAGCACTATTTTGACATCCTTAATTCCAGAAACTGTTCCGATTTCCTGATTTTATCCTATTTCCTAAAACCTTCTTTTTCATTTTCAGGTTGCAAAACAGAATTCTAAGAATCCTTGGCGTCGGCAGGTAAATAAGTAAAAGCTTCTCCATTTACTAAGAACTAATTAACTAATTGGAAAACAATGAAGTCGAACCGATGTCACAGTCACTTAAGTAGAAGGGAAGGGTTTCATGAAGGGTGTTTAATATAAATATGAACGGTCCTTGTATAAGTCCTAAGGCTTCATGTACTAGAAACAAGGTCGTTGGCGGGAAGTGGATTGTTACGTTTAAGACCACGTCGACCGTTTAGGCCATTCAGATGAGTGCAGATTTAAATTAGTCCTTTGTGTGGGTGTTCAATAGGCAAAGATGGATTCCGCTCACGAAGAAACGATTGAGGAGGATGTGGTAGTTTGTTACTTCTAACAGACAGCTTTTAGAGTCCTTTAAGACTTGATGATATTAAATCTCTCCCATCTTTCTATTTCGGCTTCGTAAATTTTCAAACTTTACCTATCTTCAACACCAATGGATAGAGTCCAAACTTCATTCATATTTGAAGAAGTCAATCACCCAGATATGGATCCAAAATAATTGACATTTCGTTTTTTCTTGCCCTTGGCCTTAGGGTCTCCGTTTATTGGCAGAGCAGGCTTCAGAAGTGAGGTCAGACTTGTATCTGCTTCCAAAATGGGCTAAGCGTTTTTCATCAACACGGAGGTAAAGCATCTCAAATATTTATCGATAACCCTTCCGCTGAATGGGTATATAAATACGGGTCGATTGGCACCGGGTCAACAAGACCGAAGAGAGATTAAACAACCTACTCAATCGACTATTGTTGTATTTTAGTATGCAGTCATTTAAATATATTATTAGGGACATTCACATTGTCGAGATATAAACGGCTTAGTACTGTTTCAGTTAATATCTTAGTAATAGATATAAGATAAAACAGCTTTTAATGTATATTGTGATCATCAAAGAACCACGGGTTTTGGCGGATGCTTATCAAAGCATTGGTATTTTGATTAGCATAATCAGCCTATAATGTTCCCACTGCTGGGACACAGGCTTCCTCTCTTCGAGAAGGAATGGGCTGTAATCTACCACACGGACCCAGTTCGGGTTGGTAAATGTCACATGTCTTCGAATTTTTGGTTCTAGGACATGCCGGTTTCCTCACGGTGTTTTCCTTCGCCGTTTTGAGAGCAGTGGCGATGAAATTAATTACACAAAGTAAAGCGGCTGTCTGGGTTCTTCGAACCCACGACCTACAACTCGTAAGTCGGGGTCGTTAACACTAGGTCAAAACTGCTGCTGCATTTTGTTTATGAGTGAAGAAATATGCCAGTCCGCTATGTCATATTTCTGCAATATCCTTAATGTCCTGGTCTGTGATATCAGTCGGGCAAGATCATAATAATCTGGTTATTTACTAAGTCCATGAAGGACCGGGTTACTAGTAGCGACCGCTAAGCTAACTTACATTGTTATATTATTGACAAGTCGTTGTCTAATAGGCTTACGTTAAGCTGGCTGTGCAAGTGGACAGTGCGTTTGCCTGGTTTGTTTCAACTAAACTAATTTTATAACACACTTTCAATCACATCCTGAATCATTTTGAAGGCTATCCAATGCTTCATGTTCGGAAAATTTGTCTGCTCAACAACGTAAAAATAGCGCAATGAATATCGTTGGACTATCAAAATGATAGCCATTGCTACCTTTAGTGTGTTACACATTTACCCCGCTGATTTGGTTGCAATTTGGCACATGGGTAGATCAAGAACTGGATTATATATAGGACATAAGATACTTTATATCCCGATATTCCCACGGGATCGAGACTTATGCGGGTGAAACCGCATGGCGCAGCTAGTGTACAATATTTATCAGCTTAATTACTACTACTAGGTTACTATCATCTTTTATTAAAAGTCACTGCTTTCGGAACCTTAAATACAACCCGGTTCTCGTTGCTTAGGATCTACGTTTTACGAATCTGACAACAACACATTTTCTGCATCAATGTCGGACAAAAAAAATCTGAAGTTTCTCTAACGTTTGCTATTTGTACACAAAGACCACGAACTACAAGTCTGAATTTCTTTTCTACTACCTCTTTTTGATCCTTTTGCAAATAACCGCCACTAAGGATTGAACGCTGCGCCGCGCCGCTGTATTTATTAGCTGAACAATTGCAGTAATTGAACACAGACCAGCTCGTTTATCAGTCATTGTGATTTTACGCGAAACGGTTTTAAAACTCCGCTAGCGTGGTTTAGATGCTATCGTGTCACTGTGTCAAGTTCTGCTTTTGCACTCTTGTCTGAACAGTCGAGTAGGCTTATTTTTGGTCGAGGAACTAGGCCATAAAAGCATTTGTCTTTGATGATAACATGTTCAACGCATTCAAAGTTCATTTTAGCTTGAACCGGCCTTTTTTTTAAATGCACAGGTTAATAGTGGCAAAAGCCACCATAGATTCTATATTCTAAGGACTGAATGTCCTACACACAATTCTAATGTGTTCGAATAACTGTGTTCATTAAGTTAGACAGCCATTAATTTTTGAAGTGAAGCTTCTTAGACGGCGATTTGAGAATTGGATTTGAGAGTGAAATTTCAACCACGCGTCACGTTTAGGCACATTTCGTTACATGAAAGAGAGGCAAGATATACCTGACTCTCTCACTCTGTCTCTCATACTAAATCTCTCTTATTCTTTATTTTTTAAGAAGTTTCATTACTATCATGTGTCCGGTGCTCAACGCGTAATTTTTTACTATTCAAAGCAGTATGAACGAAGGACGAAGGTCCAAAGCAACTTTAGTGTTAGTGACGTCATGCTCATCTCGTCCTCCATTCATGCACGCTACTCCACTAAGCAATTAATTGAAAACAGCTTTTGTACCATAAAATCTAGCTAGCGTACTTACTACTACTAATGTAGTATACCGACTGACTTTTTATTTATTTGAATCCTTCCAAGGGAGGAAAGATCTCAACATCGACAGGATTTAGTAGGGGGCCAAACCAAAAATCTGATACATTATAATTATGTGGTTTGTATTAAATTTTTGTATGAAATAGTCCGATTTGGCCAAATGTTGCTCCTCTGAAGTAATTCCAATGAATTCAAAGCCAGCCTGTATACTCTACTAAACCGTATAATATGCTAAATGCGAACTAATTTCCACAGTAAAATGAAACACTTCCTGCACCGTTGCGACCGGGCAATGATTTACATATTCATCGCGAGTTCCTACTTCCCGTGGCTGACGGTTGGCACGCTATCCTGCTGGATGCTCAGAGAACTGCGGTGGGTGATCTGGCTGCTGGCAGTCCTCGGCATCACGTACCAGCAGATCTTCCACGAGAGATACAAGATGTTGGAGCTGCTCCTCTATCTGGTCATGGGGCTTGGTCCGGCGGCCATCATTGTCACGTCTAATGTACGTCCACGGCGTAGTAACGTGATATTTTTGGTACGGTCAATGCTTTGAGGATAAATCTAAATCGGCACGAGGCTTGTTTGTTTCCTAATATAACTATTTCCTTTTTTGCGCGAAATTGCGTAAGTGTATTAGTGTAATTAAATTACATCTGTTTACGTATCCGAATTCTTGGCATAATGCAAATTCGATACAGAAATTCTTTCGGGTAATTTTATAATGTGACCGACCGTGACATCGCGATATTTTATCGTTCGCGGTCGGTTATCTGCGCAGTGTAGTGCAAATAAACGTGACCTATTAACTATCAAGTGCAGTTGCTGTGCTGAAAATATCACGTGCGTGTGAGGCCTGTCTGTGTGTGCACGCTTTGTACTTTGACTTAGGGCTCGCGTAGATAGAACGTACGATGCGTTCATGCGTTTAGAATGTGCGCAATTTCGACGGTCAACAACCGTGCGTCCTATTGCCAATTATTTTCAAGGACCATATTCAGCTGGAATAAAAAGGTTTAAAATATTTTTTACCAAATAACCTTTACGTTCCTACTTCTAACAATCTGAGTGCATTATTTTGTCAATTCGAACGCATTCTCTCTGCGCTCTTGGCTCTACGCTTCTTGCACGTGTATTTTTGCTTGCTTGCTTGCGGTAATATTACTTAGAGATCGGCTAAATTAAAACTGCAAGCCCCTCCGCTAAAATGTCTATACAGGGGAAGGGCGTGCAATTTTAAATTAAACGATCTGTATCTTTCGATCTGTGTTTACTGTTCATGTATGGTAATTAAGTAGATTGGATTAATGTTTCTTGTGTAATAGTTTTTATTGTAGCAATTTGTTTATAGCACTGTTCGTAAGGTTACGGCCAGAGTTGGTATAAGTTAGCAACTTTTTTTCCTGTCGTTTCATAAATAATCGTGTATTTACTAGTTGCGTAAACCCGCTACAAATCTCAGAATACGGCTTCAGGTAAGTTTTAATGGCTTCCTATAATATTGCGATTCTGAAAGCGAAACAGTATAATTTATGCAGAGTGTATAGTTTTAAATTCAAGTAAATTTGCTCCACTTGGGAAAAGCTTTTAAACGTTGACAGAGTCCGACATGCAGATTAGGTTTTGGATTTAAAAGTTTAAAGTTCACACTAAGCTGCCTGCCTTTGTCTAGTGTGGTCTCTACCGATCCAGATTTACTGGAAATTAGGCCATTCCTAAAATACGCGTATATAATATTATTCTTACCACTTGCCACTGTTATATTTTTATTTTTGTTCCCTCCTGCGGCAAACTAACATAAGCCCGGAAGCCAGGTGATTGGGTATTTAAATGTAAAGAAACAACAAACTATCTTAAACACAGTATAATTATAAAATTTAATCTTCACAATAAACAACCCACGGTAGCCTATACGGGTCTGCAGTCTTATAAATTAGGTAGGTGACTACAACTAAAACCTAGTATTGCCAGCCAGCTAATATTTCAGCAAATAGAGCTATGGTCGTGGGGAGTTGGAGATAAAACCAGTACTGTTCCTTTTAAGTATAAATTAAATATCAATATGAAGATATATTACTACAGTACTAAGTCTAGAACTCTTGAAATATCCGTATTCTTCACGGGCTTGTAAAGTTGCAAGCTTTGTTGTCGAGAAGGTGACCAAACTATTTCCGTACATTATAATAAATTAAAGTCGCTTTTTGTGTGACAGCGTTTTTCTTCTAAAGTAAACTATGCAACGGATTTTGATGCGGTTTTCACAATCATTCAGAGAATTTATTCCGGTAGAAGGTTATGTGCACAGATATTGATACACCTAGATAACGCAAGTATTACGATCTGTATGAAAACCAAACGTGCCATTTTTTGACTAAGTACCTACTATGACGTCACTAGCATTATCACCGGGGTCTAGCGAGCGCCAGCACTCACGCTCACCCAGCCAGCAGTACACAGGACTGAGGCCTTAGTGTAAGTTTTTCGACTCACGTTCGATTGCGAGCGCGTTAAGAGTTTTGTATGGGAAATTAGGTTTCTCCTAGTGACAACCAGGTGGCGCTATAACTTTTTCCCCTATAAAATTCTAACGCGCTCGCAATCGAACGTGAGTGAAAAAACTCGCACTAAGGCCAAGGTAAGGCTGAGCGCGAAAGTGGCGGTTTACGATTTTTGTACGTAAGCTGGTGTGATTTTTGGCACGCGAAATAGTTGCTCTTGCTTTACCTAGTTTTATCTATATCTGTGATTATGAGCATAATACATTCATATTAAACGTATCATATTATTATAGACATCTCGATGTTTTGACAAGTCGTAAAAACCGTGTGAACGGGAACGGGGCACTAGTACCTAATTAATCAAATATTTTAACAGCAATAATAAACACCCGCTGCAGCTATATTAAATAGAAATCCCAATAAAAATACATGTAAGTATATTTCTAATACGTAGTTTGTAGTATTTCTAATGGGTTTTACGTAATCACTCTCTTTTATAGTGTCTCGGGTATGAACTATTAAGTTCATGGCAACTCGTTATCAACCGCCCAGAGAGGTAGGTCACCTGGAAGTCACGCTAGTACTGTAAATATTCAACAAGTGGTCAAGTATTCACCTTAGGGTACACGTTCCACCGCTGGCGCTGGCGAGAAAACGACTAGTTATAATACAATAATATTAATTTAAACTAAAACATTTTTTCATAAGTACATACATTGAGGCAGCCCAGCACAATAACATAAATAATAATAGTACTTGTGTTAGAGCTGTCTCACTCTAGACTTGTGGTAGCTTAGCTTATTAGTTTTCAAATAGGTATTTTCTCGCTCAAGAAACGTACTATCTGATGTAGGTCCCGTGTCAGTAAAAGAGATACATACATAAATTACTTAATAGTTGATTGCCGGCTGTTCAAACTGCCCGCGAGAACTCTCTCTCCACTAGTTTGTCGCAGCGACAAGAGTTATCAATGAAAATACTCGTTCAGCGATGCTCGCTTAGCGGGCAGAACAGTCGCTTGGTACATAATACATACCAGCATGTAAGTGGGCAGTCATTATAGTCTCAATCGCACTCGCGCACTGACAGCCGGGCTAGTTCACAAATTCAAGGTCGCTCAGCGCGCTATGAGCGGGCTATGCTAGGAGTTTCTTTGAAGGATAATCAGGATTGAAGTTATCCGGTAAAGAACCGTAGTAACCGGCATAGCTTGCAGAGTAAGCAAACCGAGGTGGCAGTGGGCTGGCTATGTTTGACGAAGGACCGATGGCCGTTTGAGCACACGAGTCCTAGAGTGGAGACCGCGTGTCGGCAAGCGTAGTGTGGAACGCCCTCAGCTAGATGGACCGACGGCCTTAAGAAGGTGGCTGGGACAGATTGAATGCGGGGTCTAGGGTGTGTTGGCGCAGCCTGGGAGAGTCCTATGTTTGGCAGTGGACTTCGATAGGCTGAGTTGATTGATTGATTGACTCGCGCACTTGCTCATTGACCAGCGACAAAAGTACCTATCCGTACTACATACTCGCTGGTCGTTGCTAGCTCTACTCGCTTTTCTTTGGCGGTGAGACATGTGCCTTGTTTGAAACTCTTATCTCTTGTAATGTATGAATGACATGCAGAACCTCTTTGTGTGCCGTTAGCTTTGAAATATTAACGCCTCGGCAACCTTTATTCGAAAAATTTGCAAATAAATACTAACTTTTCATGCGGTAAATGACTGATAGTTATACTTAAAATGGTACAGTAATTGCTAATACTGAGTTAGGTTGTTATTTGCATTTAGGTAAAAAATTTTTACATCTTTGTTTGCAGTTTTTGATGCCAATACCGCGAAGTAATTTTTTTCCAATAATTGACAAAAATAATTGTGCAAAGCATTTTATTTGGTTGAACGATGGATTAATAGCTTGTTGATTTGCAATGACACATCAGAGGGGCAATTCTGGTAATTTTAAGAACGTTCACAGTCTGATCTCAGTCTCAATCTGTCAAAAATGCCTCAAATTTCAGTACATTTTGACAAGTTTTTGACATTTGTTTGTCGCTGAGATGAGACTGCGACTAGATTTTGAACGTTTTAAATTACGAGAATTGGCCTACAGATGTGAGTAGAAACGCCGGAAGGTGACGCGCTAGAGGATATGGTGATGTTCTTCAGAAACTGGTGCGTAGTAGCTACTCGCAACCGGCGTGCGCTTACGACCAAAAAGCCAGTTCACGTAATTAAAAACGGTCAAAATCTAGTCGCAATCTCATCTCAGTGACAATCAATGTCAGATATGTAAATCAGAGATATTTTTGACAGATTGAGACTGAGATCAGACTGTGAACGTTCTTAAAATTACGAGCATGGCCCCTCTGATACATAAACGACGCAAAAGGAGTAGGTATGTAAGGATTGTAGCAGGTGACCTTCTGTCTACCTAGTTTCTGCCTACCCGTCGGAAGAAGGCGTGAGTTTATGTAATCTGCATTCACGATTTATTTGTCAAAAAATGTAATCAAATATGAGTTTATGGAGAAATTACTTTAAATCCTACACAATAAAGTTCACTTTATGCTACAACTTCAAACATTTTTTTTTATAACTTTTTCAAAAGTGCTCTGAAACCAACTTTTACCATTAAAATAAAGTTTATATTTGTTTAACTTCAATGTAATTTGAAACATGAGTTTTAATAGACTTTAGTTAAGAGTTTTTCGAGGTGATATTTTGAGGGTTAAAAAATTACAATATCAGACCCCCGGATTAAAAGTTTCATGAAACTCTGAAAACTACTTACTACCAATATTTACATTGCAGTAATTAAATTAGTGCTACGTACGTGTTGCTAATTATAAATTGTATGTCACTAGGTATGTGTGCGTTTTATAAATAGCGATTTGTTTATAAATGCTGAGCTGAAGCTGAATGAGAGCATTGATTGTATCTAGTATCTACATCTACCCACATCTGATGTAAATGTCAGTTCAGAGAAATTGCTGGCTCTGCGTGCATAACATAACATAACATACATAGCAACATAGCAGTCTCGTGATCTGACAAATGTTCTAAACTTCTAAAGCTATAAACGAGGAGTTTAACATAGTATATAAAACAAGGTCGTTATTACTGTGGATTCGCTAAGCATGGCATGCACTTCCAAACTACTTACTTGATGGATTTTGATGCTGTTTTCAGCATTTAGAGAATTTGTGAATGAAAGTTGATCTGGGTGGGTTGCTAACCTAGCTAGACTTCTTAATTCATTTATAAATCCAGAGCCAATTTATTTGATCAAATATTTAATTAGAATAATTAATCATTCTTGTATAATGCATTAGCTTCTGCCCGCGAGTTCGTTCGCGTGGAATTTCTTGACATATTCTATGGCACTCAGCTATAGTGTTGCTTTCTATCAGTGAAAGAATTTTCGGGATCGGATCAGTACTTCCGAAGATTACCCCTACATCATCATCTGCCTAGCCTTTTCCCAACTATGTTGGGGTCGGCTTCCAGTCTAACCGGATGCAGCTGAATACCAGTATTTTACATGGAGCGACTGCCTATCTGACCTCCACAACCCATAGTTATTGAGTAATATGATACCCCTTGGTAAGACTGGTTGTCAGACTTTCGGGCTTTTGACTACCCGTAACGACTGTCAAAGATCCACGAATGACAGCCGGGACCAACGGCTTAACGTGCTTTCCAAGGCACGGAGGGGTCTCGGTATGTAAAGATGGTCACCCATCCACAGATAAACCGCGGCAAGCGTAGCTTAACCTGGTCGATCGACCTGTGCGGCTGTTATTATTTAGCGAAGATTACCCCTACATATAAACTATTTATAATATTAGCATAGATAAGTAAATTACTTAAAAACGTAAAGTTATTTGAATGTTAAATTACTCATATTCAAATACCTGTCAGGTCATCGCTAACGAGTTATTACAAAGAAACTATTTACTTGTGTACTTGTCTATGTAATAACAATGCACATACAGTTTTCCCGAGTATTTACAAGGAATTTATGTACATACAACATGTAACTGTTGTGTCAGTTATGTGTATAATATGCATCACAGCTAGGTATAGGATGTCTAATAAACATCCTACAATGTTCCGACTGCTGTGACACAGGCCTCCTCTCTGGAGAGGGAGTAGGCCGTAATATACAACGCGGGCCCAGCAGGTTGGTAGATATCACATGTCATTTTGTGGTTACAGGACAGGTTTTCCTCACGATGTTTTTCCTTCACCGTTTTGAGAGCAGTTGTGATGACATAATTTATGCAAAGTAAAACTCCTGTCTGGGTTTGAACCTACGACCTACAACTCGTAAGTCGTTTGGCGCGGCCGTTACCACTGGCTACTGGGCCACGGCTGTTATAGGACGTAGGCTGTTATCGAACTAAGATGTTGCGTGACCAACTAGTCCATATACAATAAGGTCAGGTCACAAGGGTGCCAGGCTATACCTGTATCACACTACTTATAAAACTATCCACTTATGAGGGGATCCGTCAAGGTATATAGTTCGCGAGGTTCAAAAATGTTTCTTTTTGCATTTGATACCCCCATTCTTGAGGAAGGCGAACAACGCGTCATACTGACGTCACGCAAAATCCTGCATCTCGCAAGCAGAGTTTACCGCGCAACTAGCGTAGATAGATACAACTTCCCAAAATGAATCATCGGGCAGTTGCCCACCAGACACAACACCCGTCTGGTCAGAGGATCCTCCCTTTTCTATAGAGGATGAGTGAACTTTACACTCTGTTCCTCATACGTCTATAACATAACCCTAGGACTCTTAGGAGCCGAGCAAAAAGTAAGAAAGAACAAAACAAAAGCGAAAACGAAGTAACGCGCAGAACAAGAAATTTCACGCGGACGAAGTCGCGGGTAGAAGCTAATGAATAATAAGTAATTTCATATAAGTAATATAGAATGTGTTGTACCTACCTACTAAATTATTTATTTTAGAAAAGAATTTAGCCTACACTCATTTTATAAAGAGTTTTATAGAAATTGAAAAGCAGTGCGTAAGATAGCATATTTTGTAGTATTCACTTTAAATAGTTTAAAAATAGTTATTTTTTTGTAAACTTCACATACTTTAGGTAGAGATTTTTTTTCATAAATTCTTACCGGAATAAAACGATGTGCCAATTGCCAACGTACGCAAATGATTTTTTTTAGTTGCATAATAAACAGGTACCTAAGTATAAGAGAACAAAACACAAACAGGTAGGTAAACCATGACCTTGTAAGTTCATAACCATTACTTGACTATATTTACTTACATAGTTACGTCTATAAAGGATTAAATTAAATTATACCTACTCAAAACTCAATATTTAACACATGAACTATTTCTATACAAACTTCGTGGAAGTTGTTATACCGAAGTCGCATCGCACAGGGTGCTTACTCTCGTATAATTCCAGATAGATTGAAATTGGTCAAACGTCAGTTGAGTGACAGTTCCAATGTCGATCTATCAGAATTATATTCGAGAGTAAGCACCCAGGTCGCACTTGCAATTTTTAGAGATGATTTAATTTTATCTCATTTGTAGACACATGGCGATATTTTCGTGATGATCGAAACTGAATGTACTTTTATACATTTTATTGATCGGTGTAGATATTACTCCAATAAGTTTTTTTTTTATACTTGTTATTCAGCTGCAGCCGGATAAACTGACAGCCGACCCCAACATAGTTGGGAAAAGGCTAGGCAGATGATGAAGTATTTTTAATTTAAATCCGCAACAATATAATCTGCTAAAATTTTAAACAATATAATCTGCTAAAAGTTAAATCTAATAATTTAAATCTGCAACGGGTTTTTATGGCGAGTTCGCACAGTTTTAGAACGCAAAATATTTTCATTGCGGTTTGCCTTGACATGACTCGCCTTTAAAAGTAGATACCGTACCTAACGTGCAATGGGATTGATTATCTACTCAGGGACTCCTTAGAAGTCCGTTGACCTTTGTGATCATTTTGTTACTTTGTATACAATGTGGAGACAACAATACGACATCAAATAAAAAAAATGCTGACAAAAATAGTGCACAAAAACTAAATAGTAGTGATGGGCCAACTATGGGTATTGCCGATTTTTCACTAGCTATAGCTACTTAGCTAGTGACTAAACTATTGGATTTATATATTTGATTGAATATTTGTATACCTACAGACTAGGAACGTCAATAGAGAAACGACAACAATGGTAGTAGCATCGTTCGCACGAAAAAAAAATCTGCTGTTTAATACAAAAGTTCAATACTACTTGACCGAAATGTATGAAACAGCAGATTTTAGAGTATGTGCCATAGTGAAAGTCAGTTCGATGGTCTAAAGTCTAAAGCATCTCTTAAAGTTTGTCGGGTTAATTTTTTTACACTTTGTAGAGCTATGGGCGTCTAAGTACAGAGGCCAGCATATCAAGCTACCCCAATCTGTCAAATTTCTTTGATAGATTTTCAACTTTACTGCAAAAAGATAAGGTTCATATTCAATTGGGAAAATTTGACAGATTGGGGTAGCTTGATGTGCTGGCCTCTGTACCTATAAGTTATCCAGTTAGAAGTCATTAATATATTATACGTCTTCCGTTTTAGCTAGCCTGACACGCAAATACCTAAGTACATATGTTAACATCAAACAACTATAGACAAATAAAACATACACAGTAAATAAACTTTAATTAAATAAAACACCCAGTAAATGAATCAAAGGGAATTTGTTGATATAAACAAAAGAACAGGCCGCCTAGCCTCTAAACTTGCAAGGACGCCCGTCTAATGAAACAATCACAAACAAAACGATGTGAAATGTAGCGCGCATGAGTTTCGTACATAAGTGATTGCAAAAATAATTACATTTTCATGCAAGAATTAGCGACCACGGGTGCAACGTATTGATGTGGCGATAATATTATAATGTCAAAACATCGAGATTTATGTACTCTAAATCTAAGTTAAATATGAAAGTATTATTACACACTAGCATCTGCCCGCGCAAAATTGCTTTTTCCACCGACGTATCGCATTACTTCGTTTTCGCAGAGGTTCTTTCTGACTTTTTTCTATTTGCCTGACTCCTAAGGCTCTTAGCGTGATTTTTTATAATCCGTAACCTTCCTCAAGAACTGGGCTATCAAATACAAAAAGAATTTTTCAAATCCGATTGTTTGTTCCAGAAATTAGCGCGTTCAAACAAACAAAATCTTCAGAGTTATTTTATTAGTTTCGATAAGCGACTTTGTTCTATAATATCGTTAGTACTATTAGTTATTCTGTAATACTATGTAGGTTTAGAAGTATATAGGTACCTTCGTCGAGTCTAAAGATTTCTCAGCAGGATAATCTTAAGATGTATGTTTAAGTAATGAGTAATTGTATTAATTAAACCGCTCCGTCTTTGAACTGGACTCAGTGTCAAGGCCATTTTATGCACTTTACCTCTTACTTCGTACTCAACTGGAATTGTAAACTGACAGAATTTTCGGGTTTTAGACTTGTGAACAGCGTTTAGAGGACACCTACGATAACATTGATTGATGTTCGATACGGTACGGAAGTATATCGAGTGTTTGTGAATAGCTATTATGCTGGTCCCATGTTCTTCTTCATTTCGTTTCGATTGACTACTATTCTTTAGTCCATGTTACTTGGTGTAGGCTCAAAATTTTTCTCTTCAGTTCTCCTGTCTATCGTCACCTTGTTCTCTACCTTGTCATTAATTTTCTTTCTTTGGTCTTCCCTCTATCCATCAACATTGACCCTTCGTATGCCGTGCTATGAATATGATTCCACGCGAGAGACAATAGCTTTTTAACTGTTTCCGTAATTTCGGCATTCAACCGGATAATATGTATCACTCTCTTAGTCATTATTTGCGTTTCATTTCCATCCCTTCTCATGAACAAACACACAAACATTTATTCTACATACAAATATATGTTGGGCACAAAAAGACCATCGTAGCGTTCGTATTTCATAGCTGTAACACAAAAGTCGGAAACTCAGCCGTCCACATGTCTGTCACAAGTTAGTAAAGTGCCTTTCTGCACCATTCAGGCATTTAAAAGTTCTGTTTTGTGTATTATAAGACTAGGCTTTTGAAAATGTATTTAATAGTAGTTCTGAGGTCGAGATTTAAATCCATTTTTGGCCTGTATTCTAGAACACTGCATGAAGAAGTGTGGATGTGAATGGCTACTGTAATAGAGGAAGACTAAGAAAACGATAAATGGATTTTGTGAAAGATGAAATGGATAAAAAGATGAAAATACTGAGATGATGAATGAAGAAAGAGAGAAAAAATATATGGAAGAAGAGATCATGCTGCGTCGATACCAAGCAAATTGGGATAGAAGAAATGAAGATAATGATGATTACGAGAACAAAGTTTTGTATCTCGATTTTAAGCTGTCTAAAACCCATTTGTCAATCGAAACTAGTGATGAGATTAGATCTGGAACATACTGACCTTAAACATATTTGTCATTCTCTACTGCAAGCGTCCCTGAAACGTCGCCGTGTTGCTGTAATTACATTTTATCAGTTGTCACGTGAAGACCTACCCTCTACTCTCTCGAGACTATATCATGTTACATAAATTCCATTTAGAAACTGTCTTGTGTCGAGAGATTGAAATGTAGTTAACTCGGTCGCATTCCCAGAGGAGACATGGAACTCTACAATATTACGAAGTTCCCACATTGTGTTCATTGTTCATATTAGGGTGGATGTTCTCGACTCCCATTCCATACGAAATAACTATTCAGTTTAATTTAGCTTCTGTATTCTTTTGTGAAACAAAATGAGCACAAAATATGCTTTTGCGCAAAAATCTCCGAAGTATTCACCGAATGTAACTGCAGCGGTAAAATGACTGTATTTCCTTTGAAATTCAGAATCGTATTGTGCAATTAGAAATTAATTGCTTTGGTTGTAATATTTCGAGGATTTGACCATTTATTTCGGCTATGGCGATCAATATCAGCGGAGATCAGCCTTCGGTGCGGCAGATATTACCTTTATGTATAGCTAGTGCACAGGTGGGGTGCACTAGTTTTTCCCTCACTCATTGTCCGATGGGACGGCAATCCGACACGACCGGAAGGAGATCAGACAAAGGGCCGACTGCAAACCCGCAGTCATATCGGCTATTCAAAGACAATTTAGGTGCTCCATATTACATCATGACCTCTGCGCCCTGACACTTGCACCCGGAAAGTAACTAATGCACGCTGACGAAAGCGCTATCCACGTCACACAGGGCAACAGATAAAATATATTATTTTATCTTCTATATTATTTTATCTTGGCATCGATACGAGTACAATGCAGATAGAACATCGACATAATAATTAGCTTTTTTACTTTATGCAAGGAGTCATTCGTACTCATCATTATGAATCTTTACTATCGGAAAAACCACAAAAAAAAAACAGCTGATTTGTATATTTTGACGAGTTTTCTTTCTTTTTTCTTTTTTTTCTCCCTGGCAATACGCAGAGCAAGAAAAGCAAAATAACTCCATTTACAAATCTCCCAGGTGTTATTGGATTTTTTATATCTGGAATTTCTCCGTAGCAGCCCGGGGTTTGGATTTATGCCTGGCAATACGCTCGCCCTCTATTACATGAGACTTAAACATAACTGGCGATATGTGGGTGTAACTACTATGGGTACACCTCTGCCTGACCATTTGGTTTCCTCAAGGCGTCATGTTATGTTAAAGCTTCGTTAATTTGTAGCCACACTAACATTATAGTTAGTTTTTATTGCTTGTACAGAGGCCAGATATCAAGCTACCCCAATCTGTCAAATTTTCCCAATTGAATATGAACCTTATTCCTTTGCAATAAAGTTGAAAATCTATCAAAGAAATTTAACAGATTGGGGTAGCTTGATGTGCTGGCCTCTGAACACTTGCAGTTATTATTAGATTACCTATTTCTGTTATGCGCTATCGGACTGTATATTTATAGTAAGCGTTTGAATATGTGTGGGTTTATTAAAGCTTGCGTGTTTCTCATTCATAATAATATGTATTTATTTTTCCAATAGCAATTCTATGAAAGCACTTTATGTAGACTGTAGAGGAAAGTGTCTTGAAGTGGGAAATCTATGTATATACATCTATATGTAGGTACTTGGACTTCACACACGATTTCGTCCGCGTGGATTTCGTATTTTCCCCTACAAAATTTAACACCCTATATTAGAGGTAGTTTTTGAAAAACAACGATTATGATCTTTTTATTTATAAATAAAAAAAGTAAGTACTTACCTACCTATTCGGTTCAAATTTCAAGTCTCAAATTAGAGGAAAATTATTTTTCATAATAGGACATTTTATCCCCATAATAAAATAGTAACGATGTCAAACAAAGACATTAAATTATAAATTTCTTTGATGTCAAAACTGTAGGTACATTGTATCTCCATTTGCCAAACGTAAAATATGTACCTAGAGGAATACCTACAATCAATATTAATATTCTGCTCAACTGAATAGTTTATCCGCCGTGTTCATTGTTGCATCGATTCATCAATATTATACTGTTGATATTGTTGTTACAAAATAATGGTCTTTTATATGGAGCGGTACCTATCGTGTAGTCTGTGTGTATTTTCAGAGGTCAAAATTTTTTATTGACGCGTCGATTGGTGAAATTTTGGGTCAATTTAATTAATTACTTAATTAGTTGCTCGTGTAATTTGTGTTAACAATAATAACCCGAAATTATCACTTTAAACTCACAGCAGTTACTGGAGTCTTCGTCAATTCTTCTGAAGACTACACAACTATCTATAATGAATTCTGATAATATAGAAATGGTGTAGACTATAGATATTGAACGAATTTCTTTCCCATCTTATCGTCCTCTGACGTCTCTCCTGCCCTTTTCCCAATGTATTCGAGGTCAGCAGACAATGTACTTTCTTCCATTAATTCATCCACCAGCTGTGATCTCAGTATTCTCTTCCATACTTAGCCATCCATCTTTACTTTGGTCTATATCTCTTTTGTTAGCGCCATTTCTATTTAAATTTATTCATTTTTCTTGTTTTAGCTCATTCCTCCCCATCACACGACAATCGATTAGGTACCGTGAAATATGCCAACATTGCCCCTAAGGCAAACTTTGCCCGAAGGACAATGTTTAAGCATATCTTTGATGTGCAAAAATATCTTAATACTATGACAACATTGATTGACTTTGGTGGAAAATAGGTTATATGTATGGCAATACTGACTATCGTGTTTGTTGCTAACGTCGCTTAGTAAGTTGTTGGAACTCGTTGAGTGAGGTGCGTGTTTTTGCGGGCAAATTTTAGTGCAAATTTCAAAGTGCATTCTGCGAGATGGTGAAAACACAGGTTAGTTTACTTTATGACATGTTATAGAAAATCATTTGTGGAGTTTATTACTGTTAGTGTCTTTGCTGAGGTTCTTTTAAAACTAAAGTTATGATGATGGGCAAAGTTATCTATTAATGTTTCAACCTACGATTGACAACATTGCCCGCCATCAAAAAAGGCTTAGGGTTGGCACTTTCCGAAAACTTTTTTTTCCCTTTTTTTACTTTATGGCTACTGCTGAGCTTATTTCATTTTTAAACGTATTTGGTATTTAAGTAAAAAAATTCAAAGATGACATTAGTTATTGGGTACCTACTGAGTGAGTACCTGCTCCACACTACCTTTAATTTAAGCTTTTTTACTATCATTTTACTGGTCGGTCCCGTAGCCTTGTTGTTAATATGACTGCCTCCGAAACACAGGATCGCGGGTTCAAATCCCGCCCAGCGCAAACATTCATGTGATGAGCATTTGTGTTTGTCTTGTGTCTGGATGTTATTTATCTACATGGTGTGACTGGTAATTAGTGACCGATACTTAAACACATGATTGTACTCATGTTAAAAAACCACTTTTGTTAAGGGACCAAACCTGAAAACGCGAAAAAAAATCAGTCACATACATTCATGTTCGCATAACAACTCATCAAAATGTAGGGAGCAGTTGTTTTTTTTTCGCTATTTCAGGTTTGGGCCCATAATAAAAGTTGTTTGTTATCATGAGTACAATTATGTGTTTATGTATCGGTCACTAATTACCAGTCTCCCTATATAAGTATCTATTTAATCTATACAATGTGTTAATCATGTTCAGCTGCCTAGTACTCATAGTACAGGCTCTGCTTAGTTTGGGGTCAGATGGCCGTGTGTGAGATGTCTCCACATATTTAAGTATTTATTTTTTTGTATTAGTATTTCTAATATTTTTTGTTGAGTGTTGCATGGTTTGTTTCAGAAAAATAAACATAAATCTCGAATTCGACAGAGGAAGTTAAGACGAATAATTGGATCCAGGGTTTATAAAAACTACACTGAAGAAATGTTAAAACTTGCATGTGAATCCGTAGAATCAGGGCAAATTTCTTCACGAGATGCTGAACGGCAACTTGGTATCCCAAGACGCACAATATTAAATAAAATAAAAAACATACATTTGAAGTCAGTGGGTCATCCTACTGTTTTATCAGCTGCAGAAGAGAACCAAATTGTAAGAGTTTTACAAGCATCTAGCGATTTTGGTTCCCCGCTTACTAAAGTGGATCTAAAGCTTGTAGTTCATGAATATCTAAAGAAAAATTCTCGAGATCATATGTTCAAAAATAAGATTCCCGGTGATGCATGGGTCCAGGGCTTCTTGGCGAGAAATGCTGACAAATTGTCTGTGAGAACCACTCAGAATATCTCAAAGGCGAGAGCTGAAAAGGGACCTCAAGAAATAGCCGAATATTTTAACAATTTAAGCACAACATTACAGGACATACAAGCAGAAAATATAGTCAACTTTGATGAAACCAACCTGTCGGACGATCCAGGTTCTTCAAAGTGCATTTTTCGGAGGGGAGTAAAATATCCCGAAAGAATAGCAAATTCCACGAAAGGAAATATATCACTTATGTTCACAGCCACCGCAAGCGGTGAATGTCTCCCATTATATGTTGTTTACAAATCAACAAATATATACTCAGAATGGGTTAGTGGAGGACCACCAGATACCAGATATAACTGCACTAAGTCAGGGTGGTTTGACAGTGCCATGTTTGAGAATTACTTTGAAACGATAATCCTCCCATGGGCGCAAAAAAGTTCTGGTACTAAAGTGGTAATTTGCGACAATTTGTCTAGCCATTTGAGTATTAAAGTAGTAGAGATATGCCAGCAAAATAACATTAAATTTGTTTTTATCCCTCCAAGATCAACGCACCTCACACAGCCGCTAGACGTGGCATTTTTTGGACCTTTGAAGAAAGCCTGGCGTAAAATTTTGTACCAGTATAAGCTCCGTAATCCAAACCAAACAACATTAAACAAAAAACACTTTCCGAAATTGCTTCGTGATTTAATTGAAGCAATTCAAATGAGGGAGACAAAGAACATAAAAAGTGGATTTAAAGCATCAGGAGTATTTCCGTTAAATCCCCAAGAAGTTCTAAAGAAGATCCCTGAAATGCAAGAAGAAATATTATCATATGGAATCGATCAAGCATTGGTAGACTATTTAAAGGAAACTAGAGCGCCAAAGCCGATGCTAGTCAAAAGAAATAAAAAAATTAATTGCGAGCCAGGCAAATCGGTGACGGTTTCCGATTTAAATTTTGATTCTTACAAAACCAAAGCAAAAAAGAAATCTTCTACAGTGGCAAAAACACAAAGAACAACTAAAGACTCTCTAATTTTAGATGAAGAAACTGGCCTCTTTGTAACTAAAACTGATCTAGTTTCAAATGAGGATACCAACGAGGATCAAGAAGGCTATTTGGATTTGGAAGGATATTTTGCCACCTCTCAGGATCAAAGTATTACTTACAATATCATCAACGAAGATCAAGAGAGGTATTTGGATTGGGAAGGGGATTTTGCTATCTCCCAGCATCAAAATATTTCTTCTCCTCGAAGTCTTAGCAAGCTTTGCATCACTGTAATTAACTTCTGCTTCAGCCAATCAGTACATATCCAAAAAATATCACCGATGCTTGCAGATCTTTCACCCTTAAAGTCATTCGCGAAAGGACCGGTGAAACATGATCCTGTAAAAAAAAAAATAACTATACTCTCGGATGTTATCATTAAAGCAGGGTCTTCAAATCTTTGTGTTTCTAAATATGTTTGGAATAACATTGAAAATACACCTTTTGTTGCTACATCTAAAAGTGTAAATATCGAAAAAACATCAGCGACGCTTGCAAATCATTCACACTTCCACAAAAAGATCAGTGAAAAGGGATCCTGTCAAAGAAAATAAAACAACTATACTCTCAGATGTTATCAATAAAGCAGGGCCTTCAAATGTTTGTGTTTTGAAAGAAGTTTCTAATAAGATGGAAAATAAACCATTTGTTTCTGCATCTAAAAGTGATATACCAGAGTGCCTGCAAATGAAGAAAAATAAACATTTAAAGACAGTAAAGAAGGAAAATTCTTCAAAAGGAAAGAAAATTGTCAGAAAAGTTAAAGTTACAAATGCTTCTAAAGGAAAAAAGTCAGCCAGACGGCGTATTTCAGTAAAAAAAAGGAAGAATACGTCTGATAGTGACTCTAGCTCGATGTTTGATAATAATGAAGTTCTTACAGTTGAAACAGACGACTCAGATTACGAAACAGTGGATGATTATCTAATTGCTGAATGCTTGCGGGAACAAGAGGAAAAAGAGAATTTTGAATCTACAGATATCTCATTTGGACTGCATGAAATTGAATATTTCGTAGAAAACCATGGCAAAATTAAAATAGATGATTGGATTATTGCTCAGTTCGCAACAAAAAATACTATAAAGCATTTTGTAGGTAACGTTTTAGCGATCATCGGAAAAAATCCTACAGTCAAGTTTGTGCGAAAGATTAAGGAGTCTAAATGTGAAACAGGAACCACTTTCACCTACCCAATAGTTGATGACATTTGCACTATGGATCACTTAGAAGATGTTATAACAATACTACCCAAGCCAAAGATCACTCGACGTGGTCAAATCGTATTTCAAATCGATTTCAGTAATTTCAACATTCAGTAAATGCTTAAGAGCGTTTACGCCGTACGGCATTTCATACAAACTTTCAAGCCGTTGTTTTTCGAAATGAATGAACCGATTTTAATGAAACATCATACGCATAAGCAGGATACAAAGGTCTAAAAAGTTAGCTGAGAACATTTTCGAAACGTCTTATTTAAAAAAAGATAACTGGAAATCTCTGTTTCTATGGAAACTTTAAAATCAGTCTAATTATGCTGTAACACAATTTTTCGAAAATGTTCTCAGCTGACTTTTTAGACCTTTGTATCCTGCTTATGCGTATGAAGTTTCATTAAAATCGGTTCATTCATTTCGAAAAACAACGGCTTGAAAGTTTGTATGAAATGCCGTACGGCGTAAACGCTCTTAATACAAAGCTAGTTTGTTTATTAACTTTTTTTATAATTTAATTTAAATCATATTCTTCGACGAATTTTACTCTTAAAAATAAGAAAACATATCGTTCCTATCGTTGCCAAATATTATTAGGTAGCCATGTCTTCTTAATGTTTATAATTATTATAATGTACAATTGTGATATTAAAAAAATGTGATTTATATAAATTATTACTGCGGGGTGGATTCAGAATGACCCCAAAAACTTTGATCTCTGATTATTAAATTTAAGGATAAAAATAATAGTAAGAAACTCCTACTTTTGACTATTTGATCTCTGATTATTAACTTTAAGGATAAACATAATAGTAAGAAACTCGTTCTTTTGTCAATTTTTTCGAAAAAAAAAAATATAGACGTGACATGACTGAAATATAGACGATTACCTACTACCATTTTTGATTTCGTGTCTTTTCCAGTCATTTAAGTTCAGACTTTAATTTGTGAATCAGTGAGACGTTATAATATTAATTAACAATTTCGATATAAAGAAATATGTGAGATAAGTTCTCAAAAAAGTGTTATTTGTAATTTCAAATTTGATTAAATACTAATATGCGTAAAACATTTTTCTTTTCATTTACCTTAGCTCTTTGAATCCCGCTAATGAGACACAATTGGTTTTTTATTGTTGTTGAGCAGTTTGGGCACGCCCGGGGTCAAGCGATTAACACATTCTTTGTAGAAAGAAAAAATTAGAGTAAAATTTTTACAATGTACCAACCCTAGCACTTTTAAAAGGCGAAATGTAGATTGTATGAAAAATAGAAAAAATGTCAGGGTAACATTGCCCAGTCATTTTAGTAAGAAACTTTTCATACTATCGTTACATTCCTAAAGTAAACGCCAACTTTACCAAAATTCTTTTACTGGTTTTTATGTCATCTGTATAAAGGCCATATTTGCGTCAGAAATCAATGTGGGCAAAGTTGGCTAAAAGTCCAGCTATCTTTGCCCGCCAACAAAATCGGACAAATAATGAATTAAATGTTGAATAATCCAAAATTTAGATATACTAACACATCCACATGATCTTACAGTTGTAGCTGATAAAGAAAAATACTTACGTCTCCATAGAAAAATCGTATTAAAATTGAAATTATTCGAAAAATCTGGGCAAAGTTGGCATGTTTCACGGTACCCCTTTTTTATGGATGGGAAATCATCAAATGACCCCTCCCGCTCTGGGTGGAGCGGAAGGGAGCGTCAGACTCTTATTGACTAAAACCCATCCGTGTTCCTTCCTTAGCCCTTTATGTTCCGGGGTAGCGGTAACTCTTTCGGACAATCCCGCTGCCCCGGCAGGCTTCGGCCCTGACGGGCCCCTCCTTCGATGCTGAGATCTCTTTGAGGCGCGCGTGGAACACATACGCGCCGTCCGGCACGGGCCTGGTATCGATTACCCCTCAACTACCTTTCCATCTCACATTTTTCAAAGTCACCTGCTATGTTTTGTTAAATATTTATCTACCGTAAAATGTTTACGCACCACTTTTAGCGCTCGGTGTAATGGCACTTATTCCAGTAGCACTATCAATCAATTCGAAAAAGAATTTCAAAAATAAACATTGACCTACCAACTTTTTGATATAACGATCACTTATGTTTGTTAATGGTTACGGTTTAACCTGTATGTGTTTAATTTGTGGGTTTAACTTAAGTATTTATTTTCGATTCGACCTCGAACGGAGCCAGACATTCTACTTTTAGCATCCGCAATTTTGCAACTTCATAAATGCTGCATCGCGTTTTGGCGACTCTGCTTTAGAGGGCAGTATCGCTGATCGCCGATACTAAAAGCACCATTTTGGCTGAGGCCCTAGTCATACAGACTTGATTTCTCGGCAGACAAAATAACCGCACTATCAATATTTCCTGGATACACCATAATTATTTTTAAATATATATAAATATTCTTAGTTCACGCTCGATTTCTTTCACTAGGTAAACAGATTCTAAGCACCGTCACTAAACGTTGGCACTATTAAAATCCACGTGTATTCGGTAGTGAAGCATCACCAATTCTTACATGGCCGACTGTTGCCAATAGTCAAATTTCGTTCTTTGTGAACAACGTAAGATTATACCTACGAAGTTATTTTTAGCATTGAAAAAGCATTATCATCAGTAACCTATAGAAGTATACTGCTAGACTGTTAGACATAGGTATAAGCTTCTCCAATCGAACGCTTTTTGACTCGATCCTAGGCTGCTTGGCTACTTTTATTCATATAAGTCAATAGCATAAGCATAATCATCCTCTAAAGTTCTCACTGCAGGTAGGTACATAAGCTAGGCCTCCTCTCTGTGAGAGGGGTTAGGCCATAATCCACCATGCGGGACCGGTGCGGGTTGGTGGTTGTCACATGTCTGGGAATTTTTGGTTCTAGGACATGCCGGTTTCCTCACGATGTTTTCCTTCACTGTTTTGAGAGCAGTGGTGTTGAAATTAATTACACAAAGTAAAGTGCCTGCCTGAGTTCGAACTCACGACCTACAACTCGTAAGACGGGGTCGAAACCACTGGGTCACCTCTGCACATTAAATAGATTTTACTTGAAAAACTCGTTCTGAAAAATCTTAAGTCCCTACTCTCAAGTAATTTCAGCGCTCTGTAGGAGGTTCTATAAATAACGTTCTATTTATATATTTCTTACTACTTTGAATAACTAAGCAAAATCACCAGAATTGTCTTTGTTATGGCCTTTTTATATGTATTATTGTATGCTTTGTAAATAGTTTGTAAGCCAATTTCGAGCTATGTACGTTGTTAAACCGCCTCCCTTTCATTAACCGTACCTTAGCAATTTGTGTTGTGTTGATATAGGACTAGTCGTACCTTTATTATCCAATCATAGCTTTATTTGATGTAATTATTCTCTTCTCTATCTTTGTTTTAGTGTGCTGTGTAAATTGCATGTAATATAGAAGCCTAGTTCGCATTGTTAATATGTGAGTAATTTTGTATGTGAGCAGTAAGGGCGTTCGCGCGAACGCTCTAAGATAGCCAATTCAGGAGTTTATTAAAATTTCTAAATTTATAACCCCGGAATGCTCAAACGACATTGATCTTAAATTTTTTCTGCTGTCTAAACACAATTGAGCCGCGCTTGGGAATTCACCAATTAGACATCCGATTTGGCTATCTACTGCGATGTTACTCTTGTTTATAGCATGTTAACGTGTAGCATTTGTTTTCCAGCACCAGTTCCCGGCGATGTCGGACCTGAAGATGGGCGGCATGCTGTACCTGGCTGGCGTGTTCTTCTTCAAGTCAGACGGCCGCATCCCCTTCGCTCACGCCATATGGCATATATTCGTCGCACTAGCCGCCACAGTACACTATCTGGCCATCCTACGACATCTCTTCCCTGAACTTAAATCTCATTGAAGACTGCCCGTTTAACCTATTGAATCTCCATTATTACTTAGAGCTCTCTAAAGCTATTTTTGTATCCTAACTCGAAAACAAGGCCGCAGATTAAATCATTCAGCCGACAATCGTCCGACGTCGGACGATCGATGGTATTGCAGCTGTGATCTTGCGGCTTTGTTAGCGTCTTCGTAATGTGTGTGTGAATGTTTTATGTAGTGATTTGGAATAGACTAAAATAAATTATAGTACCTACGTTTTATGCTGTCAACCGGAACCGATCGTAAATGTATACCTGTGTGGCCCAGACTGCCGTGAGCGAAATATAATCACTGATAGATCTGTTTTTATTCGGTAGTGTGAGCACTTTAATTAAGGTCATTTTCATGAAAGTTTTTGGTCATAATTAGTCTATATTGCCTAATAATAATTGCGGAACACTATCATTAGACTTCGGTTAATTTATTAGAGCCATCCATCCCATTAAACTCATTTAGGTATTTATGTTTCATGGAACGTAAATTCAACCTTAAATTTTCCGGAATTTCGCCGAATAACTATTTTTGCATAGGGGACGGTGGGACAGTACGTCGCCTGAATAATTTCGTATGCAAGTAGATTATTATCATATCATAGATAGTGCTCGAGTCGCTCTGGTAGTGGATATAATGCCCCATGGTATACAGTTACGTGAGTTTCCGGCCTCTCGGAGCGCCGTACTGCAATCAATATTGTCATATCAAGGTCACTTAGCGCAGCATCCATAGTAGATAATATATTACGGCTACGTTGCGGCCCTTATTTATAAACTTCTTTTTGATATTGAGAGCTTATCTTTGTAAATAATGTAATAAGTTGACACGTGAATGACTTCAAGAATACAAATAATTTTAGGGACTTGGTAAAATCGATCTATTAAGTTGAAAAGTTAGGAGCCCCGAGTGTTCCACGGAAACGATAGTAGGTTGGAGTGTTCAATTTAATTAACCAAGCTCATAAAACATGCAGTAATTTTCGTCGTGAAATTGCGAAGGTAGTTCAAGTCGAGTTACCGCTCGCCCACATTCTTAGTTATCGTTATGAACAGCCCGTAAAGTCATCTTTTAAGGGACAGCGGTGGCTTAGGCCGCGCCACTCCGTACTAACTTTTCTGAAAATTTTCAATTGGTCGAACTCGGTTCCATTCTTGTAAATCATTTATAGAAAATATTCAAGCACATAAATGTACAGAGGCGGACTTAAATGTTTGTCCGGAATGACCGTTGTTGTCGTACGAAAGTGATAAACACCGAGTAGGAGTTTCTTCGAAATAGAAAAATTATTTCAGTTTGAAAAGGGCAAATGTTCAGAAGAGCAATCAAAAGCAATCAAAATCAACAACAATCAATCTAAAAAAACAAATTAAAAAAAAAAACGCCTTCGCAGTTTCAATACTCAGAAATTGTTTGTCCTACATCCATTTGATGGGTCCGTGAAACAATCTATCGAGTATTTTGTGTGAAGTCTCCCTTGGGCATGTTCAGTGCCGTTAAGACATGATTCACAGATCGCATTTTGTCTTTTGGATGGGAATATTTATATCGATACCTTTAACGTTCATATTCGTATGTTATGCAGTGTGCTTACTTAGCTTAGTAAAGTCAAAGCGCGATCTGTGACTCTTGTCCTTAGTGTAAATTGTGTAGGGGTTTAGATGACAAGTGATTGACTGTCTAGATTATACGTTGTCTCAATAAGATTGTGAGTTGTTGTGTGAGTGCTTTGTAAAAAGTTTGTATAGCTGGCGTGAGTCCCTTGTCATGTGAACGTAGCCTTATTGCGTATAGCTCTGTGACGGTGGCTTATTCGGATGCAGTATGGCGCGTGCACTATCGGTTTCCTAACACAATCACCAATTACTTTAGATACGAGTGTTTATTAGACGTAGCAGCATGAACCACGTACGGCCAAACTACTACAGATGATGGTAAATGTGTGTATATTTTGTAACATATTGTTGAACTTATTGTACTATTGTTGCAGTGTTTGTAGTCGTATCTCAGAATCTCGAGACCAATCCAACCCTTTTTAGAATAATAACTATTTAAAAATCGTATTGAGGGTTTTTAGAAACATTTATACCTATTAACTTATTATACTTATATGAAATCCAGTTTTTTCAGCGAAATCTTTTATACACCTCAATGTGACTTTTCCCTTAGTATTAGTACGTTATAGTGTAGCTAGTTGAATGTATATACCATCTTGTGTCTATTGAATAGGTTTTTAAATTTTAAAACAACTGCAAGAATATTTATTTAATTTTAAATTATTTATTTAATATGCCCCCAATTTAGATTTTTTAAGGATTGCTCAATCGTTCGTGTGACTAGGTAATATTTTGCCAGACTTCCAAACGTTTCGCTAGAATCTCCATACTTGTATAATTGAGTACACGGTTCGTGCTAGTCATTATAGTTTGAACGTGTTTGATAGGTGTGGAGATGACACCAGTGCAGTTATCACTCTGGCATCCGCCGCCATTGTCAGCTGTGGTCGAGTTGCGATAACTAAACAATTGACACTGTTCGGAACTGGGACAGCGTCCTTACTTAGACAGTTGCTCACACAATGGACAGAGGGATCGAATATACACACATCAAAAGTGTCTAGGGATCAACATATATTTTTGCAATAACTTTTCTCCTGATTGATATTAATTAAAATTTTCTTTAAGGATTCATCAAATAAAGTGTTTTCGTTTGTCACAGTAACGATAAACCAAGTCACCTTTGCATTAATAAAGAAATTTGCCATTTTCCTAATAAAGGGATTTTTGACATTTGAACCACTAACACAAAAGTTCGAAAAAAAGACTGAAATAACAGTTTTCTTTAAAATTTTATTGGGTAACTTAAACAATTAATAATCCGTGTTTCTACCGCGAACACTAACAACACAAGAACATCGGTTTGGCATACCCAAAATGAGTTCATCCAAATCACGCTGTGGAATGGCCGCCCATGTTCGTTGCAACAACAAAAAAAGGTCTTCTTGCGACTGGATACCCTCCATATTCGGCAGAGCTCTTCTCTGTAGCATATCCCATGCATGCTCAATCGGGTTCAAGTCTGGCGACTGAGCAGGCCAGGGCAGGACATTGATGTTAGCTGCGGCGAGAGTCTGTCTTACAACTCTTGCGGTGTGCGGTCGTGCATTATCATGCATTAACTGAAATAAGGGACCGATTTGCACTTGTAGAGGAACGATGACGTCTGATACAATCGTCTCAGCATAAATTTGAGCGTTGAGGTTGCCTCTGATCCAAATCAACTCAGTTCTTCCGCCGATCCAAATACCCGCCCATACCATGATGGTTCCACCACTATAAGGATGGACTTCCTGGCAGGATTTTAATCGCTGTTGGCGTCCAGGGGTTCTCCAGTGTCGTATACGTCTTGTATCCGGTCTCATACCAAAACGAGACTCATCAGAAAAGCACACGAAACGCCATTGTTCTTCTGCCCAATTTCTGTGTTCAAGAGCCCATTGATATCGAATCCTACGATTGTGCATTGCTATAGGTGGTACCCGTAGTGGTCTTCGGGAATGAAGGTTCACTTCATGCAAGCGGTTTCTGACTGTTTGGTCGCTAATTAAGTTCCCTGAAGAGTGATGAAGCCTCACGGCTAACATCATGGCGGTTATTGTTGGAGCTCTTCGAGTTAAGATTTGAATGTATCGGTCTTGTCTCCGTGTGGTGCAGCGATACCGTCCTCCATGGCGCTCAGCCACGGTACCAGTGCTTCGGTAACGTGTCCAAAGTCGACTGATAACACTCTGACTTGTATTCAGAGCTAAAGCCACAGTACGTTGCCGGGAACCAGCTTCTATCATTCCCACGGCTCTGAGCATTTCTTCCCTGCTTAAATGACGTCACCGCTCCATAATAACGTTGGTTTTAATCAGTAGTAGGGAAACAGTAGCACTAATAATGTCTTCAATGCGTTGTATGTTTTTATAGGGAAAATATTGACAGCTGATTTTCATCTTTTACTCGAATTTGATTCACAGTTCCTGATTCAAATTATGAAATGCACCAAAATGGATCCATATAAATTTATAAAATCATAAATTTATTACAAAGCCACATCTCAATCTCAAGAAATCCGCATAAAAATGCTTGATCCCTAGACACTTTTGATGTGTGTATATACATCAGACCTTTAACCTGTTTGGACTACAAAATACTCTTGCTATAGCGATAGGCATTACTATGATAAAATGTGCTAATTTGTAATTATCTTTCAATGGATAACCTTATTGAAGGTTCTTAGTGTCACATGAATTAAGTGCTATATTTTGATTTTGTAATAACTCTAGTCATTGTATTTGCTACAAACATTTAAGTGTGTTAAATGTAAATTAATTTTATGCAATGGATATAGTCGCGTAGTTAAAAGATCAAAAACCAACTCAGTGCCACTGCGACGCGACGGTTTAGAATTAGGCTAATTGCAATATAGATGCGCGGCTTATGACATTTTAGTGAATTGGTAGAGAATAGAAACATGAAAACCGGTTAGCCAAGGTTATCACAGGGTAATAATCAAATATTACAAGATTGCACAAAAACTAAAAATTATAAATTCGTTTTTAACATAAGAATCTCACTACGATTAGTTGAAATAAATTCAAATTTGTTTTAAAAGGGAAATGGTGTTTCTTTTAGAGTATGGTGTCAGGTAGTCAATGTAACGATATCTAGTTCGTATATCAAATAAATGAGAATTCCTTTAAAGTGCAAAGTATTTGTAAGTAGGGAAGGGTAGCGTCGGGTCGTGTTTAAACTGTAATTTTTCGGATATTATTAGGGTCCTATTATTAAATACCTACGTACGGTACGGAGACAATTTTCTGTAGTCATTATAAATTTAGTCGAATCGTGTGTCCCCGACAGTACCGGTGTGTAATACTCATCGCTTTGATTGTACCCAGCCAAATACATACTGTATATTATTGAACCAATGATATTATAAGTAAAAAGAAGTAGATAGGTTACCTACCGAACATTCGATCTTCAAAAACGGTAAATATTCGATCTTCAAAAACGGCAAACCTTCGATCTTTAAAAACGGCACCATCACCATGTCATACTACCTACTAGATGACACATGGAAGAAGGACGGCATTTCGTAGATATCGGAAAGTGGAAAAGAGACAAGCCGAAACGTAACTAGGCTAATTAGCCAAGCTTTGACGTAACACTTGCGGACCGTGTAACCTATATCTAACGTGTATACTATTTTTACTTCTAATATCATTGATTACGATTGTTAAATGTTGCTATAAATGTTGCGATTATTCCCGATGTCCACCACTTGTTGACACCGAAGCAACTTTTGAAAATTATTCTCGTTGTCCACCCGGGGAGGGGGGGGGGGACAAATTATTGTAACCACCCATGCTCACCTCCGCAGCTTCGGCTTGCTGGTCGCCTCCGACGATCAGCCTCAGCCGCTACGCCTCGGATGGGTGCCTATATTATGCTTTGTTACAGCGGCTGGGGGTTGCTCTCCCTTTGCGCCTCCGGTTTTTATATACACTCTAGGGTTAGCAGCCAAAAGACTACGTGAAGTCGGGCGTGTCCCGATTCGGTTTTGGAACAGATTCGACCTATTCGGAATTTCGGACCATGATGTGTCCCGCAGTGGTGGACATAAAAATAATTTTTAAAAGTTGTTTCGCTGTCCCCCAGTGGTGGACATCGGGAATAAACCTAAATGTTGATAATGCTAAAGCAATTGCGTGTCTCAAGTCTTCCAGAGATGCTATTGGTAGATCTTCTAAATCTAATTAACATTCCTTACTTATTCCATATTTTTGAAAGTAATCAAAACTTGTGGCCGTCTTCCTTTGGAATATTTTTTAAATTTTTCAACCACCTCGGGTCGCAAACTCCTCTATTTTCAAAACTCCGTAAACTGATACTCAAGTAATATATTTATCTCTTAATATTAATTTAAAAAAAGAACTATCGACTATGAGTCTTTTAATAAAATATGTATAAAAATAACCGCTATAGGTACTATTGGCCTTTTAATTAATACTTTCCCACTGTTTAAAATTGTGCCCATATTATTCACTTGTTCAAGAATTGTGACGTCACTATATTCAGTACCGGTAAACCGGGGTTACTTTAAACAGCCGGATGACTTTGATTGAAACTTTTATTTCATATAAAATCGCGAAGTACGTAAAACGAAACGCAATTTGTTTTTTCTTTTTCTTGTCTAACATCATTGATGAACTGTTGAATCCTTTCTAGAGGACACGCTGGGAATCACCAACTATTTTAAGCACCGTAAGCTTAAGCATTCTTTTTAGGTTTAATTTAATTTTGTCTTTTACTAGATCAAAGTTACCCCATACGCAACGTGCCCTATTTTCTTGCGTAATTCCAAAGCTATCAAAGTAACCCCATTCTTCTTGTAACTTTGATTAGACAGTTTTTATTTTTTTTCTCAGAATCAAGCCATATTTTTTCACATAATTATTACAGAAATCGCGAGTTTAAAAAGAATCGATTACTAGACCGATTATATATTTTTTTTACAACCAGAGATTCGAAAGATATGGACCTTGAAAGTTCAATATTGATCAAAGTAACCCCGGTTTACGGTATCTGTATATAATACTAGATTTTGAAGTATTACTAGTGGGAATAATCATTTTGTTATTATAAATACCTTCGCAGGAGGGTCCACCGTTCCAGTCTTAAGTATAATAAAAATTATTATTGTTTTCAATGGGAACAATGATTTTTAATTTGAGCTCTTTGGATATTGACTTAAGATTGAATCTCGCATGTGTCGGTGAACACTTGTGTGGAGGTATAACTTGTTGTCTATACGATGTTTAATGTGATGTGACGTGTATTGTTGTAGATGGTAAGATAATACAAGCATCAGATAACATAAAGGCAGGTAACGCGTGGGCTTTACGGCAGCCGAGCTTATATGACCACACTTGGTGAAGCGCAATGCAATGCACTTATCGATAAGTTGTAGTAATTTGAAATTTTGTGGTTATTTATCGATAACTAAGCAGCATACTTTAATGGTCTTGAAATTACGAACAGTTTTTTGCATGTCGGATTGGAATCTTTTTATCGATTTCGCTGGTACAGGCCCCAGAGTCAGAATGTCTGATACGCTACCTGCCTTACAAATAAAACCCAGTGACTATTCTATTTAATTTTTCTATCAGATGTTACGATGTTACTAATGTTACCATTGATATCGGACCCTGGTATAGTTTTGTAGAGGTTTTTGGGAACTCAATAAATAAAAAATTTACAAACACATTTTTGTCTTATTATTAAATGTACAAACCTTTAGGCATTATAAATAATTACTGGTAGGTATAAATTAAAATTGTAATATGCCTAAAACTAAGTAAGTACCTACTTTGGGTAGTTACATTCTAGACACTGTTTTGATTCCTAAAATTTCTAAACATTTCTCCATGATTGTGGCAGTGACTTCACAGAGCATTAATCTTTCGTAGATAATCTTCACAATCCTGCCTTCCTTATCTTTTTCGACACAGTAGCATTTGTCGTAAAACTCTGTGAATGCTGAGCAAATTTCATATAAATACTCACACAGACTGTGTATGTAGAGATCAGATGATACTTTGAGTATAATTTCTGGGAACCTAAGTAATACTTTTCCAAGTTTCCATTCAGCTTCATGGCCGAACTTTAAGCCAGATTTTTCAATCTCAGCTGATAGTTGTTCAGATGAGATCTGAGCTGTCCTTGCTATTGACCTGATGCGAGTCAAAGCATACAAAAGGTAGACGGCAGTGTTACCCTTGTCATCTAACATCTTGTCAAAAGAGAACACATAGTCATTTATTCTGTTATGTGAGAGATCGGCATACTTCACACATCCATATGCTACTGCTTCCTGAGCCTGCTTCAACTCTGCAGGTGTCAAGACTTTGTCTCGACCTTTTTCAACAAGTTTGTCCAGAGCTCTCTTTAATCCTTCATCCAGTAATTCAATTAGTTTAACAGTGTCGCCAGACCTTGTCTTGAATTTCTTCTTATCCTCTCCTAATACTACACCAAAACCAACATGCTCCAACTTCTGATGGTCATTGAGAATACCAGCCCTACGAGCACAGGCCTCTATGGTAACAAAATGCGTGGCTTGACCAGCATCAGTGACATATATAAACCTATCTCCCTTTTCTTCTTCCACCCTTTGTTTTATAGTTGCCATATCTGATGTATCATAAGTGTAGCCTCCACCAGACTTTACAATTGTAAGTGGTATTCCGTCGTGGTTAACAGAGTTGCCCCACATAATTAACCTGCCTTCATCCTCTTCCAAGAGCCCAGCATCTTTTAGATCCTTCACTACAACATCCATTCTGTCCTGGTAGAAAGACTCTCCTCGATTAATAATACTGATATCAAGACGGGCATATATCTTCTGGAACTCCTGCAGAGATACATCACAGATCAGTTTCCAGGCAGCAATGTAATCAGGCTTATGTGACTGCAACTCCACAACACATGCATAAGCTCGTTTCTTGAACACCTCATCTTCATCAAACCTTTTTTTGGACTCTTTATAGAATGCTTGCAGATCTGAGATGGGTGGAGAAACAGTCTTGAAGTTGGGAAACTTGTCTTGTAAATGTGCGATTAACATGCCAAACTGAGTCCCCCAGTCTCCCAAGTGATTTATCCTTAAGACATCATTTCCCAAGAACTCTAGTATGCGAGCAATGCTGTCTCCAATGATGGTGGACCTCAAATGACCTACATGCATCTCCTTAGCAATGTTTGGAGATGAAAAATCAATAATAACCTTTTCTTTTTTCACTGGAGGAGGTTTTATACCAAAGCGTAGTATACAATTAAGAATATGTTCAGCCATCATCTTGTTGATATAAATGTTTAGGTACCCAGCACCAGCTACTTCCATCCTATCTATGAAAGGTGAAGTTGGAGTTTTATTCAAGATGTTGTTAGCCACTTCTCGGGGGTTGGTCTTCACATTGTTAGCTTTAAGCATTTGTGAGATGGCCATAGCTGAGTTGCATTGATAGTCTCCGAATTTTGGGTTGTTTCCTGACACCGTTATTACGACTGGGGGATCCTTCAAGTCAGGATATGCAGATGCAATAGCAACTTCAAATATATTTTTTAGTTCGTCCACTAAACATATGTTGCCCTCAACCGAGTTGACGTCAGTGATCAAGGTGGGACGTTTCTTAGATTCTTTTTTGACAGCTGTTGACTTGGTCCCAGAACATTCGGCTTGAATCGCATTTTCTAAAATGACTAAGCGATGTTTGAGCTTCTCGTTCTCGGTTGACAGTTTCTCTAGCCGCGGGTCACCGATAAAACTAAGATCGCCTTTAGAGATCTTGTCTAGTTCCTCTTCAATTTCCTTGGCTTCCCTCTCCGCCTTGACCGTCCTTTCTTCTAACTTCTTCTGATCCTGATCGGCCATTTTACTAGTAAAATGTTTCTCGAGAGACGGGTATCAATTTCAGATGTATTTATATTGCTGTTTTGATGTATTTCACTTAAAACTTGTTATAAATAGAATCCGATTTTAGGTTATTTGCCACCGCAACAAGCAACAAGAAAGACCAAGACCAACACATTGAATTGTCAAATATTTCATCATTTAATTTTGACGTTGACGTAATTTGTTTCGTTTAGAAATTATGATACATCGTTAAAATGCGAGTTTTGTATTATTACATTACATTTTAAGGCCTTCTATAAATAAATTGGGTCGGGATTAAGATACTATAAAATTCAGTTTTTATTATAAAACAGAAGGTTTGAGTTATGTATCTTGAGAGAATATTTTGTACTGACCGAACCAATCGAAACAATGCATCCGTCGTACTCGTAGGGATCAGGGGGTACATTGTAACCATAGCAACCAAGGTCAAACAAACAGCGGCAAAAATATGTTTCAAAAGAGGCAAGTGTGAATGAAGATTAAATTATCAATAATATTTATAAAAAAGCGTTTTTATTAATTGGTTAGTGTGTTCACGTAGATCTGGCTCTAAGAAGTTTGTTTCAATACCGTTTACCGTATTGAGTGGGTGAAATAATGAGTTTAAGGTTCAGTAGATTTTTATATTCTCTTCAAAGATAACAATAATCTCATGGCTCAAGGATGGCATATCAACAAAATGGGCTTGACTATACAAACAAAGACAGGGACGGGCTGCCATACTGGCTTGAAAACCTTACCAAGTAAGTTCGACCTTTTCTTATTAGCACTCAGAATGATTAATGAACTCGTTTACTTTACCTACATAAAGGTAAGACGTCAATATGGAAATTCTTAGTACAATGCACTCTTTAAATTCCGTGTCAAGGCTGGGCCAGCCAATACTTGGACGAACGATGCCTATGAACGTCTACGTTAAACAGTTGGTATGTTTCAGGGAGATGAAAGAGACGCATATTCGAAACAGCAACAGTGAGTCTCCCATTTTGGAGGATACAAAGTATAAAATTGAAAGTTCTCAATTGGACGCACGCAGGTAAGGAACCTACTCATGGATACGTATCTAATACAAGTAAAACAAGACCTGTAACACAGTTTTTTTTTTTTTGTAAACCTCTTCAGGCATCAGTCTATCACAAAGTCGTGCACTATAAGTAGGCCCTAGGTACATTCAAATTACGAAAAACCTTAAAATACCTACTAAGGCTACCAAAGCGAGCATGTTGTTTTTGTTTACTTAGACTAACGCGTAGGACATCATTGGACACAACGATGGATATTTTAATGAAACCACAATTGGGAGCAGTTGCGCATTCCGCTGGTACATTGCGCCAATCGACTAAAGGTAAACAATGTTTTTTTGTAACTGTTATCTGAGCAGAAATCCTTGTGTTGTGTATCAGACCTTAGGGGGACTAAGGCTGGATCTGTTTATGGAAAAAAAACGTTAGTGGTTCTTTAAAATAACGACGTTAAAACCAAACTGCATGTTCTAGGTTACAACCAGAACGGAAGGAGAGTATACAACGTTAGGAGTAAATTAGACTGGGGAGACTCTTCAAACGCATCCTCAAACGACTTCCTATCAGACTTACTGCCACATTACGTCACACCACGACACCGAAGAGCCAATAAAACAGCTGATGACGACTTTCATGACGTCATTCTGGGTCCTAGTAAGTAGAAAATGATTTTGTTCCGTAGCAGATTTATTGACATGCGCGTGCGGCCATTTAGAACACTTTTCCTTTTTAGGACCTCAAGAGACAAAAAGTCGTAAAAAGCTCGTCTCAAAAGAAAGTTCCATTGATTTACAACAGAACAATTCTATCAAAAGAACTATTTCCAAAAATTCTACAAAGAAACCAGCATCATTGAGTTCCTTTCCAACAAAATATGGACAAAAGGACAAAGTCAAAAACGAGTTTATTATCCCTGAATTGCCTGAAGGACGTCTGTTAGAACTGAAGATATTCTCCAATTGGGGGGACAAATATTTGGTTGGACTGAACGGACTAGAGCTCTTCGATTCGGATGGCAATGCTGTTACAGTTGAAAAGGTAGGTAGTTAAGCTTGATGAATGACCTGGCAGTTGACGAAGTAAAGCAAAAACAATAATTCCATTTTTAAATTTCCTAGGTATGGACGGACTCTGACACAGGGGACCAATCAAAGCACGGTCGGGCAGAGAACATAATAGACGGGGTAATGCGCACTCGTGATGAAAGACACGCGTGGACTGTTCCAGCACCCCGTGGAAACCCTATAGCACTGTCTGTGTTGCTGGCTGGAAGCGCCAGGCTGGCTTTGATGAGGATATGGGTAAGTGAAGCTGACGGATAAAAATGGAGGTTTTAGTACGATTGATCTTTGCATGTGCAAGTGTGGATTGAGTATTCTTAAGTTATGATTCTATACCATACTCTACTACGACAGAATGCAAAAGCTTGACGACTATTGCATTCTGTATAGCTCAGTTTATTTCTGGGTATTGCCTTCGTCCCTAAGTCTTTTAAGCCGTCACAGTTTGCTGTCTTCAGCGAGACACGGTGGAAACGTACCATTGCAACTTAATTCGCTGTGTTTAAAAACTGTTACGGCTGTTATTTCGGTTCAAGAGAAGTGAATGACGATTCCGTTTGTTGTTATGTTTGCAGAATTACAACAAATCTCGCATATATTCAACACGTGGCGTTAGGTTGGTCCAGATCAAACTGGATGACCAAATTATATTCCACGGAGAGATAGCGAGGTCGACTGGTGAACTGAAAGGACCACTCTCTTCTTTTGGCGATGTGAGTACCTGCTGCGCTGCCTGATGTGCTGCTGTAGCTGCTTATCCTAACGATGATAATAATATCACGTTCGATTTACCTACTTGGTCCTTCTACTGAATCTGTTTTAGTCAGGACTGCCTAACTAAATTTTGTAAACGTCGCGTAACGTAAAGTGGACATTGCTTGACCCTGTTTAAAATAAGGCACGTACCTACCTGTAAGTAGCGTTACGATTTCGAAATTTGGAAAGTCCCGACAATAGCCGGTCATTTCCAAAAATGTCCGGACATTTTAGTTTTTAATAGTAATATCTTTATTCGGAATATTTTTAAAGTTTAAAAAAATTTCTTTGGTCGAATAGTCCAGACAAATTAAAAGGCCGGGAAACGTCCGGAAGGGGGACCAAAAAGCTGGACGTGTCCGTACAAATCCGAACGGATGGTAACCCTCCATAAACTTAAGTGACGTTAGTAAACGCAATTGCAATTGCAGCCACAGAGTACTTTTTTATATAATTATGGAAATTTGCAGCGTCACGTCGTGTTAAAAATATATGCGAGCTGGCAGTTACAAACTCTGTACAAATGACATGCCAGGGTGTTCGTTTTACTCATCTATTAATAAATTCATGATACCGATATACCGACATCGACACATCCGCAGTAAATCGATTCTAAATTCTTGGAACCTTCAGAAGCTACGACTGTCGATTGCAATAAAATAGATGTTGGTATCAAACATGTGTAGAGATTTTTATTATTCGTCGTAGCTACGTTATTCGTGTAACCGTAGCTATTAATTACTTTCCAGTCTGTCTTTAATTAAAAAAATAAAAAATAAAAGGTGATTATAGGTATAAGTAACCTAAGTAGTTCTGGGGTTTATATCCGAAATAATTATGTCGGATATTACGTTGAATTTTTAACATCGACATACAACCAACCCACATCATGAAGAAGGATAAAGATCCTTTCACTTCGTTCGCTTATTGAATTAAAAAGCCACAACCCGCATAAAATTTCCAGACAATCCTCTTCACAAAGGACCCAGCAATCCTAGAGTCTATAATGCACAACGACAAGAACTTTCAAGCATTACTAAAAGACAATGAACCGATGAACGACTACCCTAACATAAACGATAAACGTCCTCCGACTGCCAACGATAGCAACCATAATATGAGCCCTACGGCTCTGCTAGAAGCCCTGGATATTGAGGAGAAGGAGATTAAGTACGTGGCCAAGAAAGTCAAGCTGACCCTCATGTCTAATTGGGGACAGAGGCATCTGATTGGACTTACAGGTGAGGATGAGTATTTAACTTACCTTAGGGATCCCAGGAGAAGATGGCGGGACGACGAGCTTGACGCCTACAGACACGATTTATCCACACTAGCTCAAGACAGAGAGGAGAGGAAAAGAGAAAGGCGGGCCTTTGCCTTGCAGTGGGATAACATGGGCTAAAAATAAAATAAAAAGGGGTCCTCACGGCATCTGATGATTGGATCCTGATGTCTAGTTTCATTAAGAGCGTTTACGCTGTACCTATACGGCATTTCATACAAATTTCAAGCCCTTGTTTTTCGAAATGAATGAACGGATTTTAATCAAACTTTATACGCATAAGCAGGATACAAAGTTCTAAAAAGTTAGCAGAGAACATTTTCGAAAAATTGTGGTATAGCCAAATTAGACCGATTTTAAAGTTTCCATAGAAACAGAGATTTCCAGTTATCTTTTTTTAAATAAGACATTTCGAAAATGTTCTCTGCTAACTTTTTAGAGCTTTGTATCCTGCTTATGCGTATGAAGTTTCATTAAAATCGGTTCATTCATTTCGAAAAACAACGGCTTGAAAGTTTGTATGAAATGCCGTACGGCGTAAACGCTCTTAAATCTATTTTTGAACTTTCGTGATTTGAGCATGGAGATACGGGGCATATTTTCACGGTTACATTATTAAAAGGAACGTTACCTTTGTTCCCGATTTTTATCCGGATTGCAACGGCCGTGTTCGCGAGTTACTGGCGTTGACAGAGTTACATATAACTACAGGGTGAAATTGAATACATGCGACAAATCGAAATGGGAGATTGTACTCATCATTATGAACAACTTTTACTATGGAACCAAACCTGAAATCGCGAAAAAAAAACAGCTGTTCCCTACATTTTGACGAGTTGTGCGAACATAAATGTAGGAAACAGCTGATTTTTTCGCGATTTCAGGTTTGGTCCCATAGTAAAAGTTGTTCATAATGATGAGTACAATCTCCCATTTCGATTTGTCGCATGTATTCAATTTCACCCTGTATTATGTATAAGTCATGTAGCAAGGGTTTTTCAAGTAGTTTTTTCGCTAGCATGTGATTTTTTTTTTATTTTAGTAGTTCTTGTTCATTAAGGATATGCCAACCCCATTATGATGGGGTTGGCATATCCTTAATGAACAAGAACTATATTAATAAGTGGATTTACTTTGCTATAAGGTATGCCTTATAGCAAAGTAAATCCACAATACACAAGGAAAGCCTACCACAATCCTTGCATTTACTAATATTCTGGCTGTCTCTCTAAATCTAACTGAAGTTTAAAACTGCGATACAAAAAGACTTCGTTTGAGTTTTATTTTAGATATAAGTAAATCCCAAACTTCCATTATACAATAGTTTCAAACTTACGTTCAACAGGCATAGAACTCCTTTGCTACAACGAGCCTGTAAAGGTTCACCGTGCATACGCCTACACGGCCTTCATAACGGAGGACCAGGCGCCGGAACACAGCAACCTCATAGAGTGTAAGGGTTTATTCAGCGGGAGGAACATCACCAGTGACTTCGAAGACATGTGGTGCACAAACTTCGCTGCCGGCACCAAGTTCTGCCATATTGTTATGGAGTTGTTGGAGCCGACTGAGATTACTAGTAAGTGGGAATATATGTATTGTAGTCTAGACTTCGCTTCCCTAAGCTTTGTTAATCTTTTATGATTTCTTTTAACTCAGGGCGGTCAGATTGTAGTCTACTTTATGTGAAGTCGGGTACTAAGTAGGGCCATCACTGTTCCTTTGCGGAAAGAGGTGCTATTCGAACTCTACAGTTCGAATAGCACTTCTCAAGCCGGTTGTTTCGGTGCGAAAAAAGAAAAGCTATACTAATGTAGCTTTCTAAATCTCATTCCGTCTATCCGAATTCTTTCTTCCTCCACCGTAATAGTTGTAAAATAGCAGCGTGCAATAGCACCACTATCACGATCAGAAGATTTCTTACACAAAACTTCATCAAAATACTCTAAAGCTTTTATTTATTTATCTTCTTCAAAGCTCACTTCTCATTCAGGTATCCGCATTTGGAACTACAACGCCAACATGGAGCTATCCTACATTGGGGCGAAACACGCACGCATTTGTTTGGATGGTACAGCGCTCCACTACCGGCCCCTACTGCTGCGTAGGGCTCCCGGGGACACCTGCTACGATTATGTGCAGCAGATTGACCTGCTCGCTATTGACGACAGGTAACAACTATTGCTTACAACTTCCAACATCATTTGGCGCAAGTTAGAGACAGGATACTCGGAATACTCCTACATATATACCCTACTCGAGATTCCGTAATTTGCTATCCGTATTTATTAAGGCTTCACTGTTGCACATTGTATAATAATAATAATAATAATACATTTATTTCAGACCTTAAGTCCATAAAACAATACACATTACAATTTTATACACAAAAACATACATATATATAATAAACATATACACTAAAAACAACTTATTTTAAATAATGGAATGACGCACGATGAGTGGTCATCCAGTGCCACATCATTGGACTGTCTATCCTGTCGGCTATAGCCACCAAGCTGTTGGAGCTGTCGCGTACTCGCCGCATCAGGGATGCTATCCGTGTCCGCATCAGTGCGTAAAAATCTGGCACGCCATTCTCCGCGAACATCGCCGATGCACTGCAAAAGCGCGGCAGTCCCAACATAACTCTGAAGGCGTTATTATATTGTACTCGCAGAGCATTGTACGAGCTTTTTGTATAGCTGACCCATAGGGCACACGTGTACATAGATTGGCAATACGCTCTAAAGAGCGTAATTTTCACCTCCCTAGTACAACGTGCAAACCTACGAGCCAGCATGTTACATCGAACTGCCAATGCTTTGCGTTCCCTCTCCTTGTCCACATCATCGGACAGGCTATCGGTGACCCAATGCCCCAGGTACTTGAACTTCGTGACCCTGGAAAGTTGAGCGCCCCCCAAGGTGACTGGTGGGACAGTATCATAGCATTTGTTATCCGCTTTGAAAACCAGTAGCTCACTCTTGGTATAGCGTATGTATAGTTACACAACGCTTTGTCTTCTTCTTTAGAAAGTCAAATTAATAAAGACTGAAAGAGAAATCGATGTGTAATTATTCATCATATATAATACGTTTATAGTAAGGGGGTTAAAATGTTATAGTTATAATAACGCGTTCGTTGGACGATACTGCTGTCAATGGTCACGGTAAAGATTTTTGGAAGATGGAGATGTTCTTCTACATGGCATGTCTTGGCATGTAATATTGTTCTTCGTCATATGTCATATTTGCTTTACTTGGTTTCTTTTGGAAGCTAAACAAGTCGTTTTAAAACCTTTTTAAAATCACTTAATAAAAAGTTTCTGACTTATTTTATTCCCCATAATAGGTTAGACGATGCGGAAGATTCGGATACTTTCCGTATGGACTGCTTGGTGTACGGTACAAACCTGGACATGGGAGCTCCTACTGGTTTCGTGCTGCAACTGAATATATTCTCCACATGGGGCGACCCGTACTACGTCGGTCTGACGGGCGTTGAGCTTTATGATCCCCATGGGAACTTGATACCAGTCACTGAGACAAGTAAGCTGTGGTTTACGACGTGTTTTATTTTCTAACAGAGTTGCCTGACGGTCCTTCATCAAAATTAAGATAGCTTACTGCCGCAAGGAACAAACCCGAACTCAGAGACGTCATTTAAAATTAATCAATCATTAACTTTGATTAACCACCATATCTTGGCACAAAAGACTGACTGTCATATTTTCAACTGACAGCATTCTAGTTTACACTTGTCAATTAGAGTTCATTATTGATTAATTTTAAGTAACGACTCTGAGTTCTGGGGTTTGTTCCTTATATTTAGAAAAGCCTAGGTATCAACTAAGTACGAAATAACTGCAAAATCAATACGCTTTCACAGTGTTGACCATAACTTCCCTCTTTTGTAAATTTTGATTGCTCTCAAGGAAAGCAATGGCAATGTAACGCTGGTAGCTGGTAGCAGATTACTATAAATGTTCCAGGTAACAACTTCTGGAAAATTGCGTGAAAATTGCAACGCGGGGATTGAACTAACCTTTCGCTCATCAGACCGCGCCTTATTCTTTGGACTATCCTCGCTTCGTTCTTCATTGTAATGTAGACACGCAGCATTGGAGTACTACAAGCTAAGGCCTTTATTTACTGCCCATCAGACGTATGCGCTCATCCAGCTAGCGTGAACGTGCTGGACCCGCGCGCGGCTGACGTGCGCACACCCGACAAGCTCATCGACGGACACAACGCGCGTGTCGGCGATGCTGCACATTCCTGGCTGGCGCCTGTATTGCCGCACACGCTCAACAGGTCAGTGATGACCACTATCTCTTACCTGTACTTTTCTTGTGTTCTTTTCTAAGACCCAGAAACACGATGCTATAAATTCTTGCATGTGTCGTAGGTACAATATTATAAAGGCATTTTACAGTTGCTTTAACTAACCGTGTCGCATGCAACAGCCAATTAAATAGGGTCATCGAGAGACAGGGAGCAATGACCAACTTCGTTTTGACATGATCCACATGAACCACCTGGATGAACACACACAACCTCGAAATAAACTACTCTAAAACTAAACTGATTACCTTCCATCCCCACCAAAAAACACCTCTAAATATAGATTTCACTTTCAATGGCTCAAAACTGGAAATTGTTAACGAATTTACCCTACTTGGACTAGATTTGGATACACATATAAACTGGAAAATACATACCTATTCATAAACTTAGATCAAAAATTTCAAGATTTTCCTATGCTCTCCGTGAAATTAAAAAAACCACCAATCTGCAAACGGCGCTCACCACCTACTATGCGTATGCTTATGCATGGCTGAGCTATGGCGTCACCCTTTGGGGAAATAGCACAGATGCACCATCACTCTTCACCCTTCAAAAGAAATTAGTCAGAACCATAGTTAACATCGATCAAAGTGACAGCTGCAAACCTCACTTCCAAAATTATAAGATTTTAACCCTCCCCAGTATCTACATATTAGAGACCTGCAAATTTGTTCGCAAACATCCAGATTTTTATACAAAACGCGAAGACATACAGTCACGCTACGCACTCCGGCATAAGTCAAGATTAAACATTCCAACTTCTCGGTTAAAAATACATTCTACTAGTCCCTATGTAATGTCCATAAAAATATATAATAAACTACCTGAATTAATAAAAAAAGAAGACAAAATTAATATATTTATAAAAAAACTAAAACAATTTCTAATAAGAAAATGCTATTACAGTGTAAACGAATACTTAAACGATAAAAATATATAAGTGCCAACAAAATTAAAGAACCCTTATAATTATCAAGTTCAGAAGACTAATAGTCATTTATTCCAAAGCTTCCTCTCTCCTACTATATTTTTGCTGTGCCCGACAGGGTCCACAATGATCATATATTTTAAGTTACCATCTAAGTTCACATTGTGGAATGCAAATAAATGATTGAGTATTGAGTATTAAACGCAATGTGACGTTGCAGCGCTGAAAATAGAATGCGCGTTTTTTGTGTCCCTTTGATTCAGATAGATGTAATCTGCCTGTGTATGTCCAGTAATTTAAAAGTGGGGGTAGTTTAGATCTCGATGCTTCATTCGAATGCAAAATCCTAGCATAAACCTGTGATCCACTTTCAATATTAATTATTTTGCAGGGTATACTTTGTATTCGACGTCCCGGTTTCCGTGTACGGCATAAAGATCTGGAACTACGGGAAAACTCCAACGAGAGGTGTCAAGGAGTTCGGAGTAAGTACCTAATTCAAATTCATTCTACATACCTTCCTGTACCAAGCGTAAGTGATGAGAGACTAGTCTACCAGCATTCAGCAACATGTAGATATTATTTATCGACAACTCACTTTGGAATACCTACTCAAGCAGTAATGCGTCATTTCGCGGTGTTATTTGACTAATATAAGGGCAGCTGCTTACCTTTCATTGTTTATCAGGTTTTAATGGATGACCTGCTGTTGTACAACGGAACTTTGGACTGTGCCAAAAACGATGAGAACCTCAACTCGCAATGGTTCTGCTTGCAGAACTTGGATGTCGACACATTGACGCCTTCGTGAGTAACCTTTATTATGATGGCTATTTCTTTTCTTTTTACTCTTTGATGGCTTTTTTTTTCATTATGAATGTAGACCCGGCCAGAATAATATTCATGAATATAGAGTGCCAACCGATGCGGGAGGAAGGCATATGCTGCCGTGCTGGCAGAGAGGACATCACCACCAACGTCTCCACGCCCTTGCTTAGTGTTTCTGCACTATGCCAAAAGACTTTTCGACTACAAGCTTAATCTGGCTTACCTATGGGAGTTATTGGGATTAGGTATTTTGTTGTATTCATAAAAAAAAACTTTTCAACGAACTGGTGACTAGATGCCTACTGTCATTTAGGCATCCCAAAGGGAACTTTTTTTGCTATTCTCGCCACTTAAAGTTGAGCACGGTCTAAGAGCTACCTACTTGTTTCTTCCAGTTCATCGGACCTAAGCCAGCGTACAACGACAAGCGGTTCGAGCGAAAACGCGGACCCATTGGCGCGGCCACACACAAGCGTTCACGTGTTCCACAAACATAGACAATAACGGACCCGCGGCCCAACGTACTCTCTGTCAAATTCCCGTGCACCTTTCAACCTATTTCAACTTCTTCAAGGTATCATTAGGTTTATCCTTCAGAAATGTCTCAGTAGCAGCGCGAGGGGGTCCGTATGTTTTCTCGGCGGAAACTCGCCCCTATTACTGCTACATAACTGGCGAAATTTGGGTGTAAACCTCTGCTTAACTTTTCGGGGAAAACGGGCGTGACGTTATGTTTAACTTCTAAACTATAAAGACTATAATTGTGTGATTTTGACAGACCTGAACTAATTTGCCAGTTTTGTTAGTTATGGTACGGTCAGTTGTGAATTAAGCACGACTAAATAACAAACTTTATTAAAATGTTGTATTATTGAACGAATTTGCCCCATTTTAGAGAGTATTTGTAAAAGATTTGGTTTTAAGAGCAGATCGCATTGTTTCTGAATTGAAAAGGCGATGCTTAAAATTTAAGGTTTTTTGATGGTTAGAATTAAAATGGAATTCTTTTGAAACGGGCGTAGACTACCCGCTTTAGCACTTGGTTTCATTGAGAATATTATAAGTTATTAGTAGGGAATGCAGGCATGTAGTAATTTCGTAGACTGCACACTCGCCAAAATATTTTTTACCTTATTTATATTCACTTTTACTGTTGTACCTCATAAAGTTATAAAAAACCGTAAACATTAAAACGCTTCGACGTAGTGTTTAAATTATTATTGTAAGGTTGAAACTTAGTGTAGAATCAGTCCATATTACTGGAACGCTGTGTGTGGCCTGAATTGGTGACGTTGCTGGACGGAAATTGTTGTAATTAGTTACGTGACCGTGTAACGTGAATTTTTGTACCACAAATAAAATGATAATTTATATTTCAGAGGTTTTTATTTGATTACACATCACAGACACGACCCTACCCCAGATGTATTTTTCCTGTATTTCACCTTTCACTTAAGAGTTGAAGATCCGTGGCATCCCTACCCGTCCGCCATTTTGATTTTTCTTTCAAATTGGCGGCCATTCTTGAAATCTATTTAAATTGATAGCTGACATCAATACAAACAGTAAAACATAACTAAAACAAACCCCGTAAAGTGTCACGTTTCTGAAATATTAAGGTTCAAAGCTAAACATGACATCCATATTGTTTAAACTCGCTTAAAACATCTTCTTGCTCAGATGTTATAAATAATCACTGAAAGTTTAAAGTAATCAAACATCTTTACAATTAGATGTAATTTAAAAAAATATGGATTTCATTTTGATAAAAAAAAAAGAAACAATATGGCGCGACAGTAGGTATGCTAGGTTCCATAAAAAAATCTTCAATCCCCTATACAATTACTTACGCTTTTGTATTAGGGTCCTTAATTCAAATGATATTGATCCATAATCAATATCATTTTTGAATCAATTACATATTACTCTCGTCACATTATTTTATCAAATCTCATTATTTTAGAAGGTATGAATAAAACAAATACTTTTCTGTTAATGCTTAATTTATTGTTCAACTAGTAACAATCACAGTTTTTATGTTGCTTTGCATAGCAACTATAGTCGGACTTTTAATTAGCTGCAGTAAAATGACAGCTTATGTGTTACTTATATGACTGAAATTGGCGTCTTTTTGTTTTTTTGCAGCTATCAACCAACTCTTGTTTTCCTAGTACAGAGTGTAATAAAGACATGCATAATATCTCTAAACGCAATTCGAAATGAGTTATTAAGAAGTGTCATTTTACTGCAGCTAATTATAAGTCGGAGTATAGACAACAGGACAAAATCGAAGGTTTTCAACTTTGCCATTATTTGGTTCTCTACTTATGGTTTATTTATTTTTTTCATTGGACGAATGGTCGAGTATGAAAGAGACCTTTAATAAACCAAATATTACTTGGTAGTTCATTAATACTAACACAGCAATTTTTGTACTCTACAAGAGTCAACTAAAATAATATTGCTATAGTTATTTGTATGAAAATCCAATCTAGAGCTTCAAAACTTTGTGCTTTTGGCATAAGGCTGGAAGTTGTCGAATGGATAAATAATTTATGTTTTGTATCGCAGTTACCTATTACAGAAGTCTAAACAACTAGTACTTTTGAAAAGCATTTAAGTTTCAATGTTGTTTGAGATCTCTTAACTCTTGGCAGTTCTCTATGGTTACGGCAGTGAATCTAAGTTTGAACAATTTTAATCTGAAATTATACGGCAGTCAAAACTGGTATTTACAGATAGACTCGTAAGATTCATTTTTGATTGACATCTCATTATGCTGGCAGTTCTCTTTAGACGCGGCAGTACGGCTAAGCGCGCACTACGAATTTTAATCGTTGCGAAGAAAATTCGTCAATCTGTGAACAATAGAGATGTACCTACTGGAGTCCGCGCACTGCGGAAAAAAATCGCTTGAGAATTCGCATGAAAATTTTTTGTGTTTGCGATTTTATTACTAAACTAGCTTCTGCCCGCGACTTCGCCCGCGTGAAATTTCACCCTCCCCCCATTCACCCTCTTTGGAGTGGAATTTCGAAAAACCCTTTCTTAGTGGATACCTACATACACTTCACAGACTCCACTGCGGGTGACGTAACCTACGACAAACTTATTATTTGCGGTTGGTACAGTAATCGGGTCTAGAGATCGAACCGCAAAATTAAGTTTGTTTTTTTTTATATATTTTTCCGGGATAAAAGTACCCAGTGTGGTGCCCAGGATATTAAAGAATAATTATACCAAGTTTCATCGTAATCGAACCGGTAGTTTTTGCGTGATGCCTGAACAAACAGACAGACAAAAGTTTTTTTAATCACATTTTTGGGTTCGGTGTCGGTCTAGTAACACCCACTGCCATTTATTTGTTCCATTTTTTCAATGTACAGAATTTTCACTTCTACAGATTTATTATAAGTATAGATTGCAACGATTAAAATCGTAGTGCGCGTATACAGCGCATAGCCTAAATCTGACAAAATACGGCAGTCAAAACTAAAATTTATAGGCGGCGTTGATTCAAGATTAACTTTGTTTAATTATATATCACACATAACGCAAGGCAGTTCTCTGTGAAGCTTTCAAAACGCGTTTTGTTTGAATTTTCATTATTTTTGGCAGTAATTATATAACACGGCAGTGTCCGATTTCGTTTTAACATATTCCATAAATATTCGAACCGGCAATGGCTGACCATGATAGTTTTAAGATAGGATTTTCGTACAATCAACTATTTTCGTAACTATATTATCAAACTCTGAGACAAAACGAACTAAACACAAAGTCAGTCTCAGTAAATCAATGGATGAAGAAAATAAGAATGTACAAAATTTCTTCCCAGTGTTACCAGCAGTAACAATCATTAGAAAAATACAAAAGTCGACAAAAGGCCTACAATATGCAAATAACCACCACACGTTAACTTCAGTATATCTTTAGTTCCTTTCATGGCAACACTTTGGTTTTTTTTATTGTGTTGCCATTCTCTTAGATGAAATCCATGTTTAGTCTACTTCGTCGTCAATCCTTATCATTATCCGTCCTATTTTCTTACATTATCTCGTATTCTCGCTACATTGTTCGGTTATATGCCATGACTACAAAGCTGAATCGAAGGCCCTTTGTACACGGCACGGTTTCTTTACGGTACGGCGTGTAAACAGCGCCGCACACCGTAGAAAAAACGTGTCACCAAGCTTCCATTGTGATCCATCTAATTATACAACACTGACACGACCGTGTGTAGGTACACATGGCGAATAAACCGTAGTTTTTCACGGCAAAAAAAACATGTGTGTACAAAGAGCCTAATGGCAATAAGTCACGTCTCAATTTTTTTTTTGTCTTTTTCTTCTAATACAATCGTCGTCGCTATTAAGTAATTCAGGCAAACAATAAACTGTTCCCGCCTCTAGCAATTCTAATTATCCTTTAGTAAAAGAAAATGTCTTATCCGATATGAAGTAGTTTTTCGTAACACTATATTTTATTCAGATATCAGTATTTCGAGTTATATAAACTTCAAGGGCACTATATGGCTATAGCCTTCATAACAATAAACTTCTATTGTCTTGTTTACCGTGCCGAAGCCTGTTAAATAATGTACAGTACCCAGGATTTAATAAGACTCACGACTTTAGTATGACACATCGTGCTTTAGAATGAGACTGTCACACACAGGAGCGACAGAGACGAAGCTATAAAAATACCAACTTTCTCTTAAATACGAAGTGCCATATTTTCAGCCGGGCATTGTTATAGTGCTTTCTTGCATTACAGATAATACCTATAGTTACGAGGTAGGGAACCCTAAATATTCCTTCATATTTTTGGTCAATAATGTGATAAAATGATAAACATTCTACAATAACCAATAGGAAATATCAACTAAAAATTAATTGGTTTTCGTTTACTAACTGAAGAAGTAGACAGATCTCAGTACGCTATTTAGGTCGAAATCTCCTTTGCTGGGCACTTTTTGTAGTAGATTGTTGACTCTTTTCTTGTTAGCTGCGCCCACGCTTCTGTCCTCGAGCTCACTGGAATAGTTCATAAATTCAAGTTGAAGGGATGACATTCTTCTTTTATTTTATTTTATATTATGTTTTTGTATATTTCAAAGAAGACTGCTAATTTTAAAGTTGTATTGGGGGCTTTGTAATTGGTATTTAAAAACTCACTTTTCGGCGTAGCTGTATCGCTTTGATAGGAACTCGGATAAATCTTCTAGGATCGGCTGCGAGTGTAGAGCGACAAATTGCTCACGGCAAATCTGAAATATTATAAAAACGCATGTTAGCACTACTTGCAGGATCGTGCTAGATTACTTAAAATTCGTCTAAAGAAACAATTACTTGAAATTGAAAATAACTAAGCCCTGATGAAGTTAAGGAAGGAACTTGTTATTCCGTGAACTCACACTACTGAAATTTTCCACAATAAGGTAGCCCGCCAAATTCAAATTCACTGCGTTTTGATTATAATTCTGTAAATACATATTTGTTACGGTCGCGAATCATATTTTGATCAACATACAACTTGATACTGACTTGCAAATTGCAAAATAGAATAGAATTTTTTGTATTTCAGTAACCAAGACTCAAACAAGATTGTTAGTAAAATAACGTAATAAAATTTGAACTTGACGGGTTACACTGGCGCTTTCGACTTATATTTTGTCAGAGAGTAGACTTCTGAAGTCCACAGTGGTTCAGGCCACTAGGCACTAGGCTTTTTGATAGTAGTACCTCGTTCATGCGATCCACGGAGCACGGATGCGTCCAGAAGCAGTCGTGCACGGACACGAAGGTGACGGCGGCAGCCTCGCAGTGCAGGCCCGTCAGCATCATGTGCGACGAGTCCAGCGAGTGGATGAAGTTCGGCGGGAAGGCGTTGCGCTGCTTCATTGTGCAGGGTCGCCTGTAACAAACAGTTTCGAGATTAATAAATGAACTAAGGTTACAAGAAAGAGCTTTGTTAAAAAAATATGCAAAACATCCAAACTGTTTTTCCTTCTAAAAAAATACTACGGAAGCAAATACATAGTCATGATTGGCTATAGAGATGACATATTTCCCTTTTGAATGGCTTTTTCATGAAATCATGACATTTGAGGCCAGTTTTATATTCGAGCGTTGAATTGATAATTACAAACGGTCGCGAATCATATTTTGATCAACATATTACAGTCTAATACTGACCCGCAAATTGCAAAAAACGTAACAATTTTTTAATTTCGAGAGCTACCCTAGCGGTTTCTAGAGATAGGGGAAGATGATGATGACTTACTGAGCCTGATCTAAAGACGGTCGGTACTGCCCGGTGCTAGGTCCGGAGCGCCGGTAATAGGGCTGCACAACAGGAAGGCCTAGCGGAGTCACCCACTCCACGCTCTCGCCGCAAACAGCTGATATTAACCTGGAGGAGGAAATAGTAATATTACAGTGTATTTTTGGAAAATGGGATAGTATGGCGAGATCCTAATCCAAAGGAATAAGAAAAGAATTAAAAGTAACTCTTAGCACCTCCAACTCTTTATAGACCTTTGTTTAAAAATATGAAACCAATAAAGACATAGGAATTATAAAAACTTTTAAACAGTAAGTATGAACTTGTACCACCACAAAATTTCGATTCCCATTTGTCTTGGTTACATGTAAACTTTAATTCGTCAACAATCGTCGTAAACATCTAAGATATGAATATGGATACCTACCTTTATACTATTCATTCGAAAAAACATTTTTTTTTAAATCTGCTTCATAATAAAAATCTTAAATTCTAGACAACACACAGCCTAAACCGCTGGGTCTAGAAGTATGACATTTTGTGCAAGAGTTCTTTATACTTATAGCGAAAGTGAGCTCTAACGAAGTATTTTGAAAATTCATCCCCTAAATGAGGGGATGAAAGTAATTATTGCCGTAGGTAATAAATGAATAACTTACTTGGCACAGTCGGTGAACCAGTCCTGTATCAGTTTGGTGGAGGTGAACATCTCTCGCAGACTGTCGAACGTCTTCGTGGTGAGGTACTGGGAACACGTCCACACATGCTCCTTGGGGAACTCGTCTATGTCTGTTGACAACCATATTGCAGTATAGAATGTGCAACAGCTAATTAGCAACTCTATAATAAAGCATACAGAAACAAGTTTCTTCCAATCGCATAAAATTTAGCACAACGCGTTTACAGTTGAGCGTTTTCACAAAAAAGTGTACCCCCAACTTTTCGGTTGTCCCTTGTGTTTTAAGTATTACTAACAAGTAATATGATATGATTGGTGAATATTTTAATGACTGTAAGCATTAAACACATTTTAAACTACTAAATGAAATTCCACAAATATGAAAAAAATTGAGAGCAATTAAAATAATGACCAATTTAATCAGCTTATTCACTACGACAACGTGCAAAGTTTTGGAGATGCGCTTTAAGGTTCATTGGCCCGAAGGGAACATAATAATTGTGCAGACCTGCTATATCAGTATTTTCCTGACCTAACGAAGTGCAATTATTAATATTATAAGCATTCGTTTTAGAATATAGAATCTACAGAAGGTTGATAATGCAGATATGTTTTAAAAATTTTAACCGACTTCAAAAAAGGAGGAGGTTATACGTTCGACTTTATAGTGTATCCAGTCAAACTATTACGAAGACAATGCTTTACCTTTCAGCTGCTTAGCGATCTGCAGCCTGGCTCCGAACTTGGTGACGCCATAGACAGTGGTCATGACGGTCTGCTTGATGACCTTCCTTCGTACAAAGTTCTCTAAGATGATGGCAGCAGGAACTCCGGCTGCTGCGTCACGGATCCGCATCTCTTCCACCTGTACCGAACACATAATTCAAATTCAGACTTTAATGTGATATACAAAGGGTTTAAATTGCAAAGATCGACATTAAGCTTTCGTTATTGAAAGCTTGCGTCATTCGTAAATACTGGATCGTTCGATAATTCTGTTGCAATATGATGGAAAAACACAAGATACAAGGATTATTAAAATAAGAAAGCCGCTACAGTGCAGTTTACACCTATGGTCCCTTGCACGCTGTAGTAAGCTCTATGCCTTTCGCAATACGTACCATAGCCGCTACAGCGCTGTAGACATCCTGCGGTTTATCAAGCGGCGCTAGATTTACCGCTGCAGCGCCGGCCGCGTCACCGCCGAGTGCCGCGTAGTGTTGAAGTCCGTTACATGACCCATCTTGATGTACTGGGAAGCCGCACATGTATTCTGCGGAGGAAGAAACAAATATAAGGGAAAATATTTCTTATCATGCAGATTTTTGTTCCCGTGCGTGTCGGACTCGCATACTCGCCCTCCGCATCCTAGCGTTTCGTACATACTGTTCTTGTTACGCACGTCACACGCACGCGGGATGCGGGATGCGGGGAGTTAGCTGGTGCGTCACACGCGCTAAGCTCACGCGTGCGTGTGAGGCACGCGAGCATGCGCACGCGCACGCCCACGTCCTTTTTCCTATGTGACAGGAAAAAGGCCGTAACAAATAATTTTACTACAGGTTTTTTGACTATTACACTACTTGGTTACAAAGAATATAAATTCATTCTATGGCTACCTAATACAAAACGTAATATCACACCTATTTTACTTTACTGCAACGGGTAGAAAGAGGTTTACCTGGTGATCTATTGCAACATATTACTAATAAAATGGTCAGATTTGAAGATCGAGAGACCTAAAAAACAAGTCATTTGAGAATCTGTAACTTACCTTCATGGTTAGGAGAGCGCACTGCGTTAGCGATCTCCATGCAGCACGCGAGAGTCTGCCACGGTTCTTCGGACTCCGCCCACCAACGTTCACCTTCTAAGGGACGGTCAGCCGAGTCCAGGATCTTGTCCATTATACTGTCTGCGTATGCCAACCTGACGAAGCAAAAAAAGAAATGAAATGACTGACAAAGTCAAATCTTCATTCGCGAGTTACTTGCCAAAAATGTAAACAAATATGAATTTATGGTAAAAATAACTTTAATTCCTACAGAATAAGTTACGCTACAATTTCAAACATTTTTATAACTTTTTCAATAGTTTACCATTAAAATAAAGTTGATATTTGTTTAACTTGAAATAATATTAATTTGAAACATAAGATTTAATAGACTTTAGTTTAAAATACGAGGAGTTTCTCGGCCGTCGAACGGTGAGAACGTCCATGATACGAGTCGTATTTGCCCGAAAAACATTAGGCAGTAAAATAGATATAAATATGATTATTGTCTTTCACTCTCAACCAATTTATTTCTATGAAATGGCAAAGCATCGTTTAAAGTACGAAGACAGATTCTCGGCGAAAGGCGAGAATGTCTCTGCAAGAGTCGTAGGTGACAATCGCTAGCCGATATATTGCACTTATAATGTTATTTAAATTCGTTATGTGAATGATGATAAAAATTATCTGTAAAAGTCAAAATAATTTATTGCCAGAAACACGATACATACATACATTACGAATAGGTTTACATGTTTCAAATTCATGTTGAGTGAGATTACCTGTTATTATTTTCAATCAACCAATCACAGCAGTTAACATGAATTTGAGACCATTTAAGCTAACTTTAGTGTTAATTAGCGTAGCTGGATGTTTATCATAATATATATATCCTACTTATTATTTACAGTTTTACTCAAGCATTTTATTTCGCAATCAATGGACTAGTTTAAGACTCAATTGGTTCTCAATTTAAGGTTGGTAGCCCTTAAATTAAGGGCATATGAGAAGATTTATTCATAATTAGTTAAGATTTAGAATATGATAACATTTACCTCTCATCAACAGTACTCTGCTTCATGGTCCCGGTCAGATTGACGGCGTGCAGCTTGAGCCAGCGCAGGCCGCGCGGGCCCAGCGCGTGCGCGCGCGCGAACCTCAGCAGCGCGCGCTGCGCGTCGGCGCCCAGCGCGGACACGTGCGGCCCGCACGCGTACACGCGCCCGCGGAAGTCCAGGTTGTGTGGCAGCCAGAACGTGGAGTCTCTGGGGACCAGGCGCTTGTAGCGTGGGTAACTTACACAATAACACTTCACTAACATTTTTGAGAGAATTATAGAAATATAGATATAAAGAATTGTAATACTAATAAAACTCATACTGTAGATTTCATCTTTGTTATATCCGCAATAAAGTTTTTGAAGTGAAAACTTCTTTAGGCGCGTTGGGCATTTTTTGAAATGGGAAAAAACCATTGAACTCGCGACACTGTTACCGACACCGCGCTACTTTCGGATGTGTTCGGCTGTCCTCGGGATGTACTCGGTTTTAATGTATTTCCGATATGTCAGTGAGTGATGGCAAAGTATTCTGTTTGTGTTTTGTTTTTACTTCTATCGGCACTCCCGGAGTGCCACTGTTTTTTTTATTATTATTATCACAGTGTGTGAACAAAAACCATCTACTACTCTCTGCGAGTATCCGCTTCGCAAATTTATATTGCAAACATTCGTTGCACGATGGTTTGTTATGCCCAAAAAACTCAAGCAACAAATGTGTAAAAGAATACGCGAAGTGAATGCTCAAAGTGAGTATTTAGACGATACTTTTCACAGAAGTTTGTAGACATACAATAAATGTAGAACGTAAATAGAAAGTCTTCTTTATTTACGTACCTATAATGGTTGGCAAGCGACAGTTTATAGAGCGCGTCGCACCACAGCGAGTGCATCTCCGCCCTCGCGCGGTTGATGGCGACGCGACGCTTGAAGGCAGCGGCAGCGTCGCCGGCGCCCGGGAACTGCGCCGTGTCCAGCCGGCACGCGGGCGGCGCGATGTCCAGCTTCTTGTTGCCGCCGGCCCTGCCAGTGGACATGTTACAATTACGTAATTTACAGGACTATATTTGTAGCCTTAGGCTCACCTCTATCAGTCTAGTTACTATAAATAGTATTTTGCAAATATTAGAAATATGTGCAAAGATTGTCTCAAGAAAAGAAGACGATAATGTGAAGTCTTACCTAAATATCTGTATCTGCAGGTCGAGTATAGGCTTGTTAATGAGCCAGGGCACCTCGCCCAGCTGGTTGAGACTGTCCAATACTGGGTGCAGACTCTCCGGCGGCGCTGACTCTAAGCGCTTCCATTGACTCATCACGTGGAATGGCATTCTGAATGGATTTGAGAAAAGTACTTAAATAACATTGTATTTGAAGTACTGAACATTTGGTTAAAAAAAAAAACATTTCTCAAATAACTAAATTAATTCTAGAAGTTTTAAGTGTGTATAATTTTTGCTGCTCTTGTAACTGATGGAGATTGTATGACAGTGTTTTATGTTGCGATTAAACCGTTCAAAGTCTGTCACTATTCCGGTAAGGAGAAATAAGTCGTTGATTTATTTGTATAAAACATTATTAATGTGTGGGTTACAAATTACCTCTTAATTACAATAGCAATATTGGAGGTTTTATAGTTCTTCCTGCAGAACGTTGAGTGTTACGTTACGCAGCAGTGGCGTACCTGACCAGCGGCGTGGGCGTCAGCAGGTAGGCGCCGCGCGGGCCGGCGGCCCAGGGCGCGGGCGGCGCGGCCGTGGGCGCCAGCGCGGCGCGCATGCGCAGGCCCGGCGCGCCCGCGCCCGCCCACGCGCGCGCCAGCACGGGGTGCGGCTTGAGCTCCAGGCGCACCAGGCGGCCCCACGGCCGGTGCACTTTGTATACCGCGGGGAGTTTCTTCCTGTGAGGGCGTAACATGCCATATTAATGGTTCGCAAGAGAAACAAAAAAAGGTCAAGTAAACTAAAGGACGTAGCGGCGCAAGCTCAGATTTCGCAGTCAGTGGACTTCATGCTTTCGGTATTAGCGTTAAAGTATATAAATAAAATTAATAGCCATACTGTTCAAACTTTTACTTTGTAATACTTTTATTATGACAGTCCTGCTGCATTAGCACCCGTCAACAACAAACTCACGAAGAACATAATACATGCCTCATATGGCCACCAGCACCATCTTATCTTTGTAATCTGACCGCAATAATAAATACACATCTTAATTACTGAATCAATAATATTATCTGGTGTATTTCATTTATTAACTCCACTTATGTATTGGCCCCGTCCACTTCGAAATTAACAAATCACCCGCGCTTACAAAGTGTAAGGAATCAAATGTAACTAGACAGAACTAAAAACAACTTACTCTTTGGCAGCTTTACTCTTGAACATATTGACGTCAATTTTCACGTCGTTTATTATAATGTTGTACAGAAACTTGCCAACATTTTGTCTCATTTCCATTGGCCACGGCGTCTCCTCGACATCCTGCACATAATAATAATAGCAACCTTATGAAACTGAAATATGCAAGCAATTATATACCTTAGTTTCTAAATGACCCGTTAGGGGTGGATAAGAAATTGGTTGCATCCATTTTGTATGAAATACACATAAACAAAGTCAATTATGTTTATAACTATTGAAAATTTAGTTTTGAAACATTGCCAAGTCACATAATTATTATAATAACAACTAACCGTGCATTGACAAATAAATACAATAGACAAGCTAACACTTAAATAATTATATAATATTATGTACACGTATAAAAAAGGGGAAGAAGTCACTAGGTCACATATTGGCCAAGGAACCTTATATATTTTTTTCCCGTCCGTAAACTTGGCAACCATTTAGGTCTCAATTCTTTTATCAGCAAAGCCGATTGTTTTTAATCTTTTCAGTGTCATCTGGCAGGTCGACTTAAGGTTGAAGACTGCTTAAACGGTTTTGCCTGTGGGTGCCTCAATAAATTAAGGACATCACGCAGGGCAAAAAAAAAAAAATACTAAGTGACTACACGCTAAGCGCACCCCCTGTGGGGCACTCACCTCGGCTTAGAGCTTCGCTGGTAGAGATTAATCAGCGAAGCCGACCATTCTGTATGGAACTTGACCCCTTTTTTGACGTGATAACGTCTCATAAATCGATGAACGCCGGCTGCACGCAAAAAAAACCTGACTCATTGTCAAGTTACGCCTGAGACGAGCGTGCAAGCGAGAGCGCGGAACAAGCGATGGAGAGGCACGATCGGCCTAAGTGTTCGGCTTGTGACGCATCTATCTCTTATGACGTTATCACGTAAAATTATCGTCAGTAATCCGACTTTACAGACAAACATTTTTTTTTTAAATCACATTATATATGTTTTTGGTGGGATAATAACTTACCAAGCTAGCTCCGTCTCTGTTCATATGTACGAGAGCTTGCCACGCCTGTCTGCCGTTGTACGGCAATCCGGTGCCGTCCACAGACCGGCGCCCGACATACCACTCACAGTACTTTTCGTAAACACGCTCGATCTTTTTCAAAGTGCCGTTGCGACGGTATTGTTCGATTTGGTACCTGTACGAGAAATTAATTGTTGAACTTATGGTTTTGGCTTAATTTAGTAAAAATCAACCTAATGTTAACGGAAAAAGGTCAGTGAGAAACATTATTTTACTCCATCAGATTATTTGGGCTAAAATCAAGACGAGTTGCAAAGTGATTATATTTCGAAAATGTTCAAAAATGTAACTATTGTTTTAATTGTTCACGTTATCTGTTTACCGCCCTTATGGGTGAGGTACATCATAAACGCACTTCACAACTGGGTTTGATTACAAAGGCAGTTTAAAAAGTCATAAAATAATGGCAACACTTACTTTTGATATACTTGTGTTCCTAGATCTCTCTGCAACAGTTTGAGCGTAGGGCTGTACGTTTCGCTGCCGTCCACCAGCTTGCTTAGCTCGCCCATTATTAGCTCGACGAATTGGTCTACCTGTAACAACATTAAAAAATACTTTAACAAAACTGATCTAGGATTACTAGTATGTCATGAACCACCCTGCGAGTATTCTTCAAAGGAAGGAAGGTAACTAGGGATGTCAATGAGACATCGATGTTTACAAAATATAAATACTTTGTTCTAAGTTATCGCTGTTTTAACATCGATGCTAAGCCTAGTGTTTCATTTATAAAGGACGAAGTTGTAATATAGATATTTTTATGAGCGATGTTGCAACCCTAGTAGTAACTGTTACTGCAAACATATCTCATAACAACGGAGCATTTTACGATTACGAGATGAACATCAAACTCTCTAGTGATGTGAATAACAGACTTACCTCTAACACTGTTAGATAAGGATACAGCGTGATGGCAGAATGAGAGGCGCAGCTCTGTGACTTGAGCGTGGCAAGGTTACGTACGAACGACTCGCGGATCACGCCGCGCCATTCTGCTTCCGTCTCTGATAGCTTCGTTCTCTTATAGACAATAGAAAAACAATTAGTACTTGTGAATATAGGCAAGAGTGGTGGCACCCTTCGCATTTAGCAAAGTGATACGATACTAAGTTTCGATAAAGTGCACAAAACAGGGCTTGTTAACGTTACCAAATAACAAAATAATAACCGTTAAGTAACGTTAATTTCAATTTGATACCTTAATAACGTTCACAAAAATGTAACGTTACTTGGTCACATTACCAGTAAAGTAACGTTAGCGTAACGTTACCGCAAATACATCAGTAACGTTATATTTACCGTTAATTTAGCTACGTTGCCGTTCCGTCTGTTTACATTTTTGTGCGCTCGCGCGGGCGCCTCGCTTAGCATTGGATTAGATGCACTGTTGCCGCTCCGCCACGCGCTAACCGTGCCGCCTGCGCCGTCGCCACGTAATACGTAATACGTGTCGCGGCGTAATACCATGACGTTCGACCTTCGCAATTTATCACCCTAAAGTAGGCATGCCTACTCAAATCCAAACGAGTATGAATGTTAAAATCGTAATTTGTAATTCGTTCGTAATTTGGCCGTACGAAGAAAGAAAGGGATGGATATTGAGATTGGCGATAGTGAGATAAAAATGAAAATCCAAGATGGCGGCTGCACAATTTTTTTTAATCATGGGTTTCGTTTTCATAGTTTTTAAGGGTGCTGAAGCCAATAGTGAGGTCAAAATGAAAATCCAAGATGGCGGTTGTAATTTTTTTATAATTATTCATCATGGGTATCGTTTTTATGGTTTTCAAGGGCGCTAAAGTCGATAGTGAGGTCAAAATGAAAATTCAAAATGGCGGTTGTAATATTTTTTTAATTTTTCATCATGGGTGTCGTTTTTATGGTTTTCAAGGGCGCTAAAGCCGATAGTGAGGTCAAAATGAAAATCCAAGATGGCGGCTGTAATTTGTTTTTATTTTTTCATCATGTGTGTCGTTTTTATGGTTTTCAAGGGCGCTAAAGCCGCAAATTCCGTGGTAGTTAGACGTTGGACGTTGGCGTTAGACTATTAATTCCTGCATGTCTAAACAACAATTGTAATAACCATAAATAAGAACAATTAATTACCTTGATTATTGTCTTCTGCATGAAGTACGCCACATCATAAATGTAAAACATAAAAACACAAAACAGCCGCTACCTTTATTCTATGTAGATCTTGAGCACAAACACAACAACAAAGAAATCTTTAAAATCAACAGAATGAATTACGTAAAAGTTTCATTTGAAGCACCATACAAAAAGCTGGACATTTTACAGTGTAAAAGATGTCAAAGATTCGGACACGCAAAAAACCAATGCAACAGACCATTTAGATGTGTAAAATGCGGGGAAGAACACTCAACAACAAGCTGTTTAAAAAGACCGGACACCGAGGCAACTTGTGCCAACTGCCAAGAAAAACATCCAGCAAGTTACAAAGGCTGCACAAAATACAAACAGTACAAAGACCTACTTACGAAAAACAAGACAGGAAAGGGCAAAGAAACTAATGAAAACACAAACAACATAACACAAAATCAATACCGCAAAACCCCAACACAAACTGTACAAGAAAAACATCAAACTAAGAACCTCTTCAATCACTCGAAACCAAATATCACATACGCACAAGCGACAAAACAAGAAAACTCAGCAGGATCATTAACCGACATCAAGGACCCAAATAATTTTGGGGAAGTACTGGACGCCATGTTCAACAAATTTCAAAACATAATAAATATTATGATAAACAACATGATGGATCGTATGATCCAATTAATCACAAGCCTTATAAAACACCCCTAAACCTTAGAATAATCACCTGGAATGCCAACGGGCTGACAGAACGTCGACAGGAACTTGAACTGTTCTTGAAACTTTAAAGAGTTGACGTGGCTTTAATCTCAGAAACAAGGTTCACGCAAAAAACCCATTTCAGACTTAAAAATTACATGGTGTACGCTACAAACCATCCTTCTGGTAATTCACATGGAGGAACTGCAATCATAATTAAAGAGAACATCAAACATTATTTTTTTGGGGAAAACAGAACTGAAAAAATACAAGCAACTTCAATCAGGATCCAGGATAACAATATAGAAACAACAGTGTCTGCTATCTACTGCCCACCTAGGCATGTTATTACAAGAGATGAGTTCAAGAATTACTTCAACACTCTAGGAAACAGATTTATTTGCGGTGGCGATTGGAACGCAAAACATGCCTCCTGGGGCTCCAGACTAACCTTGCCACGGGGTCGACAACTCTATATAGCCACGAACGAACTTAACCTATATTGCGCTTCACATGGTATTCCTACATACTGGCCTGCGGGCCCACAAAAGGTACCAGACCTATTGGATTTTTTCATCACCAAAAATATCCCGCTTGGACAAATAAATGTAGAGGAATGTACTGACCTGTCGTCAGACCATACACCAGTAATTATCAATGTTCACTCTAAGGCCATTCTAACTGAGTACCCACAAAGACTGTATAACCACACAACAGACTGGGGCAGATACAGAACCAAAATATCAGAATCCATTAACTTGAACTTGCCATTAAATAATGTAGATAGCGTTGAAACAGCTATCGAAACGCTCAATAAGCTTATTCACATAGCGGCCAAAGAATTTACGCCTTTTTCAAGACCAAAAACAACACAAATTGCCCACTATTCTAAAGTAATAAAGGATAAAGTAAATGAAAGAAGACTGCTGCGGAAAAAATGGCATTCTACGAAATATCCCCGTGACAAAAAGTTTTCAACATGGCCTCTGAGGAACTTCAACAAATGATCTGCCAAGCAGAAAACGAGCGTCTACAAAAACAATTAGCAGAACTTACTCCTAATAAAGACACCAACTACTCTCTATGGAAGATAACAAAAAGGCTGAAATGACCGAAAGAACATATACCACCCATAAAAGCTCCTGATGGCAAGTGGGCAAAAACAGATCTTGAAAAGGCCCAAGTATACGCGCAACACTTAAAAACTTTCAGCCCCTTACCAAGCAAAAATCCTGAACACGACAAGGAAGCCTCCGAATATATGGACGCACCACTGCAAATGAACCTACCACTAAAAAGTGCAAGCCCCAACGAACTATGGAGAGAAATCCTAAAACTAGAAAAGGGTAAAACACCAGGCTATGACTTAATCGACGCACAACTTCTCAAGCAGCTGCCTAGAAAAAGCATAATTCACATCGCGGCCATCTACAACGCCTGCCTAAGACAATTAACCCCGCACAGTGGAAAATTGCGCAGGTTATAATGATACCCAAACCAGGCAAACCGCTCCACGATGCAAGCTCCTACAGACCAATAAGCCTACTCCCCGTGTTGGGTAAACTCTTCGAAAAAATATTGCTGAAGAGGATGCGCCCCTATCTACCGGAAGTTATTCCTCTTCACCAGTTTGGCTTACGAGAGAAACATGGAACTATTGAACAGATACACCGTATTACGGATACTATAAGTCATGCACTAGAATGCAAACAGTTCTGCTCTGCTGTCTTTCTTGACATTAGCCAGGCGTTCGACAGAGTGTGGCACGAAGAACTTCTCTTCAAACTTAAAAAGTTACTGCCTCACTCTTTCTTTCCGATTCTACGATCGTACATACACAGTAGATGCTTTGAGGTGAAATTTAACAATAAAGTTTCTTCTTTAAATGAAATTTGCTCAGGAGTACCACAAGGAAGCATATTGGGACCCATCCTATGCTTGCTTTTTACCGCAGACCTTCCAATGCACGCTGATACTATAACTGCCACCTATGCAGATGATACAGCCCTTTTGTCGGTACATGTGGATCCGGCTATAGCATCAGCCAACATACAAACCCACATCCATGAAGTGGAAAAGTGGCTAGATAAATGGCGTATTAGGGTTAATCAAGGAAAATCTGCTCACGTGACCTTCACCCTGAGAAGGCAGACTTGTCCCCCAATAAGACTTCATAATGAAGAGGTTCCTCAAGCTGAAGGTGCCAGATATTTGGGTATGCATCTGGATAGAAGACTCACCTGGAGAAAGCATATCTGGATCAAGCGTAAACAGCTGGATACGAAAGTCAGATCAATGAACTGGCTGATAGGTCGCAAATCAAGCCTGTCACATGAAAGCAAGATAGCTATCTATAAGACCATTCTCAAACCAATCTGGACTTACGGAATCCAGCTATGGGGTACTGCTAGCAATAGCAACATAGAGATTCTTGAAAGATTTCAAAGCAAGACACTGAGAACCATGCTAGATATACCCTACTATGTAAGCAACAAATATATATATATATTTGATATAGTGAAAGCTATCAGACGAGAATATCAACTCATGTCAATGAACTGGCATCCAAACTAGAAGGCACAGGAAGTATTAGACATTCCCGATTGAAACGGCATAGTGTCTCTACACTTACCGTGAGATTTGGTGACATATGATAAAAGGGATTCATAGGAATTCCTTACGCTATTAAGACATAGATCGAGATACCTCATCTGAATGGCTTATTGTGTTAACACAGATTGCCAAGTTACTGTATTCATAATAAAAAAAATAAAAAAAAATATTGTCTTCACTCATCTTGATGTTGGATAAATTATCTTATCAGTTAGGTATCTCACTTATTACTTCTCACGCGTAAGAATCGGCAATGTTTTGATCGGCACGGCATCACAGAGCGGGGCGACGGCGGGTGGCCTGCCCCCGCGCGTCTCGTCCCCCTCTACTTCAAACTCACTAGATTAACCGTTCTAAAAGTATCGATAAAATTAACGTTAATAAACAACTAACGTTAATAATGATTACCGATAAAATGGAGCTAAAATAACGTTAAATCCATTAACGTTATTTTAATATTAACGGTAACGCTGTCAAATCAAGGAAACGTTATGAAAATTTTACCGGTATTTAAAGCCCTGGCACAAAATATAGGAATATGAACATAAACCTAACCTCGTTGTTTCTGAACGATCCGCACCCCCTATAATAGTGTTTCTCAACGAGCACTCATAGGCCAGCGGTTAACCACGCTTCTACGACTAACTAGTACTAAATACTATATACCTTATTGTTTCATTACATTAAAAATACTCACACAAAACTTCACAGACTCAGACTGCTCATCTTTGACGTCAATATTATGTATTTCAATATCCCCTTTAATTTCAATATTCAACTGTTCTTTGCCTTTCTGTATCATCTCCTCCAAAGACAATAGATCTTTGGCCGGTGACGTCAACAAACCTTGTCTATTCTCCGCGCGGTCAAGTGTGATCTTTTCTAGTAAGGGACAGTTGTAGTCTAAAACGGGTGGTGTGTATTGAGGTTGAAAGTCGGGCTGTATTCTGTGGATAGCTTGTAAAACTAACTCGCGTTGGTCGTAAAGGAATTTTGTTTTGTCTAGTAAGTCGTTTAGTGTGATATTCTGTAAGAAAATAATTGAAAAATTATTGATGAAATCAAATGAATTTCGACACATTTTACAAGTTACGGTGATATGAATTGAAAACTTTTGAACATTACTAATGGCAACACCAGCGTATTATTTTAATGACATGGCAACAAAAAATAATTGCGAATTATTGGACACCGTTTCTTTCTAACTTTTGAGATGTTAGTAAACAATTTGATTGGCTCGCACCATCATCAGTGAACAACGATCAACATTAATATTTTGTAGAGAATGTTTTACATTTTAATACATACCTTTTGATTCATCTGTTCTTTATAATACTCAAGTAGTTCAACTTTGTCCTCCACACTGCTTCTCTCTATGCACTCGAAGACTGCGGCGAACGTCTGTGGGTTTGCTTCCACACCGTCTTCAGACATATTTAATAACAGTTGTTTTGTATTGTCCAACATTTCCTGTGAAGGTTATTGTGATTTTTATCCTATTTCTTTACGTTCTTTTATGTGAGAAAGATCAATTTTATTAGGAAGTTTTATGGTTACTGGCCATATTTGATATTATTTAATAACTCTAGCTATTCTTGACAAAAAATAATTTTGACGGAAGCATAGATAGGGAACAGAGTTAGGCTACGTACGCACTGCAGGTGGTTTACTTAGTGACTTAACAACCTTCGATATACGCTAGGCGACAGCGAAGGCGCCAAGCGCGTAGTGCGACCGGTTGCGAAAATTCTAGAGCGTTAGTCACTTTGCTACTCGCACGGTAACTCGCTAGGCTCTAGGCGCTAAGCAAGCCGAATGTCAGTGCGTACGTAGCCTTAGGCTACCTCATAGTCTGTTTCACTGTGTCCGAAAACCTTCTGCATAGACTAAATTACTAGAAAGTTATAAAAAGAACAAAACGTTTTTTTTGACGAATAGCTCCCAGTTATGCTAACCAAGATTCATCAAGGTGGTGAAAACCAAAATTTGAATAGTAGGTATTTTATGAATTATGATACATACAGAATGTGCATATCCATGTAAAAGCGTGTTGTACACTCTGACATCGTTAAGTTTGGGATGACTGGCGACCCTCGAACCTCTCTGTCTGTAATACTGTAACACTTGATGAGCCTGTAACAACCAATATTTAATGTTACGATGGCACTTCACTCACCATATTCGTCGAGGGAAAACAAACTTTATCAAAATTGAAATAGGACGTATTTTGTATTGGCCTAGTAACACGAATATTTGGACGAATACAGCAAATGTTGTTCATGCTTTGCTTTGCATTTTGGTATGACTTTGCGTAATGTGCCAATGCAAAGTAAGCTTTATTTTAATTCTACTTATGGATATTTTGAATTAATCAAGAGACGCGAATATTTGAAAAATAAAAACGGCATTTAAAGTTTCAGCAGTGCACTAAGATCGTTTTCTATACATTACAAAACCCGTTCACCCGAACAATCCGCATAATAAACGAAGTTCATGAGAGAATACATACATATTATATTTTCGTGCAATTTGAGTGAATTCGCAAATCTTCTACTAAATGTAGTAAGTAAATATTTTAAGATTTTTGACGTGATAACGTCTTATAAATCGATGAACGCCGGCTGCACGCACAAAAAAGCTCATTGTCACGTTCCGCCTGAGCCGAGCGTGCAAGCGAGAGCGCGGAACAAGCGATAGAGAGGCACGATCGGCTTAAGCTTTCGGCTTGTGACGCATTTATCTCTTTATGACGTTATCACGTAAAATTTTAGTCCGTAAACCGAGTTTACAGGCAACCAACTTTTTTAGGATGATAGATACCTACTATTTAATTAATAAAAGAGTAAGCTATTTAGGTTTAATCGTAATGTTTAGTTGGTTTGTTAAACTGATGATGCGCCTATATTTAGTAGTTAGATAGCTAATTATATTGATAGCGTTTTTGTAAAATTTTAGTTGAGTAGGTACTACTGTGTTAGTATTAGATTCATAATGTATATTTATTTCGTAATAAATATAAGTATCTTATATAAATAACATCAGGTAATAAATAGATGATAGCCACACTATCGAATTAGGTCTAAGATCTGTAAAGGTAGTTGTTAAAGGTAAATAAATAAATTGTTTTAGATGAATGGAATCAAAGTTGTTATAAGTACTACTGCTACTGTTGTCTAAGTATCATGTTGGTAGACAAACTAACACAACATTTACTAGCATTGTACTACCGGGTCATTGGCATTCAGATTTTTAGAATACAGAAGACGTTTTGTTATCAAACATACAGACATAATGCTCTGGATTATATTCTCAAATCGGCTTATCTTATTCCGCGCCTGTCGCGGTCTCTGACATCCTTGATAAGATAACAGAGATTTCGTATAAAAACTAGGTTACAAGTGACTCGTTTTAATGCGTAATTGTTTGAGAAATGTTTTACGAGAGCACGTGAGTTTACCTAATTTGAATCTTATTTCAATGACGATTAAACAGAAATTACAGTAACATGTAGGCAGTGAAAAATTCGTTTTTTTTTTTTTATGTTCTACATAAACAGGAATTGAGATTGTTTGGTCTTATTCATGTTATTATTTACTTATTACAGATAAAGGTTTTTATTCCTCAATGATCTATGTTATTATCTAACTATACTAATATAATAAAGCTGAAGAGTTTGTTTGTTTGTTTGAACACACTCATCTCTGGAACTATCAATTGCATTTGAAAATGTTGTTTCGCATTTGATAGCGGCTTGAGGAAGGATAAAGTCTAATAAACATCAACACGCTGCTACCCTTAGGAGCCAAAAAACGCTAAGCGAAAACGAAGTATTAGCGCGGGCGGGCGATGCGACGCGACGGGTCGGGTAGTCGTATAATACTCAGATTACACTTGTCTTAGATACTCTGAACGAGTGAATTAAGTAGTCAAATAGACGTGACCTACATTACAGTCTTCACGCGTAGACGTTATGCGTATGCTAATTGACACAGAAACCCTATACTAATGACCGCAAACAACAATACAAATAACACAACGTGAACTTTGTAAAGAAAAGTACACATTCTGAAAACATAGCTTCTAACTGAACATTGAAGATGATTTGATAAGAATTTTAATGCCATACACAAAGTTCAGTTTTTATATTAAATTAGAAAATTGACTTATTTTTGCTGAGAAATAGAATTTATTAGTTACTTTTATTGACATTCTAAAATTAACTTAGTGCCTTTAAGCTTAAAGTTGATAATGTGGTTGACTGGTGATTTGCTTTTTCGTTAAAGATTTAGGATTCGATTTTTTCGAAATTATTGACTTAGCTGAATGTGACGCATATTTCCCCACAAATTGTTTTTTTTCTTTGTGTCGTGTCTTAAATGTATGTTTCTTTCTTTCTTAAAATATCTCACCTCCTGTACCATGTTAAGTGAGCATAGCAATTGTAAATGAGCAGTGAGCAGTCGATGCAAGGACTCTTGCTTGCCGCGCCGCTCCAAGTCTCTCATGTCTTGCTTCATACTCAACTCTTGCTTGGCTCGACGCTTGTCGCGCTTCGCCTTATTTTTCTCTCGAATTGCTTTTTTCCTGCAGAGCGAAAAATTTAATAAATGAAGTCTTGACTCACTCACTGACAATGAAGTGAAAGCCCAAACCCTTGGATCTAGTTTTGGTATACAGGGTGGCAGGTACATCGGCGCGCAAACTGTAACCATGATATCAGCACAACCATTATTCAAGACAACCCCTCCCCCCGCCCCCCAAAAAAATCTGCCGTTTCTCATGTAATGAATCCATGGCAACAGGTTGCTCGTCGATGTCCTTGCCACCCTGTATGGATGCTCTATCACCCAGCTTTAACAACTTTCTTTCACTTCGTCAACATGTTCATTTGCCTCCAAACCTGTGTTAAAAAAGATGGGACAGATTGTTTTGTAACTTTCCATAATAAAAATTGAGCTTTACATTACTGTCATAGTAATAAGTTTGTATATTTTCTGCTCTGTAATATCTTCTAATCTATCAAAAAGAAAACTTACGCCTGTTTAGTTTTCAAAGTGTTAGCAGGAATAGGTTCCACATGATCTAAATCCAGGTCCTCCCTAGTATCAACTATTTCATTGTGCAGTGCTGGGTCATCATAGATGTCTTCTATTGCTGGATGAGAAAGTCCCTGAGTTCTGAAAATAAATTGGGCAAAAGATATTGCATTGGAAATCAGATCATTATAAGAAATCAGAAGGAAGAATGGCAACTTGGGCAACACATTTTTTTTTGTAGTTTGAGAAACAATATTTTTTTGCAAATGTATTGTAATTTTATGTACAAACAGTAAAAACACCCTGTATTAAGAATACAAATCAACTATGATGTTACTATACTAGTAAAATATACGTAATTTTATTGTACTTACTGCATATTAGTGATATGGTTCATCAGTTCTTGATCATAGCTATCTAATTGGTTATCTACAAACAATTCTCTAAACACAGCATGTGCACCCTTTGGTAATGGTCTAAAGAGGTCATCTGTCATAAGGTCAGTTTTACCAGAACTTGTCTCATTTAGGTTAAACTCTTGATTCAACCCCTCATTTATTGCATACCTAAGGTCTTGCAACTTCTGATCATAAAGAGTAGCTTTTTGAAAATCATAATAACTCTCTTTTATCATATCTACGTATTGTTTAGTCTTGAATTTGTCTTCTAAATTAGATAGTGAATGGCTAGTGTATATCAGCGCACACTTATCATCTTCTAATATTATTTCTGACCGGTTCGACTTTCCAGTGACTGCCTTTAAAGGTTTCTCCACAGAGGTTTTCTTTAATATTCGGTTCCTAACAGATTGTAGTAATTCAGGGTCTACTTCAGCTACTCTTACGTTCTTCGCAGGTTTTGTAGTGAGTTGATGTAACTGACCAAGGGAGACGGAACTAGCAGCTAACTTTGAGAGATGCACAGCACGTAATTTGCTTATTGACACCTTGGTTTCAGTCATAGCTTGGCTGCCAACTACAATAATAGAAGAAGTTATGCATAAAGTCATTTATTTACTGGTGTAAGTCAGTGTTAATAATGTAAACAAACACTTACCTTCAAGTAATTCTCCATATTTCTTATAGCTCTTATGTTTAGACTTTTTTCTCAGCGAACTGAGTAGATTAGCCGTTTTCGTAGATTGGTGTCTCGCAATATAAAAGTTTTCTAGAAAAAAAAAAAATACTTATTGGAAATGTTATGCAACTCAATAACCTAAATATAGTGCAGGTATATATTCTATGTTGTTAATATTGTCCAAATTGAAGTATTCTTGATATCTAAAATAAAATTACCTGCACCAAGGCGGCCTATTAGAATCCTTCGGCAAAACGAACATTTTATTTCCGTATTTGACGTACTTTTTAGTGAATTCTTCGCAGGTAGCGAGACTCCATGAAAGGAACTTTGATATATATTCCTGGCAGACGCAAGTCGATGCATAGTCGCCAATTTAATTCAAAAATACAAGATTATTGTTTAAAACATGCCGAAATTTGTAAAACCACGTGAAAATTGTAGGACGAATCGCAGAACCAAAATAATATTCTAGAGATGTCCAATAAACCGAATTTATATCAAACTAAAACAAATGTCAAACAGCACATTTATTATGGTTTTCCAAAGTTCTATATTATTAGTCGATTTACACATGAAAATGTTGCCTATTATAAATAACTGTCAAACTACTACTAAATAATTATCAAAACAACTCGCCAACTTGTCAATTTGTCATTATTTATTAACAATTTTCGTTAGACAAGTATCCGAATAATTTCCTATTATTTAGAACAAAGCAAATGGTTACAAATCTGAATTCTTAATATGGAGGATAAACCATTCGTTTGTAAGTAGTTAAGGCCAGTCGAAACATATTGGCGATTTCCATTATTTACTCAAGGATTTAATATATTTTATGTTTTGTATGTTTTAGGGACGTCTGAACTGAACAGAAAATTGTTTCAACTTCGTTTCAAAAATGACTGGCTATTTAAAACTAAAAAGCAACCGTGGGGGTGAGTTTCTCATGTTTCGCAGTTCTATCTCTTGTTACAGTCGGTTTTGATAACACTGATTGTTAAATAGAAAATAACGTTTGTGGTATATGTAGATTATCGTCGTCATAAAGATGACTATGAGTAATCAGCCAAGCATCTAGATTCTGTTTTGAATTGTTTAGTTTCTTAGAATTGTAGAGTTCTATGTTTGATCATAATTATGCTCTACTTTGTTTGACAATAAGCTTCCATCAGTATATTTATTTGTGGACAACTTAATTTATTCTCAATACTATACATTACAACAAAATGTAGAGTCACAGTCACATTAGAATCTACTACATATAAAATATTTGTACTATTCTTGAATCACCCAGTGTGCATTAAGTAAAAGTATATCTATGTAATCAATTAATCATCCATCTATCTTCACTATTATTCTGTTTACAGGGAGTTTCACAAATTACTACTGGAAAATGGATTTCCCAGTGAAATGACTATTGACCATGTCAGGAAGAAATGGTCTTACACTTATGATGTAAGTACATAATAAATACAACTAAATTCATGTAATTAATTTTAAAGAATATCTCACAAATTATTATGAAGTTTGGGAATGTACTGAAGAGCTCAATAGTATAAATAAAAAATTTAGTAAGAGCTCAACTGTCTCTAATAAATGAAACACAATTACTTTTTCTATGTTTACTGAACTTAATAAGCTAACAGAGAAAAGCTGTGTAATTTAGTAATTTTTATTTCAGATGTACAAAATAGCCAAGAAAACAAATAACAAGAGCTGGAAGTATTTCAAAGTGTTTGACAAACATTTTGGGAAAAATAAAATATTAGACAAATATGAATCATGTAAGCATCCATTCCAATAAGAATCGAATTAATGATAACAAAACATGACTTCATCCCATTATTAAATAAATCCCCAGCAAGAGCTTCCTTTACAAGCTCTTAAAAAGTTGTAGAAATTTAGCATGATAACTGAATTTCAGAGAAATAGAGATAACTTAAAATGTAGTCCTAGCTCGTCCCCAATATTTTTTTATATAGGGGTAAACTAAAACTGCAGATAAGTCTTTTTCCAACTTTTATTGACTCCTCTCAAAACTACAACTTAAGTTAATAATACATGTGGTGATTGATTGGAACTAACTTAAGAGGGACTCAGTAACGTCATACATTTTAAACGATTGACGAGCATGCCATGGTCTACTGTGTCAAAAGACTTGCTGAAGTCGGCTGTGCCTAATCTGTTAATGTCATTGTCTTCTTGCAGGGAGTGATGAATGGCGACTAAAATTAATTATTTGTGTGTCAGAAGCTAAAGAATTGAAACTAGATTCTCTCACAGTGTGGAGGTAAAATAAGATAAAACAACAACAACAGCATCACAATACACCACCACAACAACAACAAGACCACACTACACTACACCACACCACAATAATACACACTACAACTTTAACATTATGCTTACTTGTGTTGAATAATATAACAATAGGTACTAACTACTACTTCATTTTGCAATCGCTTTGCCAAAGTCTATCAAAAAACTCACCTTACCAAATAATATCAGTTTCAATATTGTATTTGCATTATGCAATATTTACATAATGGAAATACAATACAATACAAATATTATTGTATTGTATTTCCATTATGTAAATATTGATAGAACAATTAAATACACGGTGGCAACATCGACGCGCAAACTATAACCATGAATTCAGCACATGGCTCTACACCCCCAGGCATAGAAATCTGCTGGTTATAAAAAAAAATCTGCTGTTTCATAGAAGTGTAATACCTATGCGGTCAAAATGTATGGTACAGATTTTTTCAACCAATTACCGAATCCATAGTAACAGTTTGCACATTGATGTCCCATGCCACCCTGCATATATGCTAATAGACTAAAATTATAGTAATGCCCTAGGTAGAGTGCTACTTAACACACAACAAAGACAGGAAATCTTTTCTGGGAAAAACACTGATGATGATTTTTTTTCAGGGCGGTTGAAAGAGCCATGCGTTATCAGGACCTGCCCTTAGATTGCTGTGTTCAAGACATGAAAGGATTGTGGCACCATATGAGAACTACTTTTAATGTAAGTTCATTCCTATTATAATATTAACTAGCTTCCGCCTACGGCTTTGCCCGCGTGGTTTGTCAATGAAAAGTATATATGCCCATGTGCCCAGGGTTCAAAGTATCCCCATACATATAGCCGTTTCGGAGATTAGCCGATAAAAACAGATAGAAAAGCAGACAAAAATGTTTTTTTTTAGAAGTAAGCAACAAAAGTCGATTAACACTTCAGTTTTTTTAATCTTAGTATTGAGCAAAATATTTGTTCAAAATTGCAGCAGAAGTATTTTTTTTGGTATATAAACTCTTTGCTATTACGTGAAAAGCTAAAAAGCAGTTTATTGAAAAAATATGTTGTCAAATTAATAACATTTTTTCCACACATTCTTTGTGAACCGAATATTTTGAAAATATTTTTATTTTAATAGAAAATAATTTTTGAATAACCTTAAAAAGTACTGTCTTAAAGTGTCTCCTGTATATTTTAACTTGTTACAGAGAAAACATCGTATGAAAATAAAAAAGGGCTCAGAGCAAAGCGAGTGGCCGCTGTACGATGCTATGTTGAACTATGTTAAGAAGTACGAACCTGATAATTTGGCCTCCTTAGACGCACATGCTCCCTGCGGCTATAGAATAAAAGGCACTTCCAGATATTCCAAGCACAGCAAAAAGAATAATGACAAGAATGACGACGAAAATGAAAATGAGTTTCATTGTGAGTTTGTATTTTATTTTGTTACCGTTACCATTTTAATGTGTGATAAATCTTATAGACTGGGCGTAGTTAAAATAACTCATAACATATTGCGTGCTACACACTGATTCGGGTCAATATGATTCGGCACAGCCGGGCGGCAAAATATATATTCGATTTTGCCGCCCAGCCGTTCCAAATCGAGCCGACCCGAACATATATGTAGCAGCCGTTAAACTTTAAGGTCTGTGCCTTAAAGCCTGCAAAAATCCAACCTATATGAATGTTTTCCTTGTTGAAAGGTTTTTCCTGAAACAACAACAAACTAACGTAAAAGAAACTCCCTAACTTAAAACAAAAACAAGCCAAAGTTCATTATTTAGGGAAAACCTCAACAATTAAAATTAAGTAAAAATTACTTCGTTTACTAAACTAAAAATATTTGAAGTATTTTTTTTTTCCTGCAGGGTCTAAAGATATCACGGAAACGTTCATTCAGATCAGGTTGCAGCACGACTGGCTGTTTAGACAGAAGAAATGGGCGTGGAAGTATGAAAATCATTTTACACTTAATAAAATAAAATTATAATGTCACTGAATACTTGTACCATACACTCCAGTAAATATTTAAAAAAAAACAACGGATAAATATTAATGCTACATACACGTGGACAGAACATTGGTCCTTGAGGGACACCTACGTAAATGGAGTGATAGAAACGTAATTGCGGCTTCCAAATTTCAGCGGGAGGATAAGTTAGGCAAAATGTTTAGAATGGCAGACGCGAGACGGTTTCATACTTCGATGTAATATGTTTTTAAACCTTGCGTTATCGACTATCGTGCTTAACTTTGTCAAAAGCTTTGGATAAGTCAGTTTAAAAGCATTTCCCTTTCTCTCTCACTCTCTCTCTCTCTCTCTATCGCTCTCTCTCGCTCGCTCGCTCGCTCGCTCTCTCTCTAAGCAAATCGAGCAATACATTATTTTCATTGATGTTTTATATTTACTGGAGAGCCAAGTCAAGTAAATTGTAGTACCTAAATATGTTATAAATTAATTTATTTCGTATTTCAAATAGCGAGATGTTAAAGATCATGATAGAAGAAAACGGATTTCCTAAAACGTTAACATCAAGAGAATTGGGGAGGAAATGGGCGGCGACGTATTCAGTAAGTGCTCTTATGTTATACTATTCTACAGTACAACAGCTAATATTAAAACTAAATGAGGTCGGCATTTCCCATCCGACAACTCTGAGAAGGAACACCAACAAAAGAGGCCACAGTTTCAAAGTCCAGAAAGTCTAGATAGTAACAGTTAAAATGTGACGGTCACACAGGTATAAGATAATGCCTACTAATGCGAACTTTTCCCAACACTCGACGGGCCATATTTACGACCGGGTACTGCACAAGTCCGTTAGAATAGAGAGTAGTAGTAAATACTGTTTTTTTTTTCTTCCAGGAGTATCAGAAAGCGAAGGCAACAAACAATAAAACATGGGTATACCACAATTTGTTTGAACTGTATTTGGGTGAATCATCCAATCTCAGTCTGAATCCTCTAGTTGATTGTAAGTATCAATAACACTCCGTCTTGTCCAGTTACATTTACTTTTAATGCTTGACTTCAAACAGGTATTTCAGCAACGTCTCATTAATTAGGTAATTGTCGTAATGTTTAATTTAAAATCGAACTGTATACATAATTTCGAATTAATGCTATCTACTTAATCTTCCCCGGTTTTCATCAATTTTCAGTTTAATTCATTCCAAGTTTTACATTGAATGTTACATTGTAAAGTTTTCCTTGTGTTTGCTAAAGGGCATGAAGAATGGGTGTTCAACTTCATCAGCGCCCGGACAGAGCTAGAGAATACATTTAAGACATTCAAGGACCCACTCAGTGGTTGGCGGTATGTAACATTACATTAGTCATTCTTGCGAAATGGTTTTACTTGTAAATATGTCATTTAAAATATTTGTTTTATGTTATTTAGCGAGGTCGAAAAGAATTTACGGAGTATCGGAATACCATTGGATCACAGTTTGTTAGACCTGCAAGAAATCTGGATTCATTTGTTAAAAACATTTAGGGTAACGTTCTTTGTTAATTTAAAAGATGTTTTAATTGTGTATAATTATTATTCATAGCCAACATTCAATCTTTCATTTTCTTTGTAGTGGAAAACGAAATTCGCAAACAAAGGCATTTTAAACGAACAATGGCCTTATTTCGAGGCTATGGCCCGTTATTCCGAAATTCAAGAAAAGAACTCAATAAAAAAACAAAAGATTACGGAAATAGAAGAAAATAACGATCATTACGCTGACGTCACAAACGACGATGATTACGAAGATGACATGAAGTTAATGGACCTTAAACATAGGCTAGATCTTCAGGTGAAACCTAAATCTGAAGCAGAAGAGCCTGATAGATGCAGGTCGTGCTCCAACCTAGCAGCTTGTGTGGATATATTTGAACAAAAAGATGGCGACGAATTTGATGTGGCTTACAAGCTGAAACTTATCGGCGGGGTTGAGGTAAGGTATCTAATAAATAAAGTTTATCTTTTATCAGCCGAAACAATGGAATCAATGCTAGTATTTATTGTTTTGTATTTGCCCTAGGTGGAGAAAACGGACAATTTACCTACACACATATGTATGACTTGTCTCCAAGAATTAGAAAATGCATACAAATTCAGACGGAAATGTCAGGACGTCGATAAAATGTTCCGTTGTTCACCGCGACATATCAAAGTCGAAGTTATCGATAAACACGATCTAAACGAGGCACCACTCGACGCCACTAAAGAAGACCATGATAGTCATGATGCAGATGAACTAGTAGTCACATATGAGCAAGAAGTGGGTGAAGCAGCCGAAGCAAGTCAAGAAAATGATGCTAAACCTAAAGTAAAAAAAGAGAGACTTATGAGAAAGAAGAAAAAAGTTCGAAGATACGACTACTGGAAAATTTGCGAAGTGTGCGGGAAACATACGAGAAATCTCGTGAGTCACCTAGACACACACTCTACTGACAAACTTTACTCGTGTGACGTGTGCGACAAAAAGTTCAAATTTAAAAGTGGTTTGATTATACATAAATCCATCCACGATCCTACGCCGAGAAAGACGTGTGAGGTTTGTGGAAAGACTTTTCATATCCTGGCTCAGTATAGAAGACATTTTGTCTATCATGCTAACGAGAGAAAATATGGATGTGACACGTGTGGGAAAAGATTTAATACTTTAGATATATTAAGAGTTCATCACCGAACACATACAGACGAAAGACCATTCAGTTGTCAAGAGTGTGGCAAAACGTTCAGAACGGCCGGCTGCGTTAGTCGACATAAGAGGATTGTACATAGAAATGTTAAAAAAGTTCAATAAAATCTATATGGGAAGGGGCTTTGATTGTTTGATGCGATCTTTCGACCTTTTATCAACAAGTATTACTCACACATCGTTATCATTTTCTTAATTTCTCTGATACTTGTAATGTGCGCTTTAATTTCCTTTAAGTGACTTCACTACTATTAATGACACTTATTTACAAACTGTAAACAAAATAAGAAGATTATATTAGTGTAGTGCGAGGTAGTTAATTTGCAGCATCTAACTGGGCTAAAAAAATATAAGCGCATACTTCAAAGATAGCGCCTGGCGCCACCACTGTTGTCTTAACCGAAATTAAGAGAGCAATGTCCTAGCTAATTAACCTGCTGTTTGTGATGATCTCGTTAACAGAAGTGGCTTACTTGAACAACGAAACAACTTCACTAAGGCTTTACTTCTGAATAGTTTACACGGTTTAGTAAGACATTAACAAATGGCCTGTACCTATCTGTAGGTACACTTACTGATAGTGTCCAAAAATACAGGCCTCTCAACTCTTGGAATGTTGATCGAAATAATACATCAATAAGTGATTATAAGCAGGCGCATTGGACATTGACGGGCCTGCACCGGCGCCGGCGCAGCTCTATAAAGTTCATCGTCAGTTCGCAGCAGACACCGCGCGCGGACGCCGTCTCGCACTCAAGCTAATTTAGAATCATCGCCGCGCACGTCAGTGCTACACTAAAACGAACAAAGGGTGCTTCCTAGTTTAATTTAGAATTAAAAGGGCGACATGGCGATATACAGCCCGGTAAGTTTACTTTCTTTTATATTTTGGTTTTGTCTTTTTAGTCGAGATTATAATAACCACTTATTTGAACGTGTCGTATATGATTAACATTTTAATGAGATGCTATAATAAAATGTCACAATGCGGATAGTCTTTCATAGGCATCGGTTAATTAACTACATTCTTCTCATTTCTTCCATGCTTGGGAATATTTTTTTAGACTTCCTACATCGTGAGGCTTTATTTTAATTCAAGATATCCGGTAACTTAACAGCAGGTTTAATGTTTTAAATTATCTATATAACAGCAACATTAGATATGTATTTAAATTAAAGATGTCACACTAATAAATGATTGGTACAGAAACCAATAATTTGCTGACGAAGTAACATTACGTAAGGAAGTTCAATAGAAGCTTGACCAAACTATAGCTTTGATAGAGTGCTACAATGCCGGTCTAAGTATTTGTTATTAATTAGGAACCTACATGGTAATTAGAATTCTTAAATGACTCAAAAAGGGATACAACTGCAAATAATCCAGATCGTAATTAAGTAAGATTGATTGTTATTTTGAATTAATCAGAATCTGACATTCGGGTCAATGGAATTAAGTCACACATTATTGGACCAAAGACTCACTTATCAATGTAATTACTAGAAAAACAACAAAGTCTGTGTAATCATACATAACATTAAGATTAATAACATAGCTTTATTCTCCGTAATGGTCTGCGTCAGATCGTTTCCACCAAACACTTGTGACATTATTGCCCAGTAGCCGTCAATACGAAAGTTTATTGCCCTAAGGTGTTGCATTAACGCGTGCTTTTCGCACCTTCTCAAGCACGTTTTGCGCACGCGCATATTTAACGAGCAGTTTGTTCTGTGACAACGATAATTGAACCAAATATGGTTTTTGTTGCTTTAAGTAATTCTTTATGAGTCTGTCCCGTTTGCTTGTGGTTTTGCAATAATATCAATAGTTTCAAAGTGCGCGCTTAGAGCCAGTTGTTTTTGTTTAGATAAAGTTTTGTGTCATTAACACAAACTGAATTGCGTTGTAGGTACTTAACTTCGCAAGTATATTGAATAAATCTTCTAAACATAAAAAAAAAACTTCTAATGGCTTTATCTGTACCTACTTATAAACAAAAAATAACAAGATATTTACAGTTTAGGCAAAAGATAGGAAAGGTACGGTACGGGCGTATTTTTCCAAAACAATCTCATACAAATTCAAACTAAAACTAACTGCTAAATCACCTTAGTTAAATAAAGGAAAGGTGTTACAGTTACAAAGATGCGCCGCGGTGAATGTGTGACACATTAGTTATTAGTCACTACACTGAAGAGAGGACTGCAGACAAGGTTTCAAGGTAAAAATAAAGATTTTAACTTTAACTCTTGATTACTGGCTTTTGTGGAAAACCAGTGATAGGCCATTCAACGAATGTTCAGAAACGTATGTTCAGTGAAAAGAAATTTGGACAAGCAGAAATAAATCTGTAAATTTTTGTTCCTTCTGAATCTGACTGATCCAGGCAGCTTTTCTAGTCTTCCTAAGAGGGAAACGGACGAATATCAGAGACAAAACTGTCAAAAATCCGTGAAAAATTACTGCACTGTCAGTGTTACGGCTATGCTCGTTGAAAGCTTTGTCTGTCTGCATGACTTGCCTGGATCCCGGCCAAGGTCTCACACGCCGTTTCAGAGCTTAGACTCCTTTCGCTTTGTGACATGTTTACTCTAAAATAGGATTACCTAACGTAAGTACTTAACTATTGGTGCGGTTGTGACTGGCTAATTTTGGGTTTCTATTTTTCCTAAGATTTTTCGCTTCACACTACTTCATAAGTTCAAAGGTTTTGCATGGCCAAAGCCACGGGTGAAGGGGTTAGGTAATTATAATATTAGGTCCTATATTTTTTTAGCATTTAAATCTAAAATGAAATACCTTCCTACTAACTTGGGGACTATGGATGAATAATACTCAGAGAAACAGCCCTGAATTACCGGTTTACTTTATGTGGTTAAAATTATTTCGGTGATGTATATCTTGTACATACAACACTACAATATTACAATCTTGTAGGGATCAATTTAGCCTATGGTCAGCAAAAGAGATAAGTATGCAGGATCGTCGGATATAGTTGAAGTTTAGTAAGAAACCGATGGATGTTCACGAATAAAATAAAATTTTATTAATTGAAAACAAACAGCTCATTTATCAAATTAAATTTCTGTCGACAACATCCATCGGTTTCTAACTAAACTTCAAATATATACGACGTCCTCCATACTTATCTCTTTTGCTGACTGTACCTACTTCTGAACAAAAAACTTTTTGTTCTCTTCTCAGCACTCAGTAGTCCGACAAAAATGGATTGCCGTTAAATTTACGTGAAAGTGACAAGTCATGAAGTACAAGAGGTGTAAATCTCTAAATTGACGCGTAATTTTAATTAATTACGAAAAAGAAGTGTATCCTGCTGCTTTCAAGTTTAGGTACAAGTCGGAGAGGACTATAATCTCGGTAGATATCTACTAAGCATTTGATTTACGGGGTAACTGTAGATTAAAGTTCCCATCAACGACATCATTTGCATTATCGCTGAAATTACAATCCCATGCGCTATCATCACTTCATCGCGTCATGATAATCACGATACTAGGTACTATCTTCTTTAAACGAGCATCCCCTACACACCAGCCAGTACGCTCATTAACAAGTTCGTAGGACCTGTTTAATCAAGTATTCTAATAACATGAAATTCTGCATAACCGGAAGGGAGAAAAGTTTGAAGATTATTTTAATATTAAACGCGATGCAATTATTAGTAATAAACTAAGCAAACCGGCTGATGCCTAACGTGTGTTTAGTTAGATATAAACTACTTATATTTAATTGCCATAGTACCTACTTGCATATTTGAGCTGCGATTAGTACCTACATCGTAAATTCATCTGCTAGGTCTTGCATACATAACAAGTAAGTAAGTACCTGTTAACACCTACTTAGTGATACTTAGAGATTTCTTATCAAGTTACTAGGTATGTGTGCCGTCTATGTAAATAACCCATCGGATTGTGAGAGTGGGGGAAGAGGGAGGGCACCTGTGTCTGCGCACACGCTTGTGCACTATAATAGATCCCGTGCCCAAGGCTAATCTCGATTGAGATTGGACGCCATGGCCGAGGACCATTCATAGATACTAGAATGGTCCTCCAGACCGTATTTCGAAAAAAATAGTCTAGTCTAGGACTACGTGAACTATGTCGTCATGCGATGCTATATAGTCTGATAAAATTAGATACTATAGTAGATTAGCTATATGTACCTATTTAGTGTAAGTTTTCTGCGTCGACTACAATTCCACTGGGACTTTTAACATCCATACTTACTTTATTAATATTATAAATGCGAAAGTAACTCTATCTGCAACTATTTTGTCTTGTCTGTTACATTTTCACGCCATAACGGCTGAACGAATTTCGTTTTCGACATAGGATACTTTTATCCCGAAATTAGGTTAAGTTCCCGTGGGATAATTTCAGACTTCCACGTGGTGTAAGCCACGGGCAAAAGCCAGTCGTGCTAGAAAGACTAACCAATCGTCAACTTCTCCCTACATTGTAGTATGTAGGGCGTAGCTCTTGACGACCACATTAAATCAATTCTTGTATCACAGTTTTATTCATCTGTATGTCAAAACTATTTAACCAATAATCAAAATCGATGGCAATCAATAACTTTCACTGGTTACGACCATCAATTGCCTCATGGTTCCCAAAACATCATGCGATCAAACTGCATTAGAACGATGAAAAATTATTATTAAATATTATATATTATATTTTATTGATCAGTTACGACATCCCACAGTTGCACTGACATGATTGAAGATCTATGGCCAAAATTATTAGAACCCCCATAACGAGTTGAGGGCATAGAACCAAAGGTCTCGAGTAATTGATCTTCTAATAGAAAACTCGTAACAGCTGTTGGTTGTCCCTAATATTAATATGCCCGCAACAGGTTCATATCGAGTCCATGTCTCGAATGTATTCATTGAAATGTAGTAAACAGATACAGCAATATTGTGGGTAGGTACTCTTATTGGGTCAAGTTAATGGTAAACAAATACCTATTTGCTTGGTAGATATATAGTTGAATGAATGTGTTGACTGCGTCGATTTATCTCTTATTGCTAACGTCGTTTCTCGGTAGATCGTGCTTGTTGTTAACTTGGTACTTAATGTTTTCCCGTGAGAATATTATATCTTTATTAGATAATGCAAAGCTTTGTGCTTCTTCATTAAGCGTTTTCTTGGTCAATCTATACTACCTACAGTAATAAAAAGCTGAAGAGTTTGTTTGTTTTTTTGGAAATATATTAATACGTAAGTACTTAATAAAATAAAAATATATCTGGAACTACCGGTCGGATTTGAAGAATTCTTTTTGCATTTGCTAGCCCAATTCTTGAGGAAGGCTATTTAACATCACGCTGGGTCCCTTAGGAGTCGAAGGGATGGTTCGGAGGAATATGAAATGTCACGCGGACGAAATCGCAGGCAGAAAGTCATCAATCCCAAAGGTTTTTTATAAGAAGATAATTTATTTATGGTGTTTTTTAAGTACATCTGATTTACGTGTTATTTATTCAGATTAAAGGCAGTTAAAGTCGACTTTCGCCCGAAGTTCGTGAAGTTGTCTCGTTAGTGGGTACGTGCTCAGGAATCCATTTCCGTTCATTCTTCTCTTAATTTAATAGCCTAGGTCTCAAAGCATTCGTGCCTGTGTATGAACGAAAGTTATTGCTTTCAGCATTGAGATGTGCATACCTACTTAGCCTCCAGAGTGAATAGTAGAGTGTAGTAAGCAATTATAGGTGCATCTTAACGCATTAAGTCATTTAATTTTGAAAGTGATCATCTGTATAGGTAGGCAATTAAATAAATCAGTTTTTACGTATGTATAATCAACCTATAATGTTCCCATTGCTGGGAGACATACCTCCTCTCTTCGAGAGGGAATGGGCTGTGACAGAGTAAGTACTTTTTGATAGACTGAGAAATTTACCATGCGGGCCCAATTAGGGTTGGTAGATGTCACAAATGTCTTCTATTTTTTGGTTCAAGACAACGCCAGTTTCCTCATGGCGTTTTCCTTGGCCTTTTTGAGAGCAGTGGTGATGGAATTATTTACACAAAGTAAAGCGCCTGCCTGAGTTCGAACCCACGACTTACAACTCGTAAGTCGGGGCCGATACCACTGCAGGGCCACTACTACTCTCCTACCTGCCCTATAAGTAAGCTATAGGTAATATGCGTAAATGCACTAGGTAGGTAGGTATACAGGTTATGTTAATAAATCAACAGGTATATCAACAATATGTTGTTGATTATTATTTCATAGTAGGTATCATCTTAGGTAGGTATTTTGCCTACTATGTTATAATTATGAGATGTAAGATAAAGATCCCTGTTTAGTTAGTACACACTACTATGTATTAACACTAACTAAGCCTCAGCTGTTAAATATTTATTGCTCATTAAGTAAAGTATTTCTATTAGCTACGCAACTATTTAAATTGTAAATACCTTGTTGAATGTCAAAAAGCTCGTAAACAATTTACTGTGGGCAGTAAAATATTTCACAACACATAATGTAAGTAGAAAAGGTAAGATTAATTAATAATTAAATTAAAGTTGAATATAAATTGGCTCTCCCAAATCAGTCCAGGGACTGCCTGCCGTGCCCAGCGTCAGCTGGGCAGAAAAATTGGTGGCAGCTTCTGCTGCCTATCCCTAAGATTAGCATAGTCAGCCTTTAATGTTCCCACTGCTGGGACATAGGCCTCCACTCTTTTGAGAGGGAGTAAGCCATAATCCACCACGCGGGCCCAGTGCGGGTTGATGGATGTCATAATATGTCTTCGAATTGTTGGTCCTAATAGTCAGGCCGGTTTCCTCACGATGTGTTCCGGTGAGAGTAGTGGTATCGGCCCAATGGTATTCCCAAGATTGACACCAGCAAACGATAGGACGGTCTCCAAAAAGTTTAAGGTCTACGCTAGCTGTCGCACACAGGCTACATGCATGATATTCCTAATTTCATAAATCAACAGACTGCCTAGTGCCGTTTTGTGCCGTTTTGGAATATGACGTTGGGAGTTTATATCGGACATGACTGACATCGGTGAAGGAAAAACATGGTGGACAACATAGTCCTAAGTCTGAAATCGCCAACCCGCCTTGTGCAAGCGTGGTGATCAATGCTCGTGCCTTCTCTGTATGAAAAGAGGTCTTTGCCTTGCAGTAGGACAATAATAGACTGAGCTGGTATAATACTAGCAGCGCCCCGCGGTTTCACGCGCGTTAGTTTCGATCCCGTGGGAATATCGGGATAAAAAGTATCCTATGTGTTAATACTGGTTATAAACTATCTGTGTACCAAATTTCATCCAAATCCGTTCAGTATTTTTTGCTTGATTAAGTGACAAACATCTTCACAAACTTTCACATTTCTAATATTACTAGCTGACTCCGCAAACGTTGTTTTGCAAAAATAATAATATACACAAAAAATTTCATAAAAATCGGTCAAGCCGTTTCGGAGGAGTTCGATAACAAACACTCAACCCGAGATTTGAGATTTTTAAATATTAGAATAGTAGGATCTCTATCTATTATCTATCTCTTCGCTCCTACAAGTCCTTATAATGCACCCGCTGTTAAATCTCAACAGCTCTACAGGTCAGTGCCGGAACTTATTAGCGCCGTATGCGTTCATTCACGAGTTGCATATACTTACTTACTTTACATAGCATGTATATTTTTAGCACCGCGTGCAGTGACTCCTACCTTCCTATAAGGCTTAAAGACTATGCTTACATTCAGTTTCTGCGATTAATGAACAATGAATTATGTAAAGTTAATAAATAAGTATGTACAGTCAGCAAAAGAGATAAGTGTGCAGGATTGTCAGATATAGTTGAAGTTTAGTAAAAAACCGAAAGATGTTGTAGACTGAGTTTGTTTTCTATTAATAAAATTTAATTTTATTCGAGAATTTCCATCGGTTTCTTACTAAACTTCTACTATATCCGACAATCCTGCATACTTATCTCTTTTGTTGACTGTACATAGTGCCTACATAACTAAATCTTTGAAAGAAAAACCCATAAAACTTTTGTTTGCATGGGCAATGGCCTACCAGACTGATCTCGTTTCGGTCACAACCGCGTAAGCTACTGCTGAACATGACGTCCAGGAGGCCTACCATGATCTATTTAAAAACGATTCAAAAGCAAGACATTTCAGTTTAGGTTCTTAAACTGCATCGTTCACAGTCGTACCATGACGTCCAATACACTCAGCGGCATTTGGATCGTTGAAAGCGAATGAACGTTAAGAGCTCGTGGTAGGTCCAGATGGCACGGCCTAAATTGAATCTTAACGGTTCAAAACTGACGTCATGGTACGAATTAGCAGAACAGTTCAGTTTAGGTCCTAAAGTGGATCGCGTTAAGAGCTCGTGGTAGGTATGCTGGGTTTAATTCCCGGGTCGGTCAGTGTTATTGGATTTTTTATCTAGAATTGCTGTCTGGATTTTTGTACCTGGTAGAAGGCAACCAGGCTCGCCCCTATTACATGGGACCTAAAATGGCTGGCGAAATGTAGGTGTACCTACTATATGTATAAGTACAGAGGTCAGCACATCAAGCTACCCCAATCTGTCAAATTTCTTTGATAGATTTTCAACTATATTACAAAGGAATAAGGTTCATATTCAATTGGGAAAATTTGACAGATTGGGGTAGCTTGATGTGCTGGCCTCTGTACACAATTACACATCTGCCCAAGCCTTCGCCCTTCGGCCTTCGGGGAATACAACTACGACGATGTAGTCCAGCGGCATTTTGATTCTGCGGAGTACCATTATCAGTAGCAACTAGCAATGGGTTTCATTTTGACAGTTCGACAACATTCATTGCGTTATTTACGTTGCTGAGCAGACAAATTTTAAATAGACAAATTAATAAATAGTTTGTTCCGTAATGAGGGTGCAGGATGGCAGAGGGGCCGCCTGCGTTGGGTGCACGGGACGAACTTTGTAGCGTGTCTTGGAGAGGCATCTCGCATCCCTATAATTATGATCTATGCCAGCTATCCAATATGGACAAACTCTTCTGTTTCTTTATGTAACAAACGTTCACCTCTAGGTACAGTAGGTAGGTAGGTATCAACTATTGTCCCTCTACATTTAAGCAAGCAAGCAACTCGAAAAATAGATAAAGTGTGTTAAACACGCCGATTCCACGGCGGTGGGCAAGATAGTGTGACGTCATAATAAAAGGGTCATAATATTATCGCGACCTTACGCTCAATTATACACTTGTAAATCATATTTCACACTGCGAAACGGTTAATGTAAGGTGGACCGTGAAACATGCAAGTTGTATCGGGGATGCTAAGGACCAAAGAGTAAAGTAACTATAGAAGGACGGACTGGCCCCTGCGGTCAAGTTCATTTGTTATTTACGTACTATTTGGTCAAATGACATATCGATCGCAGTCCAATGCTTTACTATCCTTCATTTAAAAGCTAGCGTTTACTGTGATATCAGGGGCTTATAGTTCATAGAAAACTAGATTGATAGGAGAGGCATCTAACTGCGAGACACAGCATGCATCATCTACTTATTTTAGGACTCGGCAACATAATGTTACGTGGCTGACAGCCATACAATTGTCATCCTAATCCAAAGACAACTAGGTACCTACAGCCAACGGCTGTAGTTATCTGTGATAATGACAATGGCAGAAGAGCAATGTCTTTTACAATTAAAAAATGTATTGTGTACAAAACACTGACCAGGGTGCTAACTCTCGAAAATAGATCGACATTGGTCAAACGTCAGTTGGTTGAGTTAAACGTCAGGGATGGATGGCTAGACTCAGTTGAGTCCAGCCAATCCCTGACGTTTGATTGACAATTCCAATGTCGATCTATCGGAATTATATTCGAGAGTAAGCACCCTGTGTTATACAAGTTGTTTATTAGAGGTCAGTGTACAAAAGCATGGACTTATCTTCTCCTAATAGATATATAAAATTCTCGTGTCACAATGTTAGAACAGTTACCATATACATATCCTCCGAAACGGCTTGACCGATTTTTATGAAATTTTATATGCAAATAAAATATTTTTATATCTTTTATAGTCAGTAGGTCTGGCAATCGGCTACTATCTATTTTTAACCGACTTCCAAAAAGGAGGAGGTTATATGTTCGACTTTATGTATGTTTTTTTTTTAACCGACTTCCAAAAAGGAGGAGGTTATATGTTCGACTTTATGTATGATTTTTTTTTTGTATGTTCACCGATTTCTCCGTCATTTGTGGATCGATTTCGAAAATTATTTTTTTGTTTGAAAGGGTATACTCCCAAGGTGGTCCCATTGTCAGCAAGTTGGAATCTGATGAGAGGATCCCATGGAAATCGAGGGAAACCCTCAACTTTTTTTGGCAAACCTATAGCGATTTGGATATTTTTTAGAGTAACTTGAGCATTTGCTCTCGGAAATCATCATTTGGTAAATATTTCACGGGTTGCGATTCGATTACTTTAATATGGTTGCTAAGCAATTAATGCTCGTCACAATGCGTGTGGTGGTGGAGTGGAGTTCTTCAGGTTCTTACCAGGAGAACTCCTCAAAAATTAACGTCCCAGCATCGGGAAAAGCAATATTTTGTAAAAAGGTGATGAGCAGTTGACGTTAGGCTATTGTAAATTAGATAAATTACAAACTCTCTCACTAAAAAGTGAAAAACAAAAACTTTTTTACAAAAAAAAAGTTTTTATTCATACCCCTAAATCGAAATTTACGCGAGTGAAACCGCGGGGCGCAGCTAGTAATACTATACAAAAGTCAAAGTAAGATACATACAATGACATACTTAAATGAGTGTTTTTTTTTCTTATTAATACTAAAATTCTACGTAGAATATCAAAGCGCTACATTACAAAATAGATGTGATTACCTCCTAAGGTGGGCATTGACGAATAAATTAAATACGGAGAGCTTCTACCGGATGCAGGATACAGATACAAGATACCAACGTCTAATAATTTAGATTATAGTTGGTACCACGGAGTAAATACAAGTTATCCGCGGCTTCGTCCGCGTGGATTTTCGAGTTTCCAAATCCAAACTACAACATTCTACCCCTTTCGTTTAGGGGTTGTTATTAGAAAACCCATGACCCCTGGAGTTCTATATAAAAAATCATATAAATCGGTATATCAGTTTAGCCATGAAAACGTTTGAAACAGAGACAAGTTTGTAATTAGGTATAACTTACTATAATGGAGTAGTTAGGTATATTATGGATAATTAAGTATCTCATTGAACAGCATGTAAGTAAAAAAAAATTGAGGAAAAAATCATTGGGCAAAATAAGGTTGAGAACATATGCTTTAAACTTAGGAGGTCCGTCTATCTTATAAGGTCGGTGCATTTGTACTGCCAGTATTGCAATTTATGTGCCCTGATAATGTCATCTAATGCACTCGAGCTGCCCAACGATCTTGTTTTAGATTTATGTTAGTACCTACTAACTGCAGACTAACTAGATCAATGCCTACCACTTACTAGCTGAACTTAATTTATTTAATCTAAGAAAAATCCTCTATAAACTCTGAAAGACATTTCCTGAACAGCTGAACGTAACATGCTTTACTAATATTTATTCTGAGGACTAACAAACCTAGGTAATTTCTTCAGAAGGCCAATTAGCGTAATTTAAAACATTAGAATCTATCACAATTTCATCTTAGCGATCAATGAAAACAATTCTCAAACATGTAACTAGGGAAATTAGAGGTAGGTACCTATTTTCACAAATTGAGACAGATCAGACTGAGAACGTTCTTAAATTAAAAATACAGGATTGACCCTCAGATCTAAATCTATGACAGTCATCTGAGAGCACCAGCCGTCATAAAGAAATTAAAGAAAAATTTGCATAAAAAAACCAAACACATTTATATTCTGCAATAAAAATCCATTGATGATGATGAGATTGATGATGAGATTGATTCCTTTTACATAATCCACCATGAGCTCAGACACTAACATAAATCAAGAAGCTGTCCGATCAAAACGATGTATTGATTTAAGCTCCGTACGAAGTGAGCTCATCATAGCTCACGCAGTCACGACTAGTTTTGTCATAGTTAATATTCAAGTTATTAAAGTTGGCCCTTGTCCCCAGAGACTATGGTGGTTCGCCGTGGCGTTGCTGTTGTGGGCCCCACACACACACTGTCGAGAATTCACGTAAGTATACAGTAGTACATAAGTACAGTCAAACAAGTATTTGATTACTTATACAAGCAGCTCTCTATCTATTCTATTCTATTTTTATTAAATGGCAAGCAAAGCCGATGTCGACTATTCTGCCAATGTCTAAAGTGATCTGGAAAAACAAGTGCGCATGTAAAAAAAAAAGTAGATAAAAACAACAACTGAAGACACAAGTAAAATTCTACGATTAAATACTGTTCTACGGTTAGGTCAGCTATCTATATTTTTAAAATGTTTGTATTTATAATATTTTTAAGTAAGTAGTAAAAAATTGCACGCAGCTAACTGATTAATAGGTAGTGCTACGACAAAAGTTCTCCTTCGCACACGATAACTATGAATAGGTAGGTATATACAGTGGAAAGAAGAATATTTTTGCCTGTATACCAAATCATTAGTTTAACTATACCTACATAATAATACGTAGCATGTGTTCAGCTTTGTTACATTTCTATTTGAACCACCACAAAGGCTCAACAGTCAACAATGCAGCTCGTATTGAATGCAGTATTCATGCGAGGAGGCAGTCGCATTGCAGTGTTTGCTGAATTATTTAAAATCACACCCACATTAGTTGAGACTGTCGTAAGACAAGGAAAAGCTCTATCCTTTGTGGTAACCTAACACAAAGGATCGCATACATGGATATAAGAAATAATCCCAGATGGTATATCTGTCTAAAAACATTTTCTTGGTGATCTGTTTACTTTCAGCGGTCAATGGAACACAACATAGAATTTTTACAGGCCGTTAATATTTAAGTGGTCATGCTGAAAAAGTCGTAAAATTAACAAACGCGAAACTGTTTACGGAGCAATAATCGAAATTTTGCAGAAACCTGACGTTATATATATGATTTGAACTCATTTTGTTAAGACAGCCAGCAAAACAACAAGTCAAATGGTTATGAAAGACTTCCAACCTCGGATTCCTAAAAACTTTTAGCGGTTGTATAGTTTGTTTTTAGGGACTCATAAAAATAATAAAGATGATAAGACACAGGTCAAAATATTCTTGTCAAGTTCTTTATGGGCCTACAAAACTTTTAGCGCCTTTAGCATTATGGTTATTTTAATAGACAACTCTATTTAATCAAGAAAAACGAAATAACAAAAATCAAAAGGCAATGCAATCCCTACAAATTCGTATACGGTTGATGTGAACCAATGAGGCAGTCGTAAAAGTTCAAATATTAAATTTTTATATCTGTAACTGAAGTGCATCGTCAAATAATGCATGGAAAGCAATAAATCTTCATTAAACGGAACGCTAGGAAGAGAGCATAACATTAAACCGCTTATGGTTCTGACTGATGTTCTATGAATAGAAACTAAATTAAAACTTTATTTATTTAGTGGACGTGTGTAGATTGATATTTTTACGATGTAGTTGCATTTTTATGACATTTAATAATGAGGCATAAAAACAACCGATCTTGTTTTGTTTTTAAACCATCCTTTTATTATCTGACGTCAATTAATAAAAATCACGAAACAAAAATGAATTCTATATCTAAAGTAATTTTATGTAAGTATTATCAAAACCTTCCATCAATACCTAATGTATAAAATCTAAACCTAAAGAAAAATATAAAGAGAAAAGATTAGTTTTTTTGTATTTTTGTTTGTTAAATAAGGCTGAACGGATTTGAATGAAATTTGGCACATGGGTAAACCATGACCTGGATTAGGACATAAGTAGGATTTTTTTTATCTCTATATTCCCACGGGATTGAGACATACCTACGTATATGCAGGTGAAACAATGGGGCGCAGTTAGTTAAAAATAATTATGCAGGATTAATTTTACACCCGTACCCAGAATATAAGACAGAATTTTAATGAGGCATCAACAATCACTCGTCGGCCTGTCATCGTAATCTTGGTGCACAAACTACTGCACACACAGCGCACTGCGCATTGTATTGCCAGCTGGAATGCATTATTCTACGGTGCAGTTTAGTAACTAGAACTTGAGCTATTAATAATACACTGAGCCAGTTTCTGCATTTCGTTGTATTTTAGGCGTATGGTTACCTGCCTTAAAATAGCTTCGATAGATCTCGACAATCGTTTCATGGTCTGTGACAAAGAGCACTCTTGTAATTTGAGTGGCTAATTAATTTATGTGTGAAGAAAATGTGTTTTGCTACTTTGTAGGTAGTCCTTTATGGGTAATCAAATGTTTTACGGGACAGGCAGAAACTATAGAACACCCCATGCTACAGTCTCTCGTACCTACTCTTTATGTCCACCGTTTAATACACGAAAAATTCTGTAGCATCTACATAAATATAAATAAGTAGGCACTATAACAAAATCAAACATTTTTTCGCATGCTTAATGGAACAGTGACCCATTAGTAGATAGGTCAGAATTATTTCTGGATGTTTTTTTACTCAGATCTCATCAATAGTTAATCATACGTTCAAAATTCAAGCATTCATGATTAATTAATCTAAGCTACTCCAATCAGTTTTAATTTTATGCGTCAACAAGTAGGATAAGTCCTCATAGCGAGATCTTCTTTGCGCTTTCCCAAAACTCGTCTGTTTTGAGTTAAGTCAGTATTCCATTAAGCATGCGTTTTGTGTGCCTCTACCGCAGTATCGTAGTCTACTTGGTAAGTAGATAGTTTCTACAGTCATTTGTCAACGCCCACTTCTTTCTAATAGCTAATCCGAATCGGAACAATCGATTTCTAAATGTATTTAATCCTTTTATATGGAATATGGGTTTTATGACATGGACTATTTTCCGAACATAGAGTTTGGGCCTCATAAAATCTTCGACGATGCCTTTGCCTATAATTTAGTACCTAGATAGGTATTTATTTCATCTAGCTAGGCGATCACAAAACATAATTTTTTGGACTGTGTGTATGAACAAAACATAGACTTATAAAAAAAGATAGACTCCGCGCCACACATATCGAAAGTGAAGCACAGTAAGTATGCCGGGACCGTGTACAAACACGCCTTTCTTTTTTTTTTTTTTAAGGATGGGAAATCATCCAATGACCCCTCCCGCTCTGGGTGGAGCGGAAGGGAGTGTCAGACTCTTACTGACTAAAACCCATCCGTGTTCCTTCCTTAGCCCTTTATGTTCCGGGGCAGCGGTAACCCTTTCGGACAATCCCGCTGCCCCGGCAGGCTTCGGCCCTAACGGGCCCCTCCATGTCTGCTGACATCTCTTTGAGGCGCGCGTGGAACACATACGCGCCGTCCGGCACGGGCCTGGTCCTCATCGGACGGCGAGCTACCCATTACTCGCCGTCCGCAGGCCCGCGCCTACGGTGGCCGGGAGTCGTCACGCGGCTCCCGACGCCCGGAGCGTCTACCGCGGCGGCTGGGACGGGCGGCCCTCTCGGCTCTCTCCCTCTCCCATCCCGCCACCTCCTTCGCTAGCATGACTGCTTCGCAGAAGGAGGTGACTGCCTCCCACTCCCTCTCGCCCCGGACCATGGCTTGGACCAGGGCCGGGCGCGAGAGGTCGCCGCCGCTGCCGATCGCCTCTACGAGGACACGGCGGTGCTCTGCCCAAGCGGGACAGACCTCCACCGTGTGCACCACCGTGTCCTCTGGGCGATCCTCGCAGTGGTGACACCCGGGCGTTTCCTCCCGCCTGATTATGTGCAGGAACCTCCCGAAACATCCGTGTCCGGTGAGGACCTGCGTCAGGCGGTAGGTGAGGGCGCCGTGACGCCTCTCTAGCCACTCCTCAAAGAGGGGCCTTACCGCCGCTATCGCGGCGTGCCCTGTACAAACACGCCTCACGCTCACATTTACATCATAGTATGCCGACCGGCCGCCATTACGAGACCTGACAGCGTCAATCGTCAATCACGCATACATAGATCGGTACGGCGGTGCTTCACTTTCGATATGCGTGGCGCGGAGTCCATCTTTTTTTATAAGTCTATGGAACAAAATTATAAAATAGGTGGGTAGGATGTGTGGGTAGTTTCAAGTTTCTAAAGTAGAATTCTATTCGTAAAAAATTCATAAACAGAACTTTCTAGTAAAAAAAAAAAGCTAAAAGCAGTTTTAACGGTAGATATCCAAACTTTTAAAATGGACACCATATTTCACATGTCGGTATGAATAAGGAGTCGGCCTACGCTAACCAGTCTAGCCACACCCATTTCTTTGACAGCGAGATGTTTAATCTTGAAATTTGAACCTCTTTTTTGAATCATCATTGTCAAATAACAGTACGTTTACCTCTACTTTATAAACTTATAGGGAAAAGCAGATTAAGGATATTTGCCTTCACTTAATAACGCTACTTATACCTACATACCTACATCGCAAAAGATTTTCATTTCGTCAGTACAAAATTAAATCATTGCGCTGTATACACCGTGTTATTGAATTAACGCAAAACCTTCATCATTATAAATAACTTTTACTTATTGAACAAACCTGAAATCACGAAAAAAACAGCAGTAGTGCTCAGGTGAAGTGAGCTTAAAGTGAGCTGTCATTAGTGTCAATCCCTAGAGAATCAGATGGAATGAATCGACCGGCTGTTCTTTTTTTTCGTGGAAACAACTTTTCCTTATAAAAGTAGGGAACAGCAGATTTTTTTTTTGCGATTTCAAGTGTGTTCCCTTTAATCCCAATTGTATAAAAGTTGTTCATAATGATGAGAGGTATAAATGACCCCATAAAAGGTTTTACGTTAATTCAAACACCCTGTAAATTACAGGCTGTAATAGCAGTATGCAGTAGGTATGTCGTCTTCTCGCCAAGTTACTTAGTATATGATAGTTGGAACTTTTGCCAGTTAAAATTAATTACAACAAGTGATTGGGTTTCGCAATTAGTACTTACATACTTTGCAGCTTTCGCTCATAAAAATATAATAGGTACCTAAGTAGAGTTTGGTATGATAGGATCAGAAGTTCTGCCAGTTCTAAGGACGTTGTATTGTAATGTTAATTAGATACTTTGCAGATTAGTTTTGTATACAGTCGAGTATTTTATAACTGAACAGACAGCTGTGCTGCTGGGGAGTTTGTTGCGCCACTTCTTCTCCCCAGCGAAAGCACTAGGAAGTGGTGAAGGTCGGGCGTTTTGAGGGACTGTCTTTTGTAATTTTGACGTTCGCAAAGTGCTGATTCTCAGCCTAGTTTGAATAAATGACTTTTGATTTTGATTTTTGTTGCGGTGTATGAGCATGAGGTCCAGGGTTCGATTCCGAGGCATCGAGGTCGGGTAAACTGTTATTGTGTTTTCCCATCAGAAATTTCTCAGTAGCAGCCCTGAGTCTGGACTTATGCCGGTTGATGGCAGTATAGGCTCGCCCCTTTTAGGGAAATTAAACGTTAATGGCGAAATGTGGGTGTAGTATAAGTAGGAGCCTCTGCCAGAACCCTTCAAGGATTTCAGGCGTGATGATTTGTTATGAAACACTTTATTACTAACTAATCTAATCTCACTGGTGACTTGGGAATCGAACCCCGGAAGAAACGATTTGTAAGCAGTGCACTTACCAATTAGGCAAATAGGTGATTGTAATCGGTATATTTACCCTTTGCCTAATACCGGAACAGCTTGCTGTGCCTATTTATAAATAATGCATGTTCTTCGAATCGGAAATCGATTTGTAAATTGTGTGGTTAAATATTTAAACTGTTTTGCCCACAGCAAGGTCCACAGTAGTAAATAATTAAGAGTTTAACTTTTTAAACGTAGCTCAAACAAAAATAAACGTGCTTCGTTTATTTTTGTTTACAATTTTACTATAATGTGTTTAACGGGGTAATTACGTAACACACTAACCGTAGCAACATGTTTTTCATTTTGACTGTTCAACAATGGGAATCGAACTCGGAACACCACCCCCTTCCAACCCTAAACCCTTGCTGCGTATTCACGGATGTAAACTTGAGACCGCTAGAGCAAATTGCAACTTTAGAGAATAAAAAATAATTTATAAACCTACACACATACTTACTACACAAAACATCTACTAAGGCGTGTACACACTTGTTCGGGTCGGCTTGATTCGACAAAGTCGGGTGACAAAATATACATTCGATGTCGCCGCGCCGCCCGGCCTGTGCCGAATTATGCCGACCCGAGCAGTGTGTAGCACGGAGCACCCCTTTACATTGAATTATATTCTAGGCACGAAGACATCAGAGAAGCAATGCTATCATTAGTCCACATGATCAGAATGTCAGAAGACAAACTGGAGAGGCACGAGTTCAGAGAAAAGGCTCTCGGTGAACAGGTGAAGAAGATGCTGAACGGCCTCGACAAGAAACACAGGGCTTTAGAACCGTTGAAAGGCATGATCTCAAGGCTAGATGAGCGGTTGTCGAATGTAGAGACTATACTTTTACAGGTTTGTATGATTTCACTGCACTTTTTAAGCTAGATTCGAAAATTGATATCCTCGAAATACGAGCGATAGTGTGTTCTTAAACGCCTTTTATAAACAGCTGCTTTTGCTACAGCCATGCAGAAAGAGCTTTATACATTTTTATCTTCGACAACATTGATATGACGTAGGTACTTTTACCTAGGTATCGCTTCACTTATAGGTAGGCATTCCCAGGAAGAGTAGTCAAAGAGACATGTCTCTGACTCAGAGACAAAATGTAGATGTGTGGGTACCTATAGTAGGTACTGCAGTATCTACTATGTATCCACACACCAACATTTTGCCACACACGCAGCCACACAACTTATCCGCAATTCCACATCAGCACTTTTTGTGCACCATTTTATGATTTTGAAACCGTATTATTTTTATTTGCAGAAAGAAGAACGTGAAAAGACCTCTCAGACCAAAATCAATAACGCACTTGAGAGTATACAAAAAGCTTTGGTGTCACTGACGCCAGCGCTGGCGCCCCCCGCAGATTTGGACAACAACCTGACGGCCAATGATGACGTCTTGCAGAGGAGGCTGGACGCTACCGACTCTAAAATTGATGCGGTCAAGAAAGAAATTAATAGCTTGAAGAGTAGTTTAAGTCCGGTAAGTCTAAGACTAAAACCTAGAAATAAGTATTGAATAATACCTTAAGAGGACGCAGCAACCCAGAAAAAAATCAAGATTCACCCGCACCTCCTTGCCTACCCCTCTCTTCAAATACGACGAATACAAAACAATCCCTTCCCGCCAGCAGAAAATTTTCTTCAGGCGTATATTTAGTATTTGAATTTCAATCTTCTGTAGGAAGCAGGTACCTTAGGTACCTATACGCAAAATAAACAGGAGGAACAACTTGTCAAAAATGTAGGGAAATTAGAGTTATTTTTGACAGATTGACTGAGATCAGACTGTGAAGGTATTGCCCCTTAGATGAAACGGCCCTATTCAATGTACCTAAGTATGATCGCTGTGTACCAGTAGGTGTACCTACTACAACACGCAATGCTGTGTACAGCTACTATGTTACCTATCCTTCACCATCCTCTTACTCCTAACCCAATGTATTTCGGGTCGGCGCAGTACGTCTACGTCTTTTCTTCTTCAACTGCATCTCTCTATTATCTCTTTGTCATATCAGAATTCTTCTTTCTTGGCCATCTTATCTTTATCTTCATCATCTTCTTTTTACACAATCCATTGTATCTCTTCTTTAGTGTCCCTCTTTTCTTATACCTAGCCAGAAGAAGTAACACTATCCGTTCCCTTGTCCTTATACTTCCCTTTGGAACAAACATTTTATTAGGTTGGTAGTTTGGTACGGCCACCAAAATTAGTCTAAAAACTGTTTTTTTCCAGGAGTCGCTCCGCTCGATGTGTTTAGAAGTCGCCTCAGACATGAACCCATTCGAGAAGCACATAACTGACGCAGAGAAGCTGCTCAATAAGTACGAACTCAAGCTGAATGAGTACAACGGAACTAAAGTGCAGACTGACTTCGTGCCGCTGAACGATGTGTCGCTCGCTGATGAGGCGTGGCATAGCAAGATGAGTGAAGGTATACTGGCTAGACTTTTAATTACATTGGTAGCTAGTTAACTACTTTCTTTTCCGATTACTTACTTAAGTACTTGTTTCATAGCCTTATTTGATTGGTTTATTTAATTATCTACTAGCCTTGGATTTTATTATATTAAAATAAGAAGTAGGTATTTTATCTACCATAGATAAAATACTTCCTTAGTTTTCAGCAGTGTGTGTAATTAAATCGGATTATTATAGCTCCACTATCGGTCTTTAAAATAGGATTTATAGAAGCTCACGATGCTTACGATCTTCGTAGTTATGGACTCTTTCCAGAGTCGTAGTTACCACCAGAGACTAAATCGCTTTTGAATAATTTATATAGACTTGCATGCATAAATTCTTTATCATTAACATAGTGAATACGTTTCTCCATATTTAAGTTATTTAATTTCCCAGTGATGGAGCGCCAAGAGATAGAAGTAAAGAAGATCCAGCGCTTGCTATCTGACGCGGAGAGCATGTGGAAGGACCTGCCAAGACTCGCTGACCTGGTTCGCTCCACCAATCACACGATAGAGGCTGTGAACAACGCCACTGAAACCATGCTTATTAACAACGAAATGGGTGAGTGACCATTTTTTGTTGTTGTACGTAATGAAATCTTGGTAATAACGAGCTCTTCAGCGGAAGTACCATCATGATTGTTTCTATCACCAAGCAGCGTGTGTTCTAATTTGAAGGGTGCCGATGTACAGACATGAATGCATTTCAGCTTTTCATTCATGTGAACAGAAGCATCCACCACCTGCCGACTTCGTTAAACCAAAGGAAAATTTTCCTCCCAGGCCTTCCTCTGGCCTATATGGAAAGCTGTCAATCGATACTCATGTAGGCCGCTGCAGACAAGAAGTGTTGTCGAAGTGGTAGTAGATACTGACCCATCCAACACCCACTGCGAGTGCGGTGACTCTGATCAGAGTGTGCCCCACTTGCTTGAGTGCCCTAAGTGCCCGTAACCCTGCACCTGCAACATTCGGCCATGGGTGACCTTCTTAGTTAACTTATTTACCTTCTGCATTTGAATGGTGGAATGAAGTATCTAAAGGGGCGGTACGGTCAGCAACAAAAGTCGATATTACAGTACCTAGGTGTTAACCTTAACTTCAGTAGGTATATGAATTTTCGAAGTTAAGATAATTTATTTTATTTAACACTAGCTTCTGCCCGCGACTTCGCGTGAAATTTCTTGTGTTAACATTAGATATAGGTACCTATCCTGTGTTGCTCTGCAATGCTATAGCTTCACATTAGTGAAAGAATTTTCGAAATCGGTTCAAAGTTCCGAAGATTTCAAACGGGTAACTGAAGTGTTAACAGATTTCCGCTGTGGTGACTAGTTAGGAAGTTATGATTTAAAAATGTGAAACTCTGTATCAACCGACCTTCGTTGCTGACTGTACCTATGTCAACGTTTAGTAAGCATGTGTGTAGAAACTTAAAGTAACAATTACGTAGTAATCAATATCCAAGACGCAATTATCGAATGCTACGTTTAAATTATCGATTACGGAAATGGTACGCGCATCCGTGTCGCTTGCTTGACCCAAAGAATTTTAAACTTTAACATCTTAGCTTCCTCTCTGATTAGATGTCTTAGGACACCGGATCCAACTTATTTTAACACTGGATGAAAGTAGGTAGACATTGAGTGTTTATTTATTTAAAAACGACCCATATATTTACATATTGAGCCTCTGGAGAAAGCGAAGACCCCTCCGGATAGACCGAGACCATAAAATGGTGGCCGGGAAATACTGGATGCGGAAGACGGAGTTATTGGGTGTTGTAGTGCAATTTGGACGAGGCCTTGTTCAACCGTGGCATGCGATAAGCTGAGTTGATTGATTGAAGGTCTAACTGACCTTGGATCTTCCCCAAGTCCTGAATATCATCATCATCATCATATTCTTGCTCTTATCCCAAGTCCTTTATTTGGGTTCCGTGCAACATGTCTTTTACTTCCATACTTCTCTTTTAGTCGTCATCTCGGTAGTCACCTAGCCCCAAGGCCTGACTATATCAGTCAAAAACAAAACATGCTAAACAAACAAAAAGTCTCTACCGCCCATTTTTAAAAATGCCTCTTATTCTCAGCTGTAACAAAGATAGTGTCGAAACTGCGTGAGATGGGCGACCGTCTGGTGACGACCAACGAGGACGTGCAACGAAGCCTGACGCAGAGTAACACCATGACTGAACACGCCTACAATGACATCTCCAGGAGCTACGAGGCTTTACGTACTGAGGTGAGCTGACAAATCCTTTTATAAGTACCCACTACTTCAGGTGAAAGCGCCAGGGTATTGTGAACTTAGAGAGTTGTATTGATGATTTCAATAATTATAATCCTGTGAATTACAGCAATAGGTGAGAGTGGTGGCCAAGTGGTAACGGCCGCGACTTACGAGTTGTAGCTCGTAGGTTCGAACCCAGACTAGGCGCTTTACTTTGTGTAAATCATCATCACTGCTCTCAAAACGGTTAAGGAAAATATCGTGAGGAAACCGGCATGTCCTAGAATAGAATAAAAAAAATCGAAGACATGTGACATCTGCCAATGCGCATATGGGCCCGCGTGGTGGATTACGACCCTCTCTCTCTCTTACCGAGAGGAGGCCTGTATCCCAGCAGTGGGAACATTATAGGCTGATTATGAATCGGCCGCGAATTATATCTTGATTATTGAAATTTGCAGGTCAGTATCAGGTCGTGTGTTGATCAAAATATGATTCGCGGTCTGCGTCGTACTATCGACCTCAATCTGCTACTTCTTTATCCTGTCAATACAACACAGAATTCCCATAACTGTAATGAAAAACCCAAAAACACTTTGTCCGACTTGAGGATCGAACCCAGTTCCAAAGTTTGTGACCACCAGATCAAGGAGACTAATAAATATCCTTGAAACACTTCACCAGCACAAATGAGACCCTCTAAATGCTTGTGTGTGCTGAGAGTGGTTCTCGACACAAGTGCATCGGGTGGCATTAAAGCTCACGATGACGTCTTAGTCTGAAGCCTTGATTGATTGGATGAGATGGCCTTTATTAGGTGTCTCGTGTCTGCGACACAGATCTCTGTGGGTCAAGTGGCAGTTATGTGTCGAGTGGGGGTCACGAGTCACGAATCTGCCTGCCAAAGCACGGTTCGCAGAGCATTATTTTTCGAAAGCTGGTCAAAAGGGTAATTCTCTGCCGCCTAAGTAATAAGGGCGCATCTGAGGAAAGGTAATGGGGAAAAATGAGCCTTTTGGTTAACTTAAGGCTGATTTTTCTTTACATTTTTGCTTACAGCGGTAGTCTGACTTTCAATAGGTAATGATTTGCGATTGGCGGAGTTATTTGATGGCCACTTTAGTATTTTTTTACCGACGAAGAAACGGAGGAGGTTCTCAATACGAAGCGTATCTAAATTTTTGTTTTTTTTTTAATCTATTTGAGATAACGGTTAGTTATAAATATAATATTATAGGTACCTAAGTCCACGCCCGTTTTATCTTATGGGGCAGATGTGTATAGTACAACCACATTTAGCAAGTCGTGGTTATAACCCACGTAACCGAGCACATATCCAGAACCGGGACCTATAAATTCTTAATCCCAATACGGCAGAACCTTAGGTACCAGTGTATTTAATGTTCCCATAGCGAACAGATTCACCACGTGCGTCCAGTAGGTAGGTACGGATTGCTGGATTTTACATTTGTCTTCGATTTTTTGGCTCTACAACATGCTAGTTTCCTCACGATATTTTCCTTCACGGTTTTGAGCGCAGTAGTGATGCAAAATGCAATAAATTACCTACGTAAAGCGTGACGTCCGGACGTATCTCCTACTCTAACTATACTTGCAGGTTCAACTGCTATCAAAGAGCGAACAAGTGATTGTGGAGACGGCTGACAACGTGATAGCCACTAAGAAACGCTTTGAGTATGGCGTACACCAAATTTTGGCGGAGGTCGGGGAACTTATCAAATCACAACACAAGAACATGAACAAGACTGTTAGCGGCAAGTGAGTACAAAATAGACTACTTGGGTACCTATAAATTAGCGAATTTGAAAATTTACTTTTAGGTTAAATTTTCAGTTTGCCAAAACTTAAAGTTCCGTAATTCCGTTCCTTTTCAACCGACTTCAAAGAAAAAGACTGTTATCAATTCGACACTACCAATGTAGGTACCTAATATTATTGGAACTGCTATAGGTTTTTTTATCACATACCTACTTATGATAATCTATTATAAGGGCTTCCAAACAAATAGCTATACTTACAAAACTTTATACCTATGTATGTTTTTATCGATATGGAGCCTACTATTTAAGAAGCTTAGGCATAAAAAATCCGAATAAAAATCCATCCGGGAAATTCTAAAATATCCGGTGCAGACTGGAAGCACCTTTCACGTCAGAGTCAACGTGTCCTGTTTCCAGTTTTAAGTAGTTAATACTAAATTCATTTCGCTATCAAATTCAACTCTGTTATAGATAAATAGATAGTCTTATAAAATATTTAAAAAAATTTTACTTTTTGTATGTAATATCTAATTATTGATCGAAGTGGATCAATAATTAGATACTTATATTGATCGAAGCATGAGCACTTTTTTGTAATTACACTATCCGCTCCACAGAAATTATAAATATACCTACCTATGGTCGGCTCCATTACACCTTGAGTTCGGGCTGCAATCCCGCCTCGAGTGCATTTATATGACAAAGTTTGCACCTTATATCTATGGTTTGCGACTTCCATCATAATGTTCTATTCCTCTATTTTAGATTGGACCACATCGAGGCAGCGATAACAAACAACCAGACCACTGGAATGAACGCGTTAGGAGCCAAAGTCGAGGCGGAGATGTCACAAGTGTGGCGGCAGATCGGCATCATGCACCAACAGATCATGATGAGCAGCCAGGCTCTGAACAAACTGTCCGTAAGTGTCAGACTTGTAAACAAATTTCGACAAATCGAGAAAGAGAGCGTTCTCGCGCTTCTCATGTTAGCCGTGCTGCTGGGACTATCTGCAGCTGCAGTATTTCTAAGTTATGTTAAACTCAAAACAATAATTTCAAATACCTAGGCACTTTTGAAAGTAAAAATTTACAAGAAAATAGAACTAGGTGCCCTTTTGTAAAGGTATTTCCGTGTGGAGAAGAATGGATAAGGTTGTGCGGGATACCTATACATTACGTAGGTACCTACGTAATTTATAGAATACTAGCTTCCGCCGGCGGCTTCGCCCGCAAGGTATGTCGATAAAAACTATCCTATGTCCTTCCCCGAGATGCAATCATTCTCTCTGCTAAATTTTATCGAAATCCGTTCAGTGGTTTAGGCGTGAAAAGGTAACATACAGACAGACAGAGTTACTTTCGAATTTATAATATTAGTATGGATTGCAGTTTAGGTCAGCGCCATCTCTTGACCGATAGTGGAACTAATGTAACGTATATTGATGATTTCTGTAAAAGTGTGTTATTTAGAGACATCGTTTTATTTTTCCTGTAATCTTTACATAAACTTCTATCACATAGAATAATTTCAGATTTTTCTCCATACAAACTTCAGAGATAAGCGGGGGAACGGTTTTTTTTTACATTTTTCATCAATAGTCGAAAACTATGCGGCCTAAAAAAAAAGAAAAGTGTTTGAGAATGTGCAAACTGCGCTCTTTCAGATATCCTTACATGCCCTTCGAATTTTTCAGACCCTAGAATGTTTTTTGGCAAAAAAAATAAGTATTAATTTTATTTCTTTCTTATTTGCAAAATAGTTGGGCAAACGTCGTCGCGTCATCTAAAACTATTCTAAATTTCAAGTTGATAGCATTAGTTCTTGAGATATCCAGCTGAGACAGACAGACTGAGTGAGTCGCACCATAAGGGCTCCTTTTTACCATTTTGGTACGGAATCCTAAAAAAGGCACAATCAAAACTAACAAAATTCCATTAAAAACAAAAAAAAACCTGTGCGAGACCATAAAATCTCCTCTCCTAGCATAATGCTGCCATATTTAAAAAATAAATATGGTGCAAGTGTAGGTAGGTAATAACCACTATTGTGCGGTTGAGTGTACATATATCGGAAAACGAAGTTTGGGTCATCTGCGCCTAAACTTCGCTTTCCCATGGTGAGACGGTAGTCAGGTAGCAGGGAGGGCTGACTGCAGGGTACCTACCTACGTCGGACATTCGGAATGAGATACCACTATGTAACAGCCAAGTTCCACATAGGTATTCAACGTTGTGGTTCAGTTGTTTATGTATTTACTCACCGCATGGTGCTTAGCGTAAACCAGGAGGCTGAGCATTTTATACAAAGCATTGATTGGACGTTGTATGTTCTTTTTCTTTTTAGTTGATCTCTGAAATATAATTTCCGTAACTAAATTCTTATAAAAACACTATCACACACTCAATAAACTTAACCGCTTGCCATTTTTAATTGGAATAAAAACTAATGAATGCCTTTCGTCAACAGGGATTCTCACAGGACTACGTTAATGCTAGTACAGCGACACTGGACAAAGTGAAAAAGGAGGTAAGCTATACCTGAGCTAACGACTTTTATGGCATTGCAAAAAGCTGTGTTTCATTAAGCCAATTGTGTTCGTTCCCAGGTGACCGGCATCACGACACGCATCGTTGAGTTGGAAAGCAACCTGAACTTCGTGCTGGGTGAACTATCGGTGGCCAGCCAGGAGTTCCGACAAATGGCAAACGGACTGACGGCCGCCCTAGATAAAGCTAATAATAAGACCACCACCGCAGCACCTATGATTGAAGGTAATTATAGTAATTGCTCCGTTAATTAACTAATAATGAGGCGCGAGTAAATTGTATTTACTAGCGCATTCAAATTTCCGTAATTATCAATTCAATAGGTAAAGACTAGCTTTTGCCCGCGGCTCCGCCAGCGTTGATGTCGGGAAATATTCCACGGTAACGTACTACCGGGATTAAAAGTACCCCTAACATTAAAGGCTGATTATGCTATGTGTTATCCGGATCCGTTCAGCCATTTTTGCGCCAATCCGGAACATACATCCAGACAAACGGACAAAAATTCTTCGTTACTATTTTATTACCTATATGTATAGATCATTCTCGCTCTCAATGATTCCTCGTTAATGAGACTTCAATGTTTGTTTCAGACGCCGGTCCCGGACCTCACAAGATCGCCAGCGCGGAGAAAACAACATAATAACTGATACCAAATAACATAGATATATAGTTAATTAACAATTAAAGATAAGTTCTTACCGCTTAGAGATTAATCGTAAGTCGACTGACGTGTGGTGTTTTGTATGAAAATGAAATAAAACTCATACGATATTAACTTTTGCAAATATTTAATCTCTTTTATAATTGTGGATCTATATATTTATATTGTACAAGTTATATGATACAATGAAATTTTATCGTGACAGATATCCCAACGTCAAATACAAGTGAACCATAAAACCCAACAATTTATACAACTGACGGGGATCCTCTAAGAAAACGTGAATCAATCAACTGTACAATCATAATATTGATATTAATTAATATTTATTACTGATCTTAAATAATACACACAAATTATTTGTCATCCGTTTTTGGTTATTTTTATTAATCCAGAATACAACCTCATTTTCCTATGTGCAATTAATATTTAATGTAACAAATGAATGACGCTTATTGATTTTTTTAAAATATGTAAATGATTAGATAAAAATCCGAACCCTTATTTATTGAACTGTTCCATTATATAATACGAACATTGAAAACAGAATACATGATATATAACAGAGAACAAATAAATACTCGATACATAATTCTGAACTTCCGCTATGTGTTTGATAACTGTGGTTACGTACATATATGGTTGTACAAGTACATGGTTACTGTACTTACTTATAGCTTATAACTCTGAATGGTGAGTTGGGAGTCCACTTAAAGGTAACACTAGACACATTCGTTGTTAGTGAACAGCCTAACTTGGGACATATCTAACCTACGTTATTATCACGGAACAACAAAACATGCCCCGGGGAAGGAATGCTTAACGACAACAAAATGAATTAGTTATTTCTAGGCGAACCAGTCGCTTCTTGTCTTTGGAAACTTATCTACTAAGTAGGATTTCTTCAGTTTACTATAAATGTATTGTATGCACTTTATTAATTTTATAATATTATAATGACATTAAAAAGAAAACTTCAAATTGAACATTAAACCAACGTAACAAATAGGCAAATCTTCATGGCAGTGGCATACGTAACACCCATACACGAATAGCACTTGAACATTTTTACATTATGAATCATTATGTACATGGATAAATGTACATGTACACTATATTAATGCAAAAAATATTTACACTTCCTTAATTATGTGTTAAAAAGCACTTAATAGCGAACCCTTTGCACACACCCCTGAGTACAACCCAAAAAGTTAAAAAAGCAATCAATAAATATATAATAAGCAGTAAAAACAAACAATATAACTCGCGAAACTAGTAAATTGTTAAATAGTACATTGATCATGCATATTAGATAAAAGTTTTATATTGATAACTAATAAACAATATATCCAATCGAAGCATAATTAAGCTTTATAAAGCTGTTTAGATAATTACAAAAACATTTCCTATGTCTATATGATCAAAAAAACTAAAAAAATCGTAAAATGTAACGTGAATCTATCAAAAGCCCGAATATGAAGGTACAACAAGCTCCCTAAGTGAAGTAAGTCTAAATACGTCCATGAGATGGACCGTCTGTCCGTCCTTCCGCCCGTCTACCGTGCCTCCGACGCGGCGACGGCGACGCGAGACATCTACACTTTGTACAATGCGGTATCAAAACAAGGTGTGCGCGGCGTGACGCGGCGGGTCGCGTGTCGCGTGCCATGTCAACACCGCTTATATTTACTTAACGCAACTGTACCCTACTATTTATAATTTATTAACTCCTAACTAAGTTTCAAGTGTAAAATTGTGCCACACAAGCGATCTCGATGGGACATCTAAAGCCGAACGCAACGAAACGGTCGCAAGCGCACCGCGGGCTCCCGCGCTCGTAGAGTCAGCGAGTGCCCTCGGCCGCGTCTACTAGTTCCGCTGTTGATGGAATGTCGAACATGGAATGAATATTATAAATTCCTGTAAAACAACAGGGTTCTCAACCCTGTAAAATGTGTGAACGAATTACATTGTGTAATTTCCACTACGACTCGTATCATATAAAACACCCGCTACTGATTACTCCACCTGATAACTATGTACTATGCTCAAATTTAGATTCAATTTAGAGCCCCTATCGCGATAATTTTATTACTTTATCTAATGTATATAGATGTGGCCGGATATAAAGGTGATGTTTGTATACCCTAATTCCGTTCACATTGTTACATTATTCCGACACGTTACGCTAAACTTGTTCTTATGTGATGGAGCTTACATAGGAAGACATACAACTATACATATACGCCTTTATAGACATTGCGAAATTAAATCGTGTTAACCTATTTTGTAGTACCTACATTTGGTAATGAAGGAAATTATTGCATCTGTAATATAAACCACGTAATAAATATGAGAACGTTGCAACAGATGAGTGGGGTCAGTGGGAGCTGGGAGTGGAAGGGAACACTTTAGGAGCGCGAGTGCGCCGGCAGCTGTGGTTCAGTCTGTCTGAAACGACTCATAGTCTCGGAATTGAGTCTGCAAATTATACATGACCACCCCATAAATCCGAGGCACTTACATGATCTTAAGAGTAATGATATACAACTACTAACTAGTGGTACCAAATGTTAGCTCATTGTCATCCCGCGAAGGACCCGTTGATACAACGGGTGTGACACTATTAAAGCTATGGACATGTTCCACATACTAATCGTTAATAAAGTCTAACCTAACACGGAGAGAGAAGGGAGCTATCGTACACGTACAAAGTACTTAACTATATAAACCTACATTCAGCTCTTATAACTTACACGAACTGATCGTTAACCAGTGCGATTACATACAAAATTGGTGTAGTAAAATGAGTGTCCGAATTCAAAAAATGTCTAATGTGCTGCCATGTTAAAAAATATAGTGTCTCCCAGTGTACGTTGAAAAAATTTAAATGAGTGCAGTAGTGAAAAATATTCGATTCATTCAAATGATTACTTCTAATCTCATACTTTGTCCTAACGTAGCGTATGATTAATAATGGTGATAGTAGGTGCCACATGAAACATGAACCTCTTCAACGACCGAACCGAACCTACGAAGCGGAATGTCACAACGTCCACGCGTGATCTATGTACATTATATCGACAAATTGCAATAACAAAACAACAATTACTGTATGTATACTTTAAAACCATCGCACATAATGTTTATGTACAAGTTCAACGGGTCCAGTAGTACCGACTGAACGTAACATTATTAGGTTTCAGAGATCGCGCGGCACCTCGCCTCGGGACGCGGTTGTTCGAGCTACTCGACGCCGAGGCGCCTTCAATTCCTATAACGCTATATTACAAATAGGAGCTCTATGATACCGTGAAGCGTCCCGCGCGAGGTGGCTCGCGAAGCGTTACAAAATATTATTCTTATGTACATATTGTCTTCGAAGATAAGAGTAAGAACTATGTCTATATTAGGTGCGGGATATAAAAGGTGTCGGCGCGGGGTTTACCTCCGCGTGCTTTTGGAGGAGGGGCGCGAGTGAGAGTGTGTGTGGGGGGTCGCGCCCCCCCCCCGCTCCTAACTGGAACACGACGCGGCCGACACGGGCGACAGCGGCGAGTCGCGCGGGCAGCCCGACAGCGTCACTACCACCTGCACGGAAACAAACACAAGTATTAGAACACAGTGTAAGACACAATCGACTAACTTCTACAAAAAGTGACATTAGACATGAAGGGCACAATAGTGTTGACTTCACGAACATTCCTGGACGATTACAAATCCGGATTTGTCTGGACATCTCCAGCTTTCCGGACTTTGTCAGGACTGTTAGAAAACACATTAATAACATTGTAATTGAAAATCATGTTTTCCCATACATTGCAACTGCAAAAAGTTGGTTGACTTGTAAACTTGTAAAGCCTACTTAGCTGTGATAGTTTTCCTTTTTTCACATATTTAAAAGCAACCGTTTAGCTGGCAGGGGGGAGACAAAAATAAGCACTTTAAAGCTTAATATTTCACAAACGGATTCCTGAATCGAAAAATGGCTTTCACAAACCCGCAATATTTTTGAAAGACCTATCCAACGACACTCGACACCATGGGGTAGAAGAGAAGAAAAAAAACATCCCCATTACGTGTACAGGAGATACCAAAAATGTTTTTTTCATGGTTTTATTTTACCACTATTTCGGCGTGATTAACCTGTATATCCATGCAAAATTATAGCTTTCTTGTACTAAGTCTCTGAGCTAAGCTGCGGGCGGACAGACTGACGGACAGACATAGCGAAACTAAATGGTCTTCACATGATCTGACCAAGATTTTGTTTGGACTTTAAAAGAGAATGTGACCTCTGAGTTTGTTTCGCCCTTTCTTCTCAGAATAGTCAAGATAGGAAACGCCGACCTCATCTAGTTTAAAAAAATATGCTTGACGTGTAAAAGTGTTTGTACAAACCTACTTACAGAAAATAAATCATTTATCATTTAAGAGTTCCTTGTTGACTACGGAACCCTTAAAAGAAATATTAAAACGTCAAATTAGTTGTATTAGGCTTTTTGTCAGGAGTTTCAAATTTCCCAAATGTTAACCCTACTTAAGGACCACAGTTCTCTTTCTCAACACAAATTTACAGCAATAATATCAATTTATTGATTATTATCTACTGTCTTGTTAGTCTAGCAGTGGATGCCAGAGGACTGCTGTGCTTTTGGCCGAAGGTTTGATCCCAAGGGCCCTAACTCACTATGACCACTTAACGATTCCTTACTTCGAAACCACGTCAATTCAATCCCGCCAATCTCGCGATGATTTCGTGCGGTTTCGTTCATTGTGTCATAGAGAATTACGGCCCAGGCCAACCTAAATCCCCATGATACTACAACTGTATCATCGGGATATTGGTACCATTAGAAGATTCTTAGTAACAGCCCAGAACAAGTCATGCTAATACAGGCTTGATTCCAAGAGATAAATAACATAACTGGCCATGAGTGGGGGGTTACAAAAAACCTCTACCTACCCAACACTACCAGCTAATACATGTGTGATGTTATGTATTTATTAATTCAGCATTTTCTCTCGACCAACCTCTGTTAGCCATCACACCTGCTTCACTAACAGGAGTCATTGACATTTAAACAAATTGATTGGTTATACAGCTTTTTCATGATGTGCTTTTGTTTTTTACATGAATATCCTGTAAATAAAGAACTCTAGATATAAAAGTATATTAATAAATGTTACCTTTCGGCTGCCAGCGTGATTCCTATGCTCGCAGAGCCAAACTCCTTGCCAGGTTCCCAGGTTTAGCTTCCCGTCTGTGATGGGAATTGTCAGCGACGACCCAAGGAAGCAAGCTTTCACATGGGCAGGCTGTGAGGCAAAAACATCAAACATTACATTCATTCAATAGTCCAAAAGTGTAAGTTGTATAACCAAGGTCATCTCTATTCACATCCCAATAAAATGCCTCAAATGATACAAATAAACCATATAATAATTATTATATACTGTTTTAACCTCTGTTATCAGTAATTAAGAAAGTACAAGGTTATTGTTGCATATCAATTAGCCTTTAACATCACATCTTTAGCACTGATATGATTATTAAATTAATACTAGATGTCTAATTATAACATATTTTCCAGTACAAAAACATGCACACTTCACAATAAATATGAATACAGAAGTACCTATTCAAGTATGTAAATATGACTTAACAGCTGCTTTAAAAAAAAAATTGCCAATTTGTTTAATTTGCAATACATAGTAAATTCTACTAAGATATAGGCACTGCAGTAAAACTAGCAGGCTATATGGTGAACCTCCCAACCACACTGCACTAACATTAGTACCTCATTTGTTAACAGTACAAACAAGATCTCTCACAAACAACCAAATATTATACATTCTAAATTCAAATTAGACATGCTGCAGTGTAATACTACATGTGATGTGATAGATCAAAATTTGAATAAGTGATTAGCACAACAAACACTCACCATGTCGTCGGGTCCTTCGCACGAGTGTCGATAAGGCAGGCCCTCTGGCACTATTTTGTTGAGCATCATCTCCATATCGTCTCTGACATCAGGGTCCCAGCTTTCGTTGAGCGCGAGACTCGCCGATGTGTGCATTACTGGAAACAACATCCATTGATCAGCTGGCTACCGCGCGTCTATCACGTTGATAAGATTTCACAACACTTGCTCATATCACTTCACTATGTACGGACTATAAAATAGCGCGAGATTATATTATGTGGGGTAAATAAGACAGTCGGCAAGGATGCAGCATCGGCGGCAAGACAAGAATGCTGTCAAGGCAGCGGATACTTACTCTGGATATGGCAGAGGCCCACAGCGAACTGCGAGAGCTCCGGCACCTGCTTGAGGATCTCCTCAGTGACGAGGTGCACGCCCCGGTGCTGTGGCCTCAAGTTCAGTTTCCGTTGAAACCACGCGGATCCAATCTGAATTCCTCGGTTCGAGGCCATGTTTAATTTTTTAAAACGCTACAGAGTGATCGCAAGAACACAAACGATCTTACACAACATCACTTAGAACAACCTTTACATGAATTAATCCACAATTATCATAAAAGATTCATCTTCGATCTTTAAATAGTGATAAATATAACGGAGGTTAGAGGACAGATTCGACACCCTATTTTCTGCGGGAAAGTGAAACAGTCTTCAAACGAAAGAGAAAAACGAATAAATGTTGTCAATGTTAAAAAATATTACTGAACCAGCATGAATTTCATTCATAAAACTAAGAAGACTGAAGTTAAGACAAACCGAAAAAAAAAATGTGAACTAAAAATATACTGATTATGATAAATAGTTGTCAAATAACGTAAAAAACCGCTTTTACTTCAGCAAGTTTAATAAGGTATTCCATTTCTATTATTTTCTATGCGGGACGAACCGTTCTATGCTAGTAGCGGTTTTTTTTTGTTGACAAAACCGATTGAGTTATATTGATGACTCACTTCGAATGGAGGGTTAATAAAAGTTACATTGTTTTATTTCTTTCAAATAATGTTCAGTAAATTTTTTAAATAAATCATTATTATTTTACCGCAATGACGTTGCCGCCGCCGCCGCCGGCCGCCGTCGCACGATGAACGACTATATTTTGTAAATATAGCAACATTCCTTGGAAAGGAGAGGGCGCGGATTTTTGAATTTTTACGGATGCAAAGCCTACGTATTTTTTTTTTTGTTTACAACACGTTTCTAAGTTGTAAAATTGTATCTGCCTCTAATAAGCAAACATTATTATGCTTATAAGCACTGTAAGTACCTAAATGAAGTGCTGTCAACAGAGTGGTCAATTATGATAACTATGGGAGTGCCGAGGGGTTATATTTTTAGGTGTGGCGTAGAACCACTCCTTGGAATTGAAACAATTAGTTCCCACCCCAATCGCAAAGCGGACGCGTTCTTGATAATTTTGTTCCTATTTTTGAGATAGTCGTTCGTTTCTACCGAGATTATGGATCCGCTTATGGACATAATAAACAATTCCGAAGAGCCAGAGTGGCTAGAAAGAAGAATAGCGGGTGACCTGAGACTGTGGCAAGTCATGTTTCTGTTTGTGGCTAGCCTTGCTTCTCTTAGTAAGTAAAGTAGTTTACCTACATAGGCCTTACATACAATCCTGTTAGTCCGAACTCCGAATTGGTACCTTTATTTACATACTTACTAACTTTTTTTCAGTTGTGATAGTGTGCTGCTGTTTCCGGTTCCGTATTCCTCGGACGAAGCAGCAGATCGAAGCAGACTATCAGAGGCGGAAGATCACCACCAAGTTCCGCGCGAAGCTGGAGACTATACAGGACGCTAAGATGGATGCGATGTCATTAAAAGACGGTAATATGACTTTTAATATTTAAATTTAGAATAAGTAGTCAGTTTATTGAATAGAGCTCATCCAGTTCAACAACAAAAAGTACAGTATTGTAAACCACCGGTTGTTTTTTTTGTCCCGCTCGTCCCACCACCTTTACGAGGTCTGTCGCAAGGCCTTATGGGTGTGTCAGGGCTCCACATAGTGGTTATTTTGGCTTACCGCACATTGCGGATGAACATACAAGAGACGCGGCTAGCCCAGTCCCACTTCAGCTTACCGGCTTTTTGAGCAACGTCAGTAATCTGTGTTTTGGAGCGCTGTGTGATGCTGCCAACATGGTCTGATAATTTTGGGCCTAGAATACCTGATACTGCGCTCCATTGCACTTTGGCAAACTTTGAGTTTCAAACACCAAATCTGTGATCCATAGATCAAAATGGTAACTCGCAATTACTTAATTGCTAGGCATTCTTAGTTATATACGCACGATAGAGTGGTGATAAGATTTTTTTTTCCTTGTTAACGATACAAATCAAGTACTCTACAGATAAAAGGTTAAAAAGGGTCATGGTCCTCTGTCTGAAGAAAGTTCCGATTTTTGCTAAGTTCATACACAATGAGTGCCTCTTCCAACCCTTCGGGGTTTACAGTTACAGGCGTGATGTTATGGTTCCATGTTCATACATAATTTTACTGCACATCACTATAAGCGATTCGTTTATGGTTTAATCATAATAAAAAAATAGCAATTAAGAAACAAAGAAAAGAAAATCATTTACCTAATTTTTAAAGTAAACAAAAAGTAGTCTGTATATCGCCCAGTTACCAGCCAGTGACAAATGTGCACTATATCACATTTTATTTGCACGGAAAAACATCTCGAAGATAAGATAGTAAATACACACATCAAAAGTGTCTAGGGATCAAGCATTTTTATGCGGATTTCTTGAGATTGAGATGTGGCTTTGTAATAAATTTATGATTTTATAAATTTATATGGATCCTTTTTGGTGCATTTCATAATTTGAATCAGGAACTGTGAATCAAATTCGAGTAAAAGATGAAAATCAGCTGTCAATATTTTCCCTATAAAAACATACAACGCATTGAAGACATTATTAGTGCTACTGTTTCCCTACTACTGATTAAAACCAACGTTATTATGGAGCGGCGACGTCATTTAAGCAGGGAAGAAATGCTCAGAGCCGTGGGAATGATAGAAGCTGGTTCCCGGCAACGTACTGTGGCTTTAGCTCTGAATACAAGTCAGAGTGTTATCAGTCGACTTTGGACACGTTACCGAAGCACTGGTACCGTGGCTGAGCGCCATGGAGGACGGTATCGCTGCACCACACGGAGACAAGACCGATACATTCAAATCTTAACTCGAAGAGCTCCAACAATAACCGCCATGATGTTAGCCGTGAGGCTTCATCACTCTTCAGGGAACTTAATTAGCGAACAAACAGTCAGAAACCGCTTGCATGAAGTGAACCTTCATTCCCGAAGACCGCTACGGGTACCACCTATAGCAATGCACAATCGTAGGATTCGATATCAATGGGCTCTTGAACACAGAAATTGGGCAGAAGAACAATGGCGTTTCGTGTGCTTTTCTGATGAGTCTCGTTTTGGTATGAGACCGGATACAAGACGTATACGACACTGGAGAACCCCTGGACGCCAACAGCGATTAAAATCCTGCCAGGAAGTCCATTCTTATAGTGGTGGAACCATCATGGTATGGGCGGGTATTTGGATCGGCGGAAGAACTGAGTTGATTTGGATCAGAGGCAACCTCAACGCTCAAATTTATGCTGAGACGATTGTATCAGACGTCATCGTTCCTCTACAAGTGCAAATCGGTCCCTTATTTCAGTTAATGCATGATAATGCACGACCGCACACCGCAAGAGTTGTAAGACAGACTCTCGCCGCAGCTAACATCAATGTCCTGCCCTGGCCTGCTCAGTCGCCAGACTTGAACCCGATTGAGCATGCATGGGATATGCTACAGAGAAGAGCTCTGCCGAATATGGAGGGTATCCAGTCGCAAGAAGACCTTTTTTTGTTGTTGCAACGAACATGGGCGGCCATTCCACAGCGTGATTTGGATGAACTCATTTTGAGTATGCCAAACCGATGTTCTTGTGTTGTTAGTGTTCGCGGTAGAAACACGGATTATTAATTGTTTAAGTTACCCAATAAAATTTTAAAGAAAACTGTTATTTCAGTCTTTTTTTCGAACTTTTGTGTTAGTGGTTCAAATGTCAAAAATCCCTTTATTAGGAAAATGGCAAATTTCTTTATTAATGCAAAGGTGACTTGGTTTATCGTTACTGTGACAAACGAAAACACTTTATTTGATGAATCCTTAAAGAAAATTTTAATTAATATCAATCAGGAGAAAAGTTATTTCAAAAATATATGTTGATCCCTAGACACTTTTGATGTGTGTATATTCACTCAGGTACTGTGCTTGTGTGTTACAGCCTTGGATTTACTTCACGAGCAGACCACTATTATTAATATGGAGGGCGAAAACCAGCAAGGGTCGCAGCCAAGCTCTATCATGTCGCCTCAACAGAGTAAGTAGACATTTTTTTTAATTTCTTTAGTCTATCTTTTATCAAACGTGGAATATTGCCTTAATCCTTTTCCAAAGTGCGCCTCGTCTTTATTGTATTCTCGAAGATAATCAGTCGAATAGGCAGAGATGTAATACCGTTGGTCGACACAGATGGCCGGGCACTGGAGTGGCCAGTGTTATGCTCGTAGTCGTAGGTCGAATCTACTGGAATCTGATAATTCCAAAGTATATAACAGAAAGAGCACGTGAGGCTTGAGTGAAAGGCTAAATAGTTTTGATATTTTTAGCAATTTAATTGATAATTAAATGGCTCTTCAACTTAATTGTCCAATTTAATTGTGTATATAATTTACACACATACATGGAAGTTCAGTTAATCGATACTAATATTATAAATGCAAAAGTAACTCCGTCCGCTACCTTTTCACTACCTCTTGCTTGTTACGGCGAAAATAATTGTAATTAAATAAAAAAAAACCGGCCAAGTACGTGTCGGACCACGCACAATGAAGGGTTCCGTAGTTGGAATGAATTTATCCCAAGAACAAACTTAACATTGTAGTTGAAAAACATGTTCTCCCATACATTCCAACTGAAAATGTAAGTTTGTACGCACAATATTGAGAGATTTACCATGTTGTTTCAAGATCATAGACTTCTTATTAATTTTCCTGTAATCTATAGGTATAGAACTATTTTCTGTATTTTTTTCAAAATTTTAGGCTCAGTAGTTTCGGAGATAAGGGGGGGGGGAATGGTAAATTTCCGTCTATTGTCTTAAATAACTTTAATACAATTTATTTTAAAATTATGAAAAAATTATTTTTGAGATCCTCACGATAAGCCCTTTCATTTGATATGTCACACGGTACAGATTGCGAATCTTTTTTTTTAAATTGTCTATTTACCCCTCAAAAATGACTCCCATTTTCAAAACTCATTTATTTACGTTACACGTCTGTGTTTGGGTCACAGAGATTCATATGTGTACCAAATTTCAACTTAATCGGTCCATAAGATTCGGAGCAAATTGGCTGTGACAGACGGACAGACAGACAGACAGACAGACAGACACACGAGTGATCCTATAAGGGTTCCGTTTTTTCCTTTTGAGGTACGGAACCCTATAAAACACATAGTCGCTGCTTTATAGTTAGTTTAGTTATTATACAAAGTTTACTGAGGGGAATTCCCGTAATTTTAAGAACGTTCACAGTCTGATCTGTCTCAATCTGTCAAAAATACCTCATTTCCCCTACAGTTTGACAACTTTTTGACATTTGTTTGTCGCCGAGATGAGACTGCGACTACCCTGTTAACATATTCTTCCCCAAAGCTCCTTGAAGCTTTGATGTATTTTATCCGCGTCAATGACATCAAATTATGATGATTTCTGTGTAAATAATAATTGTATATTATTTTTTAATAACATAACAATTTTTTTTCTCTCTCTATTTATTTATTTCAGTGTACTTATTAATATTCTTCAACAAGTTTCACATTAAATTCAACTATTTTCTTTGGATATAATCATGGATGTAAAATATTAGTTTTTTTTTTTTTTTTTTTTTGTTGTAATTCTAAAAATCACTACGTTTTCTCATATCACATCTGACATTGGCAGAATTGTCGACATCGGCACCATTGCCATAAAGAAAAATAGAATAGAATAGAGACTGCGACTAGATTTTGAACGTTTTAAATTACGAGAATCGGCCTTCTGATCAAATTTGAAGTATTTTTTTAATACCAGCGGTTTATTGTTCAGTTTCGAGGTAACTTTGGTTTTTTTTTTCTATCGAGAAAATTTTATGGAATCGTGTTTTCGTCACATATAGTACCTTACATTAATCCTCAACTGTACCATATATTTATTTCAAAATTAATGCTGCAGTATATTCGACATAACGGAGGATCATGCTAAGCAATTTGAGGTAGTATAGGTCCTTAACAGCTGAACGGGGATACATAGGATACTTTTTAACCCGGTAGTGCGTGCCAGTATGATAAATCCCGACCTCGAAGCGCGCGAAGCCGCGGCCAATGGCTAGTTGAATTATAAAAGTTAATAATGATGCTTCTAACAGGTTCACTGGATGCGTCATTCCAACCGGAAGGCGGTCAGAAGCCGGAGCAACAAGCGTCGGGCCTCAGCTTTGTCAAGTTTGCGTCCAAAGTGGCCACGCTCTCCAAATTAGGACAGCCTAAGTCACCGACATCGCCCACACCCGGCAACGAAAACAAAATGGACTTTTAACAGGATATTGGTTATATAAATGTGCTACAGATACTTTATCCTATATTGTTTTTGATCGAGATTTTTTATTTATTTATTGTAACTGTGCAAAATTATGCATGTTTTTATTAAATGGTGTTTAAATATTTTAGAGGTTCTTGTTGATGTTGTAAACTACAGGATTTATTAGATGTCTATAAATAAAATAAACTTTAAAATGCAGTAAGTTTTCTTTAATCTAGAAAATAAAAAATACAGTATAAACGGATTTTAAATCACAAGAATAATTACATATTCACAAATAACTTCGGTATTCTGCGCTGTTTACATAATCTCGCATTAAAACTGACGGTAAAAACAATCTTCCGATGTAAGCAATAAATTTAAAGCAACATTTAACTTACACTTTATAATACATAAATAATACATCTTGCAAATAAAAATTACATAAATTCAAGTTAGCTAAGTTTTTCATTAAATAGTTAAATCGTTCTACATACTTGTATTACGTTCCATCTTACCCATATATTCAATATGCTTTGAGAACCTTCAAGTTAATTTCAGGTTGAATGTCACTAACTTTTCATTTATCTGACTTAGTGAATTATATTTAAATTTTATTGTAATCCCACTGACTCGACACACTTTAGATAGCCTAACCTCTCAGTCCATGACTCAGTAAACGTTACCACAATCTCATCCAAACACAGGTAATCATTTATTTATCGTATCTTAAATCTCTATAAACTAGACATCGCTACTCCATACAGTACGTTGTTCTATTGTTTCGCTCTGATAAATATCCTAGCTCCTTGGTGTTCGCAATATTTTGAGCAATTATTAATAGTTGGTGCAAATGTGACACGAGCACAATACATACTTGCGTCGAATGAGAAGTGTTTGGCTACGGGATGAAACTAACCACAAAATACTCTCAAAATGTGAAATAAATTTTAGCTAGAATGTATTTTATAGAGTTTTTATTCTCTATCTAAAACTAAAAATGCAATTTAGAATAAAAGAATGTAGTGTGTAATCAATTGAATTGCACTTAAACGTTAGATACATCGTGTATCGTGTTCTAAACTAGCGACTCTATCGGACCGAAGCCCCGACGGCTCCGTATACAGAGCAAACTGAACTCAACCTTCATCATAAATAAGGCCCATTATGATTTGTTCATCGAGTTCCGATTGACTATGGAAGAATCTACTGAGAAATACTATACACTTTCACTTACATTATAATTGAATCGGACCTACCTAAAACGTAAGGGTGAAACTCTTAGTAAAATTATTGTTCATTTATACTGCGTAGCATTATTAAACTAAACATAGGAGCGGTGTAAAATTAATAATTGAATATAATTCGTACGAGTTTTGTGCATGATACCTGTCTCGATATTCCAGTGATATACATTTTTACAAGTTTGTCAACCGAAACGGTAAGTATAGGCTAGATTTTATAATACACTTTACCCTACATGAGGATTGGTAATGTCATAACTTACAACAAAATTACGTAAGCTACAAGTGCGGATCGCTCCCGACGGACACTACGTTTACCTAACGCGTAACAATGTAATGAGGGTGTATGCTAAACATTTTAGGAACCCAAGTTTGGATGTCGCAGTGCCACCGCTATAAATATAACTCTCGTAATAATAAAGCATAATTTTGTTATCAACAAGAACTACGGCAACATTATTTATTGACTTTAACGCTATGCTTGAAGAGTTTACAATAAATATTTATGATAAATACAATGTGCACATTTCCTTTGCTAATTTAAATGTCGATGGCAGTACACAAAACTTTGAGCATAACTGTGATTATTTGGCAATTTTATTTTATTAGAAATGGCATCAAGATGATTTTAAGAATAAGTACTTTGTGACGTTTTAATGAAACACAAACAATGTATTTTAATAAATAATTATCTTATATGTAATTTCATTTAAACTTGGATATATGAAATACGCACATTGTCGGAGTTTCTTCGTGGGTAACGCGTCCACTCGAATAATATCTCTTTCGTGTGTGATACAGATTGATAACTTACAATGTTAGAACTGTGGGCGGTATGTGGCTGAGGTGGGTGACTCTCCCGTGTGAGTGTTGGGGGGAGATGTTACCGGAGTGGCGGCGTTAGCTAGAGAACGTAACGTAACAAGTGACAGCTGAGCTGTGTCGGCGCCTACGTCCCGCCGGCGCGCAACACTCAGTCTCGCCTCACAAATGTTCTTCCCCTGTATAAACAAAAATGGTTCAATCGGAAATCACATTATAACATAACACATAACCTGCACCTGTAAGTACACCCACATTTGGCCAGTTGTGTTTAAATCCCATGCTACAGGGCGAGCAGCAGAGCGAGCCTATAGTCATCCAGACTTCGGGTTGCTACTAAAAATTTCAGATGGAAAAACTCAATAACACTTTGTCCGAACCGTGAATCGAACCCAGTATAGAGGATGAGTGAAGTTTACACCCTGTTCCTCATACCTCTATACCAGGACCTTATGCTCAGCTGTGGCGCTTTCGACCACTAGACCAACAAGGCAGTCGGGAAATCTAATTCATCGAAAATTGTTAAGTCTTATGTAGACATCACTGCCATGTTCTCATTGTCAGGTTATATGTTGTATAGAATCATGGAAGTCCGAATGCATCTCTTGAACGAAACCTCCCGGCATGATAACTTGCAAAATTGGATATTTTGTTGGAATTTTCTATGGTTTGAAGTAACTTCTATAAATCGCAGATCATGATGACTAATGGTAATATAATATAGTTAGTAAAAATCTTGAATTCGTTTATTCACGGACAGAAAACGCACAGCGTAAACTGCTGGGTCTAGAAACATAATCTTTTGCACGAGGCTTCCTTCTATAACGAAGGTGAGCAATAAGGAGGGATTGAAAAAAAAAAACATCCCCTAAGGGATTAAATATATGCAAGTTTTTAAGGAAGTCCATAATTTTTGCCGATGAGAAATCCCATTGGACACATGGCTTGTAGTTATAATAAAAGTAGTACTAACGTGATAGTCTTGCGCTCAATAGGACGCGAGGTGTTCTGCGGGCGCGCTCTGTTGAGCACCTTGAGCAGGTCGCCGGCCTTGGCGCGCATGCGCGAGTGCACGTACACCTTGGAGCACTTGATGTGGTAGTGAAGGTAGTTGCGGAACATGTGCAGCAGGTCGATGGTGTTGTCGCGCGCAGCCGAGCACGTGTGCCGGGGAAATAACACTGAAACAAACACGAATATTTATAAAGTCTGCCAACCCAACTTCATTTTCTGTCCACACACACATTCACTGTCCATTCCAAGGTTGCCTGGAAAAGATCGCAGAAAGCGATAAGGCCGCCCGCCCATTGCATGTTTTGTAGAGATTTTTTTTTTATATAGAGGATAATGAATAAATATTCTTAAATGGGACATAGTTCCCAAAATGGAAACAAAGGCTTTCATCATCATCGTATTCCTATAAAAGTCCACATAAGTCGATAAAGAATTTTAGGCCTTTTCAGCCAGCCTTTGTATTTGTGCAATGTTTTCTGCAAAAAATATTTTAGAACAATACAAAAATGTAATTAATATCTTGTCTACATGATGTTCCAAACTATCAAGTTTCGTATTTTATTTTCAGTTATCGTCAATTCGCCATTATTTGGTTGAACTTGCCAGTACACTGTAAAGCATCGATATTTAAACTTCGATCAGAGCTATTTCGTAATAAAATGGCGTGTTAACTTACCAAACGTAACATAACTGATATTATCGCCTACTCTCGCGTCCGTGTCCATTAGTTCTAAGGGCGGTTCCTTGTGTGAAAACAATACCTGAAAATAAAGAAAAGAAATATGCATTACATCACAAACAATGTATTCATTATAATATCTATAAGGCTCAACAGTCTAGACAGACTCTTGAATATATTTACGTGAGTATCGTACCTAAGTAGATTGTTATCATTCAAGTGTTTAGAAAATAATAATTATTCGAACAACAAAGTACTTCATAAAACATTCAGAATCTCATTATTTTTAACACCTTCAGTCATAGTAGACTTTATGTTTACCAAACATAGAATTAATTGTTTAGAACATTCTGTATAATGCTTACTGTTACTCAAAATGCTGACTATCGAGGCTGTGTCGTTTTTTTATTACACTGCAGATTAGAACTTGTCAAGTCAATGACCTCTTCGTAATCGTAACTCGCGCGGGATACGTGCCATAATGCCGGTCGTCAGGCGCCCCACAAATGAGGGGGCGATGTAAGTGCTATTAGTTCGGGTCCACTCAAATCTGTATAGCTCTTGAGAGACCGTTTCAGACATTAACCAGCATGTTTCGCAAAATCTTATCATTATAAAAAAGTATCGATGTTATTAGGTCAGAAACAACAACCTCGTCTAGCTTATAAAATTGTTAACAAGTAAAGGTTTTATTTACAACCAAACGTCGCCCCGCCATCTTCTTGATCTGCTCTGGTTTCGCTACCAACCAAACAAGCAATATACTGCATAACTTACTTGGGGCGCGGTGTGCGACGCTCTCCGTCCTTCCTTGAGCTCCTGCATGAAGACCTTGCCGATGACCATGTCGTCCTCGTGTCGGAACACCGTAGAGAAGACCACTGTCACGCGGTCCTCTTGCGCTTCCACATATCTGGAACATCAAATAAATTTGTTTGAAGAGGAAAGTTTATGTGAAATTAAGAAAATAGAAAAAAACTAAATCAAGAATGACTATAAAGTCCGTTTTCGTGATTCTAGGCAATTATTGAAATATTACCGACAGCATAAAGAGAGAACAACATTGGTGATGCGTTTATGCATAGTGCGCACGCAAAAGCTTTTAGTTAGTAGTCAGGTGGCATTACTTATTGAACTCAAGACCAATATGGATTGGGCAGTCACAATGTTCATAGCTTTATAACATACGCTTCCGCCGGGGATGCCTAATAATAGCAGCGAGAAATACTATTAAATATACAGTTTTTGACATCTACCAATCCGCTCTGGGCCCGAGCGGTGGAGAACCCCTCACTCCCTCTCAGACTTGTGTTTCAAGTCCCAACACTGGGAACTTTATAGGCTTACGATGGTAAACTTTTTTTAAACAGCTCAATCTTTGAGCAAGAAATAATTGCGAAATACTTCTTCTTATAGAGTCGAGGTTGATTTTTAGATTAGTTGGGCCCAGTAGGCCACGTTAATAGCAGCGTGAGTGGCATTAGATCCTCAAACGTGCAGGTGTATGGATACTTGGAAAAATTCAAATAGTTTATTTAATTTAAAATTGTTTAGTTTAAATACTAACAGCGTCTCATCCTGTCGATAGTTGATGACGGCGCGTTTGTGGCTGACGTCGCCATCTTCTTGCAGTCGGAAGTAGCGCTCGAACACAGACGCAAAGCAGTTTCTCTTGAGGAGTCCAACCTTCTTCACAACATCTTCCCAGTCGTCGGGAATGTTCTCCAAGTCGAGCAGCAAGGATATGTTGTAGCCTGTAGGAGGAATTGTTTAGTGGTTAGATGGTAAAGAAAAACGAAAATAAACAATCGAAGGTGAAGAAACGATGGATATACTGTGTAAAAGATGATATGCCTAGAAAGGGAGTGACTACCGAGATGATGAGTGCCTAATAGAGGTATGGAACACAAAGACATGTTGCGCCGACCTCGAACTTGGATAAGAGCAAGAAAATGATGATGATAGAAAAGACGTGCTGTATAAAGGTTGGCCAGGCGGTTTTATAGCTCTGCTGTGTCGTTGAACGAAACTGTTTGCTACAAATTGTACTTTATTGCCGCTTGTACGATTTCGCGACATATTGGCCTTGTAAAAGGGATATTATGTTCGTATTCAGAGTTCATAATACTCTAGTTTATCCTGACTTGAGCTCAAATGGAAATAATATAAGCTTCAATTTCGTTGGCTACGTGACTTAGAATAAAAAATGCGCTTTCCGCCGCCCCATAACGACCGCAACACGTCCGTACAAGATAATAATGCATATTATTATGCTTACTCCATATTAGCAGTAACTTTACTAAGATAGTAAGCGCGTCAATGTATTTCCATAAACACATTTTTCCCTAGAGACACAGTTAGTTTGATGATTGTAGCAAAGGTGTGTCGCTTTATGACTAATCAATACGAGAGTTCAAAGTGCTACTTTATCAATGGCAGTGAATATTTTATGGTAATAAATTGTCGTTACAAAGGGGACCGCCTCAATAACGACGATTGATTTGGCCGGCAACAATATTCACTGTTGAGGTCATTAGAATACTCTTTTAGAAAACCATTAATTTATATTCAGTGTTACGTCAGCTCTTTGGTAATACGGATATCATTAGCTATGCTAAGTTCAACAATGCTGAAAACGAAATTCGAATTCAAGCAGAAAATACAGCCGTCAGATACAGATAAGCCACAAGTTCCAAATATATCTTATCAACACAGTTCCATACTTGGCAACTAATCTTATCAAAATGTTTCCAATACATAACATGTGTATACATAAAGAGTAATATTTTTGTTATAAAATAACATTTAATTAATGTTGATGTTTTTATTTCAATGACAAATAAGGTGTTAATCAAATGCAGTTGTGTTACTGTCTGTTATATCTCATGTTGAGTTTACTTGATGACCTTGACATTAATATGTTCAAGTGATTGTACTAGTCATCTAGCCTCTAGTACCAATGTATATTTTAAGCTTCTGCCCGTGACTTCGTCCTCGTGAAGTTTCGGCTCCCAACCCATCGCCCGCCCGCGCTATTACTTCGTTTTCGCTGAGCGTTTTTCCTGACTATTTTTCTCTTAGCTTGGCTCTTTAGGGTCGTAGCGTGATGTTAAATAGCATATAACCTTCCTCAAGAATTGGGCTATCAAAGACAAAAAGTGTTTTTCAAATCCGGCCGGTGGTTAAAGAGATTAGCGCGTTCAAACAAACTCTTTAGCTACATTATTAGTATATAGATAGTTTTCTATACAAATCAATAAAATGTATGTTTATGGTTGGCGAAATAAACATTGTACTTTGGTTTATCGGATTTTATAAAAGAGATAAACTAAATATTAGGGAGTAGCTCTGAAGTACAGCTTTTCTCTCTTATTATGATTATCTTATAAATAAAGCTTATAATTTAGGACCAATTTTTACATTGCTAGGGAAAATATGTGGATGGTTATGTTACGAAGCTTTTCATTCCAATTCACAATAAACTATACAATACTACAACAAAACGGTTTTTATCAAATTGATGACTCCCTTTAATAAGGAAGTTTAAACTTGTGTGGCATGCCTGTGATCATGAATAAATTTTCCTTAAATGCTAAGGAAAACAAGTAATATTGGATATATTTAGCTAATGTGAACTGGAACAATAACCGCTCCAGTGAACACTGGTAATTATGCAATGAATAAAAACAGGCTTACATACTCGCTTTCATTTTTATGCAACAGTGGAAGAGAACTAGTTATTGTTCTGAATTGGAAACTACATTGCTTGGGCTACAGATTTACTTGATCATATATTAGACTACTGAGTTATTAATTAACAGTAGTAAAAACTGTTTGGCACTAATTATTTCTTATGAGAATCATGTGTTTAGGTAGTGGTAAACTAAAATGATATTGACAAAATAATATGCAAGCTTGAATTTTCCTTGGCAAACATATATTCATTTGAGATAAAGTGTTTTCCATTATTTAGCGCTCATCTACATGAATTCCCATATTAATATTAACATAACATATAATCACAGCTGTATTTTCCGAAAGGTTGGACAGGGGTGTATAGTACACCCACATTTTCAAGTTATGTTAAAGTCCCATATAATAGGAGGCACAGATCCTGGCCTTCAGAACTTCCTCGCTGTTTTCCTGTTGTGTGTTTCTGTATTGTTTCTTAATTTAATATTTCTAATTCTTACCTGACTCTGCCTCAGTGAGGAGTGGCCCATATACTCTTTTGAGCAGTTCATCTGCTCCATGTTCTTCCAACTGCTTGTAGAACTTCAGTGATATACTAACCTGCAAACAAATTGGGTATTATTGACATAGCTCCAGATCTTACTAAGACATAATTTTATTAACTTTACAACTTATTAAATTCGATCAAGTAAATGGGATTTGAATTTACTAGACAATGCATTTTAAATAAATTCCAGCACACTTCTAATGGGACTTTGTCTGTTCCTTGAAGAATTATCAAAGCATCATCAGAATTAACAATTTAGTAGTCTAAAATTAGGTTTCATTGGCTTGTTTAGAATTATTATTACTACCTCTGAATAGTTGTTGACAGTAAACTAATCAACACATTCTTGTATGGGTAACTGTTGAAGTATGTATTAAATTCGATGTTTTAGACAATTATGTTTGGTTTTTTAATTGGAGAGCTGTTTTATTATCAGGTCAATTATTACTTTACAGACAAGTATGACCAAGAGTTTAGTACAAATTTAATAGAAAATCATTAATATTATAAGTGTATTGTTGATAACATACCCTAACTTTGGTTTTATCTCCATTCAAATTGGATATATGAAAGAGTACTCCATCAAAATCTGCAACCTTCACATCTATTGACTCTGGCTTTAAGCTGAAAACAACAACAATAAATACATTTTTGTGGGATGACAAATCAACTCCAAATTACTCATATCCTGGGACATGTCACCACATTATTATCATGACATTCTTCCACTATAACAAATGGATATCAGTATCACATATCAGATTCATTACATTGTTTACCACTACTGGAATCCAAAAACATTACGGGACGTATCCGCACGCACACTACTGAGCACCAATAAACAACTGATATGACTCATCCATGCTGAGATAGCCACTATCACGTCATATTCACTACATGACATAATACACACCAAATCACTATATGCCGTTTCTATACATTTATATGAACCTACTGTGATGCTCGCGGCCAACGTGGGCCCACCCCAGGAATTTGACACTTGTCAAGATACTTCCGAAAGGGGTTATGGCCAGGAATCACCCCCTCGTAGACAGTTCCACTGCAGCAACCGGGTAGCGAAACTCATGCATATGGACTGCATGCTCGTTAAACACATCACAATTATGAAAAAACAGTACACTTTCTAAGCGTAACGTACTCACCGCGCCAGTGCATTTTTATATTTAACTGTTAAAGTCTCTTCTATAATTCTATTATTGATCTCGAGTAAGATCATTATTCAACAATTTATAACCTACAGCTTTTTCATAAAATCAACGCCTATAGCACCTTCATTTAATAATTTATACGGAAATCTTCAACGATGACCGCCCGTTTAGAGATATCCATAAACGACAGAAAGAAAAGGAAGCTCCAAATGAATGAAATATCGGCCATGTAACCATAGAGCATGGTTTATTTTATTACCCCATTCCGCAAATACCCACTGGATAAATCTTAATTAAATATTGATTAATTAACACGAAATCATACTTTTATAACAATATATACTTTGAGTTTACTCTTCTAATAAATCTTAAGATTTTGTAAAATACGACTTAGCTCTCAAAGAAAACCGTAACTTACTAAAACAAAAAAGAAACAACATCCCTAGCATTTTGACATTTGAAAAGAAAAAAACACTTTTTTTACTCTATGATCGTTTTCGATTCGGTGTGGAAAATACTTTGTTTATTTATAATTGAATAAAAAAAACGCGTGATAAGTTAGGCGGATTGATTTGCATGTGCATCATGAAATAAAACAAAACCAAGATGTCCAATCAAGTAGGTGCCTTCGTTGCGGGGCTGAAGTCCCGGAACGTGGAGATCCAAATCAAGACAGCTCGGGAGCTCTATCATTTTGCTAAGACGGAGCTCCGAGAGGTCCCACAGGAGGAACTCACTCAATTTCTCGATGAGTTCAACCACCAGATCTTTGAAATGGTCTCCAGTAACGATGTCCACGAAAAGAAAGGAGGTGTTTTAGCTATAGGTAAAAGGCGACAATCTTCCTTGTATTTTTCCACTAATAACGTATCTACAGGCCATAATTTTATTCATTCCTATTTTCAGTATGTCTCATTGGCGGTGACTGTGACACTACTAAAACGCGTATTACAAGATTCGCTAACTACCTTCGCAACCTACTGCCTTCATCCGATGTGGGTGTGATGGAACTGGCCGCTAAAACTGTCGGCCGGCTCGCCACAGTGTCGGGCGTCAAGCGAGCGGAATACGTCGAGTTTGAAGTCAAAAGAGCTTTTGAGTGGTTGTCTGAAGAGAGGAATGAAGGCAGGCGCCATTCAGCAGTGCTGCTGTTAAAAGAAATGGCTATAGCCATGCCTACTTACTTCTACCAACAAGTATCAGGGTTCTTTGACCACATACTTGTAGCCTTGAAGGATCCTAAGCCTCAAATCCGTGAAGCTGCTGCAAAAGCCTTGAGAGCTGGCTTGGTGGTGACAGCTCAGAGAGAAACAGCTAAACAATCAACTGCCAAACCTCAATGGTACATGCAGTGTTATGAAGAGGCTATGCTGTCATTTGAAGAAATTCCTTTGAAGGAAAAAGGAATGTCAAAGGAGGATAGAGTTCATGGAGGCTTGTTGATTCTGAATGAGTTGCTAAGATGCTCAAACGCTGTGTGGGAGAAGAAATATTCCTACCTAATGCAATGTCTGGACACACAGCAGGATAACACAGTATCTGATGATATTCTCTTTATAAGCACCAAATTGCACAGCCCATCAGTGAAGAGAGGGTACCTGTGTGATGGGTTCAAGACTGAGAATGTTACATACCCAGTTCCTATTTATGAATCTGAAGTCTCTCATAAATTACTGACTGAAAAGTTTGAGAGGATCTGTAAAGGTAAGTGTATGAACAAGTTATACATTCATGCTTGGAATTGACTTCAACCCTTTTTTTATTGTACAAGCAGCCAAAACGCAGTTATTTAACTGATCAAGGCCGGTGTGGCACGATAAAGACCCATTACAATAGAAAAATCAATTGTGTCTCATTAGCGGTAATTAAGCGGTTAAAAATATGTGTTTCCATTATCTTTTATTGGTCAAAGGGCAAGCTCGCTTATCATAGGGGAAAATGTAATAATCTTAAGTTGCAAGAGGCATGATGGTCATTTCAAAAGTGTATAAATAAAATTATTACTCAAATAATAAACAAAGACCAAATTTATTTTTGTTGTAAATGTTTAAGTGCATTACTTGTTATTGCATATACTTACAATAACCTGTCTAATGCGCTATGATTGCCTAAACACACAGCAGCCTTCTTAAATGCCAGTGCATTTCAGCCAATCACTTTGTACTTCTTCTAATTGCAAAGTTTTTGTTTCCAGATGTTATGAGCCAGCGTATCCTCAAAACTCAGGGAGTGCCACAAATTCTGTTGGTCATAATCCCAAGACTAGCAGCTTTCAATAAAGAGTTTTTCTTGAAGAAATACCTTACTTCCACAATGAGCTACTTGCTTTCCTGCCTGCGAAGCAGAGAGAAGGACAGGAATATGGCCTTCACCACGCTAGGCCTCATGGCTGCTGCTATCGAAAATGACATTAAAAATTATATCCCTAGTATAATGGATGTCATCAAACAAACACTGCCTATAAGAGACACACAAACTAAGAAGAGGCTCTGGATAGATCCTTCCATTTTTGCTTGCATTACCTTACTGGGGAGTGCAGTTAAAGATCTGGTTATTACAGACATTAAAGAGTTATTAGATGCCATGTTTGCTACAGGCCTAAGTCCGTCCTTGACTATCTGCCTGAGAGAGTTGAGTAAAAACCTTCCTTCCCTTAGACAAGAAATATCAGAAGGACTATTGAATATGCTTTCTCTTGTTCTGAGAAACAAACCATTCTTACATCCAGGGGTTCCAAGGAGTTTGGAACAGCAAATGAGCAATATGAGTTTGGTAATGGAACCCCAAGACACTGCCAGCATTGTTCTAGCACTTAGAACTCTTGGGTCATTTGACTTTGAGGGTCAACACAGCTTACTTACCTTTGTTAGGCGTTGCGCTGATCACTTCTTGCAGAGTGAGCAACAGGAAGTCAGACTAGAGGCTGTCAAAACTGCTGCGAAATTATTAGCCGATTCTACCATCAGAACTATGAATACCCCTTCAAGGACACTCACTCTTCTGACAGCAGAAGTAGTAGGCAAGTTACTGGTTGTGACAGTTACAGACCCAGATTACGAAGTTCGTTACTGGGTACTGGAGTCTCTATACTATATATTTGACACACATTTGGCCCAAATTGAGAACTTGAGTTTCCTTTTCATGGCCATGAATGATGAACACTTGGCTATCAGGGAGTTGGCTATCTGCACTGTTGGTCGGTTGAGTGTAGTTAATCCTGCTTACGTCATGCCGGGTCTTAGAAAGACGCTGATACAATTTCTTACTGAACTAGAACATTCTGGAATGAGTAGAAATAAAGAGCAGGCAGCCAGGATGTTAGATAACCTCATACGTCATGCTCCAAAGCTTGTCAAGCCGTATATGGAGACAATTCTAAATGTTCTTGTCCCGAAACTAAGAGAATCTGACTCAAATCCTGGTGTGGTCATCAGCGTTTTGAAAGCCGTCGGAGATTTAGCCGACGTACACGGCGATAACAGTGGACTAAAGAAATGGCTACCAGAACTCTTAAGCATTCTTTTAGAATTGTTATCTGATGCAACTGCAACAGAGAAGAGGAGTGTTGCTCTCTGGGCGTTCGGCCAACTGGTCAGCGCTACAGGCTATGTCGTTGCTCCTTACACTGAGTACCCGACCCTAATGGATGTTCTCTTGAACTTCTTGAAGACTGAGCAGCAACCAAAAGACAGGAGAGAGACCATTCGGGTATTAGGATTGCTAGGAGCTTTAGATCCTTACAAACACAAGATAACTAGAGGTCTGATTGGCGAGCAGCCTGACTCCAGCTTAGTTCCTGTTGCTGATAGCAAAGCAGAGGAGAATAACTTCGATATGACGACTAGCGAGATGCTAGTCAACATGTCATCTCCTGTCTTAGACGAATACTATCCAGCCATAGTTATATCTACACTTATGAGGATACTGAGAGATCCTACACTGCAGCAACATCACACGAGTGTGGTCCAAGCAGTGACCTTCATCTTCCAGTCGTTGGGTATAAAATGCGTGCCATATATATCTCGCGTCACACCAAGTCTTCTATACGTGGCCAGAGCTACCGACAACAATAACTTCCGAGAGTTTCTGTTCACCCAATTAGCAAGGCTTATTGCTATTGTAAAGCAGCACATTCGTAATTATCTAGACAAAATATTTGACTTGATCAGGGAGTTTTGGACCCCTAACAGTCCTTTCCAACCAACCTTGATTTTGTTGGTTGAGTACATCGCTGTGGCTCTTGGATCAGAGTTTAAAGTGTACTTACCTCAGCTAATGCCACAGATTCTGCGTGTTTTAGCACACGATGCGAGCAAAGACAGAATTGTGACTGAAAAACTGCTTTTCGCCCTACAAAAGTTCGAAGATAATTTGGATGATTACATGCATTTAGTGATACCTTCAATTGTCAAGTTATTTGATGCATCAGATTGCCCAATAAATGTGGCAAAAGTAGCAATGGAGACAGTTGACTATCTCTCTGATTCCTTGAACTACAGTGAACTAGTTTCCAGAATAATTCATCCTTTAGTTAGAAGCTTGGACACCTGCGCGACCTTGCGACCGACTGCAATGGACACGCTATGTGCGTTGATCGTCCAATTAGGACGCAAGTTCACAGATTTTATACCACTGGTTCAAAAAGTTGTAGTTAAACATAAGATTCAGCATCAAAACTACGAACTATTGCTCTCTCGAATGCAGTCTAGTCAAACTTTGGCGATGGACGAGTTCTTGCAAAGCACGAGGCGTAGGCCAAGGAATAATAATCAAGAGGTAAGTAGAACAGTAAACTTTTATACTATTTATAATTAAATTGTATGTCGGTCATAGAAAGCTATTCTGAACATGTTTATTTAATTCTTTTAAAAAGGCTAGAAAACCCATAGATACATTTCTTACATAGTATAATTCAATACATATGAAATGAGAGTATCACGCAGCGTTCGTGCTACATTCACTTAACTTGCAAATTTGCCATATTAGTAGCTAGTACGCAGGAAAAACGCTACTACGATATGTCCCTAAAGCACTTTGTATGCACAAATCAACAACACTTATATACCTTATAAAACTATACATTGTATTCAACAGGCTCGCATCGGCTACAACTGCGATACTTCCCAGTCGATTCGCAAGCTGTGTGTGAACGCGCACAATTTGAAGCTAGCGTGGACAGTCAGCTCTCGTGTATCAAAGGATGACTGGCTGGAATGGCTGAGAAGGTTCAGCATTGGCTTGCTGACCGAGTCTCATAGCCCTGCTCTTAGGTTAGTATGTAACTTACATTTTTAATTGATTTTCTAACACAAGGTTCCACCATGTCGTCACTTCAGATAGTTATCCTGGTCAAAGAGTGGTTTGCGTGTGCTATTCTCATATACCATGGCACTACCGATGACAAATATACAGTGCGATTTGATCGTTATTTTCTGCCATCCAACACCAGGGCAAGAGATTTCAGCGACAGTAGTCTTACGATAAAACAATCAGTCACGATACAGTGTGAACAGTGCCCATGAACAGTAGGTGGGTAGTTGTGCGGAAGGGGTAGAAACAGAAACACTATAAACAATTGTAATTGCTAAACTAGCACCACTTTATAATTATGACACTACAATATTTCAATTTACAGGGCATGTCTAGCCTTAGCACACAACTACTCCCAACTCCTGCGCGACTTGTTCAACGCTGCCTTCGTCTCATGTTGGACGGAACTCGACAACACTTCCCGTACTGAGCTATCAAATGCTCTAGAACAAGCACTGACGGCCCCTGACGCGCCAGAACTGGCACATACCGTGCTGAACTTGGCTGAGTTCATGGAACACTGTGAAGGAGGCACTTTGCCAATATCTACGCATCTGCTCGGTGAAAGGGCTATGCATTGCAGAGCTTATGCAAAGGCTTTGCATTATAAGGTATGGATAAAATTCTACTGTTGAAATGCTTAATAATGTTGCGTTTTTCTTCGAGAAAATATGTTTCAATGGTTTTCAGTGCTTCTCAATTCTATCTGTGTAAGTATCAAAATGTTTTATTTTCCAAAATTGAACAATTTTACAAACGTAAAGGTGTTTCTTTTGCTATCCTGATTTTTATGATATTGTTTCGCAGGAGGAAGAATTCCGTAACGGCGCCACATCTCAAGTTGTAGAAGCTCTAATCCATATCAACAACAAGTTACAACAGAAAGAGGCCGCCGAAGGTCTCCTGGAAAGAGTCATGGCACAGCGCGAAGCAGGCGATGCCAACCTAAAGGTTCAAATAAGATGGTACGAGAAACTACACAACTGGGAAAAAGCCCTTGATTTGTACGGAGAAAAGTTAAATGACGATATTAGCGATATTGACTCTTATCTCGGCGAATTACGGTGCTTCGAAGCTCTAGGAGAATGGGTGGAATTGTACAACACAGTCTCCAAGAAATGGGTCAAAATGACTAATGAAGAAAAGTTTAAGGCAGCAAGACTAGCTGCCGCTTCAGCTTGGGGCCTCAGCGAATGGGACTCCATGTCCAAATACGTCAATTTCCTCCCAGAAAATACTCAAGATGGTGCGTTCTATAGGGCAGTTCTTAATATCCACAATGAAGAATTTGAAAAATCTAAACTATTCATTGACCAAGCCCGTACCTTGTTAGACTCCGAGCTAACTGCTGTAGCTGGCGAAAGTTATCAGAGAGCGTATGGTGCTTTAGTAAACGCTCAGCTGTTAGCAGAATTAGAAGAAGTCATCACTTACAAGTCAGTTGTGGAGAGGAGAGAATCTATTAGACAAGGATGGTGGACGAGACTGCAAGGTGGCCAAAGATTAGTAGAAGACTGGCGCAGGATTCTTCAAGTTCGCAGTCTCGTTCTAACACCACAAGAAGACATGGCCACATGGCTAAAGTTCGCCTCACTATGCCGAAAGAGCGGTGCCCCACGCCAAGCTCACAAAACATTGGTAATGTTGTTGGGAACAGATCCCAGTAAGAACAGAGACATGCCACTGCCAACACATGAGCCAAGACTGACATTAGCATATGCCAAACATTTGTGGGTGGCTGGCGACAAACAATTGGCGTACGTCCAACTTCAAAGATACGTGGATTCGACTGAAACGGGCGACGCGGAACACTGCAGACTGCTAGCTCGGTGCCACTTAAAACTAGGATCATGGCGCGAATCCCTCTCCGGTATAAACGAGCTGTCCATTCCCGAAATTCTCCGAAACTACGCCGCAGCCACAGACCTTTCCTCTGATTGGTACAAAGCTTGGCATGCTTGGGCTTACATGAACTTTGAGACTGTTTTGTTCTATAAACATCAGGATACCAGTATCCCGGCCGAAAGAAGGCCTTCTCCGGAGTGTATCCAACAGCATACAGTTCCTGCAGTAGAAGGATTCTTTAAATCCATTAAGTTGTCCCACGGCAGTTCGCTTCAGGATACTCTTAGGTTGTTAACTCTATGGTTCGACTATGGCCATTACCCAGCCGTTCATGAAGCGCTCGTTGAAGGCATCAGAACAATTGAAATCAATGTTTGGCTTCAAGTGATACCTCAGCTTATAGCTAGGATCGACACACCTAGAGCTCTCGTCGGAAAATTAATACATTCTTTATTAATCGATATCGGAAAATCTCATCCCCAAGCGCTAGTCTATCCTTTGACAGTAGCATCGAAATCCTCGTTTATTGCTCGGAAGAATGCAGCCAATCAAATATTGAAGTCAATGTGTACTCATTCGAATAATTTAGTCAACCAGGCCGCTATGATATCCGAGGAGCTCATTCGAGTAGCTATTCTATGGCATGAGCAATGGCATGAAGCTTTAGAGGAAGCTTCAAGGTTGTATTTCAGTGAGAATGATGTGAATGCCATGTTCAAGACGTTAGAGCCGTTGCATGCGATGTTGGAGCGAGGCCCGCAGACTCTGAAGGAGGTGTCGTTCAGTCAGGCGTACGGACGAGATCTGAACGAGGCGCAAGAATGGTGTAATAGATATAAGGTATGTTTTTGTTTCATTTTTGTCGTTGTAGTAGTTCTGTACAGTAAACATTCTGGTTTTAGAATTAACCACAAAAAAATAGGAGTTTGTTTTTTCGAGTTTACTTAAAACTTCGTCTTGTACCGCAGTTTACTTGAATATTAGCCGAAGTAGTTTTACACTACAACTCAAAGTCGTGTAATCTGTATGTCAATAAGGTCCAAATGGCTTTCTCCTTGTCTTACCTATACTTGTATCGCCTAAATTATCTTTTTCTCAGGAATCCGGCCAAGTACGAGACCTAAACCAGGCTTGGGATCTATACTATCACGTATTCCGTCGCATCAGCCGCCAACTCCCACAGCTGACGTCACTAGAACTACAGTACGTGAGCCCGCGCCTGCTCAACTGCCGCGACCTCGAGCTCGCCGTGCCCGGCTCCTACGTGCCCTTGCAGGACCTCATCCGCATCGCGCACATACAGAGCAGTCTACAGGTGAGCTGCACGTTGTAGTAGCATGTGCGACGTCACTAGAGCTGCAGTACGTGAGCCCGCCCCGGCTAAACTGCCGCGACCTACCATCCAACGTTTTAACAGTGCCTTACGTCGCTCTTTGGGCAGGACATAGAGTGTCTAAACGTATTTTATTTTGATTTGATATCAGTCCTGACAAGTTAGTGAAGTTTCGCCAACGAATAAAATTTGACCTGGTATACCTATCCTGCAAAATCGAAATGAAATACGACTTTAGTTTCCAAGGCTCAAAAAGTTCTTATAACTCAAACTCAAAGCATTTATTTCAATTAAACCAATTACAGGCACTTTTGAATTGTCAAGCGGTCAGTCAGTCAGAAAGATGAAGCTAGTTGCCCATTCCAAAGCGTAGGTACGTATGGAGAAGAACGGGCAAGAAACTCCATGGACACTCTTTTAAATCAAACAATATGGTTACAAAGACTTGGTTCATTCATGTAAAAAATTATGCATGTGAGAACGATGTAAAACTGTAAAAGCGTCCGTAATGAAAAGACTTAAAAAAAAACAATTCTAATATTAAATTAAAATAAGCCATGGCAGCAAAGAGATGACCAGTCCCTACTGACGGCGCCCGTTCACGAACATGACGCAAGTGATAGTACCATTCAGCTCAACCATTTTGAAGGGAGCTAAATGATTCAACACATGCGCCACCATCAGCGAGACATTTGAGTGAGCATGACATATCCTCAGCCGCCAGGGCACATTCAAGTCAATGAAAGACGTATCCAGTAAATGGTAGCTTTATAGTATGTACATAGTACTCACACATGTGCTATGCAATTATACAATACTAGGAGATTGAATTTATATAATGCAATTGTATTTTAAAATCTTCAGCAGCTCCAACAGTATTTTCCAATGATGCAATTTATTTGTGCGTCCTTATGGAGCAGGACCAGCGTTTAGCCAAGCATTTTTATCAGCGATGTAATAACCAATTCAATTGTTTCCCCCACAGGTAATCACTTCAAAGCAGCGTCCTCGCCGCCTCTGCATCCGCGGCTCCAACGGCAAAGACTACATCTTCCTACTCAAAGGACACGAGGACTTGCGTCAAGACGAGCGCGTCATGCAACTGTTCGGTCTAGTCAACACGCTACTTCAGGCCGATCCCGACACCTTCCGAAGAGATCTGGCCATTCAGAGATACGCTGTCATTCCGCTGTCGACGAACTCGGGCCTTATTGGATGGGTGCCGCACTGTGATACTTTACATTCGCTTATAAGGTTAGCTTTGAAATAGCACTCTTTCGAATATCTTTTTAGACTTTAGAGGTTAAAAATTGCTGTGAAAAAAACAGACAACATACCTAGTGCTTATTTCCTAAACACCCTAGCTGTCTAGGTATGTTTCAAAAAAAGTAAATTTTAGAACGATCAATTCAACTCACAGGGAATGTTCATAGAAATTAATTCAAAGACGAATAAAGGCGCACTCCTTTAAAGTGAGCACGGATGTCAAAGCTTAATAAATACCAACCTTGCCGTAATGCACATAAAGTCCAATATAAATTTACGCACGCAGAATTTCCGACTTTATTTCAATAAGCGTAATAAAAAACCGTTTCGCTATGCCCTTTTTTTTTCAATAAAAATCGTTTATGTTTTAAGGGATTATAGAGAGAAGAGGAAGTGCTTGTTGAACATCGAGCACAGAATCATGCAGAGGATGGCGTCCGATCTCGATAAACTGATGTTGATGCAAAAGGTTGGTTTTCACATATTATAAATTGTTTAATTTCTCAAATATGTAAAATATGTTTGCTTCTATGCATTCAATTATAGTACAGTCAGCTAAATGTATTCTTTAGCAAAGATCTGTATCGTTTAGCTGTAGGTTTTCTTAAGAAATAAAAAAATTAATGGGCCGGATTCGACCCGCCCAACCTTTTTGCCGGCTGGCGATCAAAATACTACTGTAAAATAGGGCGCGAAGTTAAAACGTGAGCGGTTCGATCGCCTACTAAAGAATGACAGTAGCATCTACTGTCTATCTAGTTCTACCAGAATTAGAGACAACAACTTTAATTTTAATTATTGCTTATTTTGTGCACTTTATTCATTTGAATTTAAAAGGCATACGTGTGATAGAACGCTTTTCTGTCAGGAAGATATTGCGTACGCTCAATATGCTGAACAACTGAAATTATTGTCGCAGCATTTTTCTAGTAGACTCGCTGATTTTAAGAACATGGACAGCAGCTTAAGCCTATTTACTATTCCATTATAGTGACGTAGAGAAGGTTCCGACTCACCTACAGATGGAGCTGATTGAAGTTCAAGTAGATACACGTCTCAATTCCAAATTTGATGACGTTTCGCTATTAGAATTCTACAGAACATATTTACCTGAAGAAAAATATCCAAATCTGCGAGCGTTAGCAAGAAAATTTATTTGCGCATTCGGAAGCACGTATAAATGTGAACAGTTCTTGTCAAAAATTATAACGAACTATTCTAAGCAGCAAAGCAAACTGAAGGATGAAAATGTTGAAAACACTTTGCGTATCTGTTTGAGTGGTATTGAGCCAGACATAAATAAACTCGTTTCTCAAGTTCAGACTCAGGCTCCCATTAATTGCTCATTATGGAATGCAATATAGAAATTTTTTTTTACTCTGCTACCTACTTACGAGTTCGGCCCGCGATACAAAAATGTTCCACAGTACAGCCTGCAACTTATACCAAAGGTTGCCCAACTACCCCGTTGGTCTCATGGTTGGAAGCACGACTGTTGAGCGTGGGGTCCTAGGATAGATTCCCAGGTCGGGCTATGTGTTCGTTCGAGGAGTGCCCTGCGTGGGCCTCCGAGCGGCGGGTCCTGATGGTTGCCAGGATCGGGCGAGACCTGTCTCTGCCGGCAGTAGTGACCTGTCTCTGCCAGCAGTAGTTACCTGTCTCTGCCAGCAGTAGTTACCTGTCTCTGCCGGCAGTAGTGAGGGCTATGCTGGCAGAGACAGAGAATTGGCCGGTGGTAGCCTCCTTCTGTGAGACCGTGATGGTCAAGAAGGAGGCTGCCGAGGGGGATCGGGAGAGGGCTGATCCTGCTCGGAGAAGGAGGAGTCGGGGTGGAAATCGCCTTGGCGCCTAACACGCCGAAACCCGCCCAAACAAGGTAGGCGGACCTTTGGGGTTGCGGGAGCACAGAGTGGGGACTCTGTCCGCCGACCAAGTGACCTCAGGGAAGACGGTGGCACAGTGGTCACGTGCTGCCGTGCATAGCGAGGCTCAGGGCAGGTCCCTTTACAGTCTCCCCAGGGATGTGCCTTACAGGCGTTGCACGGGGAATTCTGGAATTGGTCTTTTAGGAGGAACCGGGACCACCCCTATGTGCTGATGGTGATCACCGGGGTGGTTTTAGTGAGGTAAAAATCCCACACTCTCCGACCTTCCTCCCCGGAGGTTGGGTGCCTTTTGAAGGTTCCTCCCGACAAAAAAAAAAGGTCGGTCTATGTGTTATTTAGGTTTTTCCATCAGGAATTTCTTAGTAATGCTGGGGCCACACCAACAGAAAACGCCGTTGATTAATATCGCGATGTTGGGTGTTAGCTGTAGACATCGCGATAATCAACGACGTTTCCCGTTGGTGTGGCCCCGGCATAACAGCCCAGAGTTTGAAAGTTGGCAGTTTGATACCCCCGTACCTCGGAAAGCACGTTAAGCCATTGGTCCTACACCTGATTTCTATCCGGTCGTGTCGGATTGCGTGCCGACTGCCGTCCCATCGGATTATGAGAGTGAGGGAAGAGAAAGTGCACCTGTGTCTGCGCACACACTTGTGCGCTATAATATCTCCCATGCTGAAGACTAGTCTCCGTTGAGATTGGTTGCCATGGCCGACATACGGTCTGGAGGACTATTGTTATGCGAAAGGTTGCCCATACTTTGGGTATGTAATTTACGTTATCGTTAGTTAGTACTCCGTAAAGCCGTGTTATAGCCATTGCATACGGCAGATAAACAACGACAATATGTGATTTGAATCCGTTTCTCTGACTGTACATAAGAGGGCCCTAGGCACTTTTTGTCCTTCAATGTATGACATTACTGTTTTTTTTTTTTCTTTTTTTTCTATATATTTATCTTAGTAATAGCCTGTAACAGTCAAAAGGTCAAATACTATTTCATGCAATTATTTACGTAAATTTTCCTAGGTGGAAGTCTTCGAACACGCCCTAGAACATACAGCTGGCGATGACCTAGCCAAGTTACTCTGGCTGAAGAGTCCATCTTCCGAAGTGTGGTTCGAGCGTCGCACGAACTACACTCGTTCTCTAGCCGTCATGAGCATGGTGGGCTACATCCTGGGGCTCGGAGACCGGCACCCCTCCAACATCATGCTGGACCGAGTCACCGGGAAGTTCCTGCATATAGACTTCGGCGACTGCTTCGAAGTAGCTGTCACAAGAGACAAGTTCCCTGAGAAAATTCCGTTCAGATTAACAAGGATGCTCATCAATGCTATGGAGGTAAGATTAAAATGTACTGATTAACATTATTGTTTAGTGTAATCTAAATTCAATTAAAACGACGAATGAACAGATAAAATCGACAAGCCTTATCGATTACGTATAATCGATAAAGCATAATCAAATTCTTTCTCAGATAATCTTCGTCAAGGTTTTCTGAATTGAAGTATGGAAATAATTCTGTAGGTATTATTATTCACATCAATATTAAGCGAAGGATCGTTCCCCTTTTATGACATTTTAAGGGTTGAAATACATTTGTGCTGTTCTTACGAAAAAGAAATTTTTTCCAATCCCTTTTAATATAAAAATTTCTTTTTCTATGTCTTTGTATGCACGGCTTGTGGCTAAGTAATAACAGCCGCACAGGTCGATCGATCAGGTTAAGCTACGCTTGCCGCGATCGATCCATGGATGGGTGACCATCTTTACATACCAACACCCCTCCGTACCCGGAAAAGCACGTTAAGCCGTTGGTCCCGGCTGTCATTCTTTGACAATCGTTACAGGTCGTCAGAAGCCCGAAAGCCTGACAACCAACAGTATCGTGGTATCGTTTGACCCAGTCGCAGGGTTGTGGAGGTCAGATAGGCAGTCGCTCCATGTAAACTACTGGTATTCAGCTGCATCCGGCTAGACTGGAAGCCGACCCCAGCACAATCGAGAAAAGGCTAGGCAGATGATGTATGCACGGCTGCCTAAGGCTAGGGTCAAATGGGAATTGAGATATGGCACTTTCAGAACATTTTATTTGCTTCGATCGCCGCGTTATTGTACCCAGATTAGTCCCTAAACTAAGGTGGCTTGGTTAGTGGTGTTATTTGTTTCTGTCCTAAATATTCTCTCAACTTCTCTAGGTGACCGGCATCGAAGGCACGTACCGTCGTACATGCGAGTCAGTGATGGAAGTGCTCCATCGTCACAAGGACAGCGTCATGGCCGTGCTAGAAGCGTTCGTATACGACCCTCTACTAAACTGGAGGCTTATAGACGCTGGACGTCGTTCCAGAGCCGACGCAGAAATCTGTTCAACATCAGACCCAGCTTCTTCCCCACAGCCAAGTAGAAGCAGGATACATATAGGACTAAACGACGCTCTCGACCAGCCAGCAGAGACGAATCTAAACAAAAGAGCGCTGGCTATCGTGAATCGAGTGCGGGACAAGTTGACCGGTCGAGATTTCCCGCATATCGACGAAGTATCTGTCACAGTACAGAAGCAAGTGGATCTGCTCATTCAACAAGCTACGAGTAACGAGAATTTATGCCAGTGTTATGTGGGGTGGTGCCCGTTCTGGTAATACCAAAGAATTATGTGTATAAAGTCCATTTTTTGTACTATCTAATTTTTGTAAGGGCCTGTTTTGCATCCGGAAAGATAAATTCAAAAATAGGAGAAAAATTTGTAAGTAATAAGGTAAGCGGAAGGTATCAGGAGATGAGGAAACAGGCCATAGGTCTAGTAATACATTTGTCATTGATTCACCACTTCTCATTATTGTATCTGTGTGTTTGGGAAAGAAGAATCCACATTAGTCATTTGTAAGGTAGTTGTACACACGGCGACACATCAAGCTATACATTTCCAGTTTTAGCCGACCTCGAATTGTATAGGTTTTTCGTACAATCCGAAGTCAGCTTATACTGGTTATGTATAGCTTGATACCCCCTAGGGGCCTAGGATTTAGATAACGGTTTGGAGGGTATCAAGAGATTGAAAACACAAAGTAGTAAATAAATGAAGTGCTTAAGTGAGCACGATTAGAGTTAATCCATCGCTACGTCGCATCGTATGCTCTGCAAAGATTGCTCGGTAGATATCAGAGAGTACTGCAACATAATTATCTAAATAGGCGTTCAATTACTACTTTGTGATCGAAATGGATCGCAATGTACAGTTGGATATCATTATTTTACACACTATGTAAACGTGTCAAATAATTATCTCTAAACAAATGTAATGCATTTATATAACTGCACTCAGCATTTAGTCATAAATGATTAGTTAAAATTACGTGTAATTAAGCTAAAGAATTGACTTCGGGTAGATCAGCAAAATTGTATAGTCACCGACTCACCGTCATGGTGTCGCCATTGAATAATGTTGTATAGAAATTGTAACAACGCCATATGAGGATATTTGTAATAAGAAAAGGTCATGGGGCTGGTTAGCGAGATAAACGTTACTATAACGTTACGTAATTACGTTTGTTAATGCGATTTCAAAAATGGAGGTCCATTTGTGGTTCCATTTGATTAGCAGACCTCGTAATTGCTTTATCACCCTTTAGGTCATGGCACACGTATCAAAATGGAAAGGGATCGTTACTGTATCAACTCGAACCATTAATCTATTCTTTGTATGAAACTCGCTACTGCAACGCACACTAATCGGAGTCGTAACGTAATCACCTCGCCTCGGGACAAGCTCACGAACCGCGGTGCAGTGCGTGGTCAACTTGCAGTTCCCGCGCTTACGGCTCGTCCGTACCCGAGTTTACGTCTCTTCGTCCACCCTTCCCCTCTCGCCTCTCCCGCGGCCTGCCTGCAGCACCATCAACCAGCTGTCGGCGAGCCGTAAGCGCGGCGTCGCCTAGACGTAGCCGAGTCGACGTATCGGCGCTTCTGATCCGCTTTGGTTACGTGCTTACGTTAGTTTGACGCCTGTTTGATGCCGAGGGGAAAGGCGATACGGTGACGAACCCATTTCGAGTTGATATGTGTGCTATGACCTTAAGTTTGAATGTAACTCGTACGTCATAAAACTCGCAAGTCAAGGTCTATTTTTGCTTATACACCAATGTGACAGTTGATAGTTTCAACCTTGGTGAAGTTTCAATTTAATTGGAGTTTTTGTCAAAAGTGGTAAAGAAAGTACGAGGTCGTCGCGCAGTTGTCAAGTTGGATGATGTTTTATCATGCTATATATGCGGAAAGTGATGTATCTCAAAGAATACACTGCGCGTCAGTACCTACTTGGTACGCATTGCAATGCGCTGGCAACGCCTAGCCGCTAACTGTTTCATGCTAATAATGAATTATTAACGTGCGTTGTTCGTATAACCCCATGAAGAACATTAGCTGCATATTGATCATACAAATGGCAAATAAAAAGGGCCGAATACGCCACTAAACAGCGCGACCGTTTCTCCTAGTAATCTTTTTATATCTAGCCGCAAATATACATAGACATTATGTCGAGTAAATAGGGTTGTTTTTCATATAATATCGACATTTAGTTAAGGTTGTGTAATAATATGAACAACATGGGATGTAAAGTTCTTGTATAGAATATAATATATAATATTGTGCCTATATTGTGATAACATTAACATCATTTCCATATGGAAAGGATATCATGCTCTTGTAAATAAGCTATGTTTATTATGTCTTAAATTAGATTGTTTTTCACGGAATAAACGAATTGTTGTTATTAGATTGTTTTCTATTTAAAAGTAGACAAGCAATGTGCCCAACGGGATTTCCCATCGGCAGAAATGACGAATTTCCATACAAACTTTGATCAAGCTCCTTTAAAGGACGAATTACGATAACTCAATTCAACTCAAAAATCCTTCTTTCGATAAATGAGGAACTCTTAAGCAAAAATTTATGCTTACAGACCCAGCAGTTTAGGCTGTGCATCGTCTGTCAGTGAATTGTATTATTTATTTATATACAGGTTGTATTATTTATTTATTTAAAGGATTGCAGGGAGATCGACGCACAATCCGTTACCATGGATTGAGAACATGACTCTGGAATTTTATGTCGGTTATTTACAGGAAAACAGCTGGTTCCTAAAAGAGTGCCATTAACAGCAATTTTTTTTACTCTGTACTTTATTGCACCAAAAAATACATACCAAAAATAAAAATTAAGTAGATCTTAGGATGTGATATAAAAGCACATCACGGTTTTATAGCTAGCACTCTGGTACAAAATAAATAATAAAACACTAATTAACACTCCGTTGTAATTCATTACACAAGTTGAGTATTCCTGCATAAATCGTAGCGAAGTGTAAATATGTTTGTTCTGTAAATGAGTGGATAGAATTATTTTTATCAAGGATCTGATAGTTTCCTGCTTCGATAAAACAAGATTATGTACTTATTACAATGATAAAGCAAAAGTACACGCGAGCATTGTTATATAATGGTTTAAAGAAACAATAGAGAGCACTATCGCTTGCACAGGTAATATAATTTTTATAGATCTCTTAAATTCAGGCTCAGGCTTTATTCCACTTAGGTTCTAATCTCAACCATGCATCGAGCAATTAAATTAAACTGGATGGATGTAACTGGTTGGAATTATAGCTTCCAAAGTGTACACAGTGAAAGTGATGCACAATGTGTAGGTACACTTCGAAAACCTAATCCTAGGCCTGGTAACATTTATTCTTTAGGTAATTTATGATATTGGATAGAATTATAACGAATATAAATTAAAATGATGATGGATAGAGAGGGAGAGGAAGGCCAAAGAAAAGATAAATGGATTGTGTGAGGAATAATATGAACGAAAAGGGAGTGAATGATAGCATGACGGTTTACAGCGTAAAATGGAAGAAGAAACGTGTTCGTGGAAACGCTTGCGCCGATCCCCAGTAACATTATGGGACAAGGGCAGAAAGATGATGATTAGATAGAAGTTAACATAGGTATTCCAGCACAAGAGCTAGAATGTGTTAACCCTATGTAGGAATATGTGCCTTATTTAATAAATAATATTAGAGGTGATCTGGGGGCCTAAAAAGGCCACTTTGGCAGTATCATAAAACAATTCATATCACGCAATTCATCTGTTTGACAGTTTCACACCTATATATCCCTGAAGGGTTAGGCAGAGGTGTACCTATAGCATATTACGAATCTCCATACAAAACTGTCTGTGAAATTGCTGATATTAATTGTTTTATGATTCTGCCAAAGTGACCTTTTTAGGCCCCCTGTACTTTGAAGTGTTCTATTGTCAACCAAAGACCATGGATGATGGAAGGTTAGAAGATGAGTTTGCCAAAATATTACGTTTAATTACTTAATTAATTTAATCGTCATTGATACCGTACATAAGTAGGTATTAGCGTACCTACCTAGGTACGTGATTAATTTGCAATGTTGCAATTCGATTACGTAACAACGTATAAAACGACATGACCTATTCATGGTTGCATACAAGATGCTTATGACTCATTGCAGTTGAAACGTACGATTTATTAGGAAATAAAAATAATGGCATTGAAAATGTCCTCGTCTGAACTTTAATAAATAGGTAGGTATGCATGTACGCTTTCGCCTTTCAGTAGCAGAATTATGTAAGTACTTAGGTAGGTACGTCTGTACCTAGCCAGCACATCAACCTACCCGAAACTGTCAAAATTTCCCAATCAACTTTGAACCTTATACTTTAGCGATAAAGTTGAAAATCTATCAAAGAAATTTGACAGATTGTTGTAGGTTGATGTGCTTGTGTCTGTACCTAATAAAAAAAACAATGAGAAACCTAACTTTAAAAAAAAATCGAAGACTGGGTGTCGTAAAATGCGACTCATCTCCTACCTATAGCTAGTAGAGATCATCATATAGGTATACAGGGTGATCCGTCGAAATGGGTCAGTAGGTATAGGAAAATCTAAAACTAGATAAGTATCTAAGTATTAGAGGCAGAGTTTGTTCTTAGGAAAAATGTTGTAAATTTAAGAGAGAAAAACTGTACTTACGTACACAAAGACTCATCATAACAGATGGTCACTCCGTATAAATACTATATTCTATCGGCCTATGGTGGTCTATGATCCCAGTCATGTGAAAAGGACATTGTACGGCTAAATAACTTGTTCGTATTGAGGAGACCATGGTAGGGATCACGTATTACACTTTGAAAGGTTTTCCTGTCTAATAATCTCATATTAGACAAACCCTAGTCAGCATTTACCTGCACAGGAAAACGTACGCGCGTTTTATTTACCTTAATATTTTAAATAAACAGCGAAAACGTTAATTATTAAAACTACAACGCTCGCCGGATTCAGCAAAATAAACGGGGTTCCCTCATGCGTGAAGAAAGTAATTGTTTCCAGTGCGCGCCGGTCATTTGAAACAAAAACACCACGCTGTTTGTCACAACTACAAGGGATATTTCAATCATAAAACACTATCTAATAAACGATCGTTTGACTTAATCAGTTGGCCGGTGACCGCAGAGAGCGCTGGGCGCCCCTTAGACTGCTCCGTACGAAACACCACGGGGACGCACGCACATGGATAATTACGAAATTCGTGACTTCAGTTCACTGAGTAAGTTTTGTAATATTTATTCCCAAATCTACGATTTTTTATATTGTCTTAATTTTAGAGTTCTTGCTCAATTTCTTTCCAAAATAATGCCACTGTTTACGTCTTTATTGTGTTCAGCTAATTCGTAAGTGTTGCATGACTTCTGTCTAGGACATGGCATGGCCTAGATACATAAACAATAGTTACGGAGACCAAAACAAATATTTTAGTGACTGTTTAATAACATTGAGACGCGGCCGCTAACTCGTTACCCTTCGAATCGACTCAAGTAGGTATGCATCAATGTTAGATCAATACAGAAACACTCACTATTTCCTTGTGATTATAATTTAAAACTGATTAAAAATATCTACCTGACAAAACAGCAAAATTATATAGACCTAGGTATAGATAGATAATTATCTATTTTTATCAGACATAGGTACATGCGAATTCTTGTTTAAATGTTATTAATTTATTACTATGTGCCCGCGACTTCATTCGTCTGCATACCTATTGGATTTCATGGGTTTTATTTTATTTTTGCTCGGAACACTAATTATTTTTCTAAAATAAAAGTAGCCTGAGTTACTTCTTGTAACATCAGCTCTGCCACAGTAAGTCCTGTCAAAATCGGTCCAGCCGTTTCGGAGATTTGCACGCGCAAACAGAAAGACAAAAAAAAATTATTTTTATAAGAACCGTATATATCTGTCTCAGCCAACTGGTTAAATTAGCCGTTCAGTTAACTGCCTGGCCTTTAGAAGTAGTGTTCGCCTCGCTTCCTCCCTCGGCTCGAACGCGGTTGATCACAGTTCTAACATAACCTAACCCACTTGTTCGGGGTGCAATGCCTTAATTACTGCAACCAATTCGGCTCGCGCGTGATTGGTTACAGACTTCCAACCTAAACTGTAATTGAATATCATTCAGGCCGTTAGTTGAACGGCCGCCGTTTAGTTGAAAGGCTAGGCAGTTAACTGAACGGCTAATTTAACCAGTTGGCTGCGACATATCCATAAAAAAGATTAGGCGCATAATAGCGTACAGGCAGGCCGAACTGCTGCTAAATATCAAAATATCTTGCACTTGAATATAAGTTTTTTCCTCATAAGACTCCATATGTTTCTTATAATTTGTGCCAACGTTACAGTCGTGACTCGTGACTGCAAGAAACTATATTTCATCGTCATCATATTTATATCAATCAATAAATAAACGAAAGTTACGCATCGATTAGCACAGTGGTTGAACGGTTGTCTTCTGGGTTAGTGAGGGTTCGATCCCAACACGCAACCATGATTTGTATGGAGGAACCCTACGTATGATTTGTCCGGGATTTGGCAACATATACAGCCCTCGATTGATGGCTGCTCTGATTTTAGAGATCATTATCATTTAGGTAGGTACGATTATGTTATTAATAAACTGCAATGAGTTGTCTGTAATTGATATTTGCCTTATGACCAGAATTGACAGGAAACCAATTTAGTAATTACCGTCGTTATCGACACCGTATTTAAGACCGATAACGAATTAACTGCAACAAAAAAAGGATTAATGAACTTTAATCGGTTTGCAGGTGAAACTGTACAAAATTTACTGAAAGCGGCAGCAGAAGTAAGAAAAAAGGCATACTGTCCATATTCCAATTTCGCAGTAGGATGCGCGATATTGACGGAAGAAGGTGACAAAGTTTACACAGGGTGTAATATAGAAAACTCGACTTTATCGCCGACGCTATGTGCCGAGCGTACGGCGATTGGGAAGACAGTAAGCGAAGGGTACCTTAAGTGCAAGACAGTAGCAGTAGTGGCACATCAACAGAACTTCACCGCCCCTTGTGGGGTTTGCAGACAGACGCTCAGTGAGTTCCGATCATCAGATGGAGACATGGAAGTTTACCTCGGCAAACCATCGCACGATAAAGTCCTGTGCACAAAGTTATCCCATATGCTTCCTCTAGCATACGTAAGCTATAAAAATGATAATATTATATCGTAACATTGACGTTTTTAGAGTGAAGTAACATGTATAAAATATATCGATAACTTGTAATGACCGCTAAAAATTATAAATGTTTGAAATAAAAATGTACGAGAAGCTTTAACGGTTTTATTGCGTATTTTATTTACAAAACTTATTACTAATAGTATGGGTCCAATATACACAGCGTAATGGCAACGCGTTTAACGTGAAACACTCATTTATTCTTAAAGAGTATTTACAATAACAGAACCCACCGCGATGGATAATAATAACAAATGCAATCATAGTTAAACACAAAATGCCGTAAAAAAAATATAATATCTTTTATTTTCAGATTTTTTGACGCACGCACTTGCGTCCTTTTTTATTGAAGTTCAGCGTCAACGTCCAGAATTTTGACAATCGTAGTCATAAAACGTGCGAGAAGGACGGTGAATATTTTAGTATGAGATTTCTAATAACTATATTGTGTCCGTCTAGTGTCGTCTCGCTCTGGCGTTTTATGACGGCGACCGCCAAAAATGGTGGCGTTCAATTCAGTAAGCATTAGCAGTAGCACTATCGCATGTGTAGATCGGTGTACAAACACATGTGTATCTGCACCTGCATTAGTTACGAGTTACCGCTCGTGTTAACAACTTGTGTTATCGATATAATTTACAGCATACACACCTTGGAAGTTTTATTTCAAGTAAAAATCGTGCAAATATTAAAAACATTATTTGTTATGGAACTCTGATCTGATAAACGCTTTAATATATTCCAAGTGAATGTCCCACAAAAAATACCCGTAGTTGACGACGCTTGTCTTTTGAACTACAACTCGGTGGTAAAAGATAATAATAGAATACTGGAGTTGTTGAATAAATGCTATAAAGTTTATAATGTATTGACTTGTCACTTTTTTTTTAATGGCATTACAATCTCACTACATGAGATTGTGTGTCATAGCTCTATAGGATTATTTGTCTATCAGACAATATTTTATGAAACTATCTAACGGATAAGTAGGTAGTTCATAGTCTGACTGAGAAAGCATATTTCGCCAATTACTAACACATAATTAACATAAACAAAGCATAACAAACTTAAAACAATTTCCTTAATAAATACTAGTAATATCATAACATAAATAAAATAATTAGTCTTATTTAAGTGACTATATTTTTACATTATAAACATGGTTATATAATAAGGTGCAAATAGAGATAAAACAATATAATCTTCATAGTAATAAAACTACGTTTACACCTGACATGACAAAGTTATTTACATAAAATGGCGAGTTTTCTTGATCACTCACAAACGCTTTAGCGTTTCCGAATAATACGTTAAAGGTTAGCGCACATTTGGGCGGGATGCAACGCTGCGCATTGCAAAAATCTTCCTACTTACTTACTTTCGTACAGTCAGGGAACTTTATTGTTGAGTAGATTGACACACAACGACAATTTGCCATGTTGTACCCATTTCTTAGTCTGACAAAACAACCAGTTTTAAATTGAATTTACGGACAATTAAATCTGACAGATTTTTTTTTCTTCAATCAAGTTCTCCAACTTTACATTTTGTATAAAACTTCGAACACAAAACCACAGACTTTTTCGTTTTGTACAGTGCGATGCGTCTCTACCATGTGCTAGCCTAAATAAATACTTATAGTTCATCACTCACTCACCAATAAGGACACCAACCGATGTAACACTGACACAAATTCTCATTGTTCGTCGCCTGCTTGATGAGCAAGTCCACTTGCTTAGGCACACTGACCACTGCCTCTACATGCGGGAAATCTCTTCCAGTCAGTTTGTCTCTTATCCTGGTAAGTATCGAGAGCGCTCGTTTGTTGAGGTTCGCTTCGGGAGGTATTTCTAAAGATTCATAGTGTAGATGGTTGCGGGAACGACTTGGAAGTGTGTAAGATGAGTCTATATCCGAGGAAAATGAAGACTCTGTGAGAGAGTGGTGGTCGTTGTCAACAAGCCTCCAGTTGAGAAGTGGGTCGTACACGAAGGCTTCTAGGACGGCCATCACGCTGTCTCGGTGTTTGTGCAGCACGTGCATCACGGATTCGCATGTTGAACGGTAAGTACCCTCGATACCAGTTACCTATGACAAAAATGGTAGGTTTTGAATAGGTGAAGATATTTCAATATCGCCTTTCATTGAATCATCCGTTTTGGTCAAAACGTGAAAGTACAGGCACGCCCAAAATATCATTCGACAAAGAATTTCTATGTCAAGAATTCACCTGAAACTATTGTTTCCTTCTAAAAAGATCTTCAAACTATCATGCCATGGACGGATATTTTATATAATAATAATTTATTATGGTTTTATATTTAATTTTGTTTTGTTAATTCATTACACCGAAAATGTATGAAACAAACGATTTTCCAAAGTCGAATAAAGCCAATGGCTTTGGTGCCATATCAAAAATATTTAGACTTTCTAACCGAATATTTCAAACATCATCAAACATTTTCTTTAGTTCACTTTCACATTTAGACCAATGATTTATAAAACGTGGATGTCCGTTATTAAATATTTTCTTATTTAATACTTATTTGTTTGTTGGGACGTAATTATTGACTATTGTTTTCCGCAAAACATAATAGCCTTTTATCTCATTATCTTCTTTTCTTAATCTATTAATTTTATTCTAGAGGTCACCGCCGCCGCCGGGGAATTACCTACATTTAACGCCTCATGCATGCACTTTGATAAAACAAATATTAATATTGCATAAAAGCATAGCATCAACAATTATTGTTTGTATTATTTATTGAAATACTAAAACCAACAAAAGTTTTTCCACACAGGCGCGACTTGTTTTGTTGCAATTCTGGGACACCGCGAATCGTTTTTAAACGCAGAGCAGAGGTTTTATTCATGACATTGTATAATAAATCTTATTTTCGCTGTCTTAAAGTGCAATCCAGTTAAAAACCAGTGAATCCGAGTTCCGAGAAGGTGTTTGTTGCCAGAGTCGATGTTCACACCACTTTACACGTTATGGCAGTTATGATAAAGTGTATTATTCAATGTCATCAGGAAACGCTCTGCCGACCACACAACCGTAGCGTCCATGACACATTACGAATAAACAGTCGGTTTAATAGTTCATGGTGTATATGTGCCCAATTTGTGCTAAACTGGAGGTTGGCGGGATCAAATGGATTTTGTAAACGACGCAGTTGCCATTATTGTGTCAGGCATTAATTATCCGCCTGACTTTACTACGTATTTACATTACACTACATTACGATGCTGCTTGGTAATAAAAATTCCTAAGCAGCGGAATCAAACATGATTCAAATAATTTAGTAAACCGTTTTCGCTACTGTAACAAGAATGTTGTGTGGAACATAATATATTTATATTTTTTGGTTACATAATTACTGAACAAAAAAGAAAGAAGACAAGAAGGCCAATTCTCGTAATTTAAAACGTTCAAAATCTAGTCGCAGTCTCATCTCAGCGACAAACAAATGTCAAAAACTTGTCAAAATGTAGGGAAATTAGAGGCATTTTTTGACAGATTGAGACTGAGATCAGACTGTGAACGTTCTTAAAATTACGAGAATTGCCCCTCAGTTCTTATTTTGAATCCAGATAATTAACAGAGCCGGTCCGTTTTGCTTGTGCTTTCGACACTGAATATAAATACAAATATTAAAAAAAAAATGAAATGCTATCTTATCTTTTTATGTCATCATGTCATAACGACAGGTTTTGAATATCATAATTATGAAAGTTGATTAAATGATAATACCTTTATAATCTAATCATTGTTTTTATATAAACCAAAGATTTGGATTTTTTTTTGTGCATTGTAATCTCTATTCCATTGTCAATTAATTACGAAATTAAATATAACTTACCTCCATAGCACTGATAAGCATCCTGGTCAATCTAAACGGAATCTTCTCCGGGAACTTATCCCTCGACTGAGTTACTTCAAAACAGTCTCCAAAGTCTATATGCAGGACTTTCCCGGTAACTCTATGCAGCATGATGTTGGAGGGGTGCCGGTCTCCGAGCCCCAGGATGTAGCCCACCATGCTCATGACGGCTAGAGAACGAGTGTAGTTCGTGCGACGCTCGAACCATGCTTCTGCTGATGGACTCTTTAGCCAAAGGAGGCGCGATAGGTCGTTCCCGGGAGTTTGGGAGAGAGTGTATTCGAAGACTTCCACCTGTTTGCAGTAAAATTATTATATTTAGTGTTTATTTAGATTGTTTTACTAATCTACACGCTGTGAATGAGAAACATAATACTAAATGCAAGTATAAATTGTTGATCTTGAGGTAGGTTTGAAATGTAACAAATGTTTTTTTGCTGTGAGAGTGTGTTAATTCGATGCAGATCGAGACCATGAATATTTGGCACCTAATGAATCAACTTGTTAGGAGCACAAATCGCAGTATCAGAGAACAATAAAACACAATTGATCCTATGAAGCTCTAGCTATATTTACTGTGTAGTTTGAATTGGCCTAAAACCGGGAAATTTTTTAAGAATTAAGTAATTCAGTTCATAGAAACTTACCTTATGCCTCAACATCAACTTCTGATAATCAGACGCCATCCGTAACATAATCTGCTGCTCCGTACTCAACGCCATTTTATTCGTCTTTTTATCTCTATAGTCACTAATGAGGTTGTATAGCGTGTCACACTGCGGCACCCAGCCTATTAACCCGGAGTTCGGGGACAGCGGTATTACAGCATACCGTTGTATGGCTAAGTCATGTCGGTATGTGTTCGTATCAGCCTGTAGTAGCGTGTTGACTAGACCAAATAGTTGCATAACACGCTCGTCTTGACGCAAGTCCTCGTGTCCTTTGAGAAGGAACATGTACTGTTTGCCGTCGGACCCTTGGATTGTGAGGCGACGAGGACGCTGTTTTGATTTTATTACCTGTGGAATTTTGAAGGTTAACTTAGCAGATAATATTTTGACAACCTCATGAGGAAAGCTGGACTTGGAAAGAAATAGAAACGTAAGTCAGCAGTAGTAGTTAATTTAGGTCTGAAATTGCCAACTCGCCTTGAGCAAGCGTGATGATCAATGTTAACGCCTTCTCTGCTTGAGAAGAGGCCTTTTCCCTGCAGTGGGACCATAATGGGTTAGTATTCATATTTAAAGCCGATAGCTTAGGATGATTAAAAAAAATATTTTATGTCTTTACGGCCACGCACAAGTAGCTTTTACTGTTATACCATATTTATCAGCAAGTGCAGAGAGCCAAAACTAAAGTATAAAACGGCAAGCAATATCATTCTATCAGGCTGTCCCTGGAATTCGATTTGATCCTTACTTCCAGGGACACCCTGTATAACAGTACTTAATGGCGCCCGAATGGGCCCCAGAAATGGTATAACTTTTGAAAATCACGAGCGCAGTATGTGACTTCTAAGTCATTGTCATAAGGTTTAGTGAGTGCTTCTATGTAATTGCAATGATTGACCCGCGCTTGTAAAATTCATCTGCTATAGCTAAAGATTGTTTAGGAATACTTACTTGTAAATGGCTATGTATATGTGATATCCTGCAAATCTTCCCATTGGGTACATAGGACCCAGGCACGGCCAACTCATAGTCCTTACACGAATGAAGACGTTTGCTGACGTACTGCAGCTCTAGTGACGTCAGAGAGCGGAACTGTACCATGATGCGACGGACGACGTGGGAGTACAGGTCCCAAGACTCGTTTAGGTACCTGTTCTCACCAGTCTCCTGGAATATGAAGAGGTTTGTAAGGTTTTTTTTTACATAAGGTTTGATGAGAGGTAGGAAGAATTGCAAACAAAATCAGACTGGATGGTAGTGAAATGAAAAAAAAATACTTTTATAAAGAAATGATAAAAGCTTACTTTGTACAGTTCTAACCACCGACGTGCCTCCTGTAGATCTCTTCCATACATCTGTAGGAAAGATACTTCTTTCAACGTTTCTGGAGGTCGGTCCAGCATAGCATGCATTTTGTCTAGCGTCTTGAACATTCCGCGGTAGTCCTTTTCACTGAAATATAAACTGAAAAAAAAAAGGTAGATGACGATGTTTATATGAGATAGATAGATTATTATTATTATACTTTACAGAAAATATAATATTTACCGAGAAGCCTCATCCAGCGCAATGCACACTTGATCGTGCCACAAAATGGCTACCTTAATCAGTTCCTCTGATATGACAGCGGCTTCATTCACTAAGTTCTGTGAATGAGCACACATCGTCTTCAAAATATAGTTGGCAGCATTCTTCCTAGTCACAAAAGAGGATTTGGTCGCAACCGTCAGAGGGTATACCAACGCTTGTGGGTGTAACTTTCCTATATCTATAAGGAGTATATGGACTAGTTTGGCTACTAAACTTCTTGGCGAGTCTATACGAGCGATAAGCTGAGGTATCACTTGCAACCAAATCTTCACATCTATCTGTCTTATGCCCTCAAATAATGCATCGTAAATCGCAGGATGATGGCCGTGGTCGAACCATAACGTTAGCAATCGTAATGTATCCTGCAACGCGCTACCATTCGATAAACTAATCGATTTGAAGAAGCCTTCAATAGCTGGTATAGTATGAGTATTAATAAAGTCTGCTCTAGACACTTTCTTTTCCCCAGAACCGCCTGTGAGACTACTCTCTGAAATGTTGTCTTGTTGTTTGTAGAACAAAACTGTTTCGAAGTTCATACACGCCCATGCATGGCATGCCTTATACCAATCTGGCGCAAGAATCGTCGCTGATGCGTAGTTTCTTAATATCTCTGGTATAGACAGCTCGTTGATTTCTTGAAGAGATTCGCACCAAGATCCTAGCTTTAGATGGCAACGTGCTAATAATCTGCAGTGTTCATCGTTATCCGGTTCAGAGTTATCCAAGAACCTCTGCAACACGTCATAAGCGTATCGTTTGTTCCCAGCATCCCACAAGTTCTTACTATAAGCTAATACGATCCTCGGATCCTGCATTCGCAGTAGTACGTCAGGGTTAGTAATAGGATCGCATCCTAATATTGAAATAACTATTTTGTGTGCTTGGTTGATAGCGCCGGTCTTCCTACATAAAGACGCGAACTTTAGCCAAGTCTGGAAGTCTTCCCGTGGAGACACAACAAGACTGCGTATCTGAAGTATCTTCCTCCAATCTTCAACCAACCGCTGCCCGCCTTGCAGTCTCAACCACCAACATTTTCGAACGGTATTTCTTCTTTCCTCTACAAGTTTGTAGGTAACGACTTCTTCTAGTTCCGTCAATAGTTGAGCGTTGACAAGAGCTCCGTATGCTCTCTGGTAGCTCTCGCCGACTACAGATGTTAACTCAAGATCTAGCACACTTCTAGCAGTGTCGATATAGTGCCTAGACTCCGGCCAGTGCCCTTCATGGATAGCGAGGATGGCTCTATAGAACGCACCTTCTTGGCTATCTTCTGGGATGCACTCTACATATTTTCGCATTGAGTCCCATTCCTGCAAGCCCCAAGACGCTGCGGCGGCAATTTTCGCAGATTTGTTCCTGATATCTTCGGCTGCATTGTCCCACTGTTCGGCAGTATGGTTATATATCTTCCTCCATTCTCCTAAAGCCTCAAGGCACCTCATCGTGCCTAGCCGGGATTCCTCGTCCAGTGGCTCTACTTCTAACTTCTTACTGTATAGTTCGAGCGCTTGCTCCCAGTTGTGAAGTTTCTCGTACCACCTAACGTGAACATTTAGGGAGGTGTCGCCGTTTTTCTTTTGCGATATAACTTTCTCGAGTAGACCGTTACTCGCCTCGTTTCTTTGTAGTTTGTTGTTTATGTGTATAAGTGCCTCAATTACTTGTTTAGTGGGATTTCTTTTGTACTCTTGTTCCTGTAAAACGTACGAGATGGTTTTAGACATGTCAAGGACCATGGGAAGTTTTATTTTGTCTATATTTCCGACCTCAAAAATTCCAGTTATTTTTGATCACTTTTATCTTACCTTATAATACAGCGCTTTGGCATAAGCTCTGCAGTTGATAGCTGTATCACCTAACAACTTGATAGGTATGGGCAAGGCTCCCTTCTCGCAATGTTCTAAGAACTCTGCCAGGTTTAGCACTGCCAGTGCCAACTCCGGCGCATCGGGAACTGTGAGAGCATGCTCTAAAGCTAAGACCAACTCCTTTCGAGACTTGTCGTCGAGTTCCGTCCAACATGACATGAAAGCTGCATTGAATAACTCGCTTGCTAACTGCGGATAGTTTTGAGCTAGAGTTGAACACGCTCTGGAAATATACAAGAATTACAGCTTATTCACATTTCAGTAAACATAATTTTTTTGTTAAACTTTTATGCTGTAGCAAACCTCTGTACAGCTGATAATTTAAGGGTTCAATGTCAGTTTACATCAAGTTTATCACGAAAACGTTAATTTATACTTCTTTCATGATTTCGGTCAGCAGATAAACTAGAACTGAACATCACTAATACGCCGGCGAAAAATATCTAATCACTAATACACAGTCAAATAATAATTAATCGTTATAAGTGAATTTGAGGTTTCTAATAAGATACAATCGATACTAAGAAATCACTAGCTTAGGTAGACTTTTTCTCACCTTATGGCTGGGCTATTAGATTCCGTCAAAAAGGCGACACTCAACTGCCTAAGCCATTCCATCCAGTCCTCTTTGGAGACGATGTTCTTTATTGACCAACATTTGCGTAAGTTGGACACATTCAATGATAATTTCTGTATGGTTTGGATATCGCCTGGGCCTACAACCTTAAAATAGAGATTATTCATAAATAACACTAAACTTTAAAAAAAATTGTTTTATTTAGTTTTAAGAGTCTCTACTTACATCAGTCTTTTGATTCCTCAATCGAAGTCGAGTTTCATCCAAATAATCATCATCAGATGCTAACGTAGATATAGCTTGCAACCTCGTTACCAAAACGATATAGTTAGGACTTTGTATTTTATGCTTTATCAGTATTCTGTCCACAGACGGTATGTAGTCAATGTATTCACGGCCCAGTTGAACAATCAACGCGCAGAGTGTATTCATGGCGGTTTGCCGCAACGACGGATTGTTGTCCAAAACTTTAGCCAGAGCTTGTATTATAACCGCCGAATACGGCCTGAAGTACAAATACATGGACAAGTGCTCAATAGTCTCCATTGCAAGCTTTGATATTGACAGCGGAATGTTTCTGCCGTCAAAAAGCCCTGTCACAGCAGGCACTATGGACAACAGCACATCGTCCAAATTATTCTCAAACTTCTGTATGGTCAGCAACAGCTTCTCAGTCAAAACTTTATCCTTGCTGTTGTCGTACTTCAAAACCCTCAAAATGTTAGGCAGAATTTTCCGGAGATACACCTTAAACTCTGGTCCAATCGCTACAGTGATGTGTTCGACCAACATTATGAGCGTTGGCTGCAGCTGACTGTTTGGTGTCCAGTACTCCTTGATTATATCAAATATATCTTCCAAATAATTTCGTATTTGTATTTTGACTACGGATATAAGTTGCGCCAGTTGAGTCAACAGAAACTCGCGGAAGGTGCTATTGTCAGTTGTTCGTATCACATTCAGAAGACACGGCGTCACTCGAGATATGTAGGGCACGCACTTGATGCCTAGAGACTGGAAAATGAACGTAAGTGAATGCACCACGCTTGTGTGATGTTGTGTCAACATGGGGTCGCGGAGCATTCTCATCAGTGACGTGAGAACGATGGCCGGGTAAAACTCATCAAGAATAAGTGGTGACATGTTAACAACCATTTCACTAATATTTATGTCAATATTTTCATTCGTAACATCAGATACAGGAATCAAAGTGGACACGGTTTGGAAGTCGATTAACCCCTGATTAACTTTGTTTTTGTATGGATCGAGGGCTCCCAGTAAGCCTAACACGCGAATAGTTTCTCGTCGTTCTCTGGGCTGCTGCTCTGTCTTCAAAAAGTTCAGCATCATGTCCATTAGATGCGGATATTCCATGTAAGGAGTAACCACGTGTCCCGTGGCGCCGATTACTTGACCGAACGACCAGAGTGCTAAGCTCCTTTTTTCCGGTTGATTAGGGTCTGAAAGGATACCTATTTGAATAGACATTAGTTCCGGCAACCATTGGTTGAGAGCAGTTCCGCCCCCATTCACTTCTGCTAAGTCGCCTATCGCCTTTAGTATAGTTGTAACCATAATAGGGTTATCAGCTTCTGCTTTTAATTTTGGCACTAGAACATTGAGTATGGTATCTACAAATTGGCGCGTAATCCTCGGTGCATGTGAAATGATATTGTTCACCATTCTAAGGGCTTGTTCTTTATTACGAGTGGATTCTGAATGCTGTAGTTCCATCAATACTTGTACAAACAGTTGACGCAGTGTTGGTATGGTGTAACTAGGGTTTATGTTGCTCAGTCTTCCAACCAGGCACAGTGCTAATTCACTAACATCGTTGTTGGAATCATTAATTGCAACAAAAAGACAATTAAGATGTTCTTCTACAGCTAAATATCTATCGAAGATTGGATTGGTGAATATTTCCAGCACTCTGTACCGAACTTCATAGTCGAAGTCGGAGCGACCTACGGATAACAATTTACCGAGAGACTCATCAACGATTACGGTCAAAGTCCGCGAATTAGTCTGAGCACATCTTTCAACCGCTTTTATTAGTAACTTCGACGCAGTTTTTACAGCTTCTATTCTGATGTCATGCTGTTCACTTAAAAGGTAGTGGTCTGTACACCTTCTTATGAACGACATCAGAGTATTGTTCCACTCAAAGTCGAACGAGCCCAGCGTGCGTAACGCTAGCACTAACTTAGAAGCGTCGTGCGGCTCCACCAACATGGCCGTCGTGAACATGTGAACTATTTGATTCTCGCCGTTACTTGGAGCGTAAGGCTTCTTACGCAATATCAACGATAGCATGTTCAGTAACCTGTCAGTTATTTCCTTCTTCAGAGATGGTAGGTTCTGGCTGAGTTCTTTGAAACATGTCGTGAGTTGTGGACTTAAGCCAGTTGCACACATTGGGTCCAGCAGCTCTTTGACTTCATTAGCGACATCTTCTTTCATAGCAAAGCCTAACAAAGTGACACAATTAAACAATGGAGTGTCAGAGCCGTTACGCTTTTTCGGAGTGTCTTTGAGTGGTAAAGTCAATTTAATAATTTCTATAATCCTGCCCAAGTACTGCTGGACATCAGACTCTACTGCTACACAAATAAGGCCTAATGTGGTGAATGCCATAGCTTTTTCCTTTTCTCGTCCGCGTAAAAAGGTTATTAAGTGATTTATAGTAGACTTGAGATGCCTCTTAGCATACGCTTCTCTGTTGAAAGCAGCCAGCCTCGGAATCATTAACAGAAGCAGTTGATGAACATTATGTGCTCTAGATATTTGTTGAGCCATCACATCTGTAAATAAATACATAATTATTCAGCAAGCTGACAGCATTCAGCAAGGAACTGAGGAATACATCATCTGCCAGCCTTTTCCCAACTATGTTGGGGTCAGCTTCCAGTCTAACCGGATGCAGCTGAATACCAGTATTTTACATGGAGCGACTGCCTATCTGACCTCCACAACCCAGTTACTGGGTAATACAATACCCCTTGGTAAGACTGGTTCTCAGACTTTCGGGCTTCTGACTACCCGTAACGACTGTCAAAGATCCACGAATGATAGCCGGGACCAACGGCTTAACGTGCTTTCCGAGGCACGGAGGGTTTTCGGTATGTAAAGATGGTCACCCATCCACAGACCAACCGCGGCAAGCGTAGCTTAACCTGACCGATCGACCTGTGCGGCTGTTAATATTTAGCCACGGGCCCCTCAGCAAGGAACTGAGGAAATAAGTCTTTAATAACATGAACATTATAACAAGCCATTATAGTAAACAGTTAAAACTTTAACTGGGAAGCACCAGATGCCCACGAAATTCAAATTTCCTTTCTCCTTTAGGAGCAGTGTAAAAGTAAAAATGTCAAAAAGAATGCTAAGTGAAAACCAAGTGATAGCCCAGGGAATGTGATACCATGCAACAGAGTGGGTCGGAGGAGAAATTTCGCGCAGACAAAGTCGCAGGCAGAAGCTAGTTAGACAATAAAGACTCAATTGCAAATTATTTCATGATTACTTACCTAAGCAAATCTTTTCATAGTGCTCTGCGATCAGCTTTTTACAAATACTTGATTCATAGACAGGTGTATGTTGACTTTTATCATCAGGAAACTGTTGAGCTGTCCAAGAATTTTGTACTTTTGAGTTCAATGATGTCATCTCATCTGATATATCTTGTTCTGAATCAAGTTTCTGCATCAGTGTTGTATATTTCTTTTCCCAAGTAGCATTGGAACATCTGAGTAGTTCATTAAGTATCTGAAGTGCTCCATGAACATGGTCATCTCTGGTTAAGTTCCTCTCTCTTCCCGGTTGTTCAGTAAATGATAACATAGACTGTTCATAACACTGTATGTACCAGTGAGCTTTGTTACTCTGCTCAGGTATCTCTCTCTGGGAAGTTATTACTAAAGCAGCTCTCAAGGCCTTCGCTGCAGCTTCCCTGATCTGCTCTTTAGGATCTCGCAAAGGAATCATGATATAATTAAAGAAGCCATTTATATGCTGAAAGAAATATGATGGCATAGATATAGCCAGCTCCCTCAGTATCATCACAGCTGAAAGCCGCTTCCCTTCATTTCTTTCCTCTGCCAGCCACTCATATGCCCTCTTTAATTCAGACTCCACATATTCTCCTCTCTTGATGCCAAGTGTGACAGCAAGTCGACCCATAGTCTTGGCTCCTAACTCCAAGACATTCAAATCAGTAGATGGGAAGACATTTCTGAGGTAGTATGCATAGCGAATGTTTCTTGTTTTTGTTGTTTCCGTATCTCCACCAATCAAGCAAACTACAACAAAATGTAATAATTTTAATTTGTTTATTAAAATTTAAAATCCTAACAAGTTGTTTTGAATGTAAGTAGAACAACAAATAATTGAGAATGCTCTAGAATTCTAGACCATAGCTTAAATAAATGTAGAATTACTGTTTGGGCGATAATAACACAAGGACAACTTTGTAGTATCCTCATTTTGACGATAGTGAAGTACTTAAATCAAAATAATATAACCTATAAAGTACATACCTATGGTTAGAATGCCTGCTTTCTTCTCATTGTTGTCGTAGCTGGAGGTAAGCGCATGTATCTGTTGGTTGAAGTCATCTAGCACTTGCGTGAGAGACTCCTGGGCCATCTCCCGAAGGTCTGTTTTGGTGAAGTGCAACAGTTCTCGAATGGCCTTAAGTCGCGTCTCCGCATGGCGCGACTTCAGCCCCGACACCAAATCTGATACTTGAAAACTCGTCATTTCTTTAAATACTGATCACAAATCTTATCCACCAACCAATTTCAAGATAATTCTATGAAAAGAATTACATTATTGACAAATTTTATTTGCACTTCACTTAACTAAATCAATATTATTATTTCTCTCATCTTTAGCGCTAAACATAAAGATGGAATTAATTTACGTTTATTTAGACAATTCACAAAAAAAATGAAAGTAATAAAGCAATATTTTTTCAATCCAAACGTAAACAAATTAACAATACATGCGGCCATTGACCACATAACTGTCGTTCAAAAATGGATTTTTAATAGACATCACCACTTGAGTAGTTAAACGGATCACATCACATATTATTTTTATTTTATTTGTCGTTGTTGAAAAACTTCTCTGAAAGTCTGAATCATTGACACTATTTTTAGAAAATCATCCAAGCAATATTGAAGATTATTTTATAAACAAGCACAGTTTGTCCCTTGCAGTTTTCCAACGAAATATTTTTTTGTCTTATCGGAAAACATTCCATTACGATGTATAATGGAAACGATGCATTAAATATTATATCATACCACATTAAATTGAAATAACACTTTGATTACAATATAATTAAAAATAAATTAATCCTCGTTTGAAAAAAATGCTGTGAACCGAATACGCTTCAGTGTACATATGCCAGTATTCCAGTAACTATAAAATAAGTAAACATAAATTGGAAACAACCAACACCATTCGTGGTCTCTTTCGGTTCTATTTGAATTAACGGTGATAGAAAGAGAAAGAAAATTTTAAGCTATTGTTGGGGCTGGAGCTCGGGCAAGGATGACGCGTGTATTTTCAATACTTTCTCGTCATTGTACCAACCACAAACGTCAAACAGCTGAGCGAGGTGACTGACTCGCCGTTGTGTGGCTTGCTCTTCATTCTTATCCAAAATTTTGAAACTAAATTCAAACGAATAGTGGTTTCAATAGTTATTGCTCAACGTGCAGAATAGTAATCTTCAATCATGAGTGAGCTGAGTCAAGAAGAGGTAAGTAGAAAATTTGTTTTGTAAACGAACCTTGGCGTAATGCGTATGGCCAATCTAATTTCGTAACAAAACAAAGCGTTGGTGTTAGACGTTGTGCGCGCATAAGGTTCACACACGTGCTGCAGGACCTCATGTCGGTTGGTTGCAGATACGGAGACGTCGCCTAGCGCGCCTCGCCGCACTCGGTGGCGCAGGCTCAGCGCCGTCGCCAGCCAGTCCTCCGGACACACCTGGCGCGTCGATGCCCTCGCCAGAATTGCAGACATCCTCACAAGCTCACTTCTCCCCCGCACCAGTTCCCCGTAGCTCCACAGAACCCTCCACCCCTGAAGTCGCCAACACAAACAAAGAACCAAACTATCCAGATGGAGTTAAAAGTGAAGTAGACGACCAGACAAAGATACCAGCTGATGGGTTAATTGTCACTGAAAAGACAGATACCAATCTGTTGGATGAAATGCCTGATACCAAAATGACAGATCTGTCACAAACAAGACAGTATAACAGTTTTGACTCCATGGGTGATGACACATTGTTGAGTTGTGGATCAGTGAGAGTGGCCAGCTTACCACAGTCTACAGTGGGTGGGTCAGAAGGTGCTTCAACAAGAGAGGACAGCACATCACGGTCAATATCCCCAGCACAGTTTGCCGAGCCATCACCAGTGCGGCCACGGCCCAGTAATGCCTCGCCCAGTTGTTCCCGACGGTCTCTCTCCATGGATGTTGATGATGTGTCCGAGAGGAATTCACAATTGGAACAACAGCAGGAACCAATGGAGGTTAGTTACTTACATAATAATATAATCTACACTAGGTGATATAAGTTTTAATTTCTGAAATGTTTATTAATTAGATGATATCTTGTTGTATTCTGAGTTTAGCATTACTCAAAACTTACAAGGAATTATCATCAGTATGAGTTACCATGATTGCCCTTTTGTGGAGGAGTTATTATATTCTTCTCTACCCCATATTTTAAAAAGCCTATTGAATTTGATCTGTTATTAAATCTTATGTGAACTTATTATGATTGCTTGTTGTTATTTTGTTCAGCCAATCATAACAGGTAATGAGATCATCAGATTTACTAAGACAAGTGTGCTGAGGTACATTTAAAAAAATGCCATATCTCAAGATTGTTTTGTGGATAAAAATTTATCCCAATAAGTATCGATATTGCACAACAGCAATCAGTGGTAGGTTTGCTCGCTGGAAATATATATTTTGTTTGATTTCATTAGATAGATAGGCACCTGTCTGAGCTACCTTACAATAAGTAATAAGACATACAGAACAATTCTGTAGGCCTTAATCTATGTGTAATATAGTACAATGAGATTAAACTAAAGTCGAAACACAGTGTGTGCCTGAGGATGTACGTCGTCCCCGCGGCAGGCCTATGAAGCGCAGGCGTGGCGACATAGACGACTTTCCTAAGGTGAAGGCATTATAAAGAAAAGTTTGAATGTTTGAAATCACGATTTCCTCAGGAACACATAGGCAAACAGGTTTTTCACCAGTGATCTAAGTCTCCAATAGAAGGAAGGTCGAATTTTTACTAAAGCTTATAAGCTAGCAGTGGCTGGGGCCTCCATATAAACTACTGCCACCAAAATATAACTTGGCTTCCATTATAAGTATTAAAATACCCTTCGTCTTTGTTATCTGCAATCAAATAATAAAGCCCATGGTACCACAAGACTTTTAAATGCAATGTATATTTGTATTGTGATGATTTTTGTTATTATTATGGCCAACCTTGCTGTGCAGCTACCAACACCTACTTATATAGACAAACTCTATAGCCTGATACTTCCTCACATTTGCAGACAAAACACACTTTTGCAATATTCTCTCTTTCAAATTATTCATTACATTGAGTGCCGCAATACATCAGACCTTACCAGTCCTGGGAAAGATCAAAGAGGCGATATTAAACGATGGAACGCTTTGTTAGGTGGACGACAATGACAATCCGACAGCGTCACCGGCCCGAAAGATACACCGGTCGCGCACAGTGAGCTGCACTGAACTGACTGAGGAACAACTGAGAAACATCGTCGCCAAGATCCTACAGGTGTCCTGGTCGGAAGACAGTGCAGGTTTGTTACACAACTGGGTTTGGCGGGTATATTATAGAAAGCCAAAGCCGAGAGTCACTTTTTGTTCCCGTCATTGTGATCATATTTTTGTACTGGACCATGCCTGGGAACCGTCTGGTTACGGAGTTATTGAAGGTCAAACATAACACTAACCTAAACTTGAAATACCGCCTACCGCCACGTATTTTTACGAGTTGTAGTACCGCATGCTTGTACTCATGTGTTGTTTATATTATATGCTTTCAAGTGCGTACAACTGGTATGCACCCGAAACCGAAAGCACAATGTTTTGCGTGCTTTTCAATGCACGCTACCGTAAACAGCGAACGTTTACACCAAAAAAAAATCGTTGTTTCCCTACAATTCTTTTTGTGCAACGTGTTTAATTTACAAAATGCGTAGATGAAAGTGTTGTGATGGGTCTTTTACACCCTGCATGAGGCTGCATGAGGTGTCTTGTCAATACAGCGTGGTATAGAAGATGTCTGAGCAAGTTCACCTTGTCTTGTTCTCAAGACGCCAGTTAGCGAGCGGTACCGACGCGCCGCGATATGGCGGCCTTGTTGCACTTCTGTAAATGTTTTCTTCCGGGATATAAAAGGAAACATGCTCTTTTAATTATATGAAAGATTGCAAAATAAATTCTCATCAAAATACGACTTCCGATTACTAAAAAGGTTGGTACCCAAATTTATCGTCATCTGGTTTAGCGACCCACTTTTTCATAAAGTTATTTTATTTCAGGTGGAATATTTGTACCGTCGGTCGCAGCATCACTTCTCGACAACCCTAAACTAAGTTTAGATGAACTGGCATCAGAGGCTTTGATTGACGTTATTACTCAAATAGCGGATGGTTCAGATCCACTTAACCAGAAACTCATCGCGATTACCGAAACTACAAAGAGACCTAGTGAAGATTGTGGGGACGATATGTTGACTAGTGGACAGGTTGGTTCGGAGACGGAAGTTGACAAGGCAGATTGCCCCGCACCGTCACTGCCGCTGCCGAAGACGATACCCACACAAGGTCTAGCCGTGAGCTACATAGTGCGGTTCTACACGAATATCAACTCGTATGAGCGGGAGTACTCGAAGAAGAGTTCAGAGCCGCCTTTAAGCGACTTGCTTCAGAGTTTAAGAACATTACTTGTGAACCACTTAGTGCTAGTGCTTCAGGGCAAGTTCGAGTTGGAGAAGTGTAGGAAGTCGGCTCTGCTGCCTTATATGCTGGTGGTGTCGCCGCCCACTGGCCTTATACCCGAGCTGCTTCTTGCTACCTATAATGATAAGGAAGTCTTTGAAGAGGTGAGTGATATTATTTTAGTATCAGAATTTTATTGTTTCTTGTTAGTACCACATTTGTATAACTCAAGGCAAACTTTGTTTTCAAGAAGGGTAGGACACAGCAATGAGACATGTGTGACGCAGTAATAAAACAGGTGTTACCCAGTTCTTCATCTCTTTAAGACCCTATGAATGCGGTATATTGTACCATCAAATCTATTTCGTTTTAAGTAACCCATACCTTCTAGGCATAACCATTGACCATTATACTAAACGCCAGTAATCGCGCGATTTGAACTTTTGCACAATTTGGTATTTAGGTGCGCTTGCACCACAAAACACGAGTTGTTTAAAAGTGAGGTTGTGTGTGCAGGTATTTATCCCACTAGTAATGGGTATCCGCGAAGAGATGCGCCGCGCGGTGTCCCCGCTCGGCGGTCGCGGCGCGTGCGGCGGGGGCTCCGCCCTGCGAGCACTGCGCGCGCTGTGCGAGCTGCGCGCAGGTCCGCGACACTCGCGCCGGCCTCTGGCTGAGTTACTGGCGCGTCTGCCCAGTCTATGCCCCGACCCCGTCACCACCGCGGCCGGCAGGGAGATCGCGCGTGTCAGCTTCCTTGGGCCATTCTTTGCGGTGAGTGTAATAAATTAAATAGATACCTATGAACGTGTTCTTGAATAGAAATCGTAAGGCAGGACGCCCTCAGATTAGTTGGAGCGACAATTTTCGCAGCGTGACTGGTAACAGCTGGCTGAATGATAGTAGCCAATTACCTGATGCTGAGACTACCTATTTTTGGTGAGCAAAGAGAGACAAATCTGGCGCTTACGATACCATTAAAATCTCAATGAGACTGAATATTCAGAAGATAGTTTTTATTATTGTTTATATTTTCACGACTATAAAATTCTGCAGCATTTACGCAGATTTGAGTTTTCGTGTACATTGTAGTCGAGAACTTAAGATCAATTATGCTCAATTAACAAGACACTTGATGTCAACAATCTGCCAACGATTCAATTCGAATAAGATAACAATCACACTAAACAAATACGAATGCAAAACATTTACACCTTTGGATTAATAGACTGAAAGTCATGGGGAGAGGCCTTTGCCCAGCAGTGGGATGATGCAGGCTTACAATATCAGTAATAGTAACCAAATAGTGTATTAAGAGTCACCAATTAGGTATATTATATTAGCTGTAAGTACAATTTTTTGCATGCCAAATGGTAGAATGTACCTGGTGGAATCAAGCATTATTTTGTAGTATCTCACCTGTATAACACATTCTATGCAAATAAACATTTTCTATAACATTCTAACAGATATCGCTGTTCGCGGAAGAGAATCCTCGTCTAGCGGAGCGTTTGTTCGCAACAGGTTCGGGCGACCGAAGCCTTGCGTTCGCGTTGCAACGCGAGGTGGAGGCGAGCCGCAACACGTTGCACAACATCTGCCACAACATCCTGCTTTGTCCCGATGCGAGGGAACCACTGCTTAATTACTTCGCTGCGCTACTGCAGAGGAACGAGAGGAGAGCGCAGCTGCAGACTGATGAGAGATCTCTGGCTGGTGAGTAACAATATTCTACTTAATATCATCATCTGCCTAGCCTTTTCCCAACTATGCTGGGGACGGTTTCCAGTATTATCTAACCATATCTTAAAACCAGTATTTGACATGGAGCGGCTGCCTATCTGACCTCCACAACCCAGTTACTGAGTTACCCCTTGGTGAGACTTCTACGTAATAAAAATCATAAATTTATTAATTCACTGACAGATAACGCATAACCTAAACCTTAATGTAACGAAACTGAACACTAAGAGAGGATTTGTGAAAATTCACCCCCTAAAGGGGTTTAATAGGGGATGAACGTTTGTACGAAAGTTCGTCAGTTTTACTGATGAAACACATGCCTTGTTATAACATACTCATGTTCCCGTAGGTTTTGGCTGCATTAAACTCCTTGAGTTGCGTTACTTCAAACTACTCTCGACTCACCCTGGCCAGTCAACTCCGCGACTAATTTAGTGACAACTGAAATATATTTAAATGATAGTGAACCTTATAAGAATCAAAATGTCATTTATTTGAGTAATGTTGTGACTTCGATTCCACGGATTCGTTTTACAAAACTCAGCACCGTGAGACCTCTTTATAAATAAACAAAACTTTCAGCTGAAAGAGACAACACAAAACTTGTGCTGAATAAACAATGAAACGAGTTTACGAACTCGTTGCTTGAAATAATTTTAGAGGCAGTTATTACCATGAAACAGTAAATCACTTTATATTGAACAAATCTATTCATTGGTTCGCAATAAACAAGACAATGCACGGAAAGCATTCGACGCTAATTTTACAGAATTTCGTTCATATCTGCGTGCGTACATTTGTGTATTTTGGTACACCAACTGCATACACATTTCACGTTTAAAATTCTTTGTTCTTTTATTTATAAATATATGCCAAGACCTCGTTGATAGCCGGTCGGTTCGGCTCTTTATATAACTAATTGATAAAGACATTACTGCAGTTTATCAGAACACAGACAACTGTAATAAATTGAAGCGTTATGTGCGTAGTTGGGCCCTGCTAGTAGATATGACTGGCGAAAATAGACCACATATTTCGTTCAAATGTCGCTCACCTCGCCTTGTCTATTAGACGAATTTGTATTGGCACTTATCCAAATAATTTACTTTCCAAGATTCGTATCGAATCATTAAGCGCTACTTGTTGACGGTTTTCTGTAAATATTTATGTTTGCGACGTTGTCAGGTGTTCGAGACAAACAGACTTCGGTCGCGAACAAAGCGCAAATATAAAATATAATGTTTGTATCAGTTTCAGTATCAGTTTGATACTTGTACACTTCCAGACCTTCGCATTGACAAAACAAAACACGGTCCGCATTAAATAATTTTATTCTGGTAAACATTATGTTAAAAAACATCTCTCGCCTGCCTGTCTTGTTTATTTCGCTAACTATTGTCAACGAAAATATCACAGTAAATAAACGAATTACTTCGAGGAAAAACAAGGAAAACTGCGAATAATTTAATTGCAGGTATTCTATGAACTGGTTACTGACAAACGCAAACACATAAAAGTGTTCTAATTCCTGTAATGACATAAATAAGTATTTATTTCCGTGTCTTGATTACAAATCAACATGCTGCGTAAAAGATGCGTATTACCTACCTACCTATGCGTGGTACCTATATGATGCGCCATTAAACAGGAATAGATATTGTAAAACTACACATAAGTATTCTTAAAGTACATAATAATATTTAACATGGAGCTGACAATTTACAAGAATTCCAAAGCTGAACCAAACGACAAAACTTTAGTATAAATAGTTTTGTAAAACAAGTTTATCTGCACTTGCGCACTCAGGCACTGATGATCGATAGAACTAACACGCAGACTCAAACACGTCATCACATTGAACGGCTGTTCAGTGTCGTAGGATCAATCTTTTGGTGCGAAACTAGAACCCAAATAATGGGAAAACGGAAGGACAAAGAAGAAGATTAACCAGTCAGCACGGCGGAATGCCCTGTAACCTGTAATGCGCTGGAAATACTTGAGTTGGGGTCACTCATGGCGTGTCACGGTTGCTACGAATGTGGTGGCCTGTGTGGGATTTATCTTTCTGGTCTAAGGCAGCATATAACGCAGTAGACTGCTATAAACTAAAAAAAAGAAAGAAAAATAAGTTTATTAATTGTCACGGAAACACGTGCATACAAAAAGAGAATTAACTCGAATACTTAATTAAGAAAAATAAAAACAAAATAGATCTATAATCACGAGCACAAAACCGAAATAGTTGACAACTGCCTGTGACAAGAAGGCTTCCACTCAGCATGAAAAGCAGAAGTAACGACTTATTGAATTGTTTCAGGCGATGGCTTTATGCTGAACGTATGTTCAGTGCTGCAACTGTTGTCGGTTCGCATCAAGTTAGAGCGTGTGTATCCTCTGTACACTTTCCAACCCGACTCCTGGGTCAACGTCCGCGATGAGACCAGACTGTACTTCACCGCGCAAGAGGCACAGGACTGGCTGGATTCACTCAGTAAGTAAACAAGACTTTGTATCTGTTTGAGAGGTTCCTCTTTATGGGGATAATTCAATGTAGTCCGGGAAATTGAAAAAAATGTATGTTATTTCGAATCACCTTAAAAATGAATGGGCCACATCTCTACCTGTGTTGGTTCAAATATCACTTACTATTCAACTTTGCCCAGTGTGTTTTAGATAGCAGAATTCATGCATTGTGCATTTTTTTTACATTTTGTCAGTTCCTTTTGAGTAACAATACTCAAGGGTCAAGTTAAAACGAAGAAGGTTTAATATGGGCCTTAATCTTCCGACAGTTTGTACGTTTATCTTACGTTATTTTGCGAAACTGGATAAAGGAGCTGTTTTGCAAATGCAAGCTTACGTTCTCAGTAAAACAGCGCATTGCTATTCGGATATCACTAAGCAGTGTGGAATCTGTACAGTTATAAACGCACGGCAACTGTACCACGCCTGTCAGCACTCCACATCTGATAATGCTAACAGTACTGTGTACATTAAAACATAATGACACACAAACAAGCTCAATGACCCTCAATTTTACGTTGACCCAAAGAACACGTCATCATGGGCAATTTCATTTTAATTGTCGCTCATAGAATCAAGTTCATGGGAAAAACGAACTACCTGTTACTGTGATATCATAGTTTACACTACTCATACGTTCCAAGCTAAAGAATATTAACAACAAAAAAAAATGAAACAGTGTCTTAAAGATCTTCGACGTCTTCTAAAAAATCTCGCTTTACTTTAGCTAAGGATCCAGCTCACAAGTGGCCCGAAGCGAAGTTCCAGACAGTTTGCTGGTTCTTAACACTGCACATGCATCACGTGGCGCTGATCCCGGCCCTGCACACGCATCAGAGGCGCATTCGGTGAGTGAGGGGTACCCGTATAGGCGTACAAAGAGTTTAGTGTTCCGGCAAGAAAAACAGGTGCTATGGAAAAAAAAAAACTTTATGTGGCTGAACAAACATAGTGTTACGGGTTATCAAAAGCCTGTAAGTGACAACCAGTTCTATCCAGGGGTATCGTGTTACCCAGTAACTGGGTTATAGAGGACAGATAGGCAGACGCTCCATGTAAAATAATGGTGTTAAGCTGGATCCGGTTAGCCTCCATCCCAATTTCATTTTTATTTATATAGATTTCTTTTCAGGGCATTCCGTGATCTCCAAAAAGTAATCGAAGAGTTGATGGCAGCTGAGCCACAGTGGCGCAACAGTTTCTCCGCGTTGCGCAACCGCGAGTTGCTGCGCAGGTGGCGCCGGCAAATAAAGAGGCTACACAGGTAATGTGGTTATTACTTTTTTGCTTACAGTACTTTTTATTCTTGCTAGCTTAACTTTTGATGTTGCATTCAAATTATGCCTTGTTTTTAAGATTTTGAATCTGGAATACAAACTCGTCCGATTTTAAACGAAAGATCCAAACAGTTTCGTATCTATGCCGTATAGAAAAATATAGCAGTGAAGCTTCTGTTACGAACGCGCTCAAAATCATCCTATTTCCCAACTGTACCGCGGCGCAAGATTCGTTTAACTGGTCGAGATTGAAGACTCCGGGTACAATCTTGACTGGTTAATTGTAGGGCCAGTTAGTTTTGGCCCAGCTCTAGTGTCGCATCTATGGGTGCTTGCATAAAAACGCGGAAGACAAGTCGGTACCGATCGGTGCGGAATACAGTTCAGTATTAACGTATGCGCTGTAACAAATAAAAAGTTAACACTTTGTAACTGTTTCTTTCCGTAGATAAACCTGTAGCGATCTAGCAGAAACCCCACTGCTTTATAAAGTTTGAAGGTATCATTAAATTAGTACGCTATTTCCTGGGCGTCCGGCTCCCTCAGATCCAAGCAGTGCGCCGAGACCGCGCTGCTGGAGGGCGAGCTCATGCGGCGCAGCCTGCAGTTCTACGCCAGCGCATGCGCACTGCTGACGGCGGCGCTGGGCGCGGGCGGCGCGCTGGGCGACGCCTTCGCCGCCACGCCCGAGTGGTACGTCGAGGACATCGCAGAGTTCATGCTGTTTGCTGTGCAGTGAGTCTATATTACTTCTAATTATGGGATAAATCTGGGCCCGCGTGGTGGATCACAGCCCACTCCCTCTCACAGAGAGGAGGCCCCATCAGTGGGAACATTATAGGATGATTATGCTAAGGGTTAAAACAGGAGCAGAACAGAACAGTTGGAGCAGTGGTGCGCCTTACAAATTGTAGGTCGTCGCATGTAATCTGCATTCGCGATTTATTTGCCAAAAATGTAAACAAATATAAATTAATGGAAAAATAACTTTAATTCCTACACAATAAAGTTCAGTTTACGCTACAACTTCAAACATTTTTATAACTTTTGTAATGGTGCTAGTCACTCTGAAATCAACTTAATTACAATGGAAATAAAGTTGACATTTGTTTAACTTGAAAGAACATCAATTGCCAACATAAATTTGAATAAATCGCTGCATATATTACATCTATCATTCCCTCTCACATAGCAAAAGCCTGAGACCCAGCAGTGGAAACTGATTATGTTTTTGTTGATACGCCAACAGTTTAAAATGGTATTTTTTTTTAGTAAATTATATTCCTAAAAAAATCAACATCTTTTTTCAGATACGTCCCACAAATAGTGGCCGACTACATCGAAGACCCGATCATAACTTGGCTCCTAAGTGCAATATGCCACTCTCGGCTCTTCAAAAACCCCTACTTAGTCGCAAAAATCGTGGAAGTTCTCTTCGTAATCAACCTTTCCGTGCCACTAAAACTTAAGAATGTATACGAAAAGTTTATGGACCATCCGATGTCGCAGACAGCTCTACCGAGTGCCCTCATGAAGTTCTACACAGATATAGAAACTACTGGACAGAGCACGGAGTTCTATGATAAGTTTACTATACGATTCCATATCAGTATTATACTGAAAGGGATGTGGGAGAGACCGATTCATAAACAGGTGAGAACAGTGATGTTGACTCCTAGAGCGCATTCCACCAAACTTTTATACCTAGAATAACTGAATAAGTCGTATCCAGAGAATAAATTTTGAATTTTTGACAGTTTTTCCATACTAAAACTCAGACGTCAATTTTATTCCATGAATAAAAGATATCTGACTGGTAAAATCAGCCCTTAGTAATCATAGTAAAACGCTGGTTGGAGTCTGTACAGGATCTTCTTCTTCTGAGCGTGTCGATAGCAATCTAGGCCCAGAATTCGGCTACTTGTTTGGCGCCGTCACCAGCGTCCATCAGTTCCTGTAACGTGCAGCAGACAGGACACGCAGGACACGATGTTATGTGTCCCATCGTTTGTGGAACAGCACCACATTTACAGGATGAAATTGAATGAGTGCGCCAAACTAAAATACCTATCTAATTCGACGTGTATAAAGAAAATTTACAGGATGTCATTAAAGTGTGAGATGCACTAAGGAGGTAAAGAACACTCTGTTCAGAGCTTATTGCTTGTCAATGTACACCTGCCAACTTTGGTGCAACTTCACAAAAAAGGTGTACAGTTCATTAAGGGTTCAGTACAATAATGCTTACCGAACCCTAATGAAACTGCCAAGATATTGCAGTGCCTCGAGTATGTTTGCCGAAGCGAGGGTCCCGGACTTTTACGCCATCATGAGGTCGAGGGTCGCGTCTTTTTGGCGAACTTTGAGACGCTCCAGTAACAGCATTTTGAGTGTTGTCTCGGACAACTTAGCAAGCCCTATATTTATGCAATGGATCTCTGTTCACCTAAACGGGAACAAAAAATGACGAAAGAATTTTAATGTATTTTTGAAGACTATGGGTATACATACCTCTACGTTTTGAATTTTAATTTAAATTTTATTTTTCTTTTATTTGTTTCACTGTCAAATTGTATATGGGTATATTGCCTGCAATAAAACAAATTTATTTATTTATTTATTAAAGAAAGGGATGCACATTACATACGTGCACGTAGACAAACGATTTGTCAATCGTCCCACGCAATCGTCCTACGACCTTTTTTTCGTAGGAACGGTCAAAATTACGTAAATGACCGCTAGTTCAACGCGTTGCCAACTTGCTTCATGTTGTTTCTTAATAGTTTTGATAGATTATGTTTTTTTTTTTTACTGGAACGTAATATGTTCTACTTGAAGGCAATTACTTAGTCTGCACTAGCTAAGATGTTTTTTTTTTTTTCAAGAATTTAGATCTGGGATGTGATCATTTACATATAATGATTATGTATTTATGTAACAGTTACTAACCTCCTATTTCGAGTTTGCACACGTTTTCAATTTCATCCTGCCATCATCGACATGAGACAAAAACAACTTACATATTACCAGCCAGCAATAACTATCAAAAGTTTGTAAATAAATACTACAAGTAAGATCTTAGTAGGACGTGGTTTCGTAAACACCCATAGAAAGTCAATTTTGATCTTTTGGTTGCTAGCTTTATGGTTTAAAGTCGTTTGTGTATACTCGTTGTCAAGTCATGCACTTTGTGAAGCATTAGCTTTAGCCGTCCTCAGGCCTAGTGAATACATGGCTTTGGCTTATCAACCTTATTTACTAGCCCTAGAATTACTTTGAAAGTAGGAAACAAATCTTGCGTTTGAAAAAAAAGGTCCTAATTATGTCATCATGATTCCAGTATAAGAGAGAGACGGAGCTATACATGACCGATAGCACCATCCCTACCGCCCCAGTTCTGTATTCCTGCAGTTAAAAGCGAGAGCTATCAAAATAATATTTAATGAATGTAATTTTCTTTCCAGGCTATCGTGAAGGAGTCTCGCTCGGGCCGTCAGTTCGTGAAGTTCATCAACATGCTCATGAACGACACTACATTCCTTCTCGACGAGTGCCTCACGGTATGTATTCAAATATTCTCCAGCTTAATTATAATAGCTTGAAAGTACCAAAACACATGAAACCCTTCATGTCCCAATTTTTTTTTTTTTTTAATACCTTGCCTATACCACTATTCAAAGACGACTGCTTGCTTGTGGACCTTTTGATTGGTAACGTTCCTAAAATAACATATCATAACATCTGTTTCTACGAGAGGTTAGGCAGAAGGGGACATACATTTCGCCATTTAGGTTTAAGTCCCGGGTAATAGAGGGCGAGCTTGTTGTCATGCTCGGGACATAAAACGAGACTCCGGGCTTCTACTGAGAAATTCCGGCTGGAAAATCCCAATAACACTTCGCTCGATCTGGGAATTGAACCCAGGACCTAGCGACCACTAAACTAAAGAGGCAGTTTGTTTGCAACCGTGAAAACTGAGACAGTCCCCTGTGTGCGAGGAGTATATATCGCTGTGGACGACTACGCATGCATTCTAGGCCTCCGTAATCTCTATTTAGCTTTAGTTGATGACAATGGATAGTTAAACCTCAATTCATCCATGTAATGGTTGTCCATGATGACTGTAAACTAATATTGTTGTTCATAGTACCTGAAGCGCATCCACGAGGCGCAAGAGGGCGCGGCGAGCGGCTCGGCCAGCGGCGAGGCACGCGCGCGTGCGCTCGCGCAGGACGAGAGGCAGTGCCGGTCCTACCTCACGCTCGCTAGGTAACACCTCTACTTACTACTGCGACCCTGATACCTTGTAATACTTATGTGTGATGCAAATTAAAAAAAAATTACAATTATTCACCCGTTTTCACGAACGAAACTCAACATAAAAACTATCTAACACATTTTCAAGTGCGCGTAAACGGCTGTGATATTTGAATGTCTTATCAACAGCCAATCGTATCACTTAACATGCGTTTAATTTTAAAATTGTATATTATCGATATATAATTTTCGATCCGGAAACTAAGCGTAAGTGCTTCATAAATTCCAATAACCGAAGGAATGATATTGGCTGTTTATGACAAAAAGGTGGCTGCTAATCATGACATTTTAGACGCTAATTTAGCCTTGTGATCTTTCTTGTTTGTAAGTCACGTGTTATGGCTGTTTTTGAAGTGCCACTACTCAATGTTTACGTTAAAGCTGATTTGAAGCCGCAACACATACTCTACTAACATTTATTGGTCTTCTGAGCCTAACAATTACATACCATTTTTTTTGCCAACCAAGTAAATATATATGTTATTGTTTTTTTGCAGAGAAACCGTGGACATGCTGGAGTATCTGACAGTAGAGATCAAGGAACCATTCCTGCGCGCCGAGCTGGTGGACCGCCTGGCGTCCATGCTCAACTTCAACCTGCAGCAGCTGTGCGGGCCCAAGTGCAAGAACCTCAAGGTATTCATGTTACACCTCTTCAGGGGCGCATCATAAAGTCTACTATGTCCACAAACTTAGAGCGAAATCAAAATCTATAATTTAAGAGCGTTTACGCCGTACGGCATTTCATACAAACTTTCAAGCCCTTGTTTTTCGAAATGAATGCACGGATTTTAATGAAACTTTATACGCATAAGCAGGATACAAAGGTCTAAAAAGTTAGCAGAGAACATTTTCGAAAAATTGTGTTATAGCCAAATTAGAGAGAGAGATTTCCAGTTATCTTTTTTTAAATAAGACATTTCGAAAATGTTCTCTGCTTTCTTTTTAGAGCTTTGTATCCTGCTTATGCGTATGAAGTTTCATTAAAATCGGTTCATTCATTTCGAAAAACAACGGCTTGAAAGTTTGTATGAAAAGCCGTACGGCGTAAACGCTCTTAACGTCCATACGAACTTGGCCTTAGTGTCATACTCATAAGAATACCAAGCAACTAAGTCAATATCGACTTACATCTTTACAAAATATTTAACAAAATCGCAACAAGAAAGCCATTGATCACGGTTTCGAATATTTGACAATACAGCTTTTGGGGATCCATTTTCAACAACCCTTTACTAAACTGCATTCGATGACTTTTCAGTGTGGTTGAGAGCTTACATTTGCTGCTCTTTCATGTGACTAGCGTATCTACAAATCATTTGTTGTGCACAGGTCCGTCGGCCCGAGAAGTACGGCTGGGAGCCGCGGCGGCTGTTGAGTCAGCTGGTCGACATCTACCTGCACCTCGACTCGCCGCAGTTCCACGCCGCACTTGCCGCCGACGAGGTAACTTATTACACGCTTATTTTACACAGAACAGGGCCGCCATGGTGATAATTGTACCGCATTTGGTTCAAAATCGCACAGTGCGTGGTAACTCCTTCGAATCGAAGTTGATTTGCTACTTATAGTGGTTTATCGACCTTAATTTTGTTATGAAAATGTCAAAATTCCTGACAAAACTATTCCTAGAAAATGTTCCTTTCTCCTCGCACCCGAGAGAGGTGTGCTCTGCCAAACCGTTTAGTGTTCCGACAATAAAAAAAATGTAGACTGGCTGCGCACAATTCGAATGTGATTTAGTTTTTCTAGTTTGCGGTTAATAAAAACGTATACTTAACCTTCCATTTTCAGAGATCATTCCGCAAAGAGTTATTCGAGGAGGCTTCAGTGCGGCTAGCTAAGTCGTGCATCAAGACGCCCACAGAAATAGAGCGCTTCAAGTCGCTCGCAGACAATGCATATCAAATCGCAAGTATGTTACATATTATTGAATGGCTTGAAAGTGATAACATTCTATTATAACTACCAGTAAACATTAATGTAAGTGGCTCCGGATTTGGAGTTAACGTCACATTGTCGCCGCTTAGACGCTACGCCACTGTCACGTAGGCGTGATTTGATTGAAATTAACGTTGCGTTGACACAGCAGCGTCAGCGTCGCATTTCCACAGTGTAAACGTTGAAAGCGTTTACGCCGTACGGCATTTCATACAAACTTTCAAGCCCTTGTTTTTCGAAATTATTGAACCGATTTTAATGAAACTTCATACGCATAAGCAGGATACAAAGGTCAAAAAATGTAATTTAAGAACATTTTCGAAAAACAGTGTTACCGATTTTAAAGTTTCCATAAAAACAGAGATTTCCGGTTATCTTTTTTCAAATAAGACATTTATATTTTTTCGTAACTTTTTAGACCTTTGTATCCCGCTTATGCGTATGAAGTTTCAAAAAAAACGGTTCAATCATTTCGAAAAACTAGGGCTTGAAAGTTTGTATGAAATGCCGCCAACAGAGGCTACACAATTACATGTACGTATGTTAACATAAACAGGGACAAATACAAGTGCGCGCTTCTAAATATATTAGTACAAATCATTCTCTTATTATCTAGGTTGATTCAATAAGTTTGACAAGGACGAAAACATTAAAATAAATCAAAATACAGTACGTTCGAAAAACGCCTCTGCTAGATGCGAAAGGTGCTTTACTATTCACCATTTTATTTATTATCCTCAATGATATCATCATTTAGTATATTTTAAGATACATAACAGCATGTTGCATTGTTTCAGTATCCAATCAACAGAAAAGTGACGAATTCGCTGACGCACCCGAGGAGTTCAGGGATCCGCTCATGGACACGCTAATGACTGACCCAGTTTTATTACCATCTGGGAAGGTGAGTACACTTCTACCATCTAAGTCTTTTTCTTCGTCGTTCCCTCAATGCTGAGGATCTTGACCACATACGACTCGTCTTCAAGTTGTGCGGTCTTTTGCAGTGTGGACCGCTCGGTATATGTTTCCTCCAACAGCCTTCTTGATTGCGTCTGAGCATCATGTCAGTGCTCTCCCTTGAGCGCATTTACCTTCCACCCGGCCCAGTACCATAAGCCATCTACCAGTAGGCAGGCTTAAATATGACACATAAGAGCTTTATAAAGAGACTGTCATGTAGGTATGACTGAAGGAGTTGACGCTTTACAAAATCTAGATTTTATTTTACCTCGCTTCGCTATAATTAAGGCCGGGTAATGTAACTATAATGTATGTAGTCCTGCTTACATAGGTGAGCATAATAGTATTCGTACTATAATCTTGTTGGATTCTAAATACTGGTTTTCAGCTGCATCCGGTTACACTGGAAGCCGACCCCAACATAGTTGGGAAAAGGCCAGGCAGATGATGATCTTATTGGATCCGAATAAGTTCATTTTTATTGAACCTCAACCATGTTTTCAGATAATGGACCGATCGGTGATTTTGCGTCACTTGTTGAACAGTGCCACGGACCCCTTCAACCGACAACCTCTCTCCGAGGATCAACTACGTCCAGGTATACTCACATTTATTACCTAAATATAATAATTAAGCCACCGCGCCGGCACGTTACTGTCTTGCGTTGTGTGACGCGGAATACACCAATCAAACGTAGACGTGATTGACGTAGTCCTGAACAAATTTGTTTGATTGAATCAAACAAATCTGGGGGTCTACTCCCTAACTCCGACCGTCCGTCCGTCGGCCCGTCCGACAGTAGCCCGATACGACGGTGTGAACCCTACTCCCTAACGATTTCGGACTCATCAGTTTCAAACGGCATCATAGACAATATTCGTGAACGAACGACGCATGGCAATACAGTTGCACTATTTTACCGGTCGATTACCGGTTTACTTATTTTGTAGTTTTCTAGCTTATTAAACAAAAAATAATACTTTTGTCGTTAGAAAATGACCACATTTAAAAAATATATCTTTTATTATGTCTATAAATATAGAATTGAATTATTTTTGCCATTTTTGTCTGGAAACTGGCATCATCCTGTTATACCTTTGCCTGTTTACTTTTTTGAAGGAAATTTTATAATGAAATGTCAAAGGCCGCATTCCGAATTTAGTTTGTCTCATCGTCTCACATGCGTTCCGATTTAGTTATTACGATTATGACAGCTAAGAGCTGTCAACAATTCGAAACGCTCGTGAACGCGCTCAAAGTGATACTCAATGTCAAAACGATATTATTACAGTATTTCTTTGTATAAACACCACATTTCTTCTTCAGTTCTTCTTCTTTAGTTAGGTGGCGACAGTCAGCCAGAAAAAAAAAAACCTCTACATTTAAAAATAATTTTGACACAACTAAATCGAATTTGACAATCGCGACACCACGTGGAAAATATTTTATTTTGTTTTTAGAAGATATTTTATTTTTATATGGAATTTTTCTCTTTTTGTATGGAAAATATGAAAAATTATTACCTACGTGTTGAGTTTTAGGGGTTTATGGGTTTTATAAAGGGGGTCGAAATTTTCATTATTTTTACGATAGGACACACCGTTTTCGAGATATAAGCAAAAGAAAAGAAAAAGATACAGTACTGTTTTTGTTGGTTTGCCAACTAATTTTATTCCACACCTTTTGAGTCGCGATTAAAAATAGTCAGATTTAATTAGAAAATCTAATCGTTATCGCGCACGCTGATTCGGTACGGGTTTAGGCACGCTCAAATTCCTGTAAAGCTTCTTTAATATTTAAAAAAACAGCCTTAGTTTGAATTCTTTTAAATTGGTAACTTTCGTCGACAGCACGAGAACTATTTTGATGTCGTATCAACTGACATAAATATCCGTCAAAACCAGTGTCAAGTTTAACTGTTCGGACGGGCAAAAACACATCGGGAGTAGGCACAGCTGTCAAATCGCGTTGTCATTCATTCTTCGCTCGGGCCCCGAACGAATCATCCGTCCGTAGGGCATAGGGAGTAGGAAACGCCCGAAACGAAGGCCGAAACGACGGACTTCGTGCTTAGGGAGTAGACCCCCTGTTCAGGACTACGTCAAATCGAGTTTCGTCAAATTTTGATTAGCTAAAACTGCGTCAGATGGCGACACAATACAGTATTGTAAATCCGGCCTAATGCACACTAAACAATTGTGTAATTACGTTTGAAATGCTATATATCTGAACCTAACCTACATGTTGAATGTTTCAGCAACTGAGCTCAAAGAGAAAATCATCCAATGGCAGCGCGAGAAGAAGTCGACGTCGTCGTAATCGTTCGCCGCTAACACTAAAGTCTGATGTATATAACGTAACCCATATATAAAGACTACCGGACGGATTTTTCCGCCTCTGATGATGGGACTATTGTCCGTATGCATGAATGTGAGATTATTCCATGTATGTTATTCAGTGCGAATGTTTCGTGAAGTTGAAACTACGAGTATTGTCACGTTTCCGACCTAACGGATCATTTTCAATTCACATACAGGTGTTAATTTAATCATTACTTTGATTTCGTATTGTCACAAAATTCTTCCATTAGTATTACCCATTGTGACAAGAACCAAATTTTATCTTAACCACCTCAAAATTAATATATTTTACAACTAAATTAAAGCTTTAATGTCTTCACGGAGTATTGAACTTGGCATCTATTTTTAGCTTTAACACAAACAATGCACGTGAGTCTCGAAATTTTATATCATCATTACATTACACGAAAACAATTAATTAAATTAAAATCTAATAATAAAAAACTTAAATTAACATCTGTATCATTATTTAACCTATGAACTTTGGCGTCGTGGAGCGCTAAATACGAATGTTTATTGAAATTACCATCACACGTAGATGTAAAGGCCTAAATTCTAAGATACAAGCAACATGACATTTCTGAGTAAGCTAGTTGCTGTTGTCTCGACCCTAAGACTTGATGAGTACGCAACATGAGCACAACATTAGAGTATTTGGTGTGAAACTTGTAAGCTGGACGTCTTTTTGCATTTTATAGGAAATCTCTGTAACGAAAATCGTGAGCAAGTAATTTCGATTTTAGATTGGTTAGTCCTGCATTAGTTTAACTAATGGTTATACATTAGGATATAAATATATATAAACATATAGGAATTGTATGGAATGTTGAAGACTTCTTATTTTTGTGCAAAATGAAAATTAGAAAAATGTATTTAATTATATTATGGATTTGATTACTATTTGATAATAGTGATATTATGTTTAGTCTTTGTTAGCAAACATGATTTTTGTATTATCATTTAATACATTGTGATTTGTTCCTTTATAACTTTAGTTATGCTTTGAAATGGATTTTCACTAAACTTGAGAATTAGGGAATAGTATTCATTATAATATCATTAGCTTAAATTCAATTAATAGTATAATAGAATCAGTAACGGCCTGTCAATGTCCTGCGGGGTAAGAACATCGCGGATGTTATGTCCATTTGACTTAGTATAATATGATGATGAAGAACTTGAAACATACATAAATGTTCCCACAGTGGTCACAGTGAAATAGTGTACTATCGGGGCTTCGCTGTATCAGAACCTAGTATGTTTATTACATGTATCTCAAGTTTATCATATTTCTCCAGTCACTGCCAATATATTATTCAATGTAGTTTTTAGAACAGGCATTCCTGAATGAAATCCATTTCTTTAAATTACATGGTCTCACTTGTATGATAATTTGACTTGTAATTTATCATTTATTATGAAGATTCTATATTATAGAGGTCTCCTACGTTGATTATATCAATAAAATTAAATAAATGGAAATAATATTGTTTTTGTCATCACAATAATAAACAAAGTATTCACGTCTTCTTAAATTATATTTGACTAAATTTTATTATTTAACTAGCTAAATAAATAAATTATTGTCAATTCACAATTAAGAGATTTCATTGTATTCAAATTACAAAAGTACTACAACCACAATATTCTTTACTTAAAAATCTTGATAAACATCAATAGCTCTTAAACATTATAAGAGGTAGATAATATATTAAAACAGTGTATATGTAACATAATCTATAATACTAAAGCAAAGTCACAAGCATTCAGATGTGATTTGATTAGCTCATTTAATTTTCTTGTTTGACTTCATTCATCAATAAAATTATTCCAACTGCATTCAATACAATAATAATAGTTTAAAGCCAGTAGGGTAATGCTACTTTTGTATTCATAACAAGTACAATCATTTAGCATTTGTTAGAGAGGTTCATTGTCAGCAACCTATATATACATGACTATGCTGCTGTGAGGTTCCTAACAAAGCCATTTACAATTATCATTATCAGATTCATCATAACAAAGATAAAAAAAAAAACTAAGCACAAACAAATCATTATCATTTTAACCCTTTTATAAATATTTCTAATACCTAGTTATCTTTCAAAAAGATAGGCCTTGAAACGATGATGCTTGTGCTCAATTTTTTTTTTTAATTTTCTTTCTCTTACATTACAAAAATATACAAATTTCAATATGATTACAAAACTGACCAGTCACTCTACAAGGTGTAACAGAATAAACGCAAGTCCTGAAAGTAGTTTGTTCATAATTGACTACTGAATCGATATCAGTAACTTTTAATATAGGTCTTTTTCCAAAAATTCTGTATTTTGCCATACTGACCAGTGATTGAGCCAAAGAAAATTAAATCTTATTTCAAAGCAATAAGACTCAATTTTTTGCATAAAATAATGTTAGGGTCGACATGATTTTCTTAATAATAATAGCTTTAAAAAAAGTTTTGGTCATTGTATTATGCTTTTAACTCAATACTTTAATTGGGGTGTATGAGGTCTTGCGTTAATTATGTTACACATTGTATAGTCGAGCAACAATAATTCAAAAGGCATTTCTCATAGATTTATTTCATAAGCTCAAGAAAGATTATGAAGCATTTATTAAGTTTTCTACTTTAATGTTTAAAAACAGTCAATATTTCATCGGAGAAGGAATGGGAGACGATAAGCAAACAAACATGAAATCATGTATAGCATGCCAAAATAAAAGTTAAGCCTGGCTGTTTGCCTCGGTACGTATCTCATTGTCTCAGGGGTCCTAAACCTTCTTTCTATTTCGAAAGCTCTTGGTAATGTCAGCAATGGAATTAGAAACCACAAAGAACAGCGCACGGAAGCTACCACAAACATAATATAAGGAGTAAATAGTAAAAATGCATACAACAAGTATGAAGCAGTCCTCCCAATCAATATTGCTAATGTCACAATTTCTGCTTTACTGTCTGTCTCGAGGTCTCTTGTGTTGTTACTATGTAAAATAGCTTCTGTATTTAGGGCAAGTGGTATTGCATAGTAAATTATGGGCCAGTCCACCCTACCAGTCTGAGCTAAGAAAGCAAAAACCACAGAAACTGGTCCAAATATAACTAAAACTAGAATATCACCAAGAGCTATATACTTAAGTCCAATACCACCAGTATATAAAAATGATGAAGATAGTCCACCAAAATATACAAGAGCCAAATGCTCCATCCGGGCTGGAGATAAAATTACAAGTGGAACAAATGAGGCACATCCAGCTAGATATAATATAGCACCTAGAGAGACTACCTCATCTATACTCAAAATATGATCAACTAGAGTTCTGTCATCAGATTTACGGTTATCTATCCCTTTTACAAAATCAAAGTATGTATTAACAACATTGCCTGCACCATGAACTGGAATAATTGTACATAAGGTCAATAACAAGGTGCACCAACTAAAGCCACTGTCGCCGGGCAGACGGTACGCGAGCGCAGCCCCGAGCAGAGTCGGCAGCAAGCTCGCACTCAACGACCATGGACGCAAAGCAAGCACATACGTCCGCACTTTCATAAGCGGATTTCGAGTTGGCAATGTTTCTTCTTTCGGTTGTTGTAAGAGGTTTCCTTCGACGTTTGGTATGTCCATATCTTCAGTTTTCTTATTGTGATCCATTTTGATAAGATGTAGAAACAAACCGCTGTCCACGAAACTTGAGCACTCTTAAATCATTATTATCTTTTTAAATGAGATGGTGGTTAGATTCATCATCAAACTACGTGTAGATTGAAACTGTTTGCACAAAAACCCGTTATTATTGGTACCGGTGATGACCGATATCCAAAGAGAAATCATAAAATATAATAAATTCTGTAAACCTTAGGTCCGCAAGTTGATCCGTCAACTTGACGTCTGTCTGTCTTTCTTTCCCAACCTCAGATAAAGAATATTTCTTTATCTGAGTTCCCAATATTATAATATTTCATAGTGCTGGTCAACGTATTAGTCGATTTCTTGTCACAAAGTTCGGTTTTTAAAGGTAGGAATGTAATTTACTATGTTCCCTATTCAAGAATAGCAAATTCACAAAGCATCAGTACCACTTAGGATAGCGCATAAAATCCATTCATCTCGGGCGACGCGATTGACTTTTTAAACTAGGAAAGAATAGCCAATTCCAAATCACAGGTATTATTTCTTGTTTTTTTATTGCATGTTTTACTCACTTCCATAAAATGGGTATCTATTTCACCTCAAAACAAAGTAGATTATCTATATTTTGTTCATAGTTTTACCTATCTGAAAATAAAACTATCAGTTGTGTGTCAAAATAACAACTAAGCCGCCGCAGACTTAAAAATAAGCTGAGCAAATTACCGCGGTATCGCTGTCGGGGTTAATAACATCACTGTTATGATTCGGTTAAAATAAACACACAAACATGTCATTAACAAGGTCCTTTGTAGATATGGAAGCGGTAGTAAGGGTTGGAGCAGGAGAGAAATCGTATATTATTATTAAAATCAAAGGAGAGCTTTTTTGTTCATTTTATTTATATCCGGGTAAGTACAGACGCCAGCACATCAACCTACTACAATCTGTCAAATTTCTTTGATAGATTTTCAACTTTATCGCTGAAGCATAAGGTTCAAAGTTGATTGGGAAAATGTGACAGTTTCGGGTAGGTTGATGTGCTGGCGTCTGTACATCGCTAATTAAACGCCGGGTAGATGGTTACAGTTAAGTAGGTATACCGCGAGACGATTTGAAGTTTTTATTTATAAGCACAGGGATTATTGATTAAGAATAATAAAGGATTTAAATAAAATTCTGTAATATTTTTAACCGACTTCTAAAAAAACTTATTTAAAAAAAAGGACCGACTTCAAAAAAAAAAACAGTACTTAGTGTGTACAACATAACTTCTATTTCAGAAGTCGGTGTCAAATATTTGGTCGACTTAGAATTTCTCGACTTTAATTTAAATTCTCACGACATCGTTCATAAGACAATGTGGGAGCGAGGGGGTTCTTAAATGGGTCGCTTCCTAATTTTCCTCTGTATTGTGAATGTACGATATATGTATGATAATGTATCAAAAAATAATAATTCACGCTGACAGATGTATAAATTACATACAACAAACAGCTTAAACTAATCGCGAGCTCGAACTCACTGGTGGTCATGCCAAAAAGCACGCTGTCTCACCTGGCTTCGTGTCTAACAGAGCTAGTAGCAGTGATGAGCATTTAGACGCTAGTCTACACGCACAACGTCTATACTCCGACTTTTAATTAGCTGCAGTAAAATTACACTTCTTATCAACTCATTTCGGACTGCATTTAGAGATATGCATGTCAATAAGTTTCGTTTGTTACACTATTCTGTACTAGAACAACAAGGTTTGGTTGATGGCCGCAAAAAAACAAAAAGACGCCTATTTCAGTAATTTAAGTAACACTAATGTTATTTTACTGCAGCTAATTAAAAGTCCGATTATAGTTCTCACGCACAGAAACACCGTTCCGAATTGATAGGCGCTTAAAAAAATTCGAAGTGCTTTGGAAAATCGAGTTTTATGAAAAAACCAGTGCATAAATCAATAATAAATAAAGTTTATTGAACTCTTCGATAGCTGAACTTTGTTGGTACGGACTTGGTTTTGAAGATTTTACAGTTCTTTTATTTACACCCAAAGTTGCGTTAAAAATAGCAAGAAAAACGAATCTTTGTTGGCTCATAACTTTTTAATGGCTTTTTATTTCCTATTCTGTTTCCGTACAGACACAATTAATTATAAGTCAAAACGATATCATGTTTTAACTTTGGATGCATAATGTGAAACAGTGGAGTAATACTCTCCCGAAATTTGTATGGAAAAAATATCGACTAGTGGCACCTTAATTGAATAAAAATACGTAGACAAAATAAAAGTATGCTAAACACCAGATGGCAAAATGACTCACGGGTTTTTTTACTTTTAAACCAAGTCGTGCATAGTTACCGCTTTTAAATCATTTTTGGAATACTTAACAATAAAAACTCAAAGCTTGTAGTGAATTAAGATCTAATTCACTACAAGCTTTGAGTTTTTTGTTATCTACCAACATTAACAAGGCATTACTATTTAGGTTTCTTTTTATTTGCATTAAGCTTAGCTTCTATTAATTTAACCCAGTTTTCGTATTGTTCGTTATCTTCTTCGTTTAATTCATCACAGAACTTGTCAATATCCTCATCTTTAATATCTTCTTCATTTTCTTGAGAAGATTCTCCTTGATTCGTTCGTTTTCGTTGAATTGGGGGATTCACAACTTCAACTGGTTCATTGTCGTCATCGTTAAATATAATTTTTTTGTTTTTCTTTTCATTCCCACCTTCGGTCAACTGTGATTTATTTTTCTTTTTTCTTTTAATTTGTTTGTCTTCGGATGTTATAATTGTCTCCTTAGGCTTAGATTCATTATTTGCATCGCTACATTCGGGTTCAATATTTTTATTCTTCATTCGTTTACTTTCAACTACTAAGTCGGGCTCACTAGCAGTGCTACCCGATTTGCTTCTTTTGCCCATGATCCTGAAAAAGAGAAATTATTTTATTTGCTAATTTTTGTCAGTGGGATAATAAAAGAATACATCCTGCATAAGTGCATATCCGATTTGCTTACGACAGCAAGGGCAGCAGGCAATTAACAACAGAAGGGAATGTCAAACTTTCGTAAAAGTAGTTTCTTAATTATTTACATCTTACTATGTCACTACGAGATAATCTGTGATTTTTTTACGTTAGTTATGTCTGTCCTATCTTACTGCACCATTTTTACAGAGTTGGCACACGAAATGTCTGAAAAACAATACGGTTGTAAGATAATTCTGGGTAAAAGCACATTATATTAATTACTGTCGTTGACTCGATGAAGTGTTTTGATTCTTGATCAATTATTTTGACACATGACAGAACGCTGGCTGACGTGAGCTGACGTCCGCGTCAGTACCTACTGATAAGACAATGTTACACTCGGCTTGAAATAGGTTCGGCTAGAGTAATTGCTGGAGTCTGTTTTGAGTTTCTTGCAGATTGATAAATTATTTGGTTCAATTAGAGAAAAAAACATACAAATTGCGCGAATGTTTACATGTCGTCATCATCTGCCTAGCCTTTTCCCGAATGTTTACATGTGCAAACCAAAAAATCAATTTGTACCTGTTAGCGTAAAACTAATAACAACTGAAGTTATTTATTAGCTGTAAGTCAGTGAATCGTTGAAGTGTTTGATAAACATATCGGCTACTCAATGAGATAAGGAATATAAACCTACCTTTACGTAATACCTAACACAAGGCCGATGAGTGCGAATTGCCACTAGAGGAGACCACCCGCCACCCAATTCTCATGCGGGCTGCCGTGATCGAGCAATCGAAACAAATTGCCGCGCGGTTTGTGTCGTCTCACTGCTTTATCGAGTGTGTTATTTTTTAACTTCCAATTTTTTATTATTCAACAGCAACATGGCTGAGAAGAATTATATTTTGGGTATGGATATTGGAACTACTTCAGTGAAAGTTTGTGTTTACGACCCTAACACAAAAGAAATAGTTGCAAAACAAAATAAGGATACGGCAGCAAACATACCGAGTGACCAGGGTATTGAAGGTAACAAGCAAGATGTGCCAAAAATAGTATCAGCTGTTCACTACTGCATCTCCCGTCTTCCGAGAGATGTATTACGAAATGTGACAAAAATTGGGGTGTGTGGACAAATGCATGGAGTTCTGTTGTGGAAGAATGGGTACGTTTTAAAACTAAATTAACCTACCAGTTAATTTGAATTTATTTCCTAGCTTTTGTAAGTTTTATTTTTACTGTTAGTCGAAATAGTTTTTTTTTTTTGCCTGTTTTCTTTTCTATCTTTAAGTAGTGTGTTTTCATAATTATGAATTAATTAATGGGTCCTTAACTCTTGCCACAGTCTAGTACTTCCTTCATAAATGTTAGTACTGTTGTAAGAAATAGATTATTATCATTGAAGTAATTAATGCATTTTTTCTTTTGTTATAGTGCTTGGGAAAAGCTTGTAAAAGATGGAGTAGTAATGCGATTTGAGGCAAAGAGAGAAAATATGTCAGCGTTGTATACCTGGCAAGATACAAGATGCAAACCGGAATTTTTAGATTCACTGCCAAAACCTGACTCACATCTTAATTGTTACTCGGGATACGGGTGCGCGACCCTTTTGTGGATGCTTAAACACAAACCCGAAAAACTGAAAAATTATCAATATTCAGGAACAGTGCAAGATTTTGTTGTTACAATGCTTTGCGATTTGGAGGCACCAATTATGTCTGACCAAAACGCTGCAAGTTGGGGCTATTTTAACACTGAAAAGAATGAATGGAATATCGAAATTCTACAATCAGTCGACTTTCCAGTTAGACTCTTACCTAAGATTAATAAAAGTAGGGAATTTGCAGGGAAGTTAAATGCCTCTTGGAATGGGATTCCTGAGGGAACGCCTGTAAGTGTTGCTATGGGCGATTTGCAATGTTCTATCATTGCTACACTCGAAAGTCGCGAGGATGCTGTATTAAACATATCAACTTCTGCTCAACTAGCGTTTGTGGTGAATAACATGTCAGATCTGGGCTGTAAAACAGTTGAGCATCTACCATATTTTCATAACACGTACTTGGTTGTTGCTGCATCTTTAAACGGAGGCAATGTGCTGGCCACGTTTGTCAAAATGCTCCAACAATGGATGCTTGAACTAGGATTCCCTACGCCACAGTCAAAGGTATGGGAAAAACTAATTGCTTTGGGTCTGGAAGCACAGACATCAAGCATGAGTATAATTCCGCATTTATTAGGTGAAAGACGTTCACCAACAGCTAAAGCTTCAGTACAAAATATCGATCTTTCCAATATACATTTGGGCAGCGTATTTAAATCTCTATGTGAAAGTTTAATACAAAATTTACACCACATGATGCCTAAAGAAATATTGCGAAGCGCCAATGTTAAGAGAATCGTTGGAAATGGTTCGGGATTATCCAGGAATGCTGTATTACAAAGAGCTGTGGAGCATTATTACAGTTTACCACTGGAATTTACGTCAGGGGGAGATGCAGCGAAAGGTGCCGCTATTGCAATTATATAAGTCGTAAATTATTTATTACTGTTTTCTCGAACTTATCGTATGTTATAAAACAATTAATCTTTATTATATTTACCTTCACTTTGTGAAGAAGCAAGGTCACGTAGGATTATATTTTAGGCAGCGATAAGTAGCAAGCAACTGTAGATCACGGTTTTAGGAAACAAGCACAATGTTGAGAGTAGAAATTCATGATCGACTTCCATTAATCTTGAATCACGATGTTTTACATGCCAAGCCCCATAAATCATAATATAATAATATGATTAAGAACGCTTTTAATTTATTGTAACGGTTCTGTAGATAATCATAGGGAATATTTTCCGTATTTTATGAGACAGATCATTCCATTTGATTTATTACTATCGCACACATAAGCTTTTTAGCATTTCTATGCAGGCGTAAAGCCTAGCCACAAAGAGATTAATGCAGCTGTAGCTTCTATAGATATTTAAGTAAACTATCGAAGTTAATTAACCTTTCTATCATTTGTTTTTTTTTTTAACTTTCGTAATTTTATTGTGTTATAATTATTATACCTACTTATGAAACGTATGCTGTTGTTCATCATTTAGTGTTACCCAATTCCTACACCTATTTTTAGATAGTAGTTTGTCATTTGTAGATTCGTACTCGTTTCTATCGTAACCGAATTTAACCGAAATAGCTAGCTGTTTCGCGTCAACACTGTATATATGCCTAAATATACAGAATATTATTAAAATAGTTATAGGTTATTACTAATGTAGTTGAACCTATTTGGTAAAAAATAAGGCCTTACTGAAATATTCTTTTTTTTATTGCTAAAATGTAAAGTTAGTGATGAGTACAGCTACCTCAAAATATACATTAATTTTTTACCTGTTGAAACTATTCCTTGTTAGAGATTTTTTCTAATGTTTCAATAAGTTCTGAGCATATTGTATTGTCACCAACAATTAATGAGCTTCAACAACGTTTATAGCAATACATAGAGGAAATTTAATAGTAGAAATCTATTGTTTACCAACTAGTTTTAATTTAACCTCAAAAGTCAGAACTGCAAATAAATCACCATGTTCAATGTTGTAAACATTTCACTAGAGGCATAGACTATAAGACGTAACAACGAATTATATGAAAACCGTAAATTCCCTTAAATCGACTAAAGAACCTCAACTATACTCCGACGTCTTGCACTGCAGTAAAATGACACTTCTTATGATAATAACTAATTTCGGAGTTTCGGACTGCGTTTACGGCTAAGCATGACAAATAAGTTTCGTTTGTTACACTATTCTGTACTAGAAAAACAAGGTTTGGTTGCTGGCCGCGAAAAAACAAAAAGATGCCAATAATTGGCATTACTGAAATTATTTCAGTCATTTAAGTAACCTAAGCTGTAATTTTACTGCAGCTAAGTGGCAGCTAATTAAAAGTCCGACTGTAGTCATAAGTTATTGTTGTTTCTTTCAACTTTTGTTCTTACTACTTACTGACAGAGTCGACGGCTCTTATTGTGAACTTATTTCATGATTATATGAAATGATGTATACATTTATTAAGTTTTTATTGTATATTTGTAAATAGTACACCACATAATGTTTTTCGGAAGTTAGTACCAACGTAAGCGTATTTTAAACCGTCTCAAAAATGAAATAACATTTCTACACCTTACGGTAGTAATATATAAGTCATAAACACGGCCTTTTGGCTTGTACAAAGCGTAATGACCTGAAGGCAATGAACGAATGAACAGGGGATAGCCTTCAAATAGATACATGTACAGGGGAAGTTGTCATACTGAACTTAATTACCTAATCATGGCGGAGGTCTAAGCGAAAATGACCATTCAACGAGGCTACAAAATTGAAGCAATGCAATCCCTACGTAGTAAAAGCAAGTACCTACTAACAACTATGGCTTTGAGGCCTTTCTCTTGAAGGATTGGATTTGTCGTACTTCATGACTGTTTAGTGCCTCTCCGGCTGCAACTCACCTGTCTTAAGCCGTGTAGGGCCGCGCGGCTCCGATAGGCCGAGCCTCGTGAGTGTGGACGACAGCGAGGCCTGAGCCGCGCCGCCTACTTCAAAGAAAGCCGCGCGACTCTGGGTAGTGGGGACAGGCAGGCCGCGCGGCCGCGGCCGGTCAGTGCGCTAGTGACCGCCACTACATCATTGTTGGTTGTACTACACCATTGTTAACATCTTCAAAATTCTGTAAACTTACTTCGCAATAAAGAATTTGAATTAAAAACATCGAACTGTAATAATATATTATACTTATATACATACAAGACTTATTCTACATCATCTAATATTAAATCTTGTATCAAATTACTAGCACTGTAAGTTTTTCTGCTGGTTAAACTTGGTCGCACCCTCCGTGGTCGCACCCAAAAACATCGTCGCCGCACTACAGCGAATATAATTCCGATAGATCGACATTGGAATTGTCAGTCAAAAGTCTGGGATTGGCTGGACTCACTGAGTCTAGCCAATCCCTGACGTTTAACTCAACCAACTGACGTTTGACCAATGTCGATCTATCGGAATTATATTCGAGAGTTAGTACCGTAGACAGAGAAACTAGTTTCTCCGTCTACGGTTAGTACCATGCCTTACAATCTTACTCGTAGAAACCCTGCAACAGCATTGTGATAACCCAACTTATTACAGATGACATGTACAAAAGATATATTTCCAGCTGGTTATTAGCTTTACAATTTCGTAGTATAATAATCTGTCAGTTTAGTATTGTACAATCAGAGGCGCTAGTGTGGCGTATAATATAGGATAATAAAAAATATTCAAAATATAATACTACACTAAGGTTTACAATGTTCTCCCTAAATAAATGGTATAATATTAGTAGTACTGTTAAGAATGTGTTGCCATAATTAATTCATTATTTGCTACATAGAAGTTTGATTAGTTCTATTATTGGAGATAAGCAAAGAGTGTTTATTGTAAATATAGGGTTCGTTAGAATAAATTAAATATAAACATACGTGTCCATGATGATAAGTCATTTTTGCTGATAAAAATTTTTAAATAAAAAGATCTTACATACTTTGGTAAGAATTTAGAGATATTTAAATATATGCCTTGGCAGCACTGGCAAGTAATAAACAAAAATGGCTGTTGTTGTTTTGATGTCGTTCTGCTGTGAATGCTGTGATCGTTCGTTGTCTGCTGTGATCGTTCGTTGTACCTATATCCCCCTTACTAATAAACATTGTGTATCGTCTGTATAGTTACACAACGCTTTGTCTTCTGTCGAAAATCAAATTACTGACGACTGAAAGAGAGAAATCGGTGTGTAACTATTCGTCTGATATAATACGTTTATTAGTAAGGGGGTGTGTAATTTAAATAATATCTAAATATGTTGTAGTAAACAGATTTTGAATACTTATATCGGTATAATTTTACTATCTCTGTTATAGAAAACAGTTGGACCATGCCTTACAATCTTACTCGTAGAAACCCTGCAACAGCATTGTGATAACCCAACTTATTACAGATGACATGTACAAAAGATATATTTCCAGCTGGTTATTAGCTTTACAACTTCGTAGTATAATAATCTGTCAGTTTAGTATTGTACAATCAGAGGCGCTAGTGTAGCGTATAATATAGGAAAATAAAAAATATTCAAAATATAATACTACACTAAGGTTTACAATGTTCTCCCTAAATAAATGGTATAATATTAGTAGTACTGTTAAGAATGTGTTGCCATAATTAATTCATTATTTGCTACATAGAAGTTTGATTAGTTATATTATTGGAGATAAGCAAAGAGTGTTTATTGTAAATATAGGGTTCGTTAGAATAAATTAAATATAAACATACGTGTCCATGATGATAAGTCATTTTTGCTGATAAATTTTTTTAAATAAAAAGATCTTACATACTTTGGTAAGAATTTAGAGATATTTAAATATATGCCCTGGCAGCACTGGCAAGTAATAAACAAAAATGGCTGTTGTTATTTTGATGTCGTTCTGCTGTGAATGCTGTGATCGTTCGTTGTCTGCTGTGATCGTTCGTTGTACCTATATCCCCCTTACTAATAAACATTGTGTATCGTCTGTATAGTTACACAACGCTTTGTCTTCTGTCGAAAATCAAATTACTGACGACTGAAAGAGAGAAATCGGTGTGTAACTATTCGTCTGAATACGTTTATTAGTAAGGGGGTGTGTAATTTAAATAATATCTAAATATGTTGTAGTAAACAGATTTTGAATACTTATATCGGTATAATTTTACTATCTCTGTTATAGAAAACAGTTGCGACCATGAATGGATCTAGGTCGCGCGTTATAATACTGACACGGATGTAGTTTAGTATTTTAATCGCAGAGGGCGCTTTTTTAATGTTATCGTTCAAATCGCGCAAGATGGCTCTCTATTTCCGTATATACAAAGTACTCTTTGAGTTGGACCATGAATGGATCTAGGTCGCGCGATTATAATACTGACACGGATGTAGTTTAGTATTTTAATCGCAGAGGGCGCTTTTTTAATGTTATCGTTCAAATCGCGCAAGATGGCTCTCTATTTCCGTATATACAAAGTACTCTTTGGTTAGTACCGTGTGAACCCTACTCCCTAACAATTTCGGACTCATCAGTTTCAAACGGAATCATAGACAATATTCGTGAACGAACGACGCATGGCGATACAGTTGCACTATTTTACCGGTCGATTACCGGTTTACTTATTTTGTAGTTTTCTAGCTTATTAAACAAAAATTAATACTTTTGTCGTTAGAAAATGACCATATTTAAAAAATATACCTTTTATTATGTCTATAAATATAGAATTGAATTATTTTTTCCATTTTTGTCTGGAAACTGGCATCATCCTGTTATACCTTTACCTGTTTACTTTTTTGAAGGAAATTTTATAATGAAATGTCAAAGGCCGCATTCCGAATTTAGTTTGTCTCATCGTCTCACATGCGGTCCGATTTTGTTATTACGATTATGACAGCTAAGGCTGTCAACAATTCGAAACGCTCGTGAACGCGCTCACAGTGCTTACTCAATGTCAAAACGATATTATTACAGTATTTCTTTGTATAAACACCACATTTCTTCTTCAGTTCTTCTTCTTTAGTTAGGTGGCGACAGTCAGCCAGAAGAAAAAAAAAACCTCTACATTCAAAAATAATTTTGACACAACTTAATTGAATTTGACAATCGCGACACTACATGGAAAATATTTTATTTTGAGCCGGAAGTGCGCAGGGGGGAGCCTCGACGTCTTTTTTATATGGAATTTTTCTCTTTTTGTATGGAAAATATGAAAAATTATGACCTACGTGTTGAGTTTTAGGGGTTTACGGGTTCTATAAAGGGGGTCGAAATTTTCATTATTTTTACGATAGGACACACCGTTTTCGAGATATAAGCAAAAGAAATAAAAAAAAAAACAGCACTGTTTTTGTTGGTGTGCCAACAAATTTTATTCCACACCTTTTTAGTCGCGATTAAAAATAGTCAGATTTAGTTAGAAAATGTAACTGTTATCGCGCACGCTAATTCGGTACGGGTTTAGGCACGCTCAAATTCCTGTAAAGCTTCTTTAATATTTAAAAAAGCAGTCATACTTAGTTTGAATTCTTTTAAATTGGTAACTTTCGTCGACAGCACGAGAACTATTTTGGTGTCGTATCAACTGACATAAATATCCGTCAAAACCAGTGTCAACTTAAATTTTTCGGACGGGCTAAAACACATCGGGGGTAGGGACAACTATCAAATCGCGTTGTCATTCATTCTTCGCTCGGGCCCCGAACGAATCATCCGTCCGTAGGGCATAGGGAGTAGGAAACGCCCGTAACGAAGGCATAAACGACGGACTTCGTGCTTAGGGAGTAGACCCCCTGGTCAGTGTTGGCCGTAGACCACAGAACATAATACTCAGAGGAGAAGAACGACAACTTCATACAAATAAAATGCTTACACGAGAGCACACTAGCGCTCCAGTTTATTCCACAAGAAACTCGCGAGGCGCGGGAATTATAAACAGAGGCACATACCTACTACTGATTTTTATGTTTTGGTATTAACGGTTATCCTACAACGAATTTTCATTTTGCAAACGATTATGCATTACATATAATAATGCATAATCCTTTGAAAAAAACTGCAAAATGAAAATTCTCTGCAAAAGAAAACAAATAAGTCAAAGTCAAAGTTTTTTATTTGTTAAACTTAAGTGTAAAAATAGGTGTTTGAAACAGAATAGGTACAGAGATCTCTATGTTTTGCCGTTAACGGTGTACAAATATCAAGTAAGCATACGAAATTACAAAATTACAATTTAGTACTCATTAAAATTTTTGTAAAAATTAAATGACAAGCTAACAGAGTTAAACTATCAACAAGTTAACAATATTGCATACAAAATATGTTTACAACATTTAAAATGTTACAAACATTATAACATTTAAAATTTCTTGTTTAATATATTTGACAAACATAACCACAGATTAAATTCTGTGCATTTAAACATTCTTGTTTACCCAAATATCTTGCATTATCCTCTAGGTATACATTAATTTAATAATATGCCTTTTGAGTTAGGAAATTATTTAAATAATGTTACACGCCTGTACGCTACTAGTACGACGGACTCATTTACAATTTTTCTCATGTTTTATAAGTGCATAAGAGTATTGATTTAACTTTTGTGTGCGTTACCCCAGCGGAATGTTTTCGCTTTTCAGGATTTCGGGTTAACAGATAATTAGTACCTCATCTCGTGTAATTGTGCCCGAAATTTAGAATTTATGCAACCAGACGATCCAAAGATATTCACGAAAAACAGATTCCGCTGGAGTAACGTTACCCCAGCGACATGTTTTTTAACTGGTGGTCGTAGCTAAATACAAACAAGCTAGTTATATAGATATCATTTGTGCCTAATTGTGCCCAATAAATGAAATTTGTGAGTCTTGAGGTTTCACAGTTATTCAAGATGCCGCTGGGGTAACGTTTAGCACATTGCTGTATCTCTTAAACGGCATGACATACACCTACGGTTTTTTTCCTGACGGTGGGTCTTAATTTGTGTAATTTAATTTTTTCTATAATCGACACCGTTGGAAAATTAGTTTATTTTTTTCAAAAACCCTAAAATCGTACCTTGCTCTTCAATGAGAAACCTTAGAAACTTCCCAAGTATGGTGGTTTGTACCTTTTATGAACTCGAAGCATCATGTGAAATTAGATGTTACTATTCCAACTCCTTAGAGAGTTATTCCATTTTATTAAAAATTCTGGCTACGAAATAATGTAACGCTCCAATACATGAGTTATTATTAAGTGACGGTAATAGTGATTCAAGTAATAATTAGTACCTTTACTAAATTTTTTATCTTTAAAGTTTCAGCTGAAAAATCCTTCTAACTACTCAGATATAAGAAAAAAACCATAGGAAAAGAAATCACACGATTAACCGAACCAAACAAATTCGAATGACTGCATAACAGCGGCCGCACAGTAGATTGTGCCAACCTTTTTGGTGCGTACAAATGGTTTAAATAACGATTTACTTATTTTTACATAAAATATGTGACGTAGAGAGTTATCAGAGAGTAGGGACCTTATTGACGAGTTTATTACAAACATAATTATTAAGAACGTGGTTTTACTATACCGGTCGTTTTGACTGACAGAATAGAATAGCTATGTATTTTATTTATGAGTATGTTATTTTCAATTGACGAATGGGCTGAGATAGACAACGGTCTTTGGACAATATAGACATCCACTTGCCTCAATTTAATTAATTTGTGAATATTTTTAGTAAATAATAAAACAAAATTTCACATAGTATGAAATGTTATTTTATTTCAATTCAAAACAAAATCTATAAACGGTATTTTTACTTTTATTGATATGTGCCTTGTGTTATATTTTCTTTTTTAGCAATAAAAAAATCGTATTATTGAAGCTGACTCAAAAACTACCCAGGCAAAGTTAATCAAATTGATATGGGACCACCCTTGACGCATACCTTATCCATCAAAAACAATACATAGGTATACAATTGCATTGAAGACACAGACTAGAAGAATTATCAAAATTCGCATAGAAATGCCGGAGATGCAGTCCATTTATGCATATAACTTTGTAATTAAGAATAATTATCTAATCTATTATACACTAAAACCTTCCTGAAAGTAAGTAGATAACGTTAGTGAAAGAAACATCAAAATCGGTTCATTAGTTTCTGAGAAAATCGCGGACATACAAACATACATACGGGGCGAATACAGAACCTCCTTTTTGATGTCGGTTAAAAATACCATTTAGCGTCAAATAAACATAGTGTACTCTTTATTAAAATTGCTGTAGGTAGGTATTCACATTTGACTGCGAGTTTAAAGATTTGCAAATCCTCAATATAATATGCCTTACACACTGTGTGTGTACGTAGATACGTGTTTTAGAAAACAATAAATTATAAGTAACACTTTTGTGCGCGATTGTTTCAAAAATCGAAATCCTGTACTACAAATTTAAGAAGGTTGGCACAATGTACTGTGCGGCCGCTTTTATGCAGTCATTCGAATTTGTTCGGTGAATCGTGTGATTTCTTTTCCTATGGTTTTTTCTTATATCTGAGTAGTTAGAAGGATTTTTTCAGCTGAAACTTTAAAGATAAACAATTTAGTAAAGGTACTAATTATTACTTGAATCATAATTACCGTCACTTAATAATAACTCATGTATTGGAGCGTTAAATTATATCGTAGCCAGATTTAAATTAAAATGGAATAACTCTCTACGAAGTTGGAATAGTAACATCTAATTTCACATGATGCTTTGAGTTCATCAAAGGTACAAACCACCATACTTGGTAAGTTTCTAGGGTTTCTCATTGAAGCGCAAGGTACGATTTTAGGGTTTTTGAAAAAAAAATAAAAAATTCCAACGGTGTCGATTACAGAAAAATTTAAATTACACAAATGAAGCACAAATAGGTGTATGTCATGCCGTTTAAGAGATACAGCAATGTGCTAAACGTTACCCCAGCGGCATCTTGAATAACTGTGAAACCTCAAGACTCACAAAGAACAATGCCCACTTCCCATACATTTAAAAACCTGATAATGAAAGTTAATGTATAGTTATAAGGTATAGTAGAAAGAGTACCTGTAAGTTTAGAAAATAATGTCAAACATTCATTTTTACGATTTAAAGTCTACGAAGACCAAAAAATATTAATGTCACTTTTTAGGTTAGGATTTGCCTTTCTGATAGTTACCTATTTTCTTTACCTCTAAAAAGTCTAACTTTGTTCTTGTATTGTCAAAAGTGATCACTTGCCTACCCATTTCATACTGATGAACAAAACGGGAAAAGAAATAAAACATTATGTTACAGTAAAATGGTTTATTAATTATCATAATTGTCATCAAAATCTCTTATAACTACGTCATCCAGAAATTCTGCTGGAGCAGAGATATTTTCTTGATACCTAGCCCATCCAAGGTACCACACTAACGTCATAACGTGAGCGCAACATCCAATGGTCCGTCGACCGACCAAACAATTACAACAGTATTCGACTATACCAGCTCTGCCAGACACATTATTTTCTATCAAAATATAGACATAATATTGTTTTCTTGAAATGTGCCTGGACTTAATTTTTCCTCTTATTAAAGTTATGTCACCACTTCCTCTCAGATTATATTGAGAAAAATCTTGTGTATCCCTACATACTTCTATTCTATATGATCCATGAAATCGAATATGTTCCCCGTAATATGATCTGGCTTGCCTTATCTGGTAAGTACCTAGAGCAAATAGTATAAGTTCACTATAACTTAATCTAGGAAACATAAATAAGTTACCTCGGTCAGCTGTTAAACTCTGAAAAACCGTAGACCTTCTGTTCATATTTAATTCGTCAACCAACAGAGCTAAATTATTTTCAAAATTAAATCTCTCTCTAATTATTGTGACTATTTCATTAGCATCGTCTCTATCACGAAGACGGACACCAAATCGGTTAAGTAAACTGGCAGCTATTTGAAAGTTGTGCATCATATTTGGCACTGATTTATTAAAATAGTCTTGCCTCAGGAGTTTAAAATCTCTTTTAAAATGTCCATTTACTGCCTCAACTACCCAGCGGCATATTGTGACACAGCGGCTCCTGTTGGCCTGCTGTGTTGTTAATTGGTGTTCGCCTTCTGATAGAGAATCAGGCATATATGGCCGATAATTACAACCTTCTAGCATTCTTATAGAATCTCTGAAACCCCTATCCAATATAAACACATCATTTTCTTGAAAATATAATCTAAGAGGGGAGTTTTCATAATCAAAAAGGGAAATCATTATGTCAGCATCAGATGTGGTAGCCTTGTATGGACCGTAACAATCTAAGATGTAACCATCACATGCCACAAATAAAAATGGCTTTAACAGATTTTTATATTTGTGTAAAGAATATGTATCTTTTTGGAAGGAGTAATTGGAACTTTTATTTATATTTATGTATGTCCCATCGCAAATAATTATTGCATTTGTATTGTTTTCATTGTATATACCATTTGGTATTGTGAGGTTATGATCCATTAGACTTTCTCTAGATATGTGAGTGATACCCAGGTGCATAGGTACAAAATCTTGAACCAGGATTTCCCTGCATTTATTCATTAGTCGCTCTAATGTGCTGCGCGGTACATCTAATAATGTAGATAAGCGAACATCTGATTCACCAGTCCTCATTTTCATTAACAATGCAGCTAATCCCAAAATGCCTTTGTGCATTTCTTGTATTTGAGGAACTTCATTAAGGAGGGTGAAAAAGTCTTGTTTGGACCTTCCAGTCCAAAAGAAAAATATATTATCTTCAATTTCTTGAATGGCTTCTATATTTGTGAAATTAAGGTAGGGCTTGAAAGCATTAACAAATGAAAAAATGTGTTCTACTTGTTGTGAAGTAAATGTACTCATGCTATTATTCGAATCATATAGATTACTCCACTCATTACTCAGTCTATGTTCTGTACAGACACGGCTGTGCACAGGGATATAATATTTATATGTACTGAGTATCGTTGCTCTAAATGAATCAGCCATATTGTGCAGCTGAATATTAGCACATTCAGGAAAAAGACAGTGAGAAGCAGTATTTGCTGCCCGTCTATAATTTTCCAATGTTATGTTGCTAGATACAGCTTCAGAAGGCACTTCGAGACTTTCATTAACTGGTTCCACAGTGATCGGCTCAGAGTCACCTGTTTCAATGTCAACTTCTTCAGTAGTAGAAGCTCCACGTGCTTCGTCAACATGCTCAACACGTTGGGCAGCACGCTTACAACTCATCCAGCATGAATGGCATACTCTATCTGATGATGATATCTACGAAAGGAAACATTGAATTAATATCAGGTATTAAATATTAATAAAAGACATTGTGAAGTAGTTTTCATGATCAAAAAGCAATAATTATTATTTTCAGAAGACAAAAAGAGAAATTATATAGAGTTGCAGTACAAAATATTATACTGGGAAATAATAAACAAAATAGAAACAAATACCTGACGTGGTGCAATTCTTGTATGTATAACAGCATTTATCTGTCTTTGCTCTTCTGAAGGATTGTCAAAAACAATAGAATGGCTTTGGCGATTACGAGTTGACCGTCCACAAAGACTGCACACTTGTCTTCGAACTGGTTGTGATGACCCTGAAGCTTGAGCACCATCAAAGCTTGTTGTCAATTGCTGGTTTAAGCTTCTCATGAGGCGTTCATTACAAGGTTCACAAATGTAATCTTCCTCAGTAATCTGAAATAGGAAACTCAATATAAACTTCTTTTGTTTTCAATTGATTCAATACATTAGCTTAATACCAGCACATGTTGAACAAACGGGTCCACATTAACAACAAACAAGTAAAGATTAACAGTTTAAAACGAAACATGAAATAACAAGACAAAACTGTATTAGTTTAATCAATGTTTAACACGTTGACTGCCAGGCAACAGACACAATAGAAAATCTATTGTTCGCGGTCACCGGTGACCGCGATGGCAGTCAATGCCTTAATATGGGCAATTGCTTGTTTTTTCATAATGTAATAAGTATATGAGCTTTGTTATTTTGATTAGGAATGGCTGTTATTGATAAATAAAAAATAATAAGTAAGTTTAAATACTTACGATTACTGGTGATATCCACTCGCTAAGTAACGAAATAACTCTAGTATTCAGTTCATGAACCAGATAACGTCGTAACGTATTTAAGCAGATATTGCAGCTTATGCAAAGTATACGTCGACTTTTTGTGTATGGCGGCATTGTCAAGACGGATTAACAACGGGTATGGTAAGCAAAGGTCGTCAGATGAGGAAGATATCGAGGTCCAGGGGCGGTAAATAGAGTCGTCAGATGAGGCAGATATCGAGGTCCAGGGGCGGTAAATAGGGTCGTAAAAAGTAGTAACACACACAAAATGGCACAGTACACAACGAGACGCAAGCGCAACAACGAAGGACTGCGCCAATGCCAATCGTAGAACTGTCAAAATCTCTAAAAAATCCGTTTCACTTGTGCGAACTCAATTATATTCTGCATGATTAATTTATATAATGATTATGTTATTTTTAATTGATCTTTATTATGCACAGACTAATAAAAAAAAACTTATTGATTAAATGAAACGAAAATAATGTATAAAACTCAGAAACAGAGTTGAATAAAGTCAAGTAGCAGTGTGTAAAATGGAACGTTGTAAAAAATGGGTAGTTGAGATGCGTTCAGGGTAATTGAGATGCGTTCAAAACATGGTAACAAGACGTAGAGTAAGCCTAACGAAAAATTAAAGAATATTTTTTTCCCGAGTTTTTTTTAACATTGTGACTAGCGTAATGAATATACAATTAAATTAGCTGAATTTTAATATTTATTTCATTTCTATACATTGTCAGGTGAAAAATGGGCATCCTTCTTTCATTTATTGGGCACAATTAGGCACAAATGATATCTGTATAACTAGCTTGTTTGTATTTAGCTACGACCACCAGTTAAAAAACATGTCGCTGGGGTAACGTTACTCCAGCGGAATCTGTTTTTCGTGAATATCTTTGGATCGTCTGGTTGCATAAATTCTAAATTTCGGGCACAATTACACGAGATGAGGTATTAATTATCTGTCAACCCGAAATCCTGAAAAGCGACAACATTCCGCTGGGGTAACGCACACTAACTTTTTGCAGATAATTTTTATACATGGTTTAAAATATTTATTTTTCTTTTTAACGCTTTTTTGGAGGCTTCTTCAACAAACTCCTGGTTTTTTAATTTGCAAAACCGTTTCAGGCATATAGCAATTGTGCTACTTTAATTTTTTTAACATTTATACTGTAATGATCCTCACACCTCTTCAGCCAATCTGTATTTATATTTTCACAGCTTTATATAAATTTAATTTAACGTTTTCCTTGTGGGAATTTTCTTTTAAATAATTATTAATTATATCTGCAGCACTCTCTACCGTTTCACAGAAACTGTACTCGACGTAGTTTAGACTGCTTCTTCTATCATGGTATTCCTTAAATGCTGTAAAGGAATGACATATCTCAGTGTTCTGATCTGCAAGCATGATACTTTTGCAAATTGTGCAATCAATTTTCATATTTTTAAAAATAAATCCGCAAACATAAGCACATGCTTGCATTTCACTAGAACACTGAGATATGTCAATGGCTTCTACACCCTCTAATGGCCGATTCCTATAATTTACGGACCGTTATTGGTTAAAATTAAGACTCTTGTATCTTTACCAATAATGAAGCTAAAACCTCAAAGCTTTGCATATTAGACCCTCCCATATGGCAGTAGCTATCACAAGTAAAATTAGCTTACAAATCTATCTAATTGCCCAGTTTGGCAATAAAAAAAGCTATCATCGGTAAGCAAAACGATTCGTTTTTGTTTATAGGAACCGAGCATTAATGTATAACTAGAGAGGATGTAGAAGGGCATACATATGCAACACTCTTTGGTTTTAAGAACATTTTAAAATTGTTCAGCAAGTCATTATTGTCATCCAGACAGTTTCTGTTTTTATTATTATTTAATAAATTTGTTATGATTCCGGTTTTGAGCGCTGCAATAAATTGGACTGATGTGGGGTTCGGATTACATCCACAATTGCTCCTTATGCATCCAAAACAATTTTCTAGCGGATCTTGATTAAGCCTCCTTACAGATAACGTTCTTATGTTATATTTAGTTAAATTGTTAAAAATTCTTTCAATCGCATTTAATGTCCGCAACCAGCCCTCTTGTGATGGGGGCTTACTTCTTGCCCCTATGAATTTCATGTCTTTAAAGAACGATTTCATTTTTTTGAAAAACATTAAGTGAGGGCTGGTTGAGGACATGTTCGTTAAAAACTCCTTCCCTCTTTTTCTATCTGGAGTATCTCCGTTCATGGCGTCAAATAATTTGTCCATGTTTGCTATTATTGTAGCAGTCGCAATGGCGTCTTGCGGTAACTCATCTGGAAGAAAATAATAAACATTTTAGGATAATAACAATGAACAATACGTGACTCGCGTGACGAGCGTTTCGCACTTTACAGAAGACTAGCTGTTGCCCGCGACTTCGTCTGCGATCAAGACAAAAGACACGTGGCGCCATCTATTATCATAATAACGTTATTGTTGTTTTCCTCGGGAACAGCACTTTTTTTCGGTCAGTTGATACGACATCAAAATAGTTCTCGTGCTGCCGACGAAAGTTACCAATTTAAAAGAATTCAAACTAAGTATGGCTGCTTTTTTAAATATTAAAGAAGCTTTACAGGAATTTGAGCGTGCCTAAACCCGTACCGAATTAGCGTGAGCGATAACGATTAGATTTTCTAATTAAATCTGACTATTTTTAATCGCGACTAAAAAGGTGTGGAATAAAATTTGTTGGCACACCAACAAAAACAGTACTGTATCTTTTTTCTTTTCTTTTGCGTATATCTCGAAAACGGTGTGTCCTATCGTAAAAATAATGAAAATTTCGACCCCCTTTATAGAACCCGTAAACCCCTAAAACTCAACACGTAGGTAATAATTTTTCATATTTTCCATACAAAAAGAGAAAAAATCCATATAAAAATAAAATATCTTCTAAAAACAAAATAAAATATTTTCCACGTGGTGTCGCGATTGTCAAATTCGATTTAGTTGTGTCAAAATTATTTTTAAATGTAGAGGTATTTTTTTTTCTTCTGGCTGACTGTCGCCACCTAACTAAAGAAGAAGAACTGAAGAAGAAATGTGGTGTTTATACAAAGATTTATCAATGGAGATCATATTTTTGGATGTACTGGCAGTTACTCCCATTTCAACTGTAGATTTTGGCAGCTGAAACATTTATGAATAAACCTTACTGTGAATAAATTTATTTATTATAAATATAAAAGGTTGGATTTAAGTTTTTTCTTCATGTATTATGGTCACTTAAAAAACATTGCCCCACACTAGAATTACCTGTATCATCATTACAGACATTTATCACATGCCTAACCACTAAAACCTGCTATGAAACATGGCGCAGAACAGCCACTAACAAACTACAAAATGCTTATTAAATTAACATAGATAATTTAATAAGCATTTTGTAGTTTGTTAGTGGCTGTTCTGCTACTACCTAATTTTTTTTAATTTATTTATTATTTTTACAATTTTAAGAAAGCTTACAGACTAATACACATAAATGGTAACGAAATAGTAAACAACTGACAATTGCTAATTACAAGCTTCCACATATAGAAGATTAAAGAGAAAAAGACATGGAAAATTGGTAGGTAGGTATGCCGCGATAAACCACAAACATTCACCGATTGAAATATTCATTACTCGAAGATTTTCCTGATTCTTAACACACTCGTCCAAAATAAATCAATTGCTAAATGCGATGGCATGTTGTTGAATAATATCACACATACTTATACAAAAAGCGTTTCGTCTATAATTTGTCATTGTAAATGGTACTTGTAATTAGTTGTAATAATAACACTTACATATAATTTAATATTAAACTGAATAATACATTGATTATTTCAAATTCAAATTACCTTGGTATTTGACTCTTCAATGGATTTGGAATACTGAGATGTGCTGGGTGTTACTTCCATTTGTATTTCAACTGTTGATATTGGATTCTGAAACATTATACAAATTTATTACCTTAAAATAAATGTTATTACATTTGAGATTATTAACTCTGGCCTAAGTTACCCTATTCATTGGATGTTGAGATTATAAAAATATCCATATAAGCAGTGGGACAGATGAACACATCAGTCCCACTGCTTACTTATTACTCTTTAAATTTTCAAATTTTGTTACTTGTATGACCTAATAGATATAGATCAGGGATGGCAAAGCTATGGTACGCGTGCCACATAACAAAATAATTCAAGCATGGCATAATTTCAGGAATTTAGATACTTGCGTGTTGTTATATAGCATCTTTTATGCATGTCTTTTCCTCTACTGTAACGAGTTTTATATCGTTACATAGCTTCTCGCCAATTATTTGATTTCGGAACTTCATTTTTGCTGTCATTGATTGTCTGTGGTGGTTGAGTCCCCAGCTGTCAATTTGACATCCGGCAAAAAAACAAAATAACAATTTGTACTAACAATAAGGAAAGGGAACTACACGAGCCTAATCTAGTGTGCAACAGCAAGTCGCTCTCATTTATTCATTTAAATAAACATAGAACTGCTAATTTTGACATTATTGTATCTGTTTAGTAATAAAGGTATTATTGTTTTTTTTCAGTACTCGCTAAGCCAAGATTTTATGTTGTTTGTTGGCACGTCATGCCTACATTAAATAATTAGTTCGCCACCTCTGTATTACATCTATTTATTTATCGCCTTTTTACAGATATAGTAAATTATTATGTGTGCCCTTTGACAAAAGCCTACTCCAACCCCTTCCAATCTTCCCTGTACCTTGCTTGTCTAGTCCATGTCTTCCCTGCACTTACCAGTGTTACATTATATTCAATAAATAAAATAAAGTACTCACTTTCATTTCTTGTGCTTCTCTAGGTGAATTACATTGCTCATTTCGTAACTGGGCCAATATAGTTCGAGCTTCAGTAGGGACAGCAAACTTATTTAATCTTTTTCTGTCACTGCTGGTAAATGATGAATCATCAAAATGATTACCACATAGCATCTTATGCTGACTGTACAACTTTTGTAACAATTCATTAGAGGTCCAATCATCATTGGGATAACAAAATTTGGCCCAAACTTGAATCCTGAAAAATTAAATATATACTCTAGTTAATATTGTATATTCATTTAGATAGATTTTGTTATGTTGGCACTTTAATTTAGTGCCATCCTTTCCTGCCAAGGAACTAAGGTGTCTGTTGAGATATCTGATTAGAATGACTAAGATCAAGAAATTCTGGCGTGATCAAATAAAATAAGACTAAAAATACACCTGCATTTAACTTACTTGACGCTGCTTGGACGGAAGAGGAAACCAGTGGAAGGTCAAAGAAGGATCATCCCTTGGAGTTATGCCACATTTAGGGCATTTCAAATTTCCCTTTCCTGCCATTGTGGGAATACACAACACTTTATCGCACAAAGAGGATAGTACGTAAAACAAAATAGTAACACAAAAGAAGTCTCTATCTCAAATTTGATTTCACAACACAGAAAGCCTCAATTTCGCACTGTAGAGTCTATATCTCGTAGTGGTTACCCAGTAATTATTCACAAATTAAGTTATTATAAGTCCATGATTGCAAACACAACAAAACAAGCAAGTTAGCAGACTCTATTAAAAAACTTTTTAACAAAAAAAACAACCGACTTCCAACAAAACACTACAAAGTGAAAAATAACTTTAATTTCGGAAGTCGGTGTCGTTGGTTCTGCATTTTCGTTTTTTGACACCGACTTCTGAAATTAAAGTTATTTTTCACTTTGTAGTGTTTTGTTGGAAGTCGGTTGTTTTTTTTGTTAAAAAGTTTTTATTTTTCACTTTTGAGTTGTGGTACCTACCCCACACCAATTCGTATACCACTACTTGCTAAATATATAACAGTGACAGGAAGTTGTACAGAATAATTACCATCAACATACCTACAACAAGTGGAAATAATACGTACCTATTAATAAAGATAACTCAAAAACCACTCATCAGAACTACTTGAACAAGTTTATATGGGATGGTCCCATCTTCACCCTCAAGAGTACCAGTTTCGTCAGAACTATTTATTTAAATTTGCTTCGTCATAGTCGCTTAACTATCTTAATCGAGATATCTTAACTCCACCCATGAAATACTTATAATCATTGAAGAGTTCCTGTGGCTATCTGTAGTCTCCTTCATCAGTTCCACTTCACCAAATTATACTTTCTGAATGCAAATGCTTGAGTTGTCGATGAAAATACCAGAATTGCTATATGTATGCCTATAATATTTGAGGAGTTCCCTTAATTCCTTATGGATCCCATCATCAGAACTGGATTTTGACAAAAATGGGACCAATCTGGAAGTATATCCTTTTAAATAAAAAAAAAAATCTAAATCGGTTTTGTAACATCATCTGAAATTGTCGTCTTGTTGTTTTTTCGCGGCCATCAACCAAACCTTGTTTTTCTAGTACAGAGTAGTGTAACAAATAAAACTTATTTGACATGCATATCTCTAAATGCAGTCCGAAATGAGTTATTAAGAAGTGTTATTTTACTGCAGCTAATTAAAAGTCGGAGTTATAGGTAAGTGATGACTCTCGGACTCAAACACTTGAATCATCAATAGGTTTCATTTGATTTGAGAGAGTTCAACTAACACACTGTACATGCCTACCAAAGAGGATTTTCCTCGACTTTCATGGGATCCCTTCATCAGACTCTGACTTGGTGACAATGGGACCACCTTAAGAGCATACCGTTTCAAACCCTAATGTCAACTGCTCATCACCTGTTACAAAATATTGCTTTTCCCGATGCTGGGACGTTAATTGTTGAGGAGTTCTCTTGGTAAGAACCAGGAGAACTTGAGCTGATGGTGAAGTCACCATCAGCTCCACTTTACTATACGCATTGTGACGATCATAAATTGCTTAGCAACCATATTAAAGCAATCGAATCGCTACCCGTGAAATATTTTTCATTGAGTAGTTTCGATGGCCATCTGTGGTCTTCATCATCAGTTCCACTTCCCCAAATTATACTTTCTGAATGCAAATGCTTGAGTTGTTAATGAAAATACCAAAATTGCTATATGTATGCCTATAATATTTGAGGAGTTCCCTCAATTCCTCATGGATCCCATCATCAGAACTGGAGTTTGACAAAAATGGGACCAATCTGGACGTATGTCCTTTCAAATAAAAAAATAATTTTTTAAATCGGTTCATAAATGACGGCGTACTGAGGTAACAAACATAAAAAATAAAAAAAAAAAAAAAAAAAAAAAACATACAACCGAATTGAGAACCTCCTCCTTTTTTTGAAGTCGGTTAAAAAGTACTCTGTGGTTAGCAGTTAGCAACAAATGGACAAATAAAACAAATCCGCCATGTTTATAGGAAAAATCCGCCATGACAGAAATGAGTGTGGCCATTTTCATAAATAAAAACACCATACATCATTATTTGGTTTGTAAAGTTTTTTCTTCTAGACATCATTTTGAGACAACTGAAACACAAAATAAGGGTTCTAAGACGACCCACTGACTGTTTTAACTAGTTTTAATCGTTGTTATAAAGTATTTTAATGAACATTAAAATCATCGCAGCTACCGAAAATATGGGTGTCTATTCATTCGGGCATATGACATCACTGATCTTGCTATCACTTTCTTTTGTAGAGCGCTATCTCGTTTTTGCAAAATATTCCACTGTTGGCATTGGCTGCTAAGAAAGCTGAGTGTTGGCGTTGGTCAAAGTTGAGTGTGTTTTGGGCACTATTAGTACAGAGGCCAGCACATCAAGCTACCCCAATCTGTCAAATTTTCCAAATTGAATTTGAACCTTATTCCTTTGTAGAAAAGTTGGAATTGTATCAAAGAAATTTGACAGATTGGGGTAGTTTGATGTGCTGGCCTCTGTACATACTAATTCCAGTGTTGCCGTGACAAGTCTCATTTCTGTTTGTTCCATGAATTTATCATCAGTTCATCTAGTTTTATAAAAATTATGATTGACGTGTAAAAAAGTTTGTATGTACAAACCTACTTACAAAAATAAAATCATTTATCATTTATAGGTATTTTGGTGTCCATTAATGACTAAGACCTATGCGTGTATAATGAACATAATATAAATATAATATTTGTTTATACACTAATCGGGCACTAAAGATGGCCGCCTTTCGTAGGGTTATTTTTGTTTTTTCTCGCACCACACTGTTTTATACAACACGAGGGCATGATTTTCCTAATTATGGACACCAAAACACCTAGTTTCTAGACGTATTTCTCTCGAAAACAACAAAAATATTTTGAGCAATCAACCGTTTGACAGCACATCTACCACAAAACCACTCATAAAACTCGGCACTCAACATGGCAGCCCGTCACGCATAGACATGATATTGTCGTCACACAAAAGTGTTGCCAAATTTAGTACTTAACAAACATTTAGATGTATCTCTTTTCATATGCAGCTCTTGATTAGTTAAAAAGAAACAGAACGCTTTTTGACATCTGTGTGTTAATGTCGCAGCCAACTGGTTAAATTAGCCGTTCAGTTAACTGCCTGGCGTTCAGTTAACCAGTTAGCTGCGACATCGATATTTGTACTATTATTTCTATAGTAGAATAGGGCATCTCCATGTTTCTCCTATCTCAATGGTTAATATTATACTTTTTGGATGGTGCACAGTGTTCTAGAATAGTAACTTAGATTATTTATGGTACCTAGTCTACATTATCTATGGTGGGGCTGGTCTATGGACCACCCTGCATTATTAGGCGCCATCTTGATGATCATGTAACTAAGTACTAAGTGTAAGCCATTGAATTATTAAAATATATTCAACATTGATAATCTATCATTTAATTATAAAACATGGCGCAGTCGTGAAAAAAGTATTACAATTATTCATGTTCTTTACAACTTGAGAAATACAATAAAGTAATTATGGAAAATTGGGTGAAAGTTTTGCCAAATTTTGACATGCGGGCAAGTAATGCCGGCGATGAGTGGCCATTGTGGAAACAATGTTTTCACGATTATTTGATTGGAATTGGCCAAGAGGAAGCCGCAGACCATGTTAAAGTAGCCCTAATGAGAAACATGATGGGGTTGGAGTCCGCCAGAATACTTGCAACTCTTCCGGTGTCTAGTGAGAAGATAGTGAAATATGAAAATCTAATAGACGCGATTAGCAAATATGTCCGACCTAGAGTAAACGAAGTTTTTGAACGTTTTAAGTTCAATGAGAGGAAACAGCAGCAGGACGAAAAGTTCGATAATTTTCTAACTGATTGTAAAAGATTGATCAGTACGTGCAATTACAATAGCACAATTGAAACCATTGAGGATCAACTTCTGAGAGACAAAATAATTCACGGCATAACTGACAAAAACTTGCAAGAACATTTACTCAGACAAGAAAGTTTGACTCTGAACAAAGCTGCAGATTTATGCAGAAGTGCAGAACAAAGCAAAGAACAGATGAAGATAATGAATCCAGCTAATAGTTATGAAATTGACAGAGTAAAAACAAAAATTCATAAAAATGCAAGTTTCAAAGAAGAGAAGAAGTTTAATTGCAATCGATGTCAAACGACACACGGTCCAAGACAATGTCCAGCATATGGAAAAAAGTGTAGTAAATGTGGAACTTTAAATCATTTTGCAGTGTCATGCAGAGTCAGAAGAGTGCATAATATTCAGGAGCATAACGAAGATTCTTCGCCAGAGTCATCATTATTCTGCGGAATGGTCAATAATGGTCAGTGGACTGAGAAAATAATAATTGAAAATGCCAATGTGATGTGTCGTCTGGATACGGGAGCAGATGTTAGTGTTATGCCATGGAAAGTTTTTAAAAGTCTTAATACTAAATTGCAGGTAACTCCGGTGCAAACTGAATTAGAAGGATTCCAAGGGACTAAAATTAAACCAATCGGTATGGTTAATTTAAGGTGTAAGTACAAAAATATTGAATGTTGTGAAAATTTTATGCTTGTCGAAAGCCAAAACATGCTGTTAGGATTACCAGGATGTATTAAATTGAATTTATTAAAAAGAGTACAAAAAGTGTCAGTAGTAAGTAATGTTGATGAACAGAAGTCTAAGTTTATATCTGAAAATTTGGAAGTTTTTAATGGTCATGGTAGATTTCCCAATAAATGTAATATTCCAACAATTCCTCATGAACCTATATGTAACCCACCTGTTAAGATTCCCTTAGCTTTGTCTGAACCCTTGAAGTGTGAGTTAGACAGGTTAGTTAAGCGAGGGGCTTTAAAGAAAGTTGAGGAAATTGACTCTGAAGCTTGTATTAATAGAATTGTGATTATTGAAAAACAAAATAAGAAATTAAGATTGTGTTTAGACCCTACAGATTTAAATAAGCATGTTACAAGAAAACCAAAACATATGTCTACTGTTGATGAAGTGGCTTCTAAGTTACGAGACATGGAAGTATTTTCTGTTTTTGATCTGTCAGAAGGATTCCATCATTGCCCACTTACTGAGGAGGCTTCATGGAAATGTTGCTTCGCTACACCGTTTGGAGTGTATAGATATTTAGTTCTTCCCTATGGTGTAACCAATGCACCTGAAGTTTTCCAAGAGCAAATGGAATTTTACTTTGGCTCAATACCTAATGTGTTATGTTGGTTCGATGATATCGTAGTCATGGGGAAAAATGAGTCTGAACATGATAAATCTGTTGAGGAATTGTTAAAAAGAGCAAAAGAGGTAGGAGCAGTTTTTAACAAAGATAAATTACAGTACAAGCAAATAGAAGTTAAGTATATTGGTCAAATATTCAGTAAGGAAGGTATGAGAGTTGATGGTGATAGAGTAGAGTCTTTATTACAGTTAAGGTCACCCAGTTCTAAGGAAGAATTGCAAAGATTAATTGGATCTTTTAATTATGTAAGGAGATATGTACCTGAGATGGCAGAATTAATGTCACCTTTATGTAAGCTTTTGAAAAAAGATGTAGAATTTCAGTGGTTGCCACATCATGAGAAAATGTTAGGTAATTTAAAGAGTAAAATTTCTCAGGCACCAGCATTGAGCCCATTTTGCACTGATAAAGAAATAATTTTGCAGTGTGACGCTTCAAAAAATGGTATTGGATGCTGTATGTTCCAAAAAGATGACAAAAATAATTTGAGATTAGTTGCCTGTGTTTCTAGAACTATGAATAGTGCTGAAATTAATTATAGTCAAACTGAGAAAGAGCTACTAGCAATTTATTATGGTACACAAAAATTTCATAAGTATGTATATGGTTGTAATTCTGTAAGTGTCCAAACTGACCATAAACCTTTGTTACCAATTATGTCAAAACAGATTAGTAAGATTGGTTCACCTAGATTAAGACGTTTAAGGCTAAAATTACTAAAATACAGTTTAAATCTTGTATATGTTCCTGGGAAATTGATACATTTTGCGGATATGCTATCAAGGAATAGTAGAAAACAAACTGAGAATGATGTTGAGATGCTAGAAATGGTGCATTCAGTTTCAGTACATTTACCTATGAGTTCAGAAAGGAAAATTCAATTTCGATTAGCTACTAGTAAAGACAGAATCTTGACAGAGATCACTAAGTATTACTTCAGTGGATGGCCTGATGAATGTAGGGTTTCCTCTGAATGTAAACCATATTATAAACTTAAAGATGATATTTATGTTGAGGCAGGATTAGTGTTTGTTGGTTCTAAAATAATTGTACCAGAATCATTGAGATCTTATGTGCTAAATTTAATTCACCAAGGACACCCTGGGGTAAATAAAAGTATTAATAGAGCTAGACAGCTATTTTATTGGACAGGCATGTCTGAAAACATTAAAAATGTTATTGTTAAATGTAGAACATGTGAAAAATTTAGACCTAAGAATTATTATGAGCCTATGTTATGTCATAAGATACCTAAGCAGAGATTTAGTAAAGTAGGGACAGATATATTGGAGTTTGCTAGTAAATCATATTTAGTGATAGTTGATTACCTATCACATTGGCTTGAAATAATCCCTTTGTTAGATAAGAGTTCTAAATCCATAATTAATGCAATGCAAGAAGTATTTACTAGATTTGGTTACCCGGAGACAGTAGTTGCAGATAATAATCCATTTTTGTCACATGAGTGTAAACAGTATTATAGGTCTAAAGAGATACAAATTGTAACTAGCAGTCCACATTACCACAGAAGTAATGGGTTAGCGGAGAAGTCTGTTCATATTGCCAAGACTTTGTTAAAAAAATCTAATGATGAAAATATTGATTATAGAGATTCTGTTTTACATTATAATAATACGCCTTTAGCTGGCCTACAGGTTTCACCATCGCAAATTTTACATAGTAGACGCCTGAGAACTAACTTACCTACTAGCAGTATAGCTTTAGAACCAAAGATAGAGAAAAATATTGATATTTTGTTGAATATGAGAAAGTCAGTAACTAAAAACTTTCATGATAGGAAAGCTAGAAGAAAGGAACAAAGTTTTGAGATAGGGGAACAAATAGTATATAAAACCGATAAGAAAAATATATGGGAAAAAGGAATAGTATTAAATAAAGCCAAAGAACCTCGATCTTACATAGTAAGCGGTAATTCTAAACCAGTAAGAAGAAATACTTATCACATGAAAAAGTCCCAAACTAATGTAAATTATCGTCCTAGAGATATGTTTATAGATGTAAGTGATAATGATTGTCAATTAAGTTCACCTAGCTGCTCACAAAGAGTTTCACCTGATGTGACAAATAAAAATTGTTTTAATAAAATGACTGATAATAGTTCAAGTTTGCATCAGACTAGATCTGGCAGAATTATCAAGCCTAGACAGATTTTAGATTTATAATGAGTGAACAATGTTGATATTGTTTAATGTGGATTGGGTTTGTTCACAAGTAAATGCTTAAGGGGGAGGTGTTCTAGAATAGTAACTTAGATTATTTATGGTACCTAGTCTACATTATCTATGGTGGGGCTGGTCTATGGACCACCCTGCATTATTAGGCGCCATCTTGATGATCATGTAACTAAGTACTAAGTGTAAGCCATTGAATTATTAAAATATATTCAACATTGATAATCTATCATTTAATTATAAAACACACAGAGCATCACACAGAGTACTTTTTTATATTTTTCCTCTATGATTATATTGTAGTCTGTGGCATTATGCCCAATGTTTTAGACTAGAGGATACTTCTCGGATACTTAGTAGGAGTGAGGCATATTTATCGTAACAGATAGAAATAACAGATATTTAAAAATAACAAGTAACAATTGTTCCTACCAATATAACTATCTGTTACATAAAATAACAGACCCTCAGAGACTGTTACTAATCGTAACAGCTGTTACTGATATTTCAATAAATCAGTCCCCACACAGGCTCAGACTGTTACCACAGGGCTGTTACTTTCATACACACTCACTCACACTAAAGGAAGGAAAATAACAGGGTTATCAATTTCTCTCTCTTCCTCATTAAAGAATGACCCTTGCTAAAAAGAGAAACACCTATTATTTCCTTCGAAATATGTTTACTTCTCACTCTTACTAAAGCGGTTAAACTACGCTAAAAAGAGAAGCACCTAGTATTTATTATCCCTAAAATACAGTTGGTGGTCTAAAAAGAACCAACATTTTCGAAAAAGTGACTCCTAAATTAGGTCGTGTTACCTACCTGTTATCTGTAACAGTTAGCCAGTTACCATTATAAAAAAACAAACTACATTTTTCTATATGGAAAGGAGAGGTCAAAAGTGGTATAATATTCCGAAGAATTTTAAACGATAATTTGATGTACTTTAGAAAGCATATGTAATAAGCTACTCGATTATAGTTAAATTTGATTTTTTCAGGTGCCTGTTTTAGAAAAAAAGTGAAAAAAAGATTCAATAAAAACAAAACGCACATAGCGTTTATTTATTCATTTCTATGCAATATAATTATTTTAAATGTGGCTAAAGACTAAGATTTTATTATAATTTTAGCTGCAACTCCATGAAATTAAGACAAAAAATAATTGATTATAATGACAATGCAATATCTATTCTGTTCTATTTTTCTCTATGGCAATGGTGCCGATTATTGCAATATCAAAACGTTTCGATAAAAGGTCAAATCTATCAACGTCAGAATGACGTTGAAATAAAAAAAAACCCGATGGTATAAGTCCGCGAGGCGGAGTGTGTTTTTTTAAGTAAAGAATTAAGTCAACAAATTAATATACAGACGCCATCGTATCCGAATGCCTTTATTATCTCTGGTTTGAAGCAATTCATCGCAAAATGCTCCAGGTATTTGCCTGGTTTGTTTGTTAGTGTTTACTTAAAAACTAAACATTTTTTTTTTAAATTAGGCAACCAAAAGAATTACAGTGATCGTGAACGGACCCCTTTTATCTATATTGTCTTTGGTTTGACGTTTGATGGGATTGGTCGCAAAATGTTCCAGGCATGTACACACGGCTACACATCAAGCTATATATTTCCAGTTTTAGCTGACCTCGCATTGTACAGGTTTTTCTTACAATCAGAAGTCAGCTTATACTGGTTATGTATAGCTTGATGTGTAGCCGTGTGTACAACTTTATTGTAATAGTAATAAAAATGATATTCAATTGAAAGTAATTTGGTTAGTTTGTTGACATTTTTGAAATTTTAAATCCTGCTTTCTTTCTGAAGTGTAATTAGAATTACTGGTGAATTGTAATTTAATTTTTTTCGATAACCTGTGACATCACATTTAATTGATTATGGCGCCCTCTAGTGGACATAAATATATGAACTAAAAAAATTTTAATTATGCAACACAGCATGATTAAAAATTTTTTATATGAAAATTTTGGTATCAAAAGAAAATATTTTGTGGATAAAAGTAGGTGGTGGTCACTACGCGACCTACAATATTAATTTGTACAGCGAAATTGTCTTTTAGAGCCTTCGTGACTAATCTCAAAAAACATAATGATAAGAAGCAGGAAGCAGCCCACGGTTCGGGTGCTTGACAGAATCGATAGTTCCAATGCCAGCGGGCAAGTACTGCCATCCAAGTAATACTTCGGAAACGATTTTCGACTTAAAACGAAATGAAATAAAGAAGATACTCAATTGATATTTTTATACGTATTTATCGTTGGTACAAAAATAACAGGCTGTTATTTAATAACAGTTATTTGGATCTGTTATTTTTGTGGAACAGTAACAGTGATAACAGATATCATGTTTTACCTGTTACAACCCATCTCTAATACTTAGTCTAAGCTTAATGTCATCAACTGTGGTGCACAGATGACAGAGTACTTTTTAGCTTGCTACCACAGATTACTAACATGTAGCAAGCTACTTGCTACCAAGGAACTTTTAGTTCCTTGCTTGCTACATATTATTCACATTAATTTTTTTCCTCTATGATATTCACAGAGTACTTTTAGTAATCTGCGGTCAGGTGGTACTTTTTTTCACAGACTACTTAGAAATACTACGTATCTTTTAGCTTGCTATTGCTACATATCAGTAATCTGTGGTATCTTTATACGTATTATCTCTCTTTAGGTAGTCTGTGACACAGACTATTAGAGAGAGATACTTTTTTAAAAGTCATCATAAACACAGAGTACATTATAATATATATTTATGAGGTCATCACTCTTATCACTCTATCAAAAAGTACTCTGTGGTGGTCATAAATATTGCTTGGCACGTGCGAGTTTTATAAACAATTTAAATAATTACTGCTGACATTACTGTACTAAAGCGTTCGTATAGAATATTAAGCAACATGACTAGGTTTGCTAGAGCCAAAGGCTCGAAGTCTTCAAATGAAAGAACTCCTGAAGACAGTACTCCATGGGAGGTTATGAAAGAGCAGTTGTTGCAAGCCAAAAAAGATGGTGATGAATCCAAGAAGAGGAAAGAGGTATATTAAGTACTTAGATCTAGAAATGTACCTAATATTTAAAAAAGGTGTCATAATTAGTAATCGTCATGAAATATTTTACCTATAGTACCTATTAAAACCCTCATAATTATTAATGTACTGTCGGTTTAGTCTTTATTTTTATGTAATTCCAGGCTGAACAACAACGTATAGACAACTATGAGAAATTTCTTAAAGAACACAAAATTCAAAAAAGGAAAGCAACCTGGTGTGATTTTCCAGAAACTGAAAATAATAAGAAAGCAAAAAATTTGCCAGACACAAATGGTTCACCTGATAAAACTAAAAAAAAAAAAAAGAAACAGAGCGCCAGTGCATCAGAGCCTTCTGAAGCCACCAACAGTGAGACTAATCCACAAAACCGAGGTACCGAGGGCACAGAGAAAAAGAAGCCCAAAAAAAAGAAGAAAAATTTACAAAGTACAACAGAGCCACAGAATGAAGAAAAGTCTACAGAAGAAACAGAGACTATTTCAAGTCCTAAAAAGAATAAAAAGAAGAATAAACAAAATGCAAAGTCTGCAGAATTTACAGAGGTTTCTAATACTAATGTTACCAGTTCTTCAAAAGAAAATAATGACAAATATAATAGTTTACCAAATCCTAAAAACAATAATGAAGCAAAACCAAAAAACAAAAAGAACAAAAAGCTAATAAACGGCAAACCTGCTCGCAGGAAGGAGATAAATGACAACAGCTTCCAACTAATTGTTCATGGCAAGGAAATAGAACTGGTCAGATTTGATGGCTTCCCAGTGATGAAAAAAGATGCTGAAAGACTGCAGGAGTTGAAAAATAACATGATGAAGAAAGGAATACCGAAGAGTGAGGTGCAGAGGACAATGAAATTGGAACGAAGAAGGGCAGAGAAAGCATTGGCAAGAATGAAGAGGGAAGTCTGCTATAATTGTAGGAAAGGAGGCCATGTTCTGTCTGACTGTCCGGAGTTGAAGTCCAAGATACCAGGGGATACGGCAGACGGAGTTTGTTTCAAGTGTGGCTCTACAGAACACAGGCAGTTTGAATGTAAAGTTCAAAGAGAAGAGAGTAAAGAGTTCAGATTTGCCACATGCTTCATTTGTAGGGAGCCTGTAAGTAAACACATTATTAATTTATCAGCTAATTTCTCAATCTTTTATTTGTTTTCATAATTTTCCTGCCCTTATCCCAATTTATTTGGTGTCAGCACAATGTGTCTTTTTTTTCCATAATCCTCTATTAGTCATCAGCTCTACATAATTATAGTCACCCTTTTTCTAACAATATCATCATTCACGCAATCCATCCATTGTTTCTTTGGTTCTCCCCTACTCTTATAGCCATCTTTTATTTGTTATACCAGCCAATTATAATATTGTCACTGGAAAGTAGAAAATGCTAAAGCGCCATTTGGGCCGAATGAGTTATATAATATATAGTTGGATTCAACTATAGCCACACTGCCATGCTAAGATGAAAATCAGTATCTAAAAAAAAACGTAAAGTTGATTTTTGTGGCATTGGATTGCTTAAAGAAATATGCATCTAATGAGCTAAGCCAAGTAGCGGTATCTTAATTAAAAAACAATTAGAAAAGTGTTTCCTATCTCAGCTTTACCTCAATCAGAGAACAAAAGCAAAAAAAAATACCGCTTTTGTGTTTAGCACGGCAGCACAATCCACAGAGACCAGTCTTGAAACCTAAACAGATTAAAACAATATAATATTATAAACCTCATTTTGGCCCAAATGGTGCTTTAGCATTTTCTCCTTTCCAGTGACGATATTGTTCCACTGCACGGCAAGGCTTCTTCCAATACAGACATTATTGTAATTTACTTTTAATTTATATTTTCAGGGTCATATAGCCAGGCAATGTCCTGATAACCCAAAAGGGCTGTACCCCAATGGTGGTGCCTGCAAGCTTTGTGGTGATGTCACACATTTAAGGAAAGATTGTCCTACTGTGAGTACTGACTGCATATTGTATTTCAACACTGGCTAAAGGAAAGAATATTTAAATACAGAAAATATATAAAAGGACTAGCTTCTGCCTGCGCCTTCATCCGTGTGAAATTTGTTGTTCCCCCTACCCACCGCGTCGTATGGCATCGCCCGCCCGCGATATTACTTCGTTTTTACTTAGCGTTTTTTTTGCTTAGCTCGTAAGGTTCGTAGTGTGATGTTAGCCTATAACCTTCCTCAATAATTGGGCTATCAACGCAAAAAGATTTTTCCAATTCAGTTGGATTGGAAAAATCTTGTTCATAATCAGTTTGTTTGAGCGCACTAATTTCTGGAACTACCAGTTGGTTGTTCCAGAGATTAACAAACTCTTCAGCTTCATTAGTAATAGGTATAAACATTATAATTTGAATACTAATGGGAGAATTGCTTTTGTTTCTAGGTGATGGACAAAAAGGAAGAGTCTTCAGTAAAACTTCACACATTAGTCAGTTCAGAAAACATTGAAGATGTAGGACTACAAAATAATAAATTAACACCTGCTGAACCCAGCAAAAAGCCCAAGAAAATAACATTCTAACGTGCAATAAATTATTTAATGAAATAAAACCATATATCGTAAAGACTACATTTTTATTAATTGAAAGAAATTTTTAAATGTGAATTGTGAGAGATCAATGTTATTGTATTGTATGTATTTTGTCTTTTCATAGCTTTTTGCAAGAAATTTTAGAAGAATATACCTTCAACACAACTAAATTAGAATACAAATACAACATTTTATAATTCACGTATAAATTGCTACCTGGCACTTAACATATTATGTTTACCAACTACAAAGAAATCTCTGACTAGAATTTATAAGCACTCGAGGCTAGCTTTAAGTTGTTCCATGGACTGCTGAGCGACTTGTCCCGTGATTCCTTCGGGACTCTGCGGGTCTTCTCTCATCAGTATCCGCGCGGCTTCGGCTAAACATTGAATGGGCTCTTGCAGCCTATCCTTCAGTTTTCCTTGAGTGATGAGACCGGCACTAAATTCGTTTCTTGCTAAGAACATCAGCGGCGCATGTAGCTCGTATAACATCATACCTGGAAAATATAAGTTCACCAAAGTATTTAAAAGAATGAATTATGTGTGATGTGATGTTACACAACTTGCACACTTCATTATATGTTACAGTGTAGGTAGGAACAGCATAGCTATTCACAACTAATGTTACATGCTCTCTGTTCACAACCATTCGAGAGGCTTTCGAGTCGAAAATTACACATTTTACCTACTGCAAATAACTGTCTGAAGAATAGCAGTCGTGTACTACCCTAAGGGTCAATTTATACTAGCGCAGAGTCGAAGCGCATCGAAGCGTTCATCTGAACATAGCAAATTCACCCTTATACCACCACAACATAATGCACATATTACTTCTGAGATAAAAAGAAGACGCGCGAATTCGCACGCATTCGACGGAATTCGCGCGTCTAAACGCGACCAACGCTGATTGGTGCGTGTGCATTACGTTGTGGAGACAAGGGTGAATTTGCTGTTATGTTTGAGATTAACGCTTCGATGCGCTTCGACTCTGCGCTAGTATAAATTGACCCTAACGGGCTGTGAAAATTATCGACAAATGGTTGTGAAGAGCATGCTAGTCATATCATAATGCTTGTTACGCATCATGTGTCCTGACAATAAAATTGTATAATAGTCAATTATTACATGCATGCATACGTAAGCACTTGAGTAGCCTGTAATATATTGAACAAACTGCCATGTGAAGGCTTGAGTTTTGTTTGCATTCATATATTATGTTTGAGTGCATTATAATTATACTAGCAGCGCCCCGTGGTTTCACCCGCGTTAGTTTCGATTTCGTGGGAATATCGGGATAAAAAGTATCCTATGTGTCAATCCTGGTTATAAACTATCTGTGTACCAAATTTCATCGAAATCCGTTCAGTAGTTTTTGTGTGATTGAGTAACAAACATCTTCACAAACTTTCACATTTATAATCACAGTAATATTTTGTGAGTGTGTGTTTATATGTTTGTTACTTCTTCACGCTCAAACGGCTGGACCAATTTTTATAAAATTTTGTATGGAGGTAGCTGACACCCTGGATTAACATATAGGCTTTTTATCCCGATATTCCCACGGGATCGACACTTATGCGGGTGAAACCGCGGGTCGCAGCTAGTATTATTATATAGTAGGATCTACTAGTAAGTATGGCAGTAGAAAATAAAATCTTGAAATGAAGATTAAATTCAATGAAGGGTTAGAAGAGACTAGGACAGAGGTACTTACAAGTATCTTTTAAATTACAGGTTACCTACGATTTTTTATAAGTAATAGGTAGGTATTTCATTTATGTTCAATTCTTTATCTTTTGCTGTTTGTTACCTACAAGGGAACATTCTAAAACATGATTCTCGTTATTACCTCTCATCCTGGTCTCTCCCGGCGTGATAACATCCAGGGTCTTGAGCACAAGCCGGCAGAATTCCGCCTTCCTCTCCAGCATGAGGTCAGGCAGTTCATCGATACCGTACCCCTCTACTCGTCCAAACAGCTGTGCTAACGAGTGCTTCAAGGACAAGAGGACTGCATGCCGAGGGTGGAACACTGATTTGTACTGAAACAGAAATGTTACGTAAGTTTAATGGAAAATATACTAGGTACCGGCAGTACAAGGCGGGAGTTGAATTATGATTATGTCACAACATTCTTTGATACAAACGCGCCAAAAACCCTCACTATGAGCCTGAAATGTACATAAATTATCGGACTACCTATTGTTGAGTATGGCGTTCTGGCATTGATCCTCGGGTCAGTGAAAGTCTTATCGGGCTTAAAAAAAACATTCTCAGTGTAGGTAGTCTGGGATTTAATATAGGCCACGCTCTCCTATTACCTAGCTGGGACTCAAAAAGCCCAACAAGGCAAAAAGTGGGTATATAATATATATATCCATACCCTAGGTAGAGCTGACAGAGTATGAGCAAATATATCCACATTTCGCGGGTTTAGGTTTTCTCTCTGTGATGTGTTTATCGTACCTTATTAACAGTGGCCTCTCTCTGCTCAATGGCTCCAGGGCCGGGCTCCAGCATTTCAAGCTGATCGATCTCTGCCTGTACCACCGCCAACATTTTGCGCATCGCGGTATTGGATGTCTTGAACCCACAGTTTTTGTCCGAACACGTCCATGGGGCGTCGTTGTCTGGAAATATATAATATAACGAGAACTCTCTGAACAACTTTACTCCGCCAGGGTACCTAAGGGTCAGGTCAGCGGGATTGTCCGAAAGGGTTACCGCTGCCCCGAAACATATGTCTAAGGAAGGAATACGGATGGGTTTTAGTCAGTAAGAGTCTGACACTCCCTTCCGCTCCACCCAGAGCGGGAGGAGTCATTTGATGATTTCCCATCCTTAAAAAAAAGGGTAAGAGTCAAGGCCAAGCCAAAGCCAACTTTACCACAAAGTAGATGGGTTACATACATACAGAACCACCAGATGAAGTCACGACTGACAGTTGCTACTCGGCTTGTATATCCCGGTATTGGCATTGCCAACTGGGTTAACGACCTACTTTTGAAGACTGTCCGTCGCAGAGAAATGTAAAAAACTTCATATATCTATGGTCCGTCGTAATTAAATACCTAATCGTGACAGTTTCCCGCTCATTTTAAAATAACAATTAGGTCACTGACTTCAACGTTAGTTGGTAAGCACAGTTAGTAAGTATTCAATTAAGTATACAACCCGTAAATAAATCAAGTCCATTAGACCTTTTGACAACTCCACTGCAAAATAGCGAGATGCAGACGGAGTCTATTGAGATTGAGACCTATACTAACTTAATACCATCGCTAATTTAAATGCACTACAGTTTACCTACCTAGAGGATTACTCGCCAGTATAACGCCGTTGTCACATTTACTGCACTTCAGTGTGCTGAGGTGCGTGCCAAGTTCCGTTGGGTCAGCACAGCGCGCGCAGTTGCACTGGAAGAACTTGGACTCCGCCAGAAAGTCCCGTCGAACCAGTGTGGGGGATAGAGAGTGCGTGTAGCATATGTAGAGAGTGTCCCTTTCTTTTATTGGGACTGCGGCTCTAACTTGCACTCTGAAAAAAAATTAATTGGAAAATTTATTCATTCTGGAAACAGTTTCAGCTCAAAAGGATGCCAGGAAGTGCTTAAAAATGGATTACTAAAGAGGGTAACCGGAAACACATACAAACGAAAAGCAAGTTTAAAAAAGTTAAGCCAAAAAAAAAATTTACAACTTGGGCTCGTGCAATCTGTCCGTTTTTACTAGATCCGTTTTAACGGATCAGAATTGGCCGGAGTGAACATGATTACTGAATCCGGAAAACTGTTTTGTGTGTGAACTCACTCATACAACTACATATGCCATCAAATAACGGACCTGTAAAACGGACCGCTATGTGTACGAGCCCTTACTTACAGTCAACCGCATGATCAGTGGTAGCAATTGGACATTGACAACGCCTTTATTTCGTAGCAATAAATGATTTTGTCAGTGACTACTGATTGTTCGTAATATTGAAGTAGAATGGCCCTGTTACTCACTGGTAATCATTCTGCAGTATGGTGTGAACGATGTTAGGGACACAGTTGTGCGCTGCGATGGCTAGTCGAGGATAGAGGGCTCGTATGCTGAAGCCACCTCGAGACGGGATCTCCACGGAATTCACCTGTGCATATAAATGCTGAGCTTAAGTTTCGCAAAAAAAAACAACCCTTACGATTACGCAGAGTGGAAAAAAGAAGCGGGCTGGACTTAATAGCGATGGGCATCGGGTAAATACCGGGTATTTCACAAATTACTTTCAAAAGGTGTTAAGTTGCCATATGCGGTTGATTTACCCGGGTAAAAATCCAAAATTGGGTAAATATATTTTAACAGTAATGTTAATTTAAGATAAGTATGTGAACCGTGCACGTACGACTACCTATGTGCATACATAATATGCATGCTATGCATGCTATGCTGTGCATGCTATGCCATGCATGATGTTATGCTACGCATGCATACTACCTAGGTACATGTGTACATGTGGTACATGTGTACATGTGTACCTAAACAAAAACTTAGGGCCGAAACTCAAAACCGCCTATATTCGTATGTGGATGAGCAAGCTCGCTGATTTCTGCTATTAGCGTCGCGTAGGTAGGTACCTACTTAAAACCTTTAAATAAAAAAAACCCACTACTCTCACCTCAAGAATGCCACAAACTTTTTGCACCAGATCCTTATCAAACCTCTTGGCAAGTTTGCAGTGGTCTACAAGGAAGTCGGCGATGTTCACTTGGTCAGCGCTCCAGGTTGGCCTCAACTTCCGCTCCTCTATGTGCGTCTCCATGACGTTCAGCTCGCGCTGCCATCGATCTGGATCTTTTTCTTTTGCCAAAAGTATTCTGAGCAGAAAATTTAAAAAATACAATACGCGTAGTCGAACAAATAGTGAAACTGCGCTGACTACGAGATATACATATGTAGGTATATACGGGTCTCCACGAATAAAGCTGTGTCGATATTAGGCCGGCGTAGGTCTCAGGTACCCCTAGCCTGGACAGGCACCATCATTCTTGCAGACTCATCATCTGCTTTTCTGAACTATTTTTGGGGTCGGCTACCAGTCTAACCGGAATTAACCGGATGCAGCTGAATACCAGTATTTTAAGTTGAGCAATTGCCTATCTAACCTCCACAACCCAGTTACTGGGTAACACGTTCGATACCCTTTGGTACTGGTTGTCACTGTCAAACTTAGGCTTCTGACAACCCGTAACGACTGTCAAAGATCCACGAATCGACCCGTGTGGCTATTATTACTTAGCCATCTTGCTGACTGGCTCAAAGAGAATGTAAACACTAGCTTAAGACTGGCTAAAGAAATCTATCCGAAGTGCAGAGATATGTGTTCATTAATTATTGGACAGGTGGGAGGTTGGTTTAGCACGTACCTACCTACTTGTATTATGCCAAAGAAATGAGTAGGTAGGTATCATAAGAGAATAGTTTGAAAGTGGCACCGCCGCGCGCCGGTAATTGAAAAGTTGTGTGGAAATCGGTTGTCATGGGCATGTGTTACGAAGGAATGAGAAAAGTCATGAGGCAAGTTTTGAATATGAATGTCGATGCAGGAGAGTAGGGGAATTAAGACCAAAGAAACAATGAATGGACTATGTGAATAATGACATGGTTAGAAAGGGTGTGACTAGGTACCGAGATGATGACTAATGAGAGAGGTATGAAAGACATGTTGCGCTGACCCCAAATTAATTGAGAAAAGGGCAAGACTATGATGAGTTCTAGAGATTAGCGCGTTCAAACAAGCAAACAAACTCTTCAGCTTTATTAGTAGGTATAGAAAAAGGTACCTACCTTAGCGGTGTAATACAATCAAGTTGCGGCGCGCTGGCAGTCCAGTCCTCAACTGGCTGGAACCTCACCCTAGTGGCGGAGAAGACGCCACATTCACCGGCATGTATAATGGACTTCCCGCACTCCTCGCTGCAGACCGGCCACCCGCAAGACGAGCAGAACGTATTCTCCACAGGACAGTAACAACTCAGACATAGAGGTGGAGTGTCTGCAATGTATTAAATTAGAGCGTTTACGACGTACGGTATTTCATAGAAACTTTCAAGCCCTTGTTTTTCGAAATAAATGAACCGATTTTAAAGAAACTTCATACGCGTAGGTACGTACGTATAAGCAGTATACAAAGGCCTAAAAAATTACATAAGAACATTTTCACAAGGCACAGGGGGTGCCCTTAGCATGTACCTATTAGTCGCTAATAGTTTCTCAAGTGTTTTAAGCCCTGACTGGAACCTTAATTTATTGAGGCACCGGGGGTGCCTCAATAAGTCCAGGACATGCCTGTGGGTGCCTGACGTGTCCGGTTAAGCAGACGACAACCTCCTAGGTTGAACTGAGAGCAAAGTATGCCATCTTCACTAGAAAAAATATATTGTGGGACAATGCTAAAAGCAATCTTATCTACGCTAAAAGCAATCTTTTAAACATGATTCCTTAAATGTAGTCATCATTATTTGCTTTTTTCCCTTATTTTAATTGCAATCTCCCATAGGTAATTTCAAGAAAAGACACAGACCTAAGTGAACAAAACCTAGACCTAGCTGACACGGTATAGTGTCATAAATAAGTTCTAGACCTTATACCTAATGCTTATTTTGCATATTACAATATTATTGAATGAATTTCGTAAAATTAATTTCGTTCTCATTGCGTGATGACGGCTCTATGAAATTTACGTGGATTGGCTTGGTGTAGACTTACCAACTGAATTTCGACAAGATTTTATTTCGAAAGTACCTAAATAGAAATTACCTACCTCTTTCCACTTTTATATACCTAGGTCATGGAGAACTGAAATAACTATATTTATAACAGAGTCCAATATTAATTAAGTTCATACATCAACTGAAGATTGAGGTGGTCCTGGTCGTACACGGGTCTAGTCAAACTTTAGCACGAATGATTGTTTCACAAAGATCAAAGTGAAATACACTTGTGGGCACGGCAGTACAGGCACTTCTGTAGGTAAGTATATTCTAGTGATGGTTATTGTACAGTCAGTGGTAGTCAACATCTTTCTCCACTGGCATCCTAATGATGATCTAGTTTATTAAAGTATACCTATATATTTATTGTTCATGAATAAATGACTATGACTGATCATGATCTGTATTTCTTTACCTGTGTTAACAAATAAAAGTGATTTGATTTGATTTGATTTGATTTGACTATTTAGAGGTAGAAAGGTAGGTACTTCCATAAAATACTTGTAAACTAGGGGCTTACTGGTTTTTACAAACTCACAATAACTTTTCAATTAGGTCAGTTTATAGGTCACAGCCGGAAGCATAATTTCCGTTCTATAGCTGCTCTACATTGATACTAAATCAATCACTTGCCTGGTTTGGGTCCCGCAGCGAAGGGTGTGTCTGTAAATATTAACTCGCCACCCACTAAATCCTTTTTTGCAATTAAATACCGTCCATATTTATCGTTCTGTTGTATATCGTAATGAAGCACGTCGTCACCCATTTGAACACAAGTGCTCCTTGGATTGATCAGATAGAGATTGAGCGAGAAACTGTTTGACGAAATGCCGACTGAACAAGATTAGCGTCTAAAATAAACTTCGGTCCATTCGAGAATGGGGCCGCTCGAACTATCGGAACGTTTCCATATGATATGATATAAGTTTACATCCAGTAATACCTATTGTCTTCTATAATTATATTTATAAATTGTCTATACGTCCACTACTAAAAATATCTGACGTCCAAGACAACTCAATATCAAGCGGACGCGGTTGCTAATTGAGTGAGCCTAGACGGAAATGCAAAGATTTTCCAGTGACGAACCATTCTAGACATTCGGTTTTAAGGCTACGTATTTGGTACTTTAAATATACTATACTCCGACTTTTAATTAGCTGAAAATTACACTTCCATTCCGGACTGCGTTTAGAGATATGCAAAAGGTACAAAAAGCGTTCCTTAGGTTTCTCTACAAGCGTAAACACGGCTATTACCCTTACCTCTATCCGACTAAATTTCTACTGGGATGCCTCGGATATAACTCGTTAGAGGTAAGGCGAGCAAATGACCAGCTTATCATAGCCTGTAAGACGCTCCGTGGCTCTATTGACGCGCCTGATCTCCATGCTGTGCTGGCACGCTTCTTTGTGCCAGACAACTACTGCCGCGGCAGAAAGCACAGGCTGTTTGCTGTGCCCCCATGTCGCACAGTTGCGCGTGCTAAGTCCCCAGTACCACGTACTCTGACCGCACTTAATGATCTCTTAGACTCTAATCCAACAAACGATCTGTTTGCGGACGAATGGACGAAGATTTTGTCGGTATGTAAGAAATACTGTGAGAGGGATTTATGAAAGTGTTGTTAACTTTTAACTTGATTTTATATTTAATCCTTTACTTGTGTTTATACAAACTATCTTTAATTTTTGTAATTGGTTCTAAACCGTTTTAATTAAAGAATAAATAAATAAATGCCAAATAAGTTTCGTTTGTTACACTATATACTAGAAAAACAAGATTTGGTTGACGGCCGCGAAAAAACAAAAAAAACGCAAATTTCTGTTCATATAAATAACACATATGAGGGGCCCGTGGCTAAATAATAACAGCCGCACAGGTCGATCGATCAGGTTAAGCTACGCTTGTCGCGGTTGGTCTGCGGATGGGTGACCATCTTTACATATCGAGACCCCTCCGTGCCTCGGAAAGCACGTTAAGCCGTTGGTCCCGGCTGTCATTCATGGATCTTTGACAGTCGTTACGGGTAGTCAGAAGCCCGAAAGTCTGACAACCAGTCTTACCAAGGGGTATCGTATTACCCAGTAACTGGGTTGTGGAGGTCAGATAGGCAGTCGCTCCATGTAAAATACTGGTATTCAGCTGCATCCGGTTAGACTGGAAGCCGACCCCAACATAGTTGGGAAAAGGCTAGGCAGATGATGATAAGTAACACATATAAGTCGTAATTTTTTATTGCAGCTAATTAAAAGTCCGAATAGAGCTATCATTCTAAAATGTGAACTTTATTTGATTTCGTACCTGGTATTTTATATTTCTATGTGATCTGTTGTTCAATTAACAAAACGAATTTGTTGGACCTACTAATTTTACTTGTTCGGAAGAGACCCTGTCAAGTATAGACACTCAGCAGATGTTTAGATCTAGCGTAATTAAGTATGTGGAGTGTGGAGCAATGCCAATAAGATAGGTATTCCATCTATAGATTAAAATGCGGAAAGGTGATCCACGGTCGGTACGCTTCGGTCATTCACACTCGACGCGTATTTCAGCATCAGTTTTTCGTACATATGCATATGTACCTATAATATGGATGACAAAAACTTGAACGTCAATACCTGTTACAATAGGTGTAAGCGTTATACCTACAACCGTTCAGGGGATCTTCAAAAGCCATTTCTCCATTCCAGTCACGGTACTGCAGACTGCAGCTTGCTCGGAAATTCAAATTTGTAGAACCGGAAGTACCGTAATAATAAAAAAATTATAATTTTATAAATTAAATTATTGGGTAATAATTTAATTTATAAAATTTAATTTTTAATTTACGTGTTTCCAATTTAAATATTAAAGAAACTCTGGCAAGTAGGCACTTGGGTAATAAAATTACGTATGGGATGATATTGATTGTTATCATCGTTTGCGGTACCATAAAACCATAAAGACAAATACCTATAGATTAATGCGCGTCCAATACAATAACATTTTCAGGATGATGTTGGGACTTCCCCGTTTCTGCAGTGCCTCTGAGATGTTCGCGCAGGCTCATACTGACGGCTTTCATGCCGTCATTCGGAAAAAAGTAGCGTCACTTATGAGGAGGGTGCGGGGGAGTCACAACAGCATCCTGAAAACTGTAGCTGAAGATGTGCGTGCGCCTGTGTTGAGGCATTTCGTTCGTCTGGTGATCTTTTAGGGAGGTATCTCCCTGTTGGTTATCTTGACGGGGCTGGGTGCCTCAGCACAGGGGCATTTTGTGTTGTGATGTCAATGATGAGTGTTGTCTTTTGTTATTGTATTTAAGTACTAACAATAGTTTTTCTTAAGTTTTTGTATACTAACCGATGGATCTAGTTGTCCCAAAATAAATAATTTTGAATTTGAAATTTGAATTTGAATTAATGATTTTATTTCTATAGGTTTGCACAAACACTTTTACACGTCAATCATATTTTTTATAAAACTAGATTAGGTCGGCGCGGCGTTTACTATCTGCCTACTCTGAGAAGAAAGGCCGAAACAAATTCAGAGGTCACAGTCTCTTTTAAAGTCCAGACATAATCTTGGTCAGGTTATAAGAAGACCATACAGATCGATGTCCGAGATGGTATTTTGAGGAAATATCGAGATAGGTAGGTACCTACCTACTGCGAGTAACTGCGACCACCAATTACCATAGCTTATAGGCATGAAATTATTGCCCGCTTGATGGTGGTTTACATTTCAGCACATGCTAGTTTGAGAATGATGTTTGCAACTACATAGGTACACAAGCACTGTACGTATAATACCTACAGCCTAGTAGATTTATAATTATTTAAAATTCCAAAAAAAACGATCTAGTCGTCCTCCCATGTCATATATTTTTCGTTACAATATTATAGTAATTTTAATGTTTTTTTGTTAATTATGTCATATTTTGAGCATTTATTTGGTTTCGCTAATGGTACCGTATTGGAGGACTGTTGGCGAAACTTGAAATTTCCAATAATAGTAAGCGCAGCAATTTTTCGAGAATCCACACCATGCATTTTAGATGTAAGTAGTTTCATCGTACAGTCTCCCATATTACAACTTACTTTTTGCTGGGAGTCAAGCCTCCTCTCTCACCTCTCTGTTAGGGGGCGCGCGGGCGGGTCACACAACACTGGCCGAACGTGCGTCGATCCACGTCCTCCATTATCTACTTACCGATATTCGATTTATTTGCAGGCCGACCCCATATTGATAGACGTTCGATAAAAATATGAGTTGGTAGGGTTTACCTAGGTAACTTACGTAGTAACTAAGTAGTAAGTATCCTTAATATCCGCATTCAAAAGATTACGTTACATATAAAAAAAAAATGAAAAAAATCCGTCTTTAAAATAGTTACAAGTACTTTATGTTATTCATAGGATGGCTCATTGAGTGAAAATGTAACCTGTAAGGATGAAGATGGAGAAACGGTGGATTGCCGAGAAGAGAAAAATGCGGACGACCGAGAAGATAAAGACAGTTCATGTGGATTTCTGTGCTTCGTTTCGGAAGGGTTTGGACTTGGATCATCTGTAAGTTTAAAAAAAAAGGATTTCCTACTGTTTGATGCCTTCAATATCATAAATTTTTACAAAATATACGCGTATGTCTATAAAATTTGTATATTAAAAATGTAAAAAAATACTAAGTATTTGGTAAGAAATTAATAACAATAAGTGAAATAAAATAATGTTCTACTTTGTTGAATAACTCGGTGGAGGCTCGGCCCCTACTCTTCTCGAAGCGTCTTCTTAAAATTCGTATCACAGAACATATTATATTTACCCTGATGGAATTTCTCTATCAAAAAAAGGAAGAAATAATAAAAATGTAGGAAGTGCAAATCTTTTTAAAATTCGCGCTAAAAGAAGCAAATTTTATGCACGACGAAATTATAATACAATTTTTTTATTACCCAAGTATCACTTATAATTAGAATTCAAACATCAAAATTTACACAGAATTTTGCATACGTTGAAAAGCCAAGAAATTTACAAAATAGTTGAAATGAATTTTATTAGGACATCAAATTACAAAGTGTGTTCGTCATAAAACGTCACTGGAAACATTCAGAGTCAAAACTTTACTGATAATCTTTGAACACAAAATGATTACTTAAAGTATGTTATTAAACCATATTATATTTCATCTAAAATAATAATCGTAATAAAACATATAAACTTAACTCTATAACACTTGTGTATACAGTGAAAATATTATCAATAACGTGAGTTCCGGAAATCACGCCCTCTGTCGACATTTTGTCAAAATTGAAATTGTCTTGTGGTGTGGACGTGTGGTAGTGTAGGAAGTCTTGTTCTCGTTTCTCGTCTTCTCGGTAAATTGCCTAGAAATTAATTACTGTGAAATAGTTCCATCATGTCAGTAAGTATTCTTCAAGCTTCTCATAATATCTTTGGTATTCAGTCATGGTAATAGTAAGACTTTCATAGCTGTAGTTTACAATTTGCGGGGCGAGCCGGTGATAACGGGGAACAATCGACGTCATTTTCCAATTTTATTTATTCTTCGCATCCTCCTTCAATCAGAAAGGGTGTAAGAATCTTATAGAGGACAAGGTCTTTACTGTTCCCAGGAAAGTGTACATAATGTCTTCCTATTTATTCCGTATATGTCTGAAACGCCACCGCGGTACAGGCTAATTGACGCATGTGATTTTTGAGCTCAACTTGGGCCCTTTTCTCGAAGGTCAAGTCAAGTTTACGGCCTCACTGATATACTTCACTGTAGGTATTTATGATCATGGTTTCTCTCAGAGCTGGAACGTAGTAGTAGTACAGCTTCAGTCACAATGCATTGATGTTATGTAATACCTTGTGGCTTGTAAATAAGTCTAAGCCGAGTCGACCCTGACACAGCTGGCACTGATGGCAATTTCGCGACTTTGCTAAACGTGTAAAGCTTCACCTTGGTTCGTGTGTTATGGGTCCGCGGGTTTTTTATTAATATTGGTACTATTTTAAGGTTAATGACCCGCTAGTCCCGTACAGTTTTTGTATACCTACTCATAATATACCTAATTTTAAATAAAATGTTCTTTAGGAAGATAAAAAACCTACCCCATACTATGCTGATCTTGGAAAGAAGGCCAATGACGTCTTCAGCAAAGGCTACCATTTTGGTGTGTTCAAACTTGACCTGAAGACCAAGAGTGAAACAGGTGTTGAATTCACCAGTGGAATCACCTCCAACCATGAAAGTGGGAAGGTAAGTAAGGTATAAACGTGAATATGAATGATCTGTAGCTAAACTCATTTAGAAATTTACTAATGAGCTAGCTATCATGACACAAGCATATATTTTATATAAGTACCTGTATCTGATTTAGTAATATTGTTTCTAGCTTCTGTCAATTTAATCTTGGTATTTTAATTTATATTTCATTATATTTTCACTATTTAACATATAAGTACTGTACATGAAGTAAAACAAGCATTTTATTACTTTTATATAAAGCAAATGTAGATAGTTATGTATATAGATAAACAAGGTAAATTTTTCAAGTGCGTGGATGGCCAAATCCAAAACTATGAGGAATAGCGAAAGTACTGAAAGGAGCCTCGGGCTCGCAATATATCTAGCCAGGAATTGAACATGTTGATTTTGAAAAAAAAGAAACACTGCATTAATACACCATTCAATATAGATATATTGGCGACACTAATAAGGATCAAATTCTGGGAAGTAATGACATACGGAAAACTAAACAAAAGAGCTTGTTTTTAACAAAATACTTTTTTTTTTTTCACTTTTATTTAGTTAGACAGAGAACCTGTTTCCTGAGGCGGAAGTAGATACAAAGATGTAAAAATAATGTCCATCAAGATTTTGATGAATCTAATAAAGCTACATTGTCATTTCACACAAACACGTAAAGGATATTGTTCAAACTTTCAGGTGTTTGGTAGCCTTTCGTCGAAATATTCAGTGAAAGATTATGGTCTCACATTCACTGAGAAATGGAACACAGACAACACACTTGCCACGGACATTACCATCGCAGACAGAATTGCTACTGGTCTCAAACTTACCCTCGAAGGAACCTTCGCACCACAAACAGGGTAAGAATTCCGGCAGAATTAAATAATAACCATTTTCCTTATTTTGTGTGCTGTATTAAAATGTTGTAAGTGACAGTTTATTTGGACAAGTTTTGGCAAATATTTTGCCTTTCATCATAATATTACATAACAATTTATTTTGCAGGACCAAGACCGGTAAACTGAAGACCTCATTCACCAATGAGACTGTTGCCGTTAACACCATCTTGGATTTAGACCTTGCTGGTCCTATTGTGGACGTGGCTGCCGTCTTAGCCTACCAGGGCTGGCTTGCTGGTGTCCATGGACAGTTTGACTCACAGAAGACCAAGCTCTCCAAGAACAACTTCGCTCTTGGCTACCAGTCTAAGGACTTCAACTTGCACACCAATGTGTAAGTAATTTTTCTTATGGGCGTCACCAAAATTCTTGTGTGTATTTTTACTCCAACCATCATCCAAGAAAAACATCCTACTGTACTAGCTTTTGCCCGCGGCTTCGCCCGCGTGGCGGTCGGAAATTATTAACAGAAAATTCAACCCCCCATTTCACCCTCTTAGGGGTGGAATTTCGAAAACCCTTTTTTAGTGGATACCCACTCTTCACAAAGAACAAACCCTCCAAATTTCATGTCTCTAGGACCAGTGGTTTAGGCTGTGCATTGATAAATCAGTCAGTCAGGACTGTCAAAGTGAATGTTTGAATGGTTATTCAATCATGGATTAAAGCAATCTAGAATAACAATCTAGAATAGGGATAGGACATTTTTTCAGTAGTGTATATGTATTCATTTGAGATAGGTGAAGTCACTGGCAAAACCTAGTATTTGATAAGAAAAATCGATATTTTCACTAAGCTCAATCTAGGTCTATAGGGCACTTAATAGCTGCAGGCTGATTCTGTGCTATTGATTTTATATGATTGCATAACACATGGCCTAGTTAGTTGAGGTTTAGCAAAGGATGTCATCTCTTGTTATGCAAACCAGTTATTACAGGCAGTGACTTAAATTGTTCCATTGTTCCTTATACATTGAAAGGAGTTCTAGTAAGATATCTCGTTTTTGGAAATTAATCTGTTGTTTCTTTTTAGCATAAGCATATTATGCAGTATGCATAATCAACCTATAATATTCTCACTGCTGGGGCACAGACTTCCTCTGTTTCTTTTTAATACAGTTGAAATGTTTTCTTATTCAGCTTTTCAAACAAACACTATCATTGTAGGTTTTAATAAAACATGATTTGTTTACATTGCTATACAATGTTGTTTTCTTATTGGATGTAGTGACAATGGGAAGGAATTCGGCGGTTCTATCTACCAGAAGGTGTCGGAAAAGATTGAGTGCGGAATCAGCATGAAGTGGACCTCTGGCTCTTCTGAAACGCTGTTTGGTGTTGGCACCAAGTTCGCGATGGACGCTGACGCTTCGCTGCATGCCAAGATCAACAACAAATCTCTCATTGGTCTTGGATACCAACAGAAACTGCGCCCTGGTGAGACTCTCAATCATTATCAAATTCTTATTGATGTAATCTCTTTCTACATACACTGTCTTAACTATTTCATAAGCTTTATTATATGTTCATGTATTTTTATTGATCTAAAGACTATTAACCGATTCGTTGCGAATCCAGTTTTCGAAAACTTTTGCTGTGGCGGCTAACAAATATTTCGGAGCACGCCTGTCGTGTCAAGCGCAACGAATCGGTTAATATGGCATGATTCATGACTACTAAAAATGATTATAAAATCATAAATAATTTCATCATAATAATTATGATAATAATAATATAATTGATTTATAAACATTCAGTTAAGTACTGCTACTCAAATTCAATATTATGTCAGTTACTTTCTACATTTATATTATTAGTTATCTCATCACTGAATAGCATCACTTACGAGATAACTAATAATACAACAGTTTAAAATGTTCTGTTATATCAGATCATGTGATCTGTAAATCATTGTCCCCTTTTATTATGTACGTGATATGCGTTATCTGTATTATCAGTTGTCACAAAAAATCTACTGCAGTGGAGATTTGTTATGTAATGTTATCATCATTTGCAGGCATCGTCTTGACGCTGTCGGCGGCTATCGACGGCCAGAACTTCAACGCTGGCGGACACAAAGTGGGCGTCGCCCTCGAGCTCGAGCCCTAAGTACTCGGAGGCGCTTCGGCTTTTAGTCTTGTAGATAATACATAATGCCACATTTACTGTTATTTAACAATAACAGAAAAGGAAGCGTAACTATCAATCAATTTATCAAACAGTATCTTCAAGTGTTCTCTGTATAGTGTATTCTGCGTTCAAAACGCAACAATAAAATTGTCTACCTAACTTCGTCTTTGTAAATGCAAGTTGGCGCCGTCAGTCAATATTATAATTTCTATTTCAAGGCGGCGGACGCTTTTTTCCTCGAAATGTTATTATTAGAGTTCTTAATGTACCTATTATGTATTAGCACGCGGCGTATAAGCATCCCTGTTTTGCAAAATATCAATATGAACCGACATTACGTCACTCATGCCAGTTGTCTTGTAAATAAGCACCTATGGTGTATTATCTTATTGATTGAATGGTAATAAAAATGAATAGTCTGTTGGAATCAGCGCGCACTTGTTTTATTAGACCTTTACCTTTTCATAAGCTATTTGTTCCTTTCCCTAAGTGTGTCCGTTATTCGTTACAATAAGTGTGGTTTTAGAAGTGTTTAGGAATTATACATTTTTTTTTACCATCTTAATGTTTTATAATAATTTCATTGACGTTTTATAATAAAACTTTTTCATATTGTGCTGTTTAAATGTTTCCAATACATACTATAACAGCTGTGGTAGTATTCAAAATATAAATCTCAAGTTTTTTAAGGTTCATAGGTCATCATTTTCATTAAGTTAAAAGACATGGTATTGAGAAAAAAAGTTATATACTGAAAAGGATTATATTAGTAGAACAGTTCCATTGGGGTACTACACCAAGAGTGCTACTGTATCATTTCCTCCTCCATGAGTTTGGCCATCCACTCGGGCTCTGCAGCAGCTATCTTCTCTATCAGACTGTTCACCTGGTAACACAGACTTTGTATTTGTTTGTCCCACTGTGGTAAGATCTCGCGTGCTGAAAACATGTTTTAGTATGAGTTATAGAAAAAAAGTTACGGTTCCGTTTATCCACCCTAAGGTGGATACGCGGAAACGTATGTCAGATTCACCCTTAGCCGTTTCGTTTATATCCCATTAGGCCTAGGGTGGATTCTCGGACGTTTCCGCGTTATTCAACTTCAAACAAACACTTTCACATATATAATATTACTATGGAAATGTAGGTATGGATTAAACACAACAAAAGACAAAAAATTAAAAGCAACAACAGAGAGTTTCATGGTTTATTTTAATGATAATAATTACCTAAATTGTTAAATAAAAAATGCAAAAGTTATGAGTAGAACAATATAAATAAACCAGCGAAAAAATTAAGACAGAAAATGTTTTTTTTTTGCTTTTCTAACAATTTACCAGTAATGAAATAGGAGTAAATACATGAGCACAAATTCTTTAAAATATCACCCAACTCTTTTGCTACGGCTACATTGTCGCGATAAAGCAAACTATACTTTGCGCGTTCTTTGTTTACAAGGTGTCGAGCGGTTTGCGAGAGAGAGCGATGTGTAGTGTATTTCGCCTAAAGAGGTTTCTTACAAAAGCGGTGACCGCACATAACGACCGCAGTGTCGGCTGTGCTAAAAATGATGACAACGGCAAAAATTTTAATCGTCGATACGCCCTACCGCGTCAAAAGATACTTAGTCGCGTTTCTGTTTGTTTAAGAAAGTAAGTTGGTGTTTTCCTAGAGCTTGAAAGTTTTAATTTTAAAGAGGTGGTGAGGTCAGAGGTGACATCACCACCTCTTTATATCTTTGGGCAAAGGGGTTTGACTTTACGTTGTCAAAACCGTAGCATTATCGCGACAATGTAGTCGCAGCATTACGTGGAATGCTGACAAGCAGTTAGGTATGGAATAATTACCATGTATTCTACATAAAAAGTCTGGTGTTTGTTAAGTAAATCGACTTTAGTTGCTGACCTTGTAAGCACTACGAACGCTGAAGCTTCGGTAGTCATTGGTTGGCTTGTAGGGATCTTGTTTTACTTATGATGGGGCCGGGAATTTATATTGGTCGATGACGCGCAAGACGAGTCGAGTGTAAAAAGTGTGTTTGTTTGAACGCGCTAATATCCCGTTCGGATTTCGAGTCGGATTAAAAAAAAAAAATCATTTGATAGGTCAATTCTTATGTCACTCAGGCTGGCTGGACAAATCTTCAAAATAACTCGCATTTAACTAGGTCAATAGGGCATTTTATGTGACGGCTAAAAACCCTTATATCAGAATTTGTGACGCAACAGAATCTTAGATAATCGATCGAAAACGTGTCCAGCCATCTTGATAAACCACTTTTCGCTGGTCTCTCAATCTCGGTAACGGAAGTGATTTTGACGACATTTTGCTTATCAACGGGCGTCACATAAATTTGTGACAGGCATCGAGCTAAAAGTTTTGTGATACGTACAGCGGTTTAGTGGAAAAATGCAAAAATCTGTGTCCAGCCATCTTGATTTTACGTATAAAACTTTTGGCTGGCACTTCCGAATCTCAATAACGGGAGCGTTTTCGAATATGGTTCCTTTACTAACATTTAGTGACGCAATTTGTGACAGTAATAACGTTTGATTTATGGCGTCACATGTAAGGGTTTACGAGAAATCAATAAAAACTTAATGTCCAGCCAACCTGAGCTCAAGCTGGCTGGACACATGTATCTCCGCTGCGTGATGATCTACGGCCTTCGAAATATGTTCAAATTTTTGTGACGGGGACGATAATGATTTACTGAATTTGTGACGGAGAAACTTTGAGTAGTTTCAAAGATATTGATCATTTAAATCTTCCCATACAAACACTGCAGTAGGGTTACCAATAATGTAGGTTTTATGTAGGACTAAGTATGTTTTAAGGTGTTTTCTTTAATGGATGAAAATCCGTGTTTTGGTGATATTAATACGAACAACTGTAGGTATTTAAGGAGGAAGCGCTAAAGTAGCCCGCGAAATTCAAATTTTCTTACGTTTTTTGCAATTTGCTGGTCAGTATTAAGTGGTACGTTGATTCAAATATGATTCGCGGTCGTAACAAATATGTATTTACAGAATTATAATCATTACAATCAGTAATACAACTTGTTAACTTAGTATAATCCCCAAATGTGAAGATTTCATGAAATAGTCTCTTGGTCTTAGAGAGTTGTGTTGATGAATTATAGATTATAATTCTGTAAATACATTTTGTTACGGCCGCGAATCATATTTTAATCATCGTACAACTTAATACTGACCAGCAAATTGCAAAAAACGTAAGAAAATTTTAATTTCGCGGGCTACTTTAGCGCTTCCTCCTTAAATCGATAGAAGACAAAAGTGTAGAAGTGAGGAAGGGGGGGAGGGGTAATTTTTTGATGTTATTGCTTATTTACATGCAGATACCTACTCTTTTTAGTAGGTAGGTATCGGTGTTTTTCATGGTAAGTACATAGGTAGATATTGTGTCAGGATAACTAATGCTCGAAGGTATTTAAATGAAAAAATAATGTTTGCTGTAAATAAAATCACATTTATTGATTTGTACTTTTTATTGAGCGTTTCAAATGACGACAATCAACTCCATTTGCGCTTCAGTAACCCCCGCCTTGTACCACGACGTTGTTTTTACCGCCGCCGTAAGTGTTTGAAGCGCAAATGAAGTCGGTGGTCGTCATTTTAATCAAATATATAAACGGTGACAGCGAGCGCGATACGGTCTGCACAATTTTATTTTTAGTAATTTTGTCTATGGGAGTATCGCTGTCATTCTATTTTCTTTCGTAGAGTAATTGGCTGTGGTATTTTTATGCCAAAAAACCAATAAGAATCCACGATTCTAATAAGTTATCTGTAGTTGAAATTAAATAAATGGCCGCATCGATGTATCGTTCATAAACATCGATGTTGAAACTGGTAACATTGATGAAACATTGTTCTTAAGAACGATGTTTTCTCAGCGCCATCTATGAAAATCAAATACAAAGCAGGCGTGGCTGCTACCGGCCGATTAGTCGATTAAAAAAAATCCTTTGTGTAAAAATGATGGTCACCTCACAATATTAATGGATGTTTGTATGGGAAAACTTAAATGATCAATATCTTTGAAACTACTCAAAGTTTCTCCGTCACAAATTCAGTAAATCATTATCGTCCCCGTCACAAAAATTTGAACATATTTCGAAGGCCGTAGATCATCACGCAGCGGAGATACATGTGTCCAGCCAGCTTGAGCTCAAGCTGGCTGGACATTAAGTTTTTATTGATTTCTCGTAAACCCTTACATGTGACGCCATAAATCAAACGTTATTACTGTCACAAATTGCGTCACTAAATGTTAGTAAAGGAACCATATTCGAAAACGCTCCCGTTATTGAGATTCGGAAGTGCCAGCCAAAAGTTTTATACGTAAAATCAAGATGGCTGGACACAGATTTTTGCATTTTTCTACTAAACCGCTGTACGTATCACAAAACTTTTAGCTCGATGCCTGTCACAAATTTATGTGACGCCCGTTGATAAGCAAAATGTCGTCAAAATCACTTCCGTTACCGAGATTGAGAGACCAGCGAAAAGTGGTTTTTCAAGATGGCTGGACACGTTTTCGATCGATTATCTAAGATTCTGTTGCGTCACAAATTCTGAAATAAGGGTGTTTAGCCGTCACATAAAATGCCCTATTAACCTAGTTAAATGCGAGTTATTTTGAAGATTTGTCCAGCCAGCCTGAGTGACATCAATTCTTCTAGGCTATTAACATTACAATAGGACTCTTAGGAGCCGAGCAAAGAGTTATTACGCGGGCAGGCGATGCGAAGCGACGGGGTGGGTTGGGTGAACAAAAACATTCACGCGGACGAAGTCGCGGACAGAAGCTAGTTATTTATAATGAAAAAGTATCTTGAGATGCTTTTTTATTAATTCGTACACAAAGCATTAGAAATACAATACCTACCAGCTTATTTATTGTCCCCCTGCAAGAGAAGGCACGAGTCATCACCACGCCTGCTCAAGGCGAATTAGTGATTTCAGACTTTAATTATTTCTTATCTTATCAGCAGTGTCAATGTATGGCAGAATACCTACTTGTTCAGTGTTTACTATGTATCGTTTACGTGTGTTATCTTAAAGTTAAAGTATTAATTACATTATGCCTATGTATAGACTGATTTCGATCGATTATTTATTACTTGTTTTTTTTCTGTTGATTGTGTCTTCTCAAAACTGATAGATAACAGGGAACTTTAGATGTGCTGACATTTGACCGATTAAATTTTTGAAATGCCTAAACACTACAAAATATAGACAGTGAATACTGTAACAGTGATAGTTACGTCCGTTTTCCGACGAGATTATATATTGATTGCCTAATCGCCAATTTTCTGAACCTTTGGCATTCAATTGGAACAAGATATAAGTTGGTGAAGGTTGGTTAAGCTAAGGTAAATCAAAGTACCTAATACCATCTATACAACTCATATGATTAAATAACCAGCCTATAATGTTCCCACTGCTGGGACACAGGCCTCCTCTCCTTGAGAGGGAGTGTGCTAATAATCTGCCAAGCGGGCCCAGTGCGGGTTGGTATGATTGAATGCGAAGGTAAAAAAAAAACTTACTTTCAAAATGTACAACTGAGCTGATTTGGTCAATATATCCGTTCATCCGCCCTTCACTGATCATATGACTAGCAATCCTCTCCGCTTTGGCGGGCGGAGTCTCGAGCAACGCGCCCAGCTCTTCAAAAGTTATATTATTGTACAGTTTGCTAGCTGAAAGGAGGTTGTGTTCAAAAACTGCGCGATCCAGAATCGTCGTTCCATCCGATGTAGTGGCCTGTTGCAACAAAATAAAAAAAAAACATTAATAGAGAAGTATTTAATTACAAAATATCACAATGTGGAGTCGGGCCATAAAGTACGTAAAATTAAATCAAAGCTGTTTCAAATGTGTTGAAGTTTTGATTACGTCAGAAGGATAAATAGAGTAAGAGTAATTAGTAGCGCGAACTTTGATAAGAGGCCGGACGTGCGTAGGTAGAAAAAGCAAAAGTGGATAGTTTATAAAATCGAAATGCCGATGACCATTATTTGTAGCACAAACTCCATGAGCCGCTCGTTCCTACTTAGCCTGTACCGAATGATAAATATGACAAGTTGCCTTCTGGTGCGTCTGCATCAGAGCTTCAAACTCATGCAGTTCTGACCGCCTGATTATACGGTCTAGATACATTTTCTCTAAGATCGAGTATGCTGGTAACTGTTGACATCTTTCATCTTTGAACAGAGTTGCTAGCATTCTGGAACGCTGCTGACCTGCAAGGCAAAATGTAAAATAAGAAACAAAAAGAGGCACACAAATTATTAGGCAGTTTGATTCTCTTTTTTACCACCGACTTCCGAAAACAAAAGTTTTTTTTACACTTTGAGGGTGTCTTTGGAATTTGGTTGTTTCATTTATGTAAAAAAGTTATTTTTTAAGTTTTTAGTTTCATCCATTCACCAATTCAAATGCTCGCTATGTATTTATTTTACAAAGCAAGTAGTGGTATCAAACCATCATCATCAACATAGACGGAGTAGCTGAAATACGTATGGGATCACTGCTGAATACTTCTGAGGTAACCCCTTTCAAATAAAAAGGAATCGCAATATTACGGCCCTTGTCACATATTGCTACTTAAAAGAAATATATGAGACAGGACCCGCATTGATAGTAATTCAATGTTACTTACGATACTAATAAGGTAAAAATACTAAGTAGATACTTACTACCTGCGGACGCTAATACGGTACATATGAGAGCGTTCCTCAGACACGTCATTCGTTCGTCTTCGTGTATAATGTTGCGGTAAGACAACTCATTGTACCTCTGTGCCGCTTCTATAAACTTCCTATGTAAACAATGAAAATATAGTAGTAGTTTGTTGCAAATTGTGTTGCAAAAAATATTAGGCATAAGTAACATGATGCTTATAATCTTCGAAGGTTTAGGTGGAGGTGTAGCTATAGTGGGGGTCTAGGGTACACCCACATTTCGCGTCTCATGTAATAGAGGGCGAGCCTATAGCCATCAACCAGACACAAATCCAGGCTCCGGGCTGCTACTGAGAAAAACGCAATAACACTTTGCCCGCCCTGAGAATTGAACCCTTTTGTTCACCACAAGACCAACTACATAATTTTTTAAAGAGCTTAAAATTGGTTTAGTAAAAATCTTAGGCATACTAAGATTTTTTCTAAACCAATTTTAAGCTAGGCATACATTTTGATAGGTTACAGCAATGGTATTATAAGTAAAGAGGTTGATAGGTTTCCTACGCAACATTCCATCTTCAAAAAGGACACACTAACAGCTTTGGTTTCCTTAGAAAGCGGTGAATGATCACAAAATAACAGCTGTCCAAATACAGAGCGTTTGTTGACACCTTATTGTCAAGTACAGTAAAAAAAAAAAAGACAGATTTTCACGCCACTCTTTTTGCTCATACTATCATTGAGCTGCAGCAATTGCAGTCAAACTTTAGCAAATAAGCCGAACTTTTTGTGCAACATGATTGAAATTTAAGTTGATTCATGCATTATAAGAATAGACTTGAATCAGTACAATAAAGCAGAATTTAAAACAATAATATAATTTTGTTGCAACCCAAAAAAAATCTTCCTCAACTCCTAATACCTTCTATAATCCAAGACCCTGGCATAGCAAACTTTGTAGTAGATTTGTAGCTGTTCATTAGTTGTCTCCGCCTGTAGCAATGAAGCTCTGTTCACAAATGCCTCCGCCTGCACTGGGTCATCAACCTCCAAGTACAGCCGAGCAATCTTCAGATATGTTTCTAATTTATAATCTACAGAGTATTGCCTGAAACAAACAAATTAGGTACAAAGTAAATTATTTGGATTCTGTGCATTACCTGTATTCTAAAATTTACAGCAGGCTTGAATTTTTTTCTTGGGTGCATTTTCCTTTGCTAAGGAATGGGAGGTATATGCTCTGCAGAGGCACAACACAGGCTGAATTAATCACTAATATTATAAACGCGAAAGTTCATTAGTGTGTTTGTATGTTTGCTACTTCTTCATGCAGAAACGGCTGGACCAATTTTGATGGATCGAAACTTGTGCGGATGAAACCGCGGGGCGCTGCTAGTATTATTATAATTGTATTGCATTATTTTACAATCTAATGCAAAGCAGGTCTTTCTTGAAGGTAAATAATTTCTGATTACTTAGAAAAGTAATGACACAGATATTGCATAGTCCTATAGGTTGAGATTTTCTTTGGAATCAGTTAAGGAGGACATGACCAGTCATTACTAATATACAGCATTTTAGATGTTGGTGTACTTGATGTTACATAGTATTTAACACATTCTCTGCCGTGTAGGTCACCGGTGACGGCAAACAATAGATTTTCTATTGTGTCTGTTGTCTGGCATATTAGTTAGTTAGTAGTAAAAGTGACAAACTTCTGTCCAGTTTCCAATGGTATTCCCACCAACACATTGGCAGCTTCTTTCCAATTTTGGTTCCTTTCATAAATATCTGCTAAGTGTTGTCTAATACTGGCCACCTGAAAATAGCAGTAGTTTAAAATTGTTAGTGTTGTTTATCTTTCTCTGCAGTTACTTTTAAATGTAGAATTTCTTATACTAAGACTTGTCTATAACCAGACCAGGATATGACTATCATTAAATTACCCTAGTTTGATAAAATTTTCATTTTTCCAAATTATGTTAATATTAGGGTTACTATTGGCTATCCTCTGAGGGAAAGGGGGAATATGCTCCTCCGTCTACACATTCCTGAACTAATATAGTAATCTGTATATAACTAAAGTCTGCTATAGTTGAAAACCATAGATTCATTTGCTAAAAGGAAATCATTTAACTTGGGCTACATTAAGAAAGTGACAAAAAAGTATGGACATGTTTAGCCTTGGATGACCGAGAATGATGGTGAACCCTCAATGATGTCTGTTCTTTCTTATTTCAGTATAAAAATATGTTATTGAGATAAGAGGGAAATCAATAAGTACCTATCATTAAGCAAATAATGTTAATATTATTTTCTCATGTCATTGTAATTTACCTGTTCTTCAAAAGAAATGACTCTAGGTTGAATAACATCCAGTGCAAAGTGTGACACCTCCTGGGACACAGGGTCAGGCAGCAGAGCTAAGTGAGTGCTCACATCGGTCAGCAGTTGCCGAGATATCACCAGGCTCACATTCTCATTAACAACTGGAAACAACATACAGCATTTGAGATTTCAAGTCCACTTAACAACATTTATTAAAGAACCACACACAAAATTAAAACTAGTATAGAGCCATTCAATTGGTTGAAACTAGTGTTAAGTTATTTTATTCTATTTTGTAACGGAAAACAAACAGAAGTATATTAAAAATAAATGGAAATAAATAATAAACTTAACGCTTGAGTATTGAGTGAGATTCTGTAATAAAGGCCTTAGTGTACCATTTAAATTTATTCACAGCTTTAATAATAGAATAGTAAGACCAAAGACTGAGAGATCAAGAACCTCCCCTAAGGCCAACAAATATCAAGGCTACTAAGTTGTTACCTTAGCCATAAATATTGGATGTTACATCCATGATCCTACCCCTAAGCCGACCCACTGACCCAATAATGGCTAAGGTACTCTAACAACACAGAGTACAATAAATAAAATATATGAGTCTAACAACTAGAGTAAAATGAACAACTGAAATATACATACTTGCTTCTATAAAAGCTTTTAGACATTCTGCCAACTCTGTTTCAGTGGTTTTCAGTATTTCCATAAGCACATTGCGGTACCTATGAAAGAAAATCATTACAAGAAGGCTTTCACGTGTTGGTAAATTCAATAAAACTTTTAAACTTCTTACTAAAATTGATAAGGAAAAGCACACAAGTAACCGATAAACTTACTTTTCGGCTTGATCTTTGTGCAAGCCGCCAGAATTTCTCAATTCGCTTAGATACTGACGTACGCCTTGTAAATTAATGCGCATATTGAAGTTATATAAAATTTATTTATTTCCCAATATATATTAATTTCGGCGCATGAAATGAAACTCAAACTTTGACAAAAATGACAGATCACTCTATCAAAAAGTACTCTGTGTGACAGATTGAGAAAGAAAAGAATCCAAGGCCGCCTTCCGAATTGGGGCGCGTTCCGAATTGAGGACATAATCGATGTAATCGATTTGAGCGTGCTAAAACCCGTACCGAATTGGCGTGAGCGCGATAACGATGTCCCGTGAATCGTCATAGATGACGTCATGGCATGCGCCATTTTGCGATAACGCCGACCATGCCTCGTACAAATATCACCGTGAGCGCTGTCAAAAATGACAGTGTGTGTGTGTGTGAGGATGAGGATGTGTCAGTGTGTGTTTTGTTTTGAGTTGCACCATATCTTTTTAATAACGTGGCATTTTCGAAATTGTGCTTCTGGCTGACAGTCGCCACCTAAACAAAGAAAAGGAAGAAACGTGTGGTGTTTTTATGAAGAAATACTGCTGTAATATCTTTTTGACTCCGAGTAAGCACTGTGAGCGCGCTAACGGGTGTTCCGAATTGTTGACAGCTCTCAGCTGTCATAATCGTGATATCCATTATGGAACGCATGTGAGACGATTTGAGTGCTGTGAGCGATATTGGCCAATTCGGAAAGCGGCCTTGGATAAGTTTTACTAATATCGGTTTTTTTTATTTAACGTGTATTCAGTAAAATGTTACGGTTTCTACGTAGTCGATTTGTGATTTGAAAAGGGGAAGGTCAAACAATCTAACAATCTAATGTAGTTTTAATTACTTTCATTAATGATGATAATAACAGTTGCTGACTGACTTCTCATATTTTTACTACAAACGACATCAATTAACAAAATTGGAAGTTTTGTTTCATGTTTTTCTAGTTCATTCAGCTTTGTAGGAGAGAAGTTTTTCAACTGTAAACCAGTACAAACAAAACTGCTACATATTTATTTAATATGACTGGATTAAGCCACTACTTACTTATTTAGTAATATTTGAATCGATTTAAAGTTAAATCGATTAATGTTTGTTTTATAAGGTTGGCAACTTGTGACATCAAAAAATTGAAAGAAGCGCCATTAGAATTTTTCTTGCTTTTGATGCATTTTACAAGCAAATTGTTTGTTTTGTTCACTTTTAATGCATCACAAACTGAAGAATAATTTATATTTTTTGTTTATAAGTGATAGTAACTGAGTGCGTTGAAGACTTTTGTCGAATAACATCGTTTTATGTTTGTGTCGATTTGTTTTCAACCGTGGCGACTTGAGAGACTTCGGAGGGCTTGTCGGAGGAATTTGACAACTTAAAATGGCGGCCTCTTTTGAACTCAAAAATGTTTTTGATTTTAACCCAGTGTAAGGTTCTTTTTGTGTGTATAAACTATTGAGTGGAATCTTCAAGATTAAAGCTTCATCATGGAACACAATTTGGACGACTCTCTTAACCTGGAAAGTGCCATGGGCGGTGTAAGTAGTGAATAAAGATTCCCATAAAATACTTTATTTTTATTCAGTCTTTTTCTGGCTTTTCCTTTCTCACTTGAGTATTTAACATCTAAGTTCTGACTACAATTTGTGGTGATTAAAAGTTGTATTGGTTTTTTTCTATCATGTAATTTTCTGCTGCTCTTTATCTCTTATTCTGTCTTATAATGCAAACTGTATCACTGTCAACAGATTCAGTGTTTTAAAAAGAATAAACAGCTATTAGTTGTTAATATTGAATGTCTTAAGTTTATGTATTTATGGTTAGCAACTTGAATGTCCAAATGTCCATAAAATGTATGGCTGAACCATCATCAGATTTTACAATCTTTTGTAGTTTCCTAAGTATTTGTACCATCAAAATTTTTATTTATTAATTTTGGTTATCTAAAAGAAGCAAAAGGAATAATTTCACCCAACATATATTTATGATTAACATATATAAAGAGTTAAGACGACCCACTGACCGTTTTTTCCGACAGTTGCAAAACTTTGGCTAATGATACCCTAACTCTTAGACTTACACAAATCTTATCCTATCCAACAAGTCTTTAACTAATAGTTGCAGCATGTTATTTAAAAGACAACTATGAAGATTATACTGCCTATTCTTCTGACGTTATCCTAGAGCTTATGTGCCGCACATACAGATTCGAGCAATTTATAGACTCCCTTTCAACAACCTTAAGCAGAGAGCTCCATATCAGCACGATAAATAGCAATAAAGTTCAGACTTTAAAATTTTCAGATGGAATTTGACCATTCCGGTGTGGTGGTGAATCAAGACGACATCTCCTTAGAGACGACTGGTCATGAACCCGACATACCTATGGAATTTGAGAATATAGAGGAACATCAGATGCTCATGGATACTGGCAGTGAAGAGATTATAGGTATATCATTTTTTCTCACGTTTCTGAAGCAACTGTGTAACCTACCTACTGTCTATAATATTGTTAAATTAAAACTATAACCATTATTTGTTATTAGCTGTAAGTTTTCAGATAAAATGTAACTTTTTATTAACACTTAATAGTGCAGGGGACATTAATAATAAATAAATAATGACCTGCAACAACAGATTGTCAAAAATCTTGGTGGTACATGGCTTTCAATATGTATTTCAATCATTTGATTGCTTTTACATTATATTTATGATGATTGGTGATTTTTATTGCCATGCTAATGATACTCTTAGATAATTTTTAACTAGTAATGTATCAAAACTAAACTATATACTCACAAAAAATTTATATATGAAGGTCACATGGAAAAATTTTGTGTGTATGTTAATTGAGAAAAAGTAAGGAGGATGTGTTAATTTCATAAAATAATAAATATACCAGCTGAAATAAGGAAGTTTTAAGGCAGTTATAATTTAAATCCTACATACAAAAATTATTGTGAGGTAAACTCATAATTATAATATCAGCATCTTTATTTTTGAATAACACATACTTAACTTAAATAAAACCTATTTTATACTGTATCTTTAGTTTCAGACTTCATGAACGACCAGTACACATTGCAAGAGTATTCTGTTCAAGATGATTCTGTACCAGGAACCAGTGTATTGGATGAGAGCCATGTATGTATACAATCTATATCTATACTGATAATAAAGCTGAAGAGTTTGTTTGTTTCAATGCGCTAATCTCTGGAACTAACAGTCGGACTTAAAAATTCCTTTTGCATGTGATTGCCTTATTCTTAAGGAAGGCTATAGGCTATAAACATCATGCTAGGACTGATATTAGTCTAGCAAAAAGAAAAAAGTCAGAAAGAACGCTAAGCAATAATGAAGCAATAATAATAGCAATGGACAGTTTTTTTTTAGTATAGTCATTGTGATCTTACGACTTCTACGCGAACGAAGTCACTTGTAGAAGTGAGTCTTGTAACATTCCCTATAAACTATAAAAACTTTACAAATTCACAACATTTCAATCTAGCTGAGCTTTAGAATAATAACACTATCACAGACATGAGATACAGAGATGACATTGTACAAAGCCAGACTTTTTCTAACACTCACTAAATATGTTGCTGGCTGCTATTTTAACAAACAAAAAATGTATCATTCACAGGGGCTAAATGTTCAAGGAGAATCAATGATAGACTTGCAGTTTGATTCAGACATACCTCATAGTGTGACTCAAGAGGTTTCCACGCAACCTAAATATATTTCTGTCAAGGTAACTATCTGTAAGATATTATAAAAATAAAAAACAATATTGCCATACAAGATGGCAAAACTGCCGGGGCTTTTCCTGTTGACAACATTGTGGACGAAATTTTTGATGGCCTTCGATTAGTTCCCCTCCTTTTTAATATGATTATTATATGTAAATACAAATAAATAGAATAGCAAGGCAAGTAAAATTAAAGCAGATACATAATAATACTCTTTATTGTACAGAGGCCAGCACATCAAGCTACCCCAATCTGTAAAACTTTCCCAATTGAATATGAACCTTATTCCTTTGCAATAAAGTTGAAAATCTATCAAAAAAATTTGACAGATTGGGGTAACTTGATGTGCTGGCCTCTGTACATCATAACAATTACAAATATGAACTTGATACAATGGATCGCTCCAAGTTATCTTTTTCAGACAATCTTTGGATGGACTTGATATAGAAGTAGTATCAGTATGCCATCAACAACCTAATAACACAATCTTACAGCTAACCTCTTATACATTTTTAGGGTTTCGTACCTCAAAAGGAAAAAACGGAACCCTTATAGGATCACTCGTGTGTCTGTCTGTCTGTCTGTCCGTCCGTCCGTCCGTCCGTCCGTCCGTCCGTCCGTCCGTCCGTCCGTCCGTCCGTCCGTCCGTCCGTCCGTCTGTCACAGCCAATTTGCTCCGAATCTTATGGACCGATTAAGTTGAAATTTGGTACACGTATGAATCTCTGTGACCCAAACACAGACGTGTAACGTAAATAAAAGAGTTTTGAAAAGGGGAGTAATTTTTGAGGGGTAAATAGACAATTTAAAAAAAAAGTTTCGCAATCTGTACTGTGTGACATATCAAGAAAGATACATATCATGAAAGGGCTTACCGTGAGGATCTCAAATATTTTTTTTTCATAATTTTAAAGTAAATTGTATTAAAGTTATTTAAGACAATAGACGGAATCTCTCAAAATTGTGCGTACAAACTTACATTTTCAGTTGGAATGTATGGGAGAACATGTTTTTCAACTACAATGTTAAGTTTGTTCTTGGGTTAAATTCATTCCAACTACGGAACCCTTCATTGTGCGTGGTCCGACACGTACTTAGCCGGTTTTTTTTTTCTTATAAAAAGCAACCCTTTCTGTCTGTAGTCATGTAGTGCTCTTGAGGCTAGAGAACTTATTATCCGATTTAAGTGTGTTTTTTATTAAAAAACAATTATGTTCTTAAAATCTAGTAACAGAAAGGTGCGCGTAAAAATTAGCAACTGTCCTATAATTATAAAACTTCCATACCCAAATGACCCACATGTATGGGACGGTTGATATTTTTTTCGCGATTACGTTGTTGGTCCCGTGGAGAAAGCTGTTCTGTTGATGGTCAGTACCACATCCTTAAATATGATCACACCTTTCTGATACACGCTGTATACTTCAATGCATTTGGTAAGGTCGTACTAATAGTACTTTACCATTTCAGGCTGCACCAGCACGTAAAAAGAATGAAACTATAGTGACCAGCAACCCACCGCGGCAAGTAGCAATAGCTCCCAAGCCGCCAAAGTTGGTACCCACAACGCCCACAACTTTCTCGTCGGGCAAACAGTATGCAATCGCTCCCAAACCTGTAGCAATGGTCAGCAATAAGAATCCCAGTTTGGTCAAGAAAATGTCGTTAGCAAGTGTCTTGCAGAGTGGAATGAAATCTGGAAATACTTTGCTTAGTGAGTCCACTTTTGTTTGGTCGAAAACTGTTGTACTTGTTTGAAAGCTGGCCAGTTGGCCAGTGTTATGGTAAACTAGTTTGGCCTGACATTTAAATTCAATTGAAAGCAACAATCTTTTTCCTCACATATGAAATTTTTTTTTTTTTTTGTCTTTGTGTGCAGTTTGATACTCAATAATTATTTACAAAATCAAATCATTATGGAAACTGTCACACAGAGTATCTCTTTCTTCGAAGATTGTATGTATGAACCAGATTTTTATTATTAATTTTAGCTCAAATAGGGAAGCAACTGGTGATGGTGCCGGCTGGTTCTGGTCAGAAACTGAAACTAGTTACATCCAATTCAGGGGTGCAATCAGTGCAATATGTGCGAGCTAATAATGATCAGGTATAACATCTACATACATAACTCTACTAATAATGTTTACATCTCAAAATAAATTGTTTAGTAAAGACCAATGATTTTTTGTGTTTGCAGGCTGAACTGATAAAAAACGTTGGCGGCAATACGCAAAAGCCAGTACTAGCGAAAGTGATCGTACAAGGTATGTGTACTTCTCTGATGACACCATAACTGCAAGGTTATTATGAGTGGCATGAAGTGCAAAATTGTATAACAGCGACATTGCGCGACTTTAGTACACTGAAAATAAAGTTAATTATTCAATGTCGCCGGGAAAAGTATTACCTTGTGCTCCATTCGGTCTATGCTGAGCCTTCGGCATTTTAGCTGCTTCGTTTAATCTAAGTCATTTTTTCCGTGAATTGTAATTAATAATTTGTATGTGTAATTCAACAGGGCAGCCTAACACAGATTCGCTCGGCCAACCGGCGGTGATAACTAAATTAATGCCTTCATCATCGGGTGCCACTACACAGACGCGATACGTCATGCAACAAAAGACTGTGCCCATCTCTATAGGATCTAATAAGGTGAGCTGCACTTGCTGAATTTTTGATATCACTATGTGAACACACCCTTAACATTGAATTGCTCAATATAAATTTACTCTATTTGAAGTTTTTACAGTTTGCTGACATTTTGGTAATTTTGGCTGTATGCCCAAGGACACCTTGCAAATACTGTCATTTTGTGATGATGATGGTGATGCAATTTTGTGTGGAAAAAATAATTAAAAAGACAAAAAAAAAGTCTATCTTATATTATCTTATATCTTGTTCCAAAGCAATATCATCATTGGCAGTTTGAAGTACATAATTATGTGAAAAAGTGAATATAAAAAAGAAGGCCTGCGCCACGCCATAGAAATGAAAACTTACGACTGGAGCCGAGTATACAGTATTCAGCGTCACTGACCCGAGCGTGACGGTTCAGTTTCGTTCACTGTACAGAACGCAAAGTGCGCCTAAAGAAGTTTTTCACTTCAAGTAATGATAACTTAAATTACAGGTGGTATTGGCGTCCCCTTCTAAACAAGGAGTGAAATTCGCCAAGAAACAAATAATAGCAATCAAATCGCCGTCACCTAAATTGATGCCGCTGACGTCACAAGGTGAGGTTTTTTTAATACCATAGAATATGATTGCCTTTTCCTGATACAGTAATAGAGTCATGGTTGCGGTCCTTTTTATAAAGACAGCATAGCAGGGAGCGTTTGCACTACATCACGCTAGGCCCCCCCTTAGGCGCCGAACGAAAAGAAAAAAAAAAGCGACGGGGTGGGTTGGGAGAAAAACAAATCTCACGCGGACAAAGTCGCGAGCAAAAGCTAGTTGATTAATATTATTCTTAAATTGGTATTAGCTGCTATAAAATAGGCTTTATTGTGTTACAGGTGCTACGACTACCAAAAAGGTGGTTATAACAGCGAATTCAAGTCAAAACGTAATTTTGAAGACAACTGCGCCTCCTAAAACTGCACAGGTATGTGACGACCATGATCTTCTTGTATTGATTTTGCGCCTGGTGAAGATTTATAACTTTTTTTTTTGTCTCAGATAACCAAGGATGGCAATGTGGTGATACAGGGACAAAGGTCGCAGCTACATCAAATAAACGTACCTGGGAAAGGCGTAAGTACAAATTATTTTTAATATTTTAACTAGAACATTACAGTGGCAAAAGTAAAACTACTGTTACACTCAATAGTTAAAGTAGTAAAAAAATGAATACGAACTACTTTTAATTTGTTTCTATTAATTTTTGTATAATGCAGCAAGCGAAGAGTTATCTGAAAAAAAGGTAGTTAAACATTTACCTAAAAAAGTGATCATGAACACCAATTTATTTTATCCTTTTTTTTCAGATTCAATATATTCGACTGATAACAAACCCCACTCCCGCGCCGCAGAAGATTGCGGCCAAATCGCAAACACCTACAATGGCCGTCCCTGCTAAAAGTTTCGTTTTGACTGATAATAAAGGTATGCCAATAAAACAGTTATTAACTACTAGCTGCGCCCCGCGGTTTCACTCGTGTAAATGTCGATGCCGTGGGAATATCGGGATAAAAGTAGCCTATATGTTAATCCAGGGTGTCAGCTACCTCCGTGCAAAGTTTTATCAAAATTGGTCCAGCCGTTTGAGGGTGAAGAAGTAACAAACATATAAACACACACACACACACACTCACACACTACACTCACAAACTTTCGCCTTTATAATATTATTGTGATTTATATGCACATAACAGACAAAGGAAAGACGAGTAAAAGAAAGATTGAGTACAAAGGTACTGCCTATATTTTTTGTTTTGTTAAAACCGTGATCATACAAACTGTAATTATTGTAATCGTAATATTTCGCATCACGCCCAGCTGCTCCAACTCTTCTCGTGTAAACACGAATTTACTTTTTCTTATAACATATTCTCCACACAATGGATGCGAAGATGGACGGCGCCGCCGAGGCCGGCCCAGAAAGAGATGGCGACATGACCTGGACGCGTACCGCGAGGGTTGGTTCGAGGTGGCGCGGGAAAACAGTTCCTGGGAGGATTTGGGGGAGGCCGTTGTCCAGCAGTGGGACAGTACAGGATAAGTGCTAACAAAAAAAAAAAATACAATCTGAGATTTTTATATATTTGTAAATGTTTCAGGTAATCTAATTCAGATGACGGCAGAGAAAATGATTAGTGGACAGCCTCCACCATTAGTAATTACTGGAAATACGAGTGCTAAAAGTAGGTTAAAAAATATTTTTTCACACCACCTGTTTGCTAATGTTAAATTATATGTCCTGCAAGCCTAAAGCAAGTCATTAAAGGCCTAGGCTCTAGCCTCTAATATTGTACTGAATTTCATTATGACCCTCAGGGTGCTTATATGTATACTCTCGAATATAATTCCGATAGATCGACATTGGAATTGTCAGTCAAACGTCAGGGATTGGCTGGACTCATGAGTCTAGCCAATCCCTGACGTTTAACTCAACCAACTGACGTTTGACCAATGTCGATCTATCGGAATTATATTCGAGAGTTAGCACCCTGGTCTATAATAAGGTTTGAATTTGGAACCTCAACTAAAAAATTCGTATGAAAACTTTACCATAACAAAAACTTTTTTCCTACAAAAGTACAACTCAACCAAAGAGTTCTTCGCGACTTGATAGGATTTAGCTGCCGGCGACGATCAAAATAATGAACTGTCGCAATTTAATAGAGATATTATAGTGTAATAATACGTAATGGATATTAATATTATTAATTAAATGGCTATAATAAAAATAATTACAACAATAATAACAATTATTTTCTGTTTGTGGTCAACTCCAGAATTACTGATGTGCATACTAGACTCGCCAACAGCTGTTTTTACATTATCTGTGGCGGTAATGGCGGCATGTCATAGCAACAGCTTGTTGTTGTATGAAACTAAAACTTGAAATTCTCCGGTTTTATTACCTCGCAGTAGCTGCGAAAAATTGATTATTCTCCTCGGGGATAAAGATGTCTTCTTCAACTCCCTCGCTTCACTCAGGAGTTAACTGTAGAGTTCTCGCTGCGCTCGGGAGCCAAAGAATCCTTCATTACGTTCGGCATTCAAAATACCGTCCGTGATAAGACACTGCTTCAAGCCCATCACAGACACAGCTATGATATATATATTAATACTAGCAGGTTTCACCCGCATAAGTTTTGATCCCGTGGGAATATTGGGATAAAAACTATCCTATGTCCTTTCCCGGGACTCAAACTATCTCTATACCAAATTTCATCTAAATCGGTTCAGCGATTTAAGTGTGAAGAGGTAACAAACAGATAGACAGACAGACAGACAGACACACTTTTAATATTAGTATGGATAAGTCATAGCTAAGCATATTACGATACATTTTCAATACCTACTATCTTTAAGTGACCGCAAACACAGCTGAAATATAGGTACTTATCGCTCATTTGGAGAAACATTGACGTAACTGCTACTTTTTTTTTTAAATGCTTTAACTTCTTTGTTTTCCTAACGTAAATACGCTTTCTAAGTGCTTTGTCATATTTAACTCATTTTTGGGAAAAAATACATTTACGTTGATGTTTCTCCAAATGAGCAATATATTTGTGTGACGTAACCAACCTATACTGTAATTTATATTATAGCTAGGCCGACCATCAACGAAATGAATGCAAAATATATATTATATCATCGTCTCCGTGTGTGGTAGCTCGCTATAATATATATTTATACAGCACACTAATATATAATAGCTAGTATAGCTACTTCTGTGATGAGCTTTATTCAATTCAAATCCGAGAAATGCCGGTCCGAAGTGACCATAATCCTATTTGTATGAGGGATTGCTCACTAGATCCGAACGCAATCCGTCCGAATTTAGAACATTTCCAGTTCGGATTGAAGTCGGATCTTTAATTCGGATTCGGATCGGATGTAGTGCGAAACCGCTCTTAGTGAATAATCTAATATTTCAACTTCGTCTATCGCAGTTCAATGCTGGACATAGGCTTGTTCCAAGAGCGCCATACGAGTAACACCCGGAGAGTTTGTAATAACAGAAATAATATTGCAAGAAAAAAGGAAGTTTTAAATAACTCACACTTAACTTTTTCACTGTGTGACACTTGTATATTAATTTTAGAAAATGGAAAACGAAAAATTCAAATAATATTGACACCCAAGTCTAATTACGAAATGTTTCTCTATTTGAAACTTTAATTTGAAAATATTAAACATGGAACTAACTTTGGAATAATTTTAAATTATAAAAGTCAGTTGTCAGTATAGTTGGAATCTTATGCTGAAGAGCTAACATAGAATTAATAAAATCATATTTTTTTTGTGCAGTGACGACGAAGCCCCAGAAAAAGTTGGTGCGAATAGCGCCCGTGGCTATGAAACCTTCGCAACTCGCGCAGGTATGTAAAGTACGGAAAATGAACGAAACAAATCTACATTTTTGAACGGTGTCGTGAAAAATGCTCTACGGTAATAAATATATTATTTTCCTTTCGAAATACCTTCTCTACAATTAAATTCATGCGTGAAACGAATATAAAAATAATCTATGAGCATTCATTTAAAATTCGAAGCTCAATATTTTGATTAACTTGTAATTACGATTTACCGTGATGTAGGCTGTGCTTTATCTTTAAATATAATAGTTTTAATTTAATTTCACAAAAGCGCCCTCTATCCAGACCCTATTTTTGATATATTATTATTATGTTCACAAGTCTACATTTTAAATGTGTCAATTTGACGTCACACAATAACACGACTGTATTCTGGGGTAGGCAGATGTGTTTCACCGATATTTCGCCTTTGAAATAAATTCTGTATAAAAAAAATTTAATATAATTTTTTCACTAGCAACAGCAACCATCCCGTTCTTCACAAAGTTTACTTGCGCCGCTGTCACCGATGGCTGAACCCGACTTGGAAGATATGTCAGAGCTTATAGAAAGTCGCACTATGACTGAAGACGTGGAGGTGACGCTGACTGAGCGATACGCGGTGCGAGAGGCAGAGCGGGAAGCGGAGCGGCGAGCGGAACGACGAACGGAGCGGACTGACGAGGAGCGAGAGTCAAAAGCGGCTTTGAGAGCGCTTATAGCGGATACCGTGGCTGATGACTCGCAAGAAGGAATGCATGACATGCATGAAGTTGAAGTGGACTATGAGAGACGGGAGGTTAGTGAGAATTCATTTGCATAAGAAAGCGCTTTTTAGTTCAGACTTGTTTTTCTTCAAAATAATATAACCAAGCAAAGCTTTATTGAATTAATAAAACATTTCGCATGCTTTACTCAATAAGATACTGTTCTGATGTTAATGTTTCGTTGTCAGACGCCGGTGGACGACGAGAGCAGTATGGATCACGACAGTAGTCACCGGTCTGACGAGCACCCGCTCATAGTGATACCTTCCAGCTACGGGAAACAAAACAACCAAATGAGGGTATGTTAACTTATTTAAATTAAACCTTTCATAACGATAACAAACAATATAAGAACATATTAGGTTTTGCCCGCGGGTTCGCCCGCTGGACGTCGAAGGAAACTCTTTTTCCATGCAAATATACATATAATATGTGCCAACTTTGTTGTTGTGTTAAACATTGTTGGAGTTTACCAATCGCATAAATACATAGTCAACAAGACTAGTAGTGCAACCGATTGCTTTCACATAAGTTTTACCAATTCGATACTTGTTTACAGGACGATAGATCAAGTTACTCTAACATGGAACAAGAAAACATGTCGTACCTCTCACCGCGTCATACGTCACAAGCACTCTCTGAAAGTGGTAAGTCATAATGATGGTGTCAACTTGTTCAAATATTTGATCATGAGCTGACTTTGATATTCATAGATGTACAATTTCGTTCCCGCCACACCTGTATAATGCTCGAATTGTACGCACCCTCTATTATTTGTCATCCCTACTTGTAATCATTCGATACAAAACATGTCGGCTATGTATACTTGTTTAATAAATAAGTCAAAAAATGTGTTTTTCTTCCAGATCTAGTATCCGGCGACCTCGGTCTCAGGCCACGCAAAGCTTGCAACTGCACGAAGTCACAATGTCTCAAGTTATATTGCGACTGCTTCGCGAACGGCGAGTTCTGCAACCGCTGCAACTGTAACAACTGTCATAATAATCTAGAGAACGAGGAGTTGAGGCAAAAGGCCATTAGGGCGTGTCTTGACAGGAATCCTAATGCTTTCAGGTAAATATATGTAGTTAGAAATGTTTTTATGCCTCTCTTATAAAAGTCAGCGACCGATTTTTATCCGAAAGATAAGGCAGTTTAATCGGTCTACGACAAAAAGTGATTGACTCATGTCTATGAAATATCTTTTGTTTGATTAACACTTGAAAAAAAAAAACTTAGTTTATATTGCTTTAAAAAAAAGTTGAATCATAGCATAATCAGCCTTTAACGTTTCCTACTGCTGGGACACAGTTCTCCTCTCTGTGTGCGTGGGTGAATGATAATTATACATTGAATTTTGTGTTTTTACAGGCCGAAAATAGGTAAAGCGAAAAGTGGTGGTCCGGAAATTATTAGGAGGCACAACAAAGGATGTAACTGTAAAAGGAGTGGATGTCTCAAAAACTACTGTGAATGTTATGAGGTAAGCACATACCTAAACATTATTTAAACAAACATAAAATTATCATTATTTGGTTGTCCCTTAGATGACTTAAAATGCAGTTATTGAATGTTTTCTCTTATTCAAAACTTTGCAATATCAATTTCAAATTGGATGGATAGTACTAAAAGGGTATATTTTTGCTCCGCTTCTTTTGTCCAATTGAAACATTTAGAACCTAATTTTATAAAAAAATTTTGAAGTTAATGTTGGTTCTAAGAACAAATAACGTAATAAAGATAGAAAAATAATTTTTAAATTAGGCATACAAAGTGTACTTACACTTTTTATTAAGGCCAACGAAAAAAGGGAAAGGTTCTTAATTTTATTAATCTCGCTGAGAACTTAATATCTATAGGTATAAGTTATATTTTAGCTGTCGAGAGTAGCCATTATTGGAAACATTCACGGAGAAGCGAAAAATAAAAGCTTTTAACCGAAATTAAACTGAATTTATAGCTAAAAAGTTTTTGCTCCTTACTTATATTCTAAACCCATTATTTCGTCTCCAGGCTAAGATAGCCTGCACAGTGATGTGCAAATGCGTCGGTTGTCGCAACGTGGAGGAGACGTTGGAGCGACGCCGTGACGCCATGCGGCTCCGCGACAAACTCGCTGACCCTATGTTTAGACCACCGCCTATTGGACAAGTCAAGTAAGTATGACCGAGGCTATGTATTTAATTGTGGTTGTAGGAAATGAGTTTGATATTTTTTTCTGTTGGTCTTTTTTTTTTTGTTTAAAAAAAACGAACGAAAGTAATTGTGGATAACGTAGCATTCGCTTCGACTGACTTATACAGGTGAAGACTTAGAACCCCTATGGCATTTTCGCCCTTGTTAAGTTTTGATACACATTTATAGTAATGTGGACAGTTTTGTCTGACTGACTATGATCACAGGATTGTGCAGACCTATGAGTATGAATTTGCAGCATTAGATACTTTATCATCTCTAATTCGTAATTGCCGAGCAGTTTAACTGTTTTCTTTAATATTCACAGGCAACCATGCAGCTTCATGACCTCGGAAGTAATCGAGGCGGTGTGCCAGTGCCTGCTGGCGGCCGGCGTGGAGGGGGGCGAGGGCGCGGGCGCGGAGCCCGAGCCGCGCGCGGAGCCCGACCCGCTGCGTGACGTCATCGAGGAGTTCGCGCGCTGTCTGCAGGACATCATTAGCGCCTCGCACCAGTCCACCTCGCTGTCTATGCTTGATGATGTAAGTGTGGTGGCCGTTTTGCTATTCGTCGTCGTGCAGTGAAAACTTCGAGTTTGCAATATTAAGTGGAAGATAAAAACTATCTGACAAATGGCCGTCCTTGACGTTATAGGAGCTCGTTATCATTAATAGAAGGCATTAGAAGCATCTTAGAGCGTTTGTTCTACATATGCGTTACGAGGTTTTCTATCCAAGGAATAACCAAAAAAAAAAAACAAAGAATTTATCTATATAATGTTTTCACTGCACGGCGACGTATTAGGTCCTTTTGATACAGAAGAGTTACACTTACATGCATGTTTCATTAGCGTTGCGGATTGGCCAAAACGTTGTCCTAGCTTGGCCAAAACGGGTTGCCCCCTTTTTACGCCTTACTTAGTCAACCTGGCGTTGCTAGCACTGAGGGAGAAGAATGGCCCTTTACAATTTTAATGAATTCTATTATCGTACCTTTTCGGGTTTACCACTAAAAGATAACTGTTAACAAGCTGTAACTTTTTTTTCTTTCTTTTCCAGGGACCAGCGTAGCATAAAGTTAAATAAATAAGCTGCCATTAGACAAAAGTGATTATAATTTTATAATAAGTCATAGGATGGCCAATCTCAACAGTGACAGACCAGATGACATTATGATTCCGTATGTAGGTAATATACTTTCATGTGGTGAATACTACAGCAATAACTAGTTAATTATCATGATAAATAACATAGAATAGCTCACCACTAACATACTTGTACCGCATTGACAAGACTGTTGTAATGTAAAATTTGCGATACATTCGCGACATAAAATAAAATTATGCACCATATCCATTTCAAGAATGGAATAAAACTGTACATTACTTTAGCGAATTTTCAGATTTTTATAAATTGTTTTTGATAGACATGTACATAATGTTGTTGTAAATAAAATAGTTTACTAGTCCTAAGATTACCTTTTATATAAGGTAGACATTACTGTAAATATAAATAATAAAATGCAAAATTTCTTTCTACGAACGCCTTTCATTCATAGCAATAGAGAACATAATTCACTACACCTGCGGCAACAAAAAAGACCAGTTACGATACATTAAACACATAATTAAAACGTTATCGCATGGACATAAAACAATAGACAGTATACAAAATCAAAGCATCGGCTGTCAGAATTTCGCGCTGTAGAAGAGTAATGGCCCTCTAAAAATAGCCTCCCGGCTATAAATAGCCTCCCGGCTATAAATACGGCTAGTCTCTTCAGTTACTCGCGTCCGTGTGCGGTTACCGGTTGGTTTACCTGTGCTTCATTGTAGTAGGTACTGCAGAATGACCGCGCAACAGACCGCACGGTACGAGGTGCAGACCTCTGAGAAACTCGGCAGGTGTGTTAGACCTTTAAATGGGAGAATGTGACAATTCCTCGCATGTATGTTTGTTGGTGTGTATGTTAATTTAACTACCCTTTAATTTAGGAATAGTTAAAATCAGTGTTTTACAGTGAAAGATACTCGTAATATTTCCCCGAAGTGATCTACCCCAGAAGTCGCAGCAAGACGACGCTTTGTGATTTATTTAGGACAAACGCTCTATGACATAATGATGTAGTGTTTGCGAAAGAATAAGTTGTGGCTATTCTTATAAACACTGGATTTGTAATGAGGACAATGCTTATTCAAACTATATGATATCGTCTTGAAGTTAGAACTTAGATTGATGGGGTAGATTTGCATGACGGAAAAGGCAATGATAGTGGAAAATTGGCGGAAAGTGACGATCATAGCTTGTGATGTTCTTTTGTTTTACCATATCGCCGTTGAAGAAAATGTGACTTAAAAAAAAATTAAGGCCGCGTTCAGCGTGTCATTTCTATTGTATAGTTTAAGGACTAACCTTCCTAGTTGCTAATTGAATAACAGAAAAGTTTCATATTTCTGTTAACTTCAATAGTCCGACGGAAGTGGATTGAACTCGCAATCTCTCGCTTGCCAGCCCGCATTTTATCCATTGGGCTAAATCGCCTTGTTGCACGCAACGTGTTTTAGTTACATGGATTACACGTTTGTTATTGATCACAAATCTTTTAAATGTCAATCTACAGTTTGTTAACTACAATATACTTTCTTCTATCTTCAAGATACCTAGTAGCAGCAAAAGACTTAAAGCCTGGCGAGAAAATCCTATTAGACGAGCCGTTTGTCCTGGGTCCAAACAGCGACACTTCGCTAGTATGTTTCAACTGTTACCTGCCTCTGATGAGCAAGTTCGTCGTGTGTAAGAAATGTGCCGTTGCTCCCATATGTCCTGGGGAAGGGTGCCCTGAACATCTTCATAAGAGTAAGTATCAAAGTTAAGCCAGGTATCCTCCACACCCTCTTCTAATCTGAGGTTAGCAATAACATGGCTAGATTGACTTCACTTAGCGTAACTGCCGAAAACTGATATTTCTATCGAAAAAGTCGTTACTGACTTTATCTATCAGTTAGGTTATGGTTTTAATTGAGTGTAGGAGTTACAAACTAGACATGCATAGTATCTACACAAATAATGATAGATAATATGAAGTAGCTTAGGCTATTTTTATTTTAGAAAAATAATTAGGGTTCCGCGCGAAAAAAATAAAACTATTGAAATCCAATTTGTTTTCCGAAATGCACGTGAACAAAGTCACGGGCACAGCTAGTTTATAATAATTTATGATTCAAGATAAATCCAGCACACAGATGTTTTAGTACCCCGAGGTCGATCATCGTTGATAATTATCAGAAAGTAGGTAGGTACGAGTATCAATAATCATTTCCACCCAGCCATGGCTGCATTCCACCCAGTCAGTTGTCTATTTTTAGGCAAATGTATCTGATTCTCTGTTATTTTCCAGAATGGCACTCCGACATGGAATGCGATTTTTTCAGGAGTGTCAAACTGACCAATGGCTTACATCCAATGACGATGGTCCAAAATGTAGGATCCCTATTAGTACTACGCGCTTTCATGAAGAGAACAGTTGATACTCAAGCTTGGAAGGAGTTCATGCAATTGGAAACCCATTTGGAGGAAAGGAAAGGCACCAGTGTTTGGGAATTTTCAGGAAACACTGTAAAGGTGATCAATTGCAAAACTTATTTCGTTTATTAATTCGAATACTTACTAGTTGTTCGTTGGCAAGGGCGTTGCAATTTTTTTATAGTGTCGTAAAAATTATGATTCATTCTTATTCTGGGTTGGGTTTGACGGTTTGACCTGCCTGCCTCGCCCCCGATTGCTACACTTGTGGCATTGGACTATTGACTTTGATCAAGTAGAAAAGTAGGAATACAATATTGACTATTATAAAACATCAGACGCTAGGTGCACTGTTCCAACTGGTCATTTCCTATGAAGAAGAACCAGCAAGAAACTCCACTTACTCTGTTAAAATTAAATTAATTAGAGAAACTCCACAGACGTGTTGTGTAGATGCCGAATAGCACCCTAATTGCGTAAGACACAATCAATGTTGTTGAACTGTCAACATGAAAGTATTCCTTCCTACTGTATGTAGTGTCTTGCGCAATTACCCCGCAGGTCTGTGAGTTTTGCTAGTTAAATTGATTTAACCTTCTTTTTACATTGTATTCCAGTTCATCCAATCACTAAGCATCATGGATGATATACCGGACGCAGACTTGATTCAAAAGATTTGCGGAGCGATCGACGTGAACAGTTTCGAAGTGCGCGGCCCGCCTGTCCCCGCTATTGGTTGCGCAGAAGTTTTGCGCGGAGTGTACTTGAAGGCTGCGCTATTGGCGCATGATTGCGTGGGAAATACGCACATGTCTATCAATGATAATAATTTGTTGGTGTGCCATGCTAGCACGAATATCAAGAAGGGAGAGCCTATTTTTTATAATTATACGGATCCTTTGAAGGTGAAATTAATAAAGTACCTACTTATATCTACCAAATATTTTTGTAGCGAACTAACTTCAGCTAGAGATATCTGATGAACCTAACTTTACCTTTTTCAAGACGTATTAATAGGTAACATCTAAATGAATAGTTAAATGAAGGCGCACCAAAATAAATTTAAAAATCTGACAATGCAATCATATCTAGGCGTTAATTTTGGTGTTTCTTAGTGTTAGTGAATACGAAGCCTCCATACGTCTGACCCTCTCTGGGCAAACAGCCCCTACTAAGTTGTTACAATAGGATATTCTCGTATAGTTCGCGCCATCTTAGGAGTATAATATCCTGCTATTTTTTCTACAGGGTACTTCAATACGCCAGCAGCATCTAATGATCGGCAAGTACTTCAAATGCACGTGCGACAGATGTTCCGACTACACAGAATTAGGAACTCACATGAGTTCCGTCTTTTGTCCTCAATGCAAGACCGGCTATGTCTCTCTCACTACTCCCAAAGAATGGACTTGTGATAACTGTAGTAAAACCTTTGAGGATAATAACATCGGATTTAAAGTCAAATGTTGTATGGATAAGTTTGGGGTCATAAGTAAGTTTATGTTTGAAATGCAAACAAGTAAATAATTACTATCTATCTCTCTCCTCATTTCATCTTAACATACATGCAATTTATTATTGATCATCATCATCACTTTTCTGCCCTTAGATATCATAATTTATTTAGGGTCGACGCAACATGTCTTTTTCTTTCATACTTTTCTATTAGTCGTCAATTTACCATTAATTTCCACCAAAAAACTATAAATGATTGCATTCTTCTGTGATATAAGACACAAAAATTCGTACTTTCGATGCGTATTTATGTAAAAGGAAATCTAGCAAGGCGCTGACAATCTTATAAAATGTTTCATAGTCATTACACATGGCTTTCTTTCACAGACATAAAAGATGAAAAGGAACTCGAAGAATACATAAGAAACGTTTCCCTGATTCTCGCTCCCAACCATTACTTACTTCTGGAAGCCAAACAGCGACTTGCCGGAGTTTTAAGAGATGCCATAAACAGAGAGCCCCGACCCACGAAGAAATTAATGAGACGTAAAATGGAATTATGCAAGGAAATACTTCCTATCCTTGAAATACTGTGTCCCGGAATATCTAGAACCAAAGGTATCCATCTAATAGAAAAGGAATGACTTCGTGGTAACGACAACAACTTTTTTTTTAAACTGTAATTTCATAATTTTTATATTACAGCAATCACATTATATGAACTGCATGCTGCAATGGTCCAGTTAGCGAAAAAGCTCTTCGACGGGCGAGAAATCACAGGCTCAGCGTATATGGTAAGAATGCAATAAAATAACGTAAACGTAACTAGGCGAGTGTTTAAATTTAGCGCCGAGGTGTGAACTAAAAATACTACTGTTTACAGGATGAATTAATGTCTGCCGAGAAATATTTGAAACGCTCTCTTGAAATGCTGTTTATCGAGCCAGGAAACTCTCCGGAAGGTGAATTATGCGCTAAGGCACTTGAAGAATATAAAGTGTTGAAGGCCACGATGAGCAGTCTACTAGACGCTATACATGCCGAAGGAAAATCTTATGTTAGTACCGCGGAAGGCAATAGCTCCGAACAGCAATAAATGTGCCTATTTTTACAATTGAAGTTTTCTTTGTTTTTAATTTTTGTCATACTGTGACTGCATTCCCTGCCTATCCTATTTTCTTAGAACTGCGTTATGTTATGTAACAGACGTTTGAAAAATATTCGTCTAAAAACGTTCGGGAATATTTTTCTAGTTCTGAAAAAAGGTAATGAAGAAAAATATTATTTGCTGTCATAAAAAAACATAAAAGTTTTCTTTGAATATTTATCACTTTTCTCAATATGATAAAATAATTAATTAAATTCGTAAATAAAAAAAAAAACTACTAAAACAGACAGGTTTCCAAAGTAACACGTGTAGCACGTTTCTAAACTGAACAAAAGTTGTCAAATGTCATCGAATAATGGTATTTGTGCGAAACCGAATAATCGTCGATGTAAGAATAAACACTAAATTATCTGGTACATAAGGACCGGCCCGTGTTAAAACCTAATAAATAAGGCAATCAAATCTTGTGTTTACCATAAAATATTATTATTCATTCATCATACCGCTAATCGTGAGTGTTCACTTGGATTTGTGGAGGTGAATTGAATTGTCCGTAATTGTATAGTAGTTGCGGTCACTATTCTTTAATTAATTTAATAACCCGTGATATTCCCTCAGTCCGGTTATGGCGGATCAGTCGTCAGTTTTGGCTTTGGTAATACTGGCAGTTGGGGTCACTGTGCACTTCTCCCTGCACAAGGTCGAAGAGGGACATGTAGGGGTGTATTACCGAGTAAGTAACATTTGCAAAAATATGTACCTACTAGCAACTAGTTTGTCTTTTGTAATTCTACAGATTGTATTATTTGTATAGAACATTTAGCAAATGTACTTGGCACAGAGCCAGGTCCAGTCCAGAAAGAACGAAAGACTTTTCTTAACAAACCAGCACGCATGTTATCTCTGATTCAATACACAAGTGAACAGTGTGACTGTAAAAGTCCCTATTAATATTGGTCAAACCTGTTGCTATTTACCAGGCATAAATACCGTTCTAAGGCCTGAGTTCACCAACATTCTAACCATCGGTTAGGTATTTAAACAGTTGATTTATGTCAAATTTCCTAAGGAAATCAACTGTTTAAATACCTAACCGATGGTTAGAATGTTGGTGAACTCAGGCCTAACAAGATATGAAACCTGTTTGGTAACATAATTTAGTACAGCATTTTTTTGCTAGATAGATTAAAGTAATGGCCTTTGTTAAATGAAGATAAAGTCAGTTTGTATTGTTTTTTTGTTGTCAACTGGTCAACAATAGAATGTGGATAAGGACAAAGTTACAGATAAAAATAAGCTGACATTTTTGTTGACTAATCTATACTTATTACACTTTGGTATTGTATGTTGTACCATATTGTAGGTACTTTACGCTAGTATAAATACAAACACAAAAAGTGGTAAAAATGTTGTTTATTTCAGTTGAAAATAACTTTGTTGCATTTTAAAAGCATTGAAAAACAGCATTTAGAACAGCAGACAAGGTTTACCATTTAACAATCATATCCAGAAGTACTTATCACAATCTGCTCTAAACTCTTGACTTAGCTGCTTATTAAAACCATCTATTGCTTTATTGGATAGTAGATAACTTGCTGTGAAACTATCAGTAATAGTTCCTCATGATTACACAAATATTACACCTAAGACTTATTGTACAATACACATACAAAAGCAGAACAAATTAAATGTTTTATTACTGTTTTTATTATGATTAAATGTTTTAATAATTAAATGTACTAACATTGGATTAAAGGGGACAGCAAAAGAAAAGAATTAAAAAATAAACAGGAAAAAATAACTGGTTTAATACTGTTATTTATTAAATGTTTCAATATTTTTCCTTATTTGCAGGGAGGGGCATTGCTACCAGTAACCAGCCAGCCCGGCTTCCACATGATGATACCACTACTAACATCATACAAAGCTATACAGGTATTATTTCTTTCCTTCCTTCCTTAGGTTCATTTGTTTCAACAGTCAATTTGTTGAATCAATTGGAAGCGGCAGTGGCTCATCAATTGACTAATGAGGTTTAAGTAATCTTGATTAAGTAATTGGCAATCATAGTCAAACTGTAACCATGAACAACTCATCATCTGCCTAGCATCATCATGCATCATCTGTCTTCGTGTGTGTTAGTGTTAGTTTTTTTTTTAGTATAATGTTGTATGTATTTATAGTATTTTTAAGTTACTTATATTAATATTGTATTGTATGTGTTTATATGGGCCTTGATGCCTGAAATAAATGGATAAATAAATATAATAAAATCATCTGCCTAGCCTTTTGCCAACTATGTTGGCTGCTGAATACCAGTATTTTACATGAAAAAGTTGGACAGTTGGTCCAACTAATTTTTGTGCTTCCAGATGGATTTCAGTTACTGAGTAATATCGCTGTATTGAGTTTGATTGTGTGCAGTTAATATTTCTGTGAGCATTAAGCAAATCTGCAATCCTGGAGTAAACCTAATAGTTGAATCATGACATGCATAATTTGCCAATAATGTTCCCACTGCTGGGACACAGACACACAGGCCTCCTCTCAGTGAGAGGGAGTGGGCCGAAAATAAAATCACGCGGGCCCAGTGCGGATTGGTAGATGTGACATGACTTTGAATGTTTGGTTCATGACCTAGCTACTGAAAACAATCAACAGATTGATTGATAGATTTTCACAATAGAATCTAATTAGTTTTTAACAACTCATTGATAAACAGATTGGTTTCTTCAAAGATAAGAAAGTAGTTTGTGTGCGCCGTGGGATTCAGATAAACATTCAGCAAATCTGCTTATAATTTTTTTTATTGTAATTGTAGACTACTCTTCAAACGGATGAGGTGAAGAATGTGCCGTGCGGTACGAGTGGTGGCGTCATGATATACTTCGAGCGGATTGAAGTGGTGAACAAACTGGAACCCGTCAGTGGTAGGTATTAATTTTTAAAGCAAAGTTATATCACGCCTGTCTTCTACAAGACAGAGGTTTATCTAACACCCAACACACACTTCGCAAGCTATTTTATACACGCTATCGGTCTTATTACAAAACAAGTTTAAAACCAAGACCGAAAAAACACGATCTAAATGTTGGGTTTAAGACCTCGGAAAATTTAATTTTGTAATCAAGTAGGATTCAAACCAAAGTTCTGGGTTTAAGCCTGAGCACAGATAACTATATACAAGTCAGAGACAGATAGGACAGTACTATGGTTGACAATTAGTTCCAAAAATATGCGCCAAGCGCTAGTGTCGTAATGTCACCTAGTGTCGTGATGACACAGATACAAAAATGACGATGACCGGACCATCCGGCATTGAATATCGATAGCATAGTGATGTGCCATGGAAAATTAGTATAGGATTAATTTTATTATTTGCAAGGTTCTGTCACTAAGTAGGTAAAAATAAAACTTTAGAGATATTACTTTTTATTTATTTTTCCTCTTAAACTATGGGCTTTATATTTATCAAAGGCAATTTGTTGAGGTGCACACATCTGTTTCACAAGTTGTTCTCGTACACCTCCTTTTAAAATTTTATTTATTATGTTGCACCAATTATGAACATGGGTGCGTATCATTAAATTAAGCAACCACTCCTTTACTTCGGTTTTATGATGTGTACACCCCAACCAATTTACATCAAATTTCTTAATTATTTCCGTTTTTAAACGTTTTTTAACACATTCTTTGTAAGCATACTTATTTAAATAATCATGTATAAGGCCCGAGACATTCCTATAAAACATTAAAAACTTCTTTGATGGATATGTTAAATTATGATGTTTTAAAAGTGTGTATTCTCGTTGTTCGATCCATTTATGAAACACATCTCTTTCTGTTTGGGTATAAGTCTCAGAACATCTCCCACAATTAAATTTTTTTGTCACTCTCCTGCACATATACCCTGCTGTATATGCAGAAGAGTGCACGCGCAATCTTTCGTTCACTGGATTTAGTGATTGATTGCAATTACTGCTAATGTCTTGGGTCATTGTTATGGGTCTACTACTTATTAAGGAATTTTCTTTATCCTCATCAAATGTTAATGAGGAACTCGCATCAACATTAGATATAAGTTTTAAAAAATCTACTACTGTGTCTCCTTTTTCATCCTCACAGTTTGCGTATATTGAATGTGGACCCATAACGTTAGACATTAACAGTGATTTAAACGCATTCATAAAAGTATTTGCATCAGGATTGACGTTCCTGTAGTTGATGGCTCTGATCCTACCAAAAAAATTCTCCAGGGGATCCTGATTTACATTTCTAGGATAAAAATATTGTGTCTCATATTTTTCGAACAACAGTTTCGACAACCTTTCAAAACTTTCTATAGTTGTAACCCATCCATTAAGAGAAGGAACTCGAACCTTATAGGTTTTATTATTTTTGAGGGCTTTCTTGCTACTACTATCTATGAATTCGATATTTTTCAATATTTGTTTGGCTTCTGTCCAAAAATTGAAAACTTGATGGGCGTTCGGCTTTACTGGTCCACGCAGTTTGCCCCGGACAGTGCTCCCTCGAGATCCGTTGACGCTATCAAAGAGCTTATCTATGAATTCTACAGCTTCGCCTGTTGTGGCCATTGTCTCACTGACATTTTGACCTGAGGCTGTAGTTTCTGAAATATTACATAATTATATATAAGTATATCACTTAAACAAACAAACAAAACTAACAACAAAGTGTTTCCATTCTATCAGACTAAGAAAGTGCAAAGGATATTACATTAGTTTGAACCAAATTAAAAGGTCATTTTTAACTTTTTTTGAGGTACTTAAATAAAATTAAAGTGAATGAGTAAGTGATCAAGAAGATGATTTTAGTATTATTAGGTAATACATATTGATAAAAAAGTAAAAACTTACTGAACAATGCAGTATATTTAAGCATTCCACTGGTTGTTGCACTCAGAGTTTGGGCAGCTACACTAACTTTCATTTTCTTCATTTTTGCTGCGTAAACATGGTGCTCTGTTAGTTTTTTATGCATTCTAGTATGACCTAGTTGGCAATCAGCATCAAACACAGTTTCTATGTCCTTCCAAGTGGCAACTTTGCCTTTGAATACCATATCTTTTGTGAGAAGGTTGTTCCTTAGGCCCTTAAGTAGGTGCGGGGGATCATACACTACGCTTATCTGTTGTCCTGATATCTCAATGGTTCCATCTGCAAACAAAAAAAAAAAAAACAAAATATTTAGTTCAACAAGTTAATTTGATTAAACCAAATCCTACTTATTTATAAAATACTGTCAAAGTTTAAATGTTTGTTACCCAATAATCATTTAACAGCTGAATACATTTGGATTAAATTCGGTACACATGTAGACCATAACCTGAACTAACATACAGATAGATACTCTGATATAATGGACACTTTTTATCCAGACAATTTACAACTGCTTCGCAAACAATGTCAATATCATGAATCAACTCACCATTATATTCCTCATTTAAAATCCTTTTGCGTTTGGTCTCCAATTTTATCATATTTATGGCTGTTCTAAATGTCGAGCCCTGGTCACATACAATAGCTAAAGGTATCAAGTCTGACTCTGACACTTTAGTGACCACTTCCTTTAAAATCGTTACCACTGTAGCAGCTGCAGTTGTTCCCTCACAAAAATAGAAACAAATAGGCTGTCTCCAGTTTGAGCACACTCCTTTTAGCATGAATACTAAGGCATGATCGCAAAACCTTAATTCTCTTTCATACCCAAAGTCTTTAAAGCCTCTTATCTCATCTTGGGACTCCACATAAGTGAGATGAGGTGTAAGAGCAACTTCATCAAACAAAATAGAGCACAGTTTCTTCTTTGTGTCCCATTTTTGGGTTTTGTGCTTTAGTACTCTAAAAATATTATCATTTAGCCCCACATTAAACATTATATTTTCAGCAAGACGGTTTAATGTTCTTTTACTGGGCAAATTAAATATTTTTTGTAGCAACCTATACCCTTTTGGGCTTTCCTTCATTAGGGTCAACGCCAGATGCTTTTCACTGGTAGTATATCTCATTGCCTTCTTCTTTCTGTTTGCCATTTTTAACTGCATGAGTAGAAAATCTTGGGCTTCTTGTGACATTTTATCAAAATTTTTATTAAACAACTGGCTGCAGCTTAGTTTCTTAGCAGCATTCAATCTTTGCAAAAATGGCTTCTGAGTTTTGTTTTCCACTATGGCAATTTTTCTAAATTTTTTTATAATGCACCTGCTTCTTGTTTTCAAGTTATTAGCTGTAAAATAATAATAACATTGTTTACTTTATAAACTGTTACTAATGAGTATTTACCTACTAATAAAGGCTTTCATACAATATTTTTTTTAGATTCTATCCATGAAGCAAAACAAGTGTAAAGGATTTTAACATATCTTTTTGTGTAGAAACTTTTTTGACAATATTTTTCTGTAACTAGGATATTGATATTCTTGTGAGTTAGGTGAAAAACTTTTTTATGTGTGTTTAAAAATATATACATTACCTCCTCTCCTAGTAACAATTCTGTTTGGTGCTTTATTTTTTAATTGAGTTACACTGCGCATCACATCTGTAATAAATAGAAGAAACATTCAATTCTAAGTAAGGGCGAATCAGGAATATCAGATAACTATTTTGGAACCTTGAGCAAAGTTTGCCATCACAGCCATTTTTTTTTCCTATATTGCTATATTTAGCTTTTGACGTCTCTAAAATAAAATAAATTACAAAAAGGACATTATAACCAAAATATGCTACTTTAAGAAATGAAGTAGCACACGTTTCTTAAAACATAAAATACAGTTGTGTAAAGAAACCATTTCGGTTTAACAGTACATAATCAAATCAAAGTTGGGAAGATGGCTATGCAGATGATGATGTCATAATCAAAACAAAATAGGTAATCTATTAGGAACATTACTAAAATATTATTAATTTATTAATCATATAATATGACTTTGCCTGAATATCTTAAAAATTATGTAAGTTTCTATGATTCTAACCTTGATCTAAAGAGTCAATCTGTATTAGTGATGATTTTTCGCACTTGCTTGTTGATGGTATTTCACTTGATTCGAAGGTAGGGAAATCTGCAATAAAACATTAATTTTGTAAAAAAAAACACTCATTTCAACAGAATTGGACAAGTGGCTCTGATCAGAATCAATAACTACTTACAAATAGACATAATTGTAACATACTTAGATGCAGATATTAACTGGATGTTTTTTAACTGATAATATTTAAATGATGACAAATAGAATATTCTATAATAACAATGTGATCCTTTTGCAACAGAAAAACATGTAAGTAAAATAGCATTAATAAGTTTTTTGTTATTGGCAATTTTCAATTGTATTGTGTACACAGAGGTTCCACATGAGTTAATGAATTACAAACCTTAATAAAAAATTAAAAGTTGTTAAAAATTGTTACCAGTATTGAGAAATGAAGATGCAAGAGGATTTGTGGCTGGTCTTGAATATAAATGATCAACTGGATGTTCTAAAATAAGAAAAGTGTATATCAGAAAATAAAACATAAGTTATACCAAAGCATAAGTAAGATAAGATTGAAAAATAAGTATCATTACCTTGGGCAACAATTGGATTTTCCTCAATTTCCTCGATGTCTTCCGTTTTACTGTAGTTATGATCATATAAATGATCACCTGAAAATAATCAGTTTAATTGAATAATTTTAACATAACAAACTCACGCCTTTTTTTAAAGAGGGTAGGCAGAAACTACAAGGAGACACCTACTACCATCCTTACATACTCCTTTTAGGTTCATACATCTAGTCATACACACATGCCGGTCGCGAAGACTAGGTACCTGACCTTTCTGAAGAATATCACTATTTGTCCTCCTAGGTAGTGCCCTCCCGTTGTTTTTACTCACATCTGCCTTATAAATACCTTTTGTTAGTCACCTTTTATTCATTCTCTCTACATGACCAAACCATCTTAGCATACTCTTTTTAATTTTGTCACTACATCTTCTTTTAAACCGCACCATTGCCATAACACATGATTCCTCAGTATATCATTTCTCAGCTTCTTTTGCCACACCCAACATTCACTTCCTTAGATAAGCGTAGGCACCAGCACCATTGTGAACAGTCAGTCGTGCCTTTTGGGACATGAACTGGTTATCACAATTGCATGTGTAGCAATATTATTTCCCGCATATACTCTCCTTTCCACATCTTTATCAATCTTTCCATCCCTTGTAAACAGACTCATCATTTATTTTCAAATCACATCAGCTATAAATTAAAAGTGTAGGTACCTATTAATATGTAGAGCTAATAACTTACCAGATAAAGGTGCCCCATGCTCGATTTCTTTCGTAGAAAATAGACATGGATAACCATCTTTGAGACGATTACCCTTGTTATCCAGTTGGTATTTGTCGAAGTGTTTTTGGCACACGCGTTTATTCACTAACTGATCCTTTGATAGACCAAGAAGTTCGGTATTCACTGACACCAAGAATGACAGCCACAAAGCCCTAAGTTTATCGTCCTTTGGTAAGTTATAAAGGCGATGAGTTTGGTTGGTTGAAATACAACCGACAACACAGCACTTGATAGGAGCCATGGCCGCGTACCAAAGCACCAGAGCACTGCAGTATTCGTATCGAGCAAGGAACTTGGAAGTAAATCTCAACTCAAGCAATAAAGCGAGGAGAACGACTTTGTACACAAACCCAACACGAATGATAAAAAAATACTCTGTGACGAATGACTGGCATACCATCTGTCACTTCTGTCAGTTTGACAGCACACAACACATGACACAACGACCAAAATGGCTGCCACCAACATGGCTACCGAAAGTAGCGACATAACGCATTTTTTGGAACTAAAGCTGTCGCAGGCCTGAGCCTGAGGGGCAATTCTTGTAATTTTAAGAATGTTCACAGGTTTTTTTTTTTTTTTTTTTTTTAAGGATGGGAAATCATCCAATAAAAAAAAAAAAAAAAAAAAAAAAGAATGTTCACAGTCTGATCTCAATCTCTATCTGTCAAAAAATGCCTAAATTTCCCTATATTTAAGTTTTTGACATTTGTTTGTCGCTGAGATGAGACTGCGACTAGATTTTGAACATTTTAAATTACGAGAATTGGCCTTCTGGTCTTGAAAGACCTGGTTTTAATTCAGGTTTGGCACAAATTTCTCTGGATACAAATTCAAATTTTTCAAAAGGCGACATTAACTAATAACATAATGTTTGAGGTCATCTCAAATCATAGAATAGCATATTCTTTAATATGAATACCATAACCATATACATTTCAGATATAAATGTAGATTTAAAAAAAAATATTCAATCATTCTGTGATGAAATAATAATTTTAGTATATACTTCTCATTTTCCAGTGCTAGACATGGTGCGTAACTTCACTGCGGACTACGACAAGACGCTCATCTTCAACAAAGTGCATCACGAGCTGAACCAGTTCTGCAGCGCGCACACGCTACACGAAGTTTACATCGATCTGTTCGATCAGATTGATGAAAATTTACGAACTGTAAGTGTATTAAAAATATCGCGGCGGAATTTTATCGCGCACTGGATTTTCAACTCTCGGTGTTGAGCCAAGCACTGAGAATTCAACCGAGCGCAGCCCAGCGCGTCGAGAAACGACACTGTTGGATTTTCAACTCTCGACGCTAAGCATTGCGTTGAAAATCCAGTACGCGAAAAAATCCCGCCGCGGTATGTTTACGTCCGTGTGACGTCGGCTAAAAGTCCACTGCTGACTGCTGGACATAGGTCTCTCCAATCACACGCCATTTACCTCGACCCTCACCTACTATCATCTAACTGCTACCAATGAATATCCTAACTATAATAATATTATAAATGCGAAAGTAAGTTTGTTTGTTTGTTACGCTTTCACGTTAAAACAGCTGAACGGATTTAGATGAAATTTTGCACACAGATAGACCTTGACCTGGGTAACGACATAGGATACTTTTCATTCTGGATCGCAGACGAAGTCCCGGGCAACAGCTACTAATATAAATAGTAGCAATCTTCATTGAAGTACATCACTCCCCCTAGCCCGAGGGTCCCCTACTGTGGTAAGACCCTCAGGCTAAGTAGACTTCTATCCTGCGTTTGGGTCTCTGCTTAGGCATCTTTTTATATAACAGAAGTAAGAAATAGTTCCGTAATACAAAAGACTATCAATAGGATGGTATATTGTGGAAGTTATTTTTAATATTTTCGCAGGCACTACAAAGAGATTTGCACGAAATGGCGCCAGGGCTGCAGGTGCAAGCAGTCAGAGTAACGAAACCAAAGATACCAGAGTCCATCCGCAAGAATTATGAGCTGATGGAAGCAGAGAAGTCAAAACTCCTTATTGCTGCACAACATCAAAAGGTAACGACGAGGAAGTTCGCAAGCAAACATTTTATACAAATCATTTATTGGCTTCTCCTTTGTATGAATAACATTATAAAAAAGCTCGAATTTCATCATTACTTTCTATCCACAGGTTGTTGAAAAAGAAGCAGAAACAGCAAGGCGAAAGGCCGTCATTGAAGCCGAAAAAGAGGCTCAAGTCGCGAAAATACAATACGAACAGAAAATCATGGAGAAAGAATCTTTGCAGAAGATTGAACTCATTGAAGACAGTATACACAAAGCTAAACAGCAAACGAAAGCAGAGGCCGACTATTATCATCTGAAGAAACAGGCGGAGGCTAACAAAATGCTGTTAACAAGAGAGTATTTAGAACTGAAGAGGTACGACGCTCTCGCACGAAACAACAAGATCTACTTCGGCAATGATATCCCCAACATGTTCCTGCAAGCTAACGTCGGTGACAGTGTTCCTATACCAAATGGTGTCCATGTTGAATGAGTGTTAATTACCTTGAAACACCTGCTAGTCACGGAATAGCGGCGACGAGCCGGCAAGGCTGCATATCAGTGATGAACCATGAACTTTTTAGCCGCAACGTTTTTGACAAGATGTCGTGGTCTAAGGATAAGGCCCTAGCAGGAGCTTCTTCCACCACTTTTGCATCAGTTCCATGATGTTAAATTTGTACAGACTGCTTAACTTTTAATAGTTTTCTGAAATGCTTATCTACTCGCAAGTTTGAGGTAAACAAAGATTCTCATAACCATAGCAAATGAAACAGTAATGTATTTTTGGCGGTCTAAATACTCGTATCTACAAGCACACTGACAATTTTAAGTACCGTAAACTCAAAGTACTGTGTGGTTGTCTATAAGTCATTTAAATGTTTTATGAATTGTGATATTTATTAAAAAATACTTATTATATTAATAAATGTTCAAAAGACACTGTAGTAAGAGTGAACAAATTAGGAATTTTGTAAATGTTAATGAAATGCATCACATTGTCTGCACTCAGTTTATTTGACTGACTATTATTTTGGTGTTGTTTTGACTATGTAATAGATGCCAGCACACCAACCTACCCGAAACTGAAAAAAAATTCCAATAAACTTTGAACCTAATGCTTTAGAGATAAAGTTGAATAAGAAACTTTTATTTGTAAACATGGTGTGAGATGTTACAATATAGTTAGATCCTCCATGTGAAAATCTATTAAAGAAATTTGACAGATTGTAGTAGCTTGATGTGCTGGCGTCTGTACATAGCTTTTTAAATGTGTAATAAAAGTGGATACATGTGGAAAAACTGATTTTATTCAAAAGTAAACTTAAAATTAAATAGGCTCGACATCTTAGATCTTGTTGAATGCAGCAATATCGACAGACTGGACATAGTCTTCATTGTCCTGGATCTTTTCTGTCAGAAGGTCAACAGAGACCTTGTCGTCTTCAATGACACACATGATCTGCAGTTTGTGGATACCGTATCCAACAGGGACCAATTTCGAAGCACCCCAGAGGAGACCGTCCATTTCAATGGAGCGGACGAGTTTCTCCATTTCCTTCATGTCAGTTTCATCATCCCAAGGCTTGACGTCAAGGAGTATAGATGACTTAGCAATAAGGGCAGGTTTCTTGGATTTCTTGGCAGCATACGCTTGGAGGCGTTCCTCACGAACTCTTGCTGCCTCTGCATCCTGTTAATCAAGAGAATATTTTTTAAAATTTCTATAGGCCTAACATTGATTAAAAGGAGGAAGATCCGTTATACACTAACATCGCAATCAGAAAACCTGGACTTGGTGCACAACTACATGCACCAAAACCACGGAGCACAAGGCACACATCTATGATCAGTGTCATCACAGTCACTGCGTCAACCTACAGTCACTGATAGACAACTAAGTGATTGCCAACTACGGGCAATCACTTAGTTGAGTAGGACCAGGCGCTGTGACTTAGTCCCATATCTACCTTTTTAAATACATCAATAAGGCATAACAAAATTAAATTTGCAAATTGTGTTCAAAATATAAACAGGTACTAAACTGTAAATGTGAAAGTTAGTACCCACCTCTTCCTCATCACCAGAGCCGAATAGATCGACGTCATCGTCGTCGTCGTCGGCGGGCTTAGCGGGTGCGGGGGCTGTGGTGGTCTTGCCGCCAGCGGTCAGGGGGCTGGCTCCAGCAGCCCATGCCTTGCGCTCACCGGCAGCATAGGACGCGATCTGGTTGTACCACCGAAGGACATGGGGTAAGCTTGCGCTCGGGGCCTTGCCGACTTGTTCAAACACTTGAACATCGGCTTGAGTTGGTGTCCAACTAAAAATAACCAATATGATCGATGAATATGGCAAATGAATAATTGACAGCTGGTGGCCAAGGTCAAGTCATTTAGTTCAAGAATCAAGATACCAGTTGAAGGTATGAAAAATTACTAGTTCTTATATACCGGCTTTATGAATGGTAGGACAGAATCGTATAATTTCCTTCTGATTTATGCATTTGAGGTTATAATAAGTTTCCTACAAACGGTGTCAGGTTGACGTGGATTGCAATTTTATCCTATAGAACAACTTACCCGGACACATAACTCTTATCAGCCAAGTATGTGTTCAGCTCGTTGAGGCCTTGTGCGGTTTTTACGTCTCCTACTGCCATTTTTATACAAAAAATGTATTCTTTTCAACCAACAACCACACGCCCCGGCACAATGTGAGCGAGAAGGAAAGAAAAGAAAAAGATTGATAATTTGACAGTCGTTGAACGAATGAATGAAGGAGTTTATTCTTCAGTTTTTATTTACGAAAAACCGAAAAAAATTATCGACTAGTTTCATAGCTTTCATGGTTAACAAAACCGTAATTCCGCAGTGAGTGAGTATTTGGCCTAACAGATTTTTGACCACAGAGTACTTTTGTATAGTGTTTTTGACACTGGTGACAGTTCTTGTATCTGTCACTTATCTAAAGATTTTCAATATATATTTTTAGGTACGAATTTAACGAAAATACGACGTAAATTACAATAAGTAATAATTTTTATACGTTTTTAAACGTGAATTTATTATAGACCGTGTAGAAAAAGCCTTAGTATTCATTATATTTATTTAGGTTAGGTGTTGATTCTTATGTAATAATAACAGAAAAAATACTTGTATTTGGGGTGTTTTAGAAGGTTTTTCACGTCGTGGTAGTGTCGTACGATTAACAAGATATTAGGAAAATAGACACCAAGTGCGAACATCCGTGGGAAGTTATCCAATTAGCGTGACATTAGTTGTAAACGTATTGGTGTTTGCTGCAGAAAATGCTGCGCCAGCCGCTATCCAGGGCGCTCACGCTGAGCTCGCCGGTGCGTGCTGCACCCCTGGCGGCTCGCTCTTATGCCGCCCAAGTGCAACCACCCCCAGAAAAATTCGAAGTCTTCATTGATGACAAACCTGTCCAAGTTTTGCCTGGCACCACTATCTTACAAGTAAGTAATTGATAAATACTGTTCAGGGGTTCTAGTTTGAAATTTACTTTATTACTGATTTAATGTCTTAATTATATTGTTCTCTAAAAATAAAGATTATTTCATATTGTTGTGTCAATTATCACATTTTTATTGCTAAACTTTGTCATAAACTTTACACAAATCTGTTTTATGTTAGTTACATGGATCCAAAGTGTAATAATTATTATAAATACAGGTAAGTTTTGGTAAATAGTAGCTATGCCAATCTGAAAGTAAGAGGTGGTGTGTAGCTGCTTTGTGCAAACTTAGAAAGCTCCTAAACTCTCTTACTTTCAGATTACCGAACTATTTATTTGTTTTTTATGCAATTTTAATGTCTATGTTAAACTATATTGTCTACTATGTCTGAACAACTTGATGGTTTTTAACATCAAATCTTTCTACCTCTTAAATGGTTGATATAGCCGCGTTTGAACAAAGATTACCTGTATTTATAAAACAAGGGTGTGTTCTTGATAGAGCTCACATTTATTGCAACAATCAACCTTCAATGCATTCATTTATAGTTGCAGTTGATTGAGGATTAGGGTGATAAGGCCTAGAATGAAAAAAAAAAACACTACATGGATTTGTTACATACAACTTGTTCATCTAAAGCAGTTGACATAAATACATAGTTCCCATAGAGATCTATGTTAAAAAAAAAACTCAACTGCACCACTATAACTTCTTAAAAAAAAAAACAACCGATTTCCAAAAAAAACACTATAAAGTGCTAAATAACTTTAATTTCGGAAGTCGGTGTCGTTGGTTCTGCATTTTCGTTTATTGACACCGACTTCCGAAATTAAAGTTATTTAGCACTTTATAGTGTTTTTTTTGGAAGTCGGTTGTTTTTTTTGTAAAAAAGTTTTTATTTTGTACTTTTTAGTGGGAGAGTTTGTAATTTATCTAAGTTACAATAGCCTAATGTCAACTGCTGATCACCTTTTACAAAATATTGCTTTTGAATTTTTAGATTTTTGTTGATTTTTCAAAAACCGCTTGTCAGATTTCGAAAAAAATTTCATCGGACCATTTGGGAAGTACACCCTTTCCAACAAAAAAAGAATTTTTCAAATCGGTTAACAAGCGACGGAGTTATGCCCGAACAAAAATAAAAAAAAAAAAAAATACAAACATCCGAATTGAGAACCTCCTCCTTTTTTAGAAGTCGGATAAAAATTCAGTCAGGTCAATATTATTTTCACTATTTATGTATTATGGTCTCCACCAAAAGATTTACACAATAACTAACAAATAAATAATGGGAGGAAGGGAATGTAATCATAAAAAGATAATAAAAAAATAGCCTGTGTTGTCCTACTGCTGGTCAAATACTTCCGTTTCATTTTCATAAAAACATAATAAGCTTTAATAAAAAATCAATACATGAACTTCAAATTGAGTTAAATAATTACTTAATTATTTGAACCATGTTAACTTTAATTTGGATAAAAATCCATAATTTTGTTTTTGTGTACCAGGCAGCAGCCCAAGTAGGTGTAGAGATCCCCCGTTTCTGCTACCATGAGCGTCTTGCCGTCGCTGGTAACTGCCGCATGTGTCTGGTGGAAATCGAGAAGTCCCCCAAACCTGCCGCTGCCTGTGCCATGCCCGTAATGAAGGGAATGAGGATCAAGACCAACTCAGATCTCACCAGGAAAGCCCGCGAGGGTGTGATGGAATTCCTCCTGGTCAACCATCCCCTGGATTGCCCCATCTGTGACCAGGGTGGTGAATGTGACTTACAAGATCAGTCCATGGCCTTTGGGTCTGACAGGAGTCGCTTTACTGATATTCATTTCTCTGGCAAGCGGTGAGTATAAATTTCAGAAGATTTTATGTTTGACGCTTCAATCAACAATAGTACATCGAAGCTTTGACAATGAGGAGTACATCAAGTGATTAATTGATCTTGTAATGTTAATGTTGCATGGCATATTTTCTATACAATTCAAACCGCAATTTTTATTCCTCAGATATAAGTTATGTGAAGATTGAAAAGTCAGCCCTAAATGCAGTACCTATTGCACTTAATTAATCAGTCGCCATTTTTACGTAAACAAAAATGAAGAGAGGAAAAAAAAACGTCTATCTCTAAAATACCAAGCTCCATGTTAAGTGGGCAGTTATATATTTATTTTTTAGTTTTCATTTGCGTATTTTTCTTCAAATATCTTTGATTTAATCCATTTGTATGAAGCTCTCAAGAAACAACACAAAAGCATACTTGCGTCGTTTGAAATCGCTATTATTGTGTGGAGGTGAATGCCTTTATTTTTCAATATTTTATTTTTTCCTTACAAAAGTGCCGTCGAAGACAAAGACGTGGGTCCCTTGATCAAGACTATAATGACCCGTTGCATCCACTGTACGCGATGCATCCGGTTCGCGTCCGAGGTGGCTGGCGTTGACGACTTCGGTACCACCGGCAGAGGCTCTGACATGCAGGTGAATTATTAATTAGGTTTGCTTGTAATGAAGAGGTCCTGTTCACGCGCGTAACTATTAATATCGATCAATATAACCTCATCAAATACATGTTATGTTATAAGGGTTGAATAGCATGAATTACACCCATTTTAGGAGAGCAGTATCGGTACCAGTTGTATCGGCTCCGACTGGCGGTCGTAGGTCGGAGTGTATTTAATTTCATCACCACGACGGTGACGGAAAACATTGTGAGGAAACCGGCATGTCCTAGGACATGCCGGTTTCACATGTCGGTGCATGTCGGTGTCGGTCCAATACGCACTGGGCCCGCGTGGTGGATTATGGCCCACTCCCTCTCACAGAGAGGAGGCTTGTGTCCCAGCAGTGGGAATATTATAGACTGATAGTGATTGTGTGATTGTGATACCCCATTTGGGTCTTGCTTTTAATGCACTTAGTTTTACACACAATAGGCTCACTACGCATTACTGTAGCCACATTGAGTTTTAGAAAGAGACAGTCTCATAGGTATAAATGGCAGAACTTTTTTAAAATACGTTGTGCCGTACGACAGAGTATTGTATCTTGTAATAAAAATGAAAGAAAAAGTCTCTGAGGAGTTGCGCTACTTCTTATAGGACCACTTCTTAAACGAAGTAGTGTGGTGAAGAGTGTAGAGCTGATTAGCTGAAGCAGCCTAATTTGAATGAATGTTGATTGAGCTTTGAACTGCTCTTACTTCATTCATTCATTCACTTATGTTTTTACACAGTGGTGGGAATTTATTTAACGTCACACTACATTCGACGTTTGGATGTTTCTGTAATTTTATATGAATATCTTTTGTTCCCCCAGGTTGGAACATACGTGGAGAAGATGTTCTTATCTGAGCTGTCGGGCAACATCATAGACCTGTGCCCTGTGGGTGCGCTCACCTCCAAGCCCTACAGCTTTGCTGCCCGACCCTGGGAAACCAGGAGGGTAAGTTATTTAGTATACAATACACGGTGTAACAAGACCCAGCACATAGACGTCAACTACGCATTCTGTACATCAAACTAAGTAATAGTCTTATTTAAATTTTTGGTGTGAAAAATCGCTCCTGACGATAGCGCGCAATGTTAACGCAAGTAAAACATTGTGCTTTTGGAAATTTGGGTGCATGTACTTGATAAATGATTTATTTTCTGTAAGTAGGTATGTACAAACACTTTTACACGTCAATCATATTTTTTTAAACTAGATGAGGTCGGCGTTTCCTATCTGACTATTCTGAGAAGAAAGGCCGAAACAAACTCAGAGGTCACAGTCTCTTTTAAAGTCCAGACATAATCTTGGTCAGATCATGTGAAGACCATGTAGATTGGTGTCTGAAATGGTCTTTTGAGGAAAGAACCATACAGATTGAGCGGACCTGTCCAGTCAGTGCACGCATTTGTCAAAAATCGTGCAGCTCAACTCAGAAGTTGAGGAGCTCAACGATTCGACGAACAATACCAAAGAAAGGACATTTGGGTAGGCCGCGTAATTTACTCAAACTGCCAGATCATGATTAAAACTAACTAAGAAGGAAAACAGTAAAAAAGAAATGACCCACATAGTCCTCACATTCACAACAATTAAATAAAAAAATACTTTACAAAGTAAATATTCATGTCATTGTATATATAAAAATCATCAATGTCAAAGTGTATACAAAAATTCGGGCATAATCTTTGAGAACCATGTAGATTGGTGTCTGAAATGGTATTTTGAGGAAATAACCACACAGATTGAATGGACCTGTCCAGTCAGTGCACGCATTTGTCAGAACCGTGCAGCTCAACTCAGAACTTAAGGAGCTCAACGATTCGACGAACAATACCAAAAACAGGACATTTGGGTAGGCCGCATAAACTACTCAAATTGCCAGACCATGATTAAAACTGAAACAATGACCCACATAGTCGTCACATTCACAATAATTAAAATAATATAATACTTTATACAGTAAATGTACATGTCATTGTTAAAGAAAATAGATATTTTGAAAAAATAAAGTTTAAAATAACAAAATGAAAAAATAAAAACAACAATTACAGTCTAAACCTATTGGAGCAGCTCAATCCCAAGCCTTTTTGTCCCCAATACAGTCTTTTACAGTATAATAGGCTTTCTGGTATAGTTTTCGCTTTATAAAAGATTTGAATTTATTAAGGCTTAGCTCTTGAATGTGACTAGGAAGTTTATTATAAAAACGTATACATTGGCATCTTGTACAGGGGTCGTGGTGGTATTTAAATATTAATTATTATAACATTTAGAACTTGTTTTCGTAAAAAAAAAACATAAATAAGTTGAAACTTTGTGCTTCAATACCTCCGTAACCAGAAGGTATAGTCCAGTCCACAAAAAAAAAAAATCAATACAATGACAGGAAGAACAAGTGACTCTCGGCTTAGTTAGGCGTCTTTTCACACCCGTTATAATCTAACTAAATTAACCAATGATTGGGTCCCATTAAACGCGACGACATCGCGGCAGGCCAAAGCGAAGAAGGTAGGATAAGCTTGATTGACTCCTACCTTGAGGACTGGCCGGCACTAGCAAAAGACAGAATTGTGTGGAAAAGGGATGGAAGGCTTTTGGGCCTAAACACATACACACTACTTACGTACGTTTAAAACTACATAATTACGTTAAAAACTGCTTAAGTACGTTAAAAACTAGGTTGCTGGTAACCCACCAGCAACCTGGTTGGTTCCCAGCTGGCTGTTTGGGTTGCTGTCAAAGGTAAAATAATTTTTCGGGGGACCTCTTAGATTAAAAAGTGTTCCACAGAATGGTGGGGACCATTGCATTGTCAATTTTATTGATCTGTTTTGTCAGGGAATACAACTTGTTTTTTACTTTTTAGTTCGTTTTATGGCAGGGCAGTCATGTTTTTTTTTTATGGTAGGTAATATTGTTTGATACTTCTGTTATTAATATAAATGTTTTGTTACAGATTGACTCTGTAGATGTTTTAGACCCCCTGGGTAGTAACATCGTGGTTGCTACGCGAACGAATGAAGTGTTGCGTATTCTCCCGAGAACCAATGAGGTAAGGTCTTCAATATTTATATTACTTACTAGCGAGTAGCGTGTTTCGCACGGCATAACGATTCGGAAAAATATCGAGATTTCTTTATTTATGTAAGTTAAATATGAAGGTATTATACACATAAAACCTCCCGGAATAAATTTTCTAAATGATGGCGATAACCGCACCAATTTCCATTGCGTTATTTAGAAGAACAACATGGTCAGACAGATACACACTAACCTAGTTTAATTTGCTAAATGAGATTCGTCACTGGTAATCTTCCTTACTTTCGACTTTATAATTATGGTTGACTTTGAAAATGATCTAAAATGAACCTAGGCTTAATGCTGCGGGAGTATATAAGAAAGAAAGAATGAAAAATTGTTTATTCACCACAAACAAAAAAACACATTACAATTTTTTTTTTAAGATATAGGTACATATACAAAGTAGCCAAAAGGTTATATCAATTATCAACTCATTGTAATTCTAAGCACTCAAAATATTAGCTAGTTTTTCAATTGTAGCATTGATACATACAGGGTGTAGGGACATCGACGCGCAAGCAGTTGTCATGAATCAGTTGATGATCCTAGACCTACAAAGGCTGAAAATATTCGTCGGTTATTAAAATAAAGACAGCTGTTCCATGCATTTTGACCGTTTAGGTTGTATGAAACGGCAGATTTTTTTGTAACCGACTAATATCTTAACAGTTTGCGCGTCGGGAAAAATTAAGACTACCAAGCCGGTAAATAAGTTTCTTGATACTTGATAATGGTATGCATGAATATGATCCCTTATAAAACTTATCACCAACAGGAGATCAACGAGGAATGGTTATCGGACAAGTCCCGTTTCGCGTGCGACGGGCTCAAGCGCCAGCGGCTGGTGACGCCCATGATGACGGACAGCCGCGGGAACCTCACGCCCGTGGACTGGGAGGAAGCCATGGTGGCTGCGGCTAGGGCGCTTAGAGACTGCCCGCCTGGCAAGGTAAGCTGTCGTTAACGATACTTAAATTGTAAACTATAGTCTGTTTCAAAAGTATCTGATAAAAGTGTAAACAAATGGATCAGAAAACGTCTGTGGATGCCAATTTGTAGTGTAATTTACAGTTTGAGTGCTTTCATTTGATTAAACAATAATGGTTAGAAAAAGCGGTGAAACCTTTTAAATATTGATGAAGATGTTACTAATTCCCTTTGATGAGTGATTGCGTATGAGTTTAACCTGTACAGGTTTTGTTTGCACTTTCACTGATACTGTTTGGAACAGACTATACATTCACAATGTATGTGATTAAAAAATCTAACTTTAACGCCTACACATAAAGTTTAGTTTCTGTTGGAACTTTAATATTTGTATGACCATATTATTTTCTCTTTATCACCAGTTATTGGCCGTCGCAGGTGACTTAGCCGATGCAGAATCCTTGGTGGCTCTCAAAGACCTGGTGAACCGTCTGGGCTCAGAGAACACGTGCACCGAGCAATACTTCCCGCTGGAGGGCTCCGGCATCGACCTGCGCTCCTCATACCTCTGCAACACTAAAATCGCCAGTGAGTTTAAAACTTCAATTTAATAAAACCTTTTGAATCGACTTATAAAAATGGAGAAGCTTATGCATTCGTCGAGTATCTTTTTTTTTATATGTGTACACCGCTTTCTCTTTATTATAATACTGGACCGATTTACGTGATTCTTGAGAGAGTTGTATTGATGATTATAATTCAGTAAATATAACATATTTGTTACTGTCGCGTATCATATTTTGATCAACATATAAACTGACACTGACCTGCAAATTGCAAAAACTTATAAAAAAATGATTTATCCGGCTACCTTAGCGCAACCCCTTTTAACATAGTATTACTTCTTCAGATGTGGAGGATGCTGACTTCGTGCTTCTGATCGGCACCAACACTCGCTTCGAGGCGCCGCTACTGAACGCGCGCATCCGCAAGGCCTTCATACATAAGGACACTGATGTCGCGCTCATCGGGCCCAAAGTAGACCTTACATATGAGTACATCGTAAGTAAATTGCATCTATTTTTTGGAACGACCGCACGCGTTTTTCTATTACTATTATTTTATTCTGTAGCTAACTCTAGCCATCTTTTTAGGTTTCGTCATACGAAAAGAAATAAAGAAGCTAGTACAATACTGATTAATTTAACGCTCACTCCCAACTCTTTACGTCTGGGCGTATCATACGCCAAGTTTCGCTATTAGTATTATTCCTTTTGCTTTGCTGTTGGCAAAGAATTGTTATCGCTGAAATATACTGCTTTTATATATTTTTTATTCAACTAGTACTGAACCTGTGCCTGTCTTACACGGAAAAAAATACAGCCTAATAATCAACTTGTCCATTTTTTTTTCACACAGCACGTAGGCGACTCAGCATCCGCCATCAAAGACCTGGCCAGCGGTTCATCATCGCACGAAGTCATGAAGCGCCTGGAATCTGCTCAGCGACCAGTGGTCATCTTAGGAGCTGACCAGCTAAAGACGCCAGAAGGCGCCGCTGTACTTGCGTACACGCAAGAGTTAGCGCTGCGTCTGCAGGACAAGCTACAGGATAAGAGCTGGAAGGTAGGTTGTGAAGTAGTGATGTTGGTGCCAGATTAAACTATCCTTATATTGCTTACATTTGAAAACTTAATAACAATCAAGAAAACACTAAATCGGATCAATATGCTGGTCTCTTTTTGTGTTTTCAATATAAATTATTGCATGTTAAAATAGCCCTAGTATTACAAAATTGTCACGTAATTGAGCTGCGTAGGTATTCAGTTTTCACTTTTTACCGTAATCAATTCATGACAATAATTGAATACGACATTTGTTCTCATTTGGATATTGCAATTAATAATAATAATAATGATCTTCTTACAGGTGTTAAACGTCTTACAACGCACCGCATCTCAAGTGGCTGCTCTCGACATCGGCTACCAGCCCGGCGTAGGCAAGGTGCTGCAGGACGGGCCGCAGGTCGTGTACCTGCTGGGAGCCGACAGCGGCGTTGTGTCTCGGGACCAGCTGCCTAAGGGCGCTACTGTCATCTACCAAGGTAGGAGACAAACCTTTTAACTTCTTATTAAACTGTTATCGGATTTAGTGATTATGTCTTTTCTGATTATTCATTTATTTTCTTTATAAGACATACAATACACCAGTTACACCTAGTTGCAAGACTTACATAAAAAAAAAAAAATAGTGTGAAAGGAACAACATCACTAACCACAAAAAAAAAATGTTTACCTTTAAGATCGAAATAGTCTGTTGTAAGTATGGTCATAGTAATAAGTTGAAGTTTTCCGTCAGGTCACCACGGCGACGCCGGCGCAGCGATGGCCGACATAGTGCTGCCGGGCGCGGCCTACACGGAGAAGCGCGCCACGTACGTGAACGCAGAGGGCCGCGCGCAACAGACGCTCGCGGCCGTCACGCCGCCCGGCAAGGCGCGCGACGACTGGAAGATCATCAGGTTAATGCGCATATTCATTTTCTATATGAACATATTACAATTTGCACTTATCCTAAGCTACATTAACACATTACACAACACACTGTTAGTCACACTGGTGTGAGTACGAGTTCGCACCGATAATAAACGCACTTTATGAGGTAAGCAAAGATTTTGAGAGATAATTTAAACTCATAACAATATAAACTTAACCCACAATAATAATTATCTGCTATTTGCAATGGGTAATTGCCGATTCGTTTGACAGGACGTGAGAAATGACATTTATCACAATCTAAATTAAGTCCCAAACTGCAGTATTGCCATTTGGGACATAATTTATGTTATGAAAAATGTAATACCTATACCTAATTAATATAGGCTCCAACAGCTTATTGGCTTACTTTAGATTTTTATGCTCATTTTAAACAACATATTGTCTTGTCCACAGAGCTCTATCAGAAGTAGTAGGCCAGCGTCTTCCGTACGACACCCTAGACGAGGTGCGCGACCGTCTCAGCCAGATTAGTCCCGCGCTAGTCACGTACGGCGATGTTCAGGACAATAACTACTTCGCGCAGGCCAGGTCCCTTGCACAGGTACATGATACGTCATTTTACTAGTAAATTTTAGGGTTTCTGGAAAAATAGTGAGTCGTTCGCATTACCGTTATGGCTTCGATTTGGGTCATACTCGTATACGGTTTAACCCTTCAAAATATGCTTTTAGGTTGCTTCTAGCAGAGCATCTGTGAAACCTTTAGAAAAATAGAGAGGTCTTAGCAAAACCTGCTCTTTTTTGATAGGTCCTAAAAAAAAGTATGTGGGTGTTGCGAAGGCCTCTAAAAATGGTCTTACATCGATCTCGGTTGATTTTTATCGATTCCTAAGACACTGTTTTTCACCTGTCTTGTTGGGTCGAAAAACCGTTCATGGCATACATAGTGATCACGAATGTTCGTCATTTCGTACACCAATAAATAATATATTTATTTCACAAAAGCGCGTATCAACCTACCCCTGAAGGCCAATTCTCGTAATATAAAACGTTCAAAATCTAGTAGCAGTCTCATCTCGGTGACAAACAAATGACAAAAAACTTGTCAAAATGTAGGGAAATTAAAGGTATTTTTGACAGACTGAGACTGAGATCAGACTGTGAACGTTCTTAAAATTACGAGAATTGCCCCTCCTCTGGTTTTTATACCTTGTAACAATGCAATAAGAGTCACAAGAAGCGCGCTCGTTAGTGGCAGTCGTAAAAAAAAAAATTGTATCCACAGAGCCTTCAAAAGCCAGTATCGGGCAAGGTAGACGTGCAGCTGAAGACATTAGAAGACTTCTTCATGACCGATACGATCAGCCGCGCATCGCCCACGATGGCCAAGTGTGTACAGGCCGTGATCAAGCAGAAGCAGTCCAAGTACTAAACCACAGACAACTTAGGAGTATGACACACGAATCCTTGAATAAAAACTCTTTTTTTATAACAAGAGGCTAATATCTTCTCTATATACTTCCGGTAATCACCTTATTCATATAAAAATACGTACTTACATAATATGCTTTTTTGGATTTACAGGGATTTTGTGTGTTGTACAATTTATTTAAGGATATATTCCCAGCTTCTTTTGCTTGAGTTTTGTCTACTAACGCCGTTTCTTGTTATTGGTACAGTTTGAAACAAACTTTAAATTTTGGGCGGCTGTTTGTGCGGAAAACTCAAGCGTTGAAAGTTGTTTTTAGGGTAATTATAAAATTTATATTTTGCCTTTCTGCAATCATTTTTACGAAGGAAATACTACAGAAATGCTGCTGCGTGGTCGATAGTCCAGTTACCTCCGTACCTCAACAATATTATTAATGGCAAGAAGACTTTGGACCACGCTTGTACATTGTGATTTCTAGCTATTTATTTTGTTATTTAATAATAGATAAGCTTAACAGTGTTTCAAAAAGTATAAAATTTCAATATTTTAAATTATTCATGGTACTCATTAGATGGATTGAAGAAATGAAACAGCTCGTAACTTATGGATGTAAGGACAGATATTTTGTAAATAGTAATGTTTGTAGTATAAAATAAAACGTAGTATAATGATTGTCGAAATCGTTTTTTATTTCATTCAAAACCAAAATTTCAAATAATAATTCAAATAGTTTTTTTCATTTGTAGTTGGTTATATTAAGGGTAGTCTCATCCAACGCGTTGTATTTTCTATATTCCTGTAATAAGTAGTTACGAATTAGTACTGATGATGGCTTCCAAGAAGACAGACTGACCAGTTGGTCTGTTACTTCCATTCTATCAGAGAGATAGATTGAGAAGATTTACAACAAACTTATCTTTAATCCCAGAGGAAGTATTACAGCTGTTTAGAGAGTTTACGCCGTAGCGTACGGCAATTCATACAAACTTTCAAGCCCTTGTTTTTCGAAATGAATGAACCGATTTTAATACGCTGCAGGATACAACGGTCTACAAAGTTACGGAACATTTTCGAAATGTCTTATTTAAAAAAAAGATAATTGGAAATCTCTGTTTCTATGGAAACTTTAAAATCGGTCTAATTTGGCTATAACACTATTTTTCGTAAATGTTCTTTAATGTAACTTTTTAGGCCTTTGTATCCTGCTTATGCGTTTGAAGTTTCATTAAAATCGGTTCATTCATTTCGAAAAACAAGGGCTTGAAAGTTTGTATGAAATGCCGTACGGCGAAAACGCTCCTAAGATGCCGCTGACTGAAGAACGTTTACACACTTGTAACGGACTCGAAAATTATGGTCTTCTTACAAGGCTGAAGTCAAATCATTTACTTCAAGTAGTCCATTAAATGACATTTTTTTTTTTTTTTTTAATGATGGGAAATCATCAAATGACCCCTCCCGCTCTGGGTGGAGCGGAAGGGAGTGTCAGACTCTTACTGACTAAAACCCATCCGTGTTCCTTCCTTAGCCCTTTGTATTCCGGGGCAGCGGTAACCCTTTCGGACAATCCCGCTGCCCCGGCAGGCTTCGGCCCTGACGGGCCCCTCCTTCGTTGCTGACATCTCTTTGAGGCGCGCGTGGAACACATACGCGCCGTCCGGCACGGGCCTGGTCCTGATCGGACGGCGAGCTACCCATTACTCGCCGTCCGCAGGCCCGCGCCTACGGTGGCCGGGAGTCGTCACGCGGCTCCCGACGCCCGGAGCGTCTACCGCGGCGGCTGGGACGGGCGGCTCTCTCAGCTCTCTCCCTCGCCCATCCCGCCACCTCCTTCGCTAGCATGACTGCTTCGCAGAAGGAGGTGACTGCCTCCCACTCCCTCTCACCCCGGACCATGGCTTGGACCAGGGCCGGGCGCGAGAGGTCGCCGCCGCTGCCGATCGCCTCTACGAGGACACGGCGGTGCTCTGCCCAAGCGGGGCAGACCTCCACCGTATGCTCCACCGTGTCCTCAGGGCGATCCTCGCAGTGGTGACACCCGGGCGTTTCCTCCCGCCTGATGATGTGCAGGAACCTCCCGAAACATCCGTGTCCGGTGAGGACCTGCGTCAGGCGGTAGGTGAGGGCGCCGTGACGCCTCTCTAGCCACTCCTCAAAGAGGGGCCTTACCGCCGCTATCGCGGCGTCCATTAAATGACTTGAACGTCAAATTTTACGTGAAAATAAATTTTATTTTAGTTGCACCTTCCAAAAGGTACTTTCGTATAGAGAAGAATGGGTAAGAAACTCCATTGAGATCACACGTCAGTCGCCTGTATTCTTCTTGTGTGTCGACGGCAAAAAGTTCAAACATCTTTGGCCCAAAATTTGGCTGCGCGGACTCCGCTCACTGGCGCAGTAATAAGATTATTAACTGCACTGGTGACAGGCCTGCGGCGCAGGGCGGAAGCAGCCTGTATTAAAAAGTCAAATTCAATAATTATAAATCAATCTAAGATACTAACATCAACAACTTTCCTCGCCGGCATCTTGTACTTGCACTCGCTTAGCGTTTTGTCTGCGTTCCTCATAAACATCACGTGCATTTGTCCCGCACCGGTCCATGGCGACGGCTCCTCCTCGCGACGTTTCAACGCTGTCAACAACTTGTTGCATGGACCAAAGTACGGTGGAGGTATTTCTGTTAAACATAAGATCACGATTGTATTCCCCGATGAGTTAAACTGAGGCGTAGAGTGTAGACACATTTAGTCATTCGATTTAAATTCAAAATATTTTATTTCACATAAACCTACATGGGCTCCTATCAAACTGCAGACTGCTACTTACAATATTCTAATAAAAAAACATAAGAAGACTGCTTGCGTGGACTGAGAATAAAACCTTGCAGGACCCCACGCGTAACAGTCACGCTTGTACGACTGGACCCACTGGCCAACTGAGGCTGTCTGTGGCTGTCTTCAATTATTTACCAATATTTATTACTTTTGAACTGCAGCCTAATTGCGTAACATATTATCTGGAAATGATTCAGACTGATCGCCTTCGTTTCGGCCCCAGTTGGCTTCATTTTACGCTTTTCGTATTGCGTAACTTTAAATCCAGTGATACAAACTGGTCAGAGACAATGCGTCAACGTGATACCCACCTTTATTTTCAGCCTCAATTTCAACTCGTGCTTTCCTCACAATACGTGGTTTTTCAGATTTTGTAATAAGGCACTGTCGGTCACAGAAGCATTTGTTGCTGCATTGTCTTTGATTCACGTATTCAGCCATCGATTTGTTGACTTCTGCTATCGTGATTTTCTTATTACGATCTTGAATTGTTTTTTCCTTGACTTTTTGCGCTCTTTTGGCAGCTCTAGAAATTATTAGGAGTTCAGAATATATTTTACTGTTATCTTAATTATCAATTTTTTAACTACTGTCGAATCTAAGCCTCTTAGGGCGTGCGAGTTTGACCAGATCAAAAGTCATTTATTCAAACTAGGCTGAGAACCCGCACTTTTCGAACGTCAAAATTACGATAGTCCCTGAAAACGCCCGTCCTTCACCACTTCCTAGTGCTTTAGCTGGGAAGAAGTGGCGTAACAAATTCCCCAGCAGCACAGCTGTCTGTTTAGTTAGAAAAACTTGATTCTATATATACTCCATTTACAATAAGATTAGACATTTAAACAAAACTTTTTACAGTCCGTTCAATCGATTTTTACTTCTATTCCGTAGTCATAAGGATGGAGGTGAATGGGGTATAGTAGTATGCAAAATAATTTACATTACGCAACATAAAATATTAAAAGCTTAGTTAGGTAATATAATCTAGAATAGTAGCAGACCAACGGACTGGTAGATGTGTTGGACTCTGTAGATTGGACTAAGATTGTAATCTGATGATGGTGGTTGGGTGCCATTGGCTTCGTTGTTGATACACTGTGTTTGACGATACGATGATATTTATTTACCTCTCTTCCCCTTTCTTACTACTTTTTTCAATAAATTCTTCATAGCATTTCTTTTCTTCTTCTTGAAATTTCTTGACTACATCAAAGGTGTTTGCTACTGCTGAATTTGTGCTTTCTTTGTATAGCTACCCAGAGTACCGAGAAATATTATTAAAAATAAATAATTATTAGAAATATTTATTTAACGAGGCTAAAAGTTCTTACAAGGATACAAGTTTAATTATGTGGATAAGATACTAGGTGCTGATAATATAAGGGCTTAGTGATATACAGATTTATCAGCAGTATCTAACCTGGGAATTTTAGAATGCATTAGATTGTGGAGATCGCGTATCGGCAAGTGTAGCGTGGGTGGGACGCCCCACAACTAGATGGACCGGCGACCTTAAGAAAGTGGCTGGGTCAGACTGGATGCGGAAGGCAGGGTGTCGTGGCGCAGCCTGAGAGGCTGACCAGCACTGGACTGCGGTAGACTAAGTTGATGGATTAGATTGTGATAATGTTCAATGTTGTCTACAACTCACCCGTAGATGTACTTTTTGAATTTTATAATTCAATTCTTCTTGTTCTTTGTGACACTTTTCTATTTTCTTATAATACTCTGCTTCCCACTTAGCTCGTTCTTCTTTCGTCTTTTTGTGTTCAGCTGTATATTGTTCTACAGCTTGCTTTTCTAAGAGTCTTATGTTGTCCTGGATGATGTATCAATATAAGTAAATTAGCGAAGCTACCCAATAGCGAATAGGATGGTTAGAAACTGACTACCCCTAAGTTAGACTCTAAATGTTGTCTAAGTGGAAATCGTAATTTCCTGAAAGCGTTGTAGGTACGTACTTATAATATAACGTTGACTACTGAGTGTAAAGGCTTTCACAAGACAGATAAGAGTAACGTCACGCTTTCTTAAGGGCAAGATGCATTGGACCGCACTTTGACTTTGTTATATAAGCGTCGCATACAAATATGAACCTTATTTTTATGGATATGTCGCAGCCAACTGGTTAAATTAGCCGTTCAGTTAACCGCCTAGCCTTTTAACTAAAGGCGGCCGTTCAACTAACGGCCTGAATGATATTCAATTACAGTTTAAGTTGGAAGTCTGTAACCAATCACGCGCCAGCCGAATTGATCGCAGTAACTAAGCCAGTGCATCCCGACTAAATGGGTTAGGTTAGGTTAGAACTGTAATCAATCGCGTGCGAGCCGGAGAGCGACGCGAAGCGAGCACTACTTCTAAAGGCCAGGCAGTTAACTGAAAGGCTAATTTAACCAGTTGGCTGCGACAGATATATTGTTCCTATACGTATAACCGAACGTGATCAACCAACGAATACGAACATTAATGTCGTACAAATAATGTTATTATTCGTATGAGACGCTGTACAGTGGAGAAGGCGCTAGGACTTAATTATACTTTTATTTATAAATAAAATGAGGTGGTGCTAATGCTTTGGGCCATAAGGTGTCTTACTTCCGCATCCTGTTCACGGTCGAGAAGATACTTGATGAGCTGTGCATCTGTGAGGTCTGCTAACCTTTCTTCTTCTTTTGCCTTAGCTTCTTCTTCTTTTTTCTTCTCATACCTTAAAAGTAGGTACGATTAACTTAGCAATTGTTTTGATAGCGGTAATTTATGCTTACGGATTTGTATTTGTTCAGTTCAGGAGGGTTCCCTGATCTTGTAATTTTTTTGTGTTTACACATCACGTAACATAGGTATTTGGATTGTGAAGATACAAAACCAACGTATGTGAGCCAGTGATTTAACAAGATTTAATATTTTTTAACCGACTTCCAAAAAGGAGGAGGTTATATGTTCGACTTTATGTATGTTTTTTTTTGCATGTTCACCGATTTCTCCGTCAATTTTGGAACTATTTTTTTTTTTTGTTTGTTTGAAAGGGTAATTATATTCTCGAGGTGGTCCCATTGTCAGCAAGTTGGAATCTGATGAGAGGATCCCATGGAAATCGAGGGAAACCTTCAAATTTTATTAGCAAACCTATAGCGATTTGGATATTTTTTAGAGTAACTTGAGCATTTGCTCTCGGAAATAATCATTTGGTAAAGTGGAGCTGATGATGAAGACCACAGACGGCCATCGAAACTACTCAATGATAAATATTTCACGGGTTGCGATTCGATTACTTTATTAAGCAATTTATGCTCGTCACAATGCATAAATGGTGACTGGTTGTTAAGGAGTTCGCCTGGTAAGAACTAGGACTAACTAATTAACGTCCCAGCATCGGGAAAAGCAATATTTTGTAAAAGGTGATGAGCAGTTGACGTTAGGCTATTTTTACTTAGATAAATTACAAACTCTCTCACTAAAAACTGAATTTTTTTAAAAAATCTACAAAATAAAAAAACAACTGTCTCCCAAAAAAAAACTACAAAGTGATAAATAACTTTAATTTCGGAAGTCGGTGTCAATAAACGAAAATGCAGAACTAACGACACCGACTTCCGAAATTAAAGTTATTTATCACTTTGTAGTTTTTTTTTTTGGAAGTCGGTTGTTTTTTTTTTTTTAAAAAAGGTTTTGTTTCCAAATAAGTACTTTTTTTTTTATCAGCCTAATGTTCCCACTGCTGGGACACAGGCCTCCTCTCAGTGAGAGGGAAATAAGTACTTACATTTCTTTATTCTGTCTTGCGTTTTTTATCCTTCTACATTTCTGTAGGTCCTCCATAGCGTTTTCATTTTTATCCAAATCGAAGGTACAGAACGTCACAGCTTTTGGCTTCTTTCGTTCTTCCATAGCTTCTTTCTCTTTTATTTCTTTTGAAAATTCTATTTGAGCATCTCTTTCTTCGAATGTTTTTGATTCATGAAGGGCACTAAAAAAAGTTTCGAGTGGATAAGTAATAGTTCGTAGCTATGAATGTTTTCTTGTCTGCTTACTGTTACAAACTCACTGCCAGAAGTGCGAATGAATGTTTACTTCGATTTTCAGACCTAGTTTGAAGGTCACACATGCAGTACCTACTGGGCAAAGATAGGGAGATCTGTATGCCCCTACATTTGTGTTCACATTCATGCCTTTCCGAATTCGAGATAGCGGCTGAATGTTCATAACTAAATTAGGTACTTATTAGGTTTCGTTTTTGTTTTATTGTCCTTTCATCACGTTGTATTGTTATTCATTGACTACCTACCTTATGAGTTTTGTGCCGTAACAGCTTCTATCAAAGATCTTTTGTTTCGCCATTTGGATGGCTTCTGCGTTGTTTAAACGGATTTTCTTTTTTGAGAACGCCTCGACTGCAGCTATTTCTTCAGCGCGTTGTTTTTCTCTTTGTTTTTCCTTAAGCGCTACACACCCCTGAATGTTAGTGTTTATTTTCGTTATAAATTGCATTTCGGTCAAAAGTTTTCATCAGAAAAGAATTTCCTACCTACCTTTTTGTCAAGATTGACTGACGGACATGGGGTAGGTAGACTAATGTTCTTGGCATCAACAATAGGCTATAATTTGCGAGTATGCTCAGCGCTGACCTACTGGCTACTATGCTGGCCTACTATAGTGATAGGTACGATCAATGATTAAATAATCTTCAACAGTAAGTATTCCACGAACCTATTCAATATACCTATTGGTTTACTAGCTGCGCCCCGCGGTTTTACCCGTATAAGTCTTGACCCCGTGGGAATATCGGGATAAAAAGTAACATGTGTTAAGCGAGCTTGTAAACTACTAGCAGCGCCCCGCGGTTTCACTCGCATAAGTCTCGATCCCGTGGGAATATCGGAATAAAAAGTAATATATGTCCTTTCCCAGGACTCACACTATCTCTATACCAAATTTCTACTAAATCGGTTCATCGGTTTAAGCGTGAAGAGGTAACAGACAGACAGACACACTTTTGCATTTATAATATTAGTATGGATGCATAATACATATTTATTGTAGGATAACATACTTGTACAGTATCCGGCCAAGTTTTCATCCATTCCTGCGACTTCTCTATCATAGCTTTCAAGTATTCATTCTTCTGTTGCGAAGTTTTCTCTGGAGCGCTGGCTTGCTTCTCCAGTCTGTCCCATTCGCTTCTATGAAATATTACCGTGCTTGGACCACCTTTGGGATTTTTATAAAAGTGTATGTTTGATTGCGTCATGTCTAAAATTAAAGCTTTTGAAATCTATGGAGCTCCGACGTTATTTTCATATTTCAATTTGCAGGTTGTAGCTAGAACGATCCATTACGAATACGAATATGGTACGGATCTTCGGAATGTTCCTATAGCATGGTTAACCGTTTGTTACTTTAATAAGGTTTTTTGCTCTGTGGTAGGTAATAGCGACCCCGTAAGTAGTACCTAGACCTTAGTCAGAGTCATCATCATCTGCCTAGCCATTTTCCCAACTATGTTGGGGTCGGCTTCCAGTCTAACCGTATGCAGCTGAATACCAGTATTTTACATGGAGCGACTGCCTATCTGACCTCCACAACCCAGTTATAATTTAATTATACTGTGCCTTAGTTATGATTGTAGCCGGTACCTAGGTACTTGACTAAGCATACTCTCTAACGCATCAATTATTTGATTCTTATTAATCCTGGTTTCCTGGTTGCACTGGTAAAAGTGTGCCTACCTATATTTAGGGAGTCTCGTTCCAACTATGATTTCAGACCTTTATCAAGCGACGCTTATGAGATCATTAATTAACCACTTTATTTTATTCCTCGAATAAAGTTAGATATCTGGCGATGGAAAAATCAGCCCTAAATAAATTAAATGTTCGATAATTAGATATTTAATACGTAGGACATCAATTCTAAGTTACTTATCAGCTTGAAAGTTCCAGGAACTCGATTGTCTTGTTTAAGATAAGTCCAACCTTTTAGGTCAAATGGACACTGGATTGGAACTTATGCATTCATTGAACCCCATATTCTGTTCAATTTTCTTTGTGGTTTCCTCCCTAAAAAGGGGCATAGTACCATTACTTTGCAATGAGTGTCCAACTATCCACGCAAAGCAATAGCGACAGAATTTCGGTTTTTCGCAAATATTTGCTTTCTACTTTATGTTGCAGTCTGTAAAAATTCTGTCTTTATGGCGACTACATGATCTAAAGCGCGGTCTTTGTCGGACTGCATAGAAAAGAAAGAGAAGCGCGATGACACAACGCTGGTAATTTATTGTAAAATATGAAGCAAATATATATTTACAAAAAAACTATTGTTTGGATTCACAAATTAAAACACTAGTGTTTTAGTATGTTGCTTGTAGAATAATCTGACAAAAAAACTGAATGATGGTGTGTATATAGTATGGTTTTTATTGTAAAAATAAAGTTTTCAGAGGTATCTTCATGATTTTTTGCTATCGTATCAAATTAGTTTTATTATGTTTTCAACACACTATCGACCTAGCATATATCCTGAAGAATATCATATATTTTTCTGATTTTGTTTACTGTACTCGATAACTTTTATTGTTTCTAAAACTTGCGTTTTTTTGCGTTTAGGTCCTGTAATCCCCTTAAGCGGATCTGACCTAACGCCAATCTGGCGTAAAGAATCTATCCTTATGCTAACAAAGGTTTTATATAAAATGAGTAGGTAGGTAAAGATCACGTATATTTAACACTTAATGCTAGATAGGGAAATCGGCTATAAATCTATAAAAGAAACAGACCTCATCTAAATAATTAGGTACTATGGGTTATACACCACGGGTACATTCGTATAGACAAACTACAGTCTCATTTAGGCCGACATCAAATACACATCAGTCCTTCATGTGGTTATTTCGGTAAACATTTAGCTCTTTCATAAAAAGTTTTATTTCGCGCCGGATAGCGTTAATTAGATTAAATAACAGCCATGCCATGGAGTGGGATAGGAAATTGAGCGGAGCGGTGGTCGGGCGCCATTTGAGCCACCGTGTTGGGCTCATTCGTCAATGTCACCCCACAACGTTGTTTGCAGTATATATTTTTGCATAAAAATAACTGATATAGCACTAGGAAATGCTGTGAAAATTATAAATTGTTAAGTCCCTGTGTGCGGGAAATGTGAGATGTAAAATCTTGTAGGTAGGTAACATAGGTATTAACATGATATTTTGTTGTTCAGTTATTGGTAGTTAAGATTTAATGGGACCATAAATTACTTAAGCTTAACGTTTATGTTTACTTCACGGTATCTTACATACAGGGGAATGATATTCTAAGATTTATTTAATATTGGTTGTATTCCGGAGACTGCTAAGACCATAAGAACAGCATGAACATCATCATTTACAATTGTATCAACGATTTTGTTACAAATATTAGTGTCGCCCATGCAGGATCGTAACGACCACAAAGCAACCTACATCCCATTCGTTCCGTATTCAAATTGTTTCTTTACGTCCATGCAAGTCATAAAAGCTGTACACGTGTCGATATCAGTAACACGATTGTGGAAACGCGTCAAGTGGGACAAATAAACGACAACTAAACAAAACGCTCGCCCCTCGCGATTCCAAGTTCCGACACATGTGAGCTTTGCCCGCTTTGTAACTGTCCTAACTTTTTATGCAAGCCTGGTACCTACCACCGGCCATCTATTTCAATTGCATTGCTTGTATGTAGGTTTGAAAAAGTGAATAATGCGTTGATGTGTGGTCTTGAGTAACAATGGGACCACCCCTTTGCTTGTCGTGGATGTCGTAAAAAATAATACCAAAAGGATATAACTTTGTGACGGATGCGAAGCGGAATATTATGCAATCATCAATCTTCAATCACCCTTCTGCCTCTGCCTTCTGCTATAAAGATTGGTGGTTAAGACGCGATTATGTTTACGTCTAGTGGACATTTTGGATCAGAAATACGATGAACCAGGAGAGGCTATGTCTAGCAGTGAGTGATTTGCTGATAATTATGACGATGACAAACCAAATCAGGTTTTCGGGAAAGCACTTTAAGGCATTGACTGCCAACGCGGTCACCGGTGACCGCGAACAATATATTTTCTATTGTGTCTGTTGCCTGGCAGCCAACGTGTTAAAGAGCAGCTCTACATAGTCGCCAAATAACATTTTTATAAAATAAAACTCCGAGTTTTCAAATCCGTCAGGTACACACACCACCAATTCGAACGTATAAGGAATCCATCGCTTTTGAAATAGAAATACGAATAGTAGAGAAATACAAATTGAATTGAGCGCCAATTCCTTAGACTTGGATGTTGTTTGTGTACCTAGAGGAACTCGGAATTTAAGAGCTAACAATACCTACCTATTAATAATTGTTAGTTGCTTATGATTACTTATAATGAACTCGCGATGATGGTGTCGCAATTAAAGTAATGTTTTGGGAGAAGTTTGTCAGCCAGTAGTTTCAACCAAGTTAAATTGTGATCAAGATGAATATAACGATGGCTATTTTATTGTTTAGTTTTTATTTAACTAAGATAGCTCGATTTCGAAAGTGTTTAAGTATGGTGATGTTGAATAGTCTATCCAAATGGAAATTAATTTTGGAATGATAGAAAACATATTGCTCTTTGAAGTTTACCTAGAACTAATTTCAAGCAAGATGTAAGAGTCACTTAAGGCGATAACCTTATGGTAGTAAGGGTTTCTTTCCTTTTACACCTTTGGCAACGCTTATTATTAGGGCATATTACCAATTCGTATAATTTGCATACGTTTCTTTTATTTGGGGTTACGCGATAACATCAATGTTCGCTAAAACCTGGTACGTAACCATGGTAGTAAGACTCCAGGATTGTGTAAGATTTAAGGCTTTGACCTTTACAATTTTGTGAAAGTCAACCCAGATTTAGTGGAATTTTAGCTGGTTCCCGAAATCTGGAGTCCCCTTTTCCGTCGATTTTTACGAAAATAGCTCGTGGATCGTGATGCTGTGGAAAAGTTTAGCGTCGCACGTTGAGCAATCGGGTATCGGGCAATAAGGTATCGGGACGTGGCTGATGGGCTCATACAAGAAAAACAAAACATCTAAGAAGAGAAGGTACCGTAGACACGAAAAGAAGAAGAGGTTTTTTTTTTTAAATTCATCAATAGGGACCCCAATAATTACTGAAGCGACACACTTTAAAAGTAAGTACTTAGATTGAAAGCATTTTGTATTTTTCAAGATTTAACACCTCTAAAAACAAGCAGACTGTAAAACAATAAATAAACATTATTTGTCCCATATTTGCTTATTATAGTGTTACGTTTGAAAATGCAGTAGACGGGACCTAAGCTTAGCTTATGTAGTCAGTGGCTCCAGTCACTATTGCGAGCTTTATCGGAAAGCCGTGAGATACGTCTGCGTGACTCGCATGGAAATTTATTCATGGAAGTGTGTTTCTATGCATTGATACAGATCTTTGCAATAAAAAATGCCTTTGTGCATCATGTATTAATGTATGAATTTTGTCGAAGTTGCAGTGGAGTTCGCTAATTTGTGTGTTGTGTCTTAGCTTTAAGGATTTTAGCTGATATCTAATCCTATATTAATGATTGTTAAACTTTATCAAACCTCATTAGGTACATTGAATTTGCCAAGTGAATAAGAGTAGGTACTTATAAATTCCTCTGAGAGCAATTCGAAAGTATTCTGCCATGTAAATAGGTAGGTACCTAAACTAATTTTGACCAATTACTTCAATGAGACATTTTTTTTGCATTTGCGCGGTTTAATTTGCATACTTAAAAAAACTAGTTATGCACCTTAACTAACTACAGCGGATAGTTATAATATAATTTAATTTTCAGAGCTAACGCAATAAGAAAGAAATCCGAAAAGAAAAAAAAAACCGTTCTAAAATTAATTTTAGTTTGAAGTAACAATTGAAGCGGGTGGATTTGTACTATAATTAAGTACAGCCGTATGGCCTGGCGCCACTCCACTACTCGAGTGGAGTTGTTCTGTCCGTCGTCCGTTTGTCCCACGTTCGTAGCACTTGACTTTCAGCAGGTAGCCGCCCGGTGCTAACAAGGATTCCAACCATTCTTCTGATGTAAGTATGTTTATAAATGAAAACATAAGAAACAAACGTCCTAATATTTTCATTTTTGATCACTATTTGATTATGCATAGGTAACTGGTTTTTTAAAATATTAGAAAGTACTTAACAGGTAGGTACTTATGATTAAAAAAGTAAAATAAAAATAAAAAATAATGCATTTTTGCATCTGTGTATTTTGTTTTAAATTAATAACGTGATATTTTAATTTAAGTGCCTACCTAGGTCCTATAATAAAATAGCAATAATTCTAAAAGACAGGACCAAATGAAATGAAATGCTGTGAATTATTTACTCGCCAAATGTTAATACATAATTTCAAACAGTCATAAATCACATAAACTAAGAAAAAAACTTCGAAACAGTTTATTACCAAGCACTGTAACTGAACAAAATTGGTCACATCTGTGCACTGTTTAAATTAAAAGTAATTTTCTTATGCAGAATTAATTAATGACTAACGAGCTCAATAGGGTTCATCAGGAGGAAGCGTTAGAAAGCGACAGCAACATACACTTAGTCGAGTTAGTCGTACGAGGGACAAGGACAGAATGCGTAGAAGCTGGAGTTGAATGAATTTATGCCGGTCTATTTAGTAACGCGTCAATTTGGCGCGAGAAAGGTTGTGGGGGAGGTTAAATTGAGAACATAATGAAAAGCGCGCGAATTATATTATCGTGTAAAGTGTCTGGATATTTAAAAAGTGAATAAAAAAAAAAACTTCACTTTGCTTATGTTTTTATTCTTCTGCATAGGGTTGACTATAGGCGCGAAATTGGTGTTGTGTTGTGAGTTTGTGACGAATTTTATATTTAAGAAACTAGTGCAATAAGAACAAACAATACAGATAAGACATGTCCGGGACTGAAGTTTGAAGGCACGAGAGATGAAACGGACTATAAATAAACCGAAGATATCAGAAAAAACAACACTAGGCTGACATTAGTAAGTACCTCCCTAATAACAATTAATATTAAAATAGGTACTTGAAATGTAAACAAAAAAAAATAAAACTAAAAGAAACTTAAAGTTAAAAAAAAAATTCACGATCACTCTAAAATATTATTTTTGACAAAAAATCAGAAAATTCTCGAGCAATCACTACGGAAATCTCTGTGATCTAATTTTCCAAAGAAAATGTTCCCTTTGATGTTTTTAATGACAATAAACTTAAATAAATTGTAAAAGAGTTGTTAGATCTAAGATATATCTGGAATAGCTGCATGAATTCGGGAAATACCTATGGCTTTTTTTCTTATCATGAGTTATTTCAGCCTCTTAATGAGTCCGCGACTGGATATTTTTTTAGTTATGATGTTCTTACATAATTCAGTATTTTTAATAAGTAAAACTGTTGATTACTCTTATCACACATATTTTGTACTTATGTATTTTTATTGCAGAATGTTTTGACGTTTGTTGATTAGCGTTTGTTGTTTTGTCTTTATGTAAACGTATAGTGAAGAAAACAAGGAATTTTACTTTTTTTTTTTATTTAATATTGCCATTCAATCAATCAATTTTGAAAGTTATACATTCGTCATTTCACAAAAAAATATTTTACACATAGAGGAGATAAAAGGAAAGTAATTTTTTTTTCACAAATATTTTCACATAGTTAATCAATTGTCAAATGAATACCTGAACAGGTAACAAAAAAAAACATCAAAAATACTGTAAACCTTTCTCTATTATGTTCTTCAGCAACGAGCGCACGTCGAGCTTGTATTCCTTGGGGTTTTCAATTTTTCTTTTAAACTTTAGTCATTAATTACCTACTTTCATGCATATTTCTTTTAAGGAGGCAAACGTAGGTACTACTTAGTTGTGTCCTTAGGGAGCAATAAAAAAGCTAAGTTTCGTCGTTATAATGTGCCAAGTCGGGTTCTTGGTACATTTTCCACGATATAGGTAGTTATTGTGGCAATAAGCTTAAATATAATTTTATTATAAGAAGCTTAAATGCTTAGTGATACATAATCCTTTCTATCAAAATCTACATAAAATAAAGTTCCATTTCCAAACAGCCACAGCCATAAACTTTTTAATTTGCATTAAAGAATTCCAAGTTTAATTTCCTTTTCAAATATTTACGGAGGTTGCTATAACATTCTCAAAGACAAACTTCTAGAGTTCTAGACAAGTTTACTTGGAGTTGAGTCCGCGTAGAGCGATAAAGCATTTTTATTTTAGTTTGGTAGATTCACACGGTCCACCGGTTTTGCTTTGATTTGTGCGAAAAGTTAGGACGAATGTGAACGCAAATATTCCACGTACCACACATTAATGTTAGCACATGTTATTGTGGCCGCTTAGATACATGTGTTCTTGTACATTTGTTACAGTCACACGACTGTTTGATACGCCGACTATTTAATTAACATTTGGAATATAGGTCGCACTCATAGACATAGCTGGCTTATTAATTGGAACACGATTTATAATTAAAAAAAAAAACACGGCAGTTATTAACGCCCGTGTTCTTCTTTCAAAAGCTGACAACTCGCGAAGCGGCGGGAAAATGAAAATATTTTTCCGTCGGTGTTCATTAATTTACTAATGATTTCGTTATCCGGTTTGGTCCTTGATGTCACGGTTTGTTTCTTTCATCCGTTCTTTTTGTAACACCTAAGCTTAGTCACTGAAACCGTATACAGGAAATTGTACAAGCTTATTTCTGTAGAAATTTAATTGAGTGTTTTCTTTCACATTCCTAAAATAAAATAATTTAATTAGACGCGCTAATTACTCAAAGGACCACTTGCAAAATTATGGCATCACCCTACACAACGTTTACAGACTCATAAAATGTTCAATTACGCGTGCCGATGTAAACTGCCGAATATCTCTGTTCTCTATTACATTTAATCAAGTGCAACGTACGAGTCTCGGCCGTGTCGTACTTGTAAACGAGAACGCGCTCTAATTAGTCCCAACACGGCGATAAAGGCGGTAATGTGATAAATTAACGACTCTTCCTCTCACCGACTTTGATATCAAAAGCTTACGTTACACTCTGGTAGGGCTCATAAAATACTATGTTTTGACACTAATATGATTTGTTGACGGCCTACTAAATGTGAAGGGTTAATTAATTTTCATGTTGATTTTGATTACGTAATGACACTTTTGTTGGCGACTGTGCCCATGTTTTGAATTTGTAGTAATAAAAATAAAGTGTTTCGCAATGCGTAGTGGATGCGAGTGTACTTAATCGAGCATCAATCACGTAGGGATTGCTTGATTTATTGATGCTATTGATTTTATTGGCGATTCGATCGGTGATGACTCAATGTAGGTGTATTGTGATTGTACACTGTACAGTACTCCAAGTACATAGATACCCTTCCTATTTATTACCGTAAGTTTTTGTGTTCATTCACTATTTAAATAATATAATGAACCACTCTCAAGGTAGAAATAAAAATAAAGAAAACGTCTAAATATTATGATTGTGACGTAGTCAAACAGTTCACACCGAGAACATTATGTTCCTTTAATAGGAATAATTCTTTTAACAAGAATAAGTAGAGTCCGACTGAAATGGTTTTTGTTTGCATGAAAACGAAATTCGGTCGGACTCTACAAATGAGTAGGTACTTAACTTGTATAGAACAATTATTTACTTAGCTGTTTTTTTTTACAGATGTAGAAGAACATTGTGACGAGGTTTTCTAAAATGGAGACCATTAAAAGTTGCAGCAGATTTCGAAGAAGGCATGCAGATATGCTGAAATCCAGTCTTATATTTGTCGTAGTTACACTGGCCTGCGTAAACTCGCAAGGTAAGGAACATTCTCTAATGCTACTGTTAAATATTTTTCATCTTTCAGAATAGGACTCATAAGGCTCTACGAAATTAGGTATTTTTGGCTTTAAGAAAATAGGTATTTTTGGCTTTAAACAAGTAGGTATTTTTATCATATTGGGCTTGATTCTAAAATTATTTGAACGTATATTTTTTTTACTTTCTCAGTTTCCCCCAAATCTAATCCTAGCTATAAATCCATGGAAAGTAGGACCTATACGTAGGTCCTACTTTCCTAGCTATAGCTAGTGACTAGCTATGTACACAGACCCAACTTTCCATAGATTTGAGAAGCTTTTTACTAGTCTAGGTCCTAGTTTAGTGAAAAGCTTCTTAGTGAACAATGGCAACATAATTAAGTGCCGATTACATACGCTATTTTCATTTAAAATTATCTATGTAATTTTATAACAAGGCCAATTAGTTGGGAAGAATTCTTAGAACTAAGCTTAGTGGAACAAAGTCACCAAAAATAAAAACTGAAATACCTACTTAAAGAAAAAGGTACGAGTATCAAAACATCGCCATCCTATGACTTAAAAAATTCAAAAGCATTCATATTTCAATTCAATAGAGCAAAATTTATTTATAGAATAAAAACTCGTACGTTCAAATTATGTCACATTGAAATGACATAAGCGCGGCGGAAAAGTGGCGCCAAACTGCACTACTCACTGCACTTTGCATCCAGTGCAGCGATCCAACTTTTCTCGTAGTTTCAACAAGCGTCTGACTTGGAATTCGATCAGTAAATATCCTTATCGCGTTTCTGGTATGAAAAGGAAATTATTAATAGCCTTTTACAACTATATTTTGCGTTAAGTGGCAATATGTACCTACCAGTGTGTTATACGTTTGAAGTGGTGTGGGTAAAGACATAGCTTTATAGAATATGATGCGATTATCCGGTTTAGCGACACCATAATCATAGGTCTGAACTGAATTATCCTTCCATAACGGTCTGTGTACACTATCGTCTAGTTTGGTTTTGATAACGCTTTGTTTTCTGAAGGGGGAGGAAAACAGCCATTAATCAAAGACTTAGTGCTGTCTAAACATATACTATAGAATCTAGTCAGAGATAAATCTTAGCGTTTTTATAAATTACTAGATGTGACTGCGGTTTCATCTGCATTCTTTTCAGTCTCTTGAAAATCCAGGCTGTTTTTTATCCTCTCTTTGGTTATTTTTCAATTTGTGGCGTGATTATCAATAGTAAAAACCCTCAATACATCTTTATTTCTAGTTACAAATCTTAAGGAAGCGTAGGGTATTAATATTTGAGTCTAATACACATCGTTACAGAAGTCAGTTCCCAAACACATAAAGCAGAATAGAAACGCCCGAATCAAATTTGATTACGGTCCGTTCAAATATTTGTGTTAGGAGCTCTGAGATCCGAGAGCGCGATAGTGTAGACCTAGCCTAGCTATAGGTAGTTCTAGGTACGCTAGATCTAGTATACTTCCTATAATTTGGTTCTAACAAAATCGGGCTCGGGGATTGGCTCATTAAACTGGTTTGCCGACAACTTTGTAAACATCTACTGCTTTCACTCTGTTATTGAAAGTAATTACTTTCGTATTATGCAAAATATAGTGTACTGCATTATTGTTTCGGATTTAATTAAAATTAATTAGTTACTTAGTAACGTAAGTACTTAGATCTTTACTGGATATACCTTCAGTTTTTCGTGTGTCTTTACTTGCGCTATGAAATGTTAATGAACATTACGTAAGCAGTAAATGTAATGTCAAATCTCTTTGATGTTTCTCAAAAAGAAATAGGCGTGTTATTTCATGTTAAAATAAATTACAAAAAATATATCATCAATTCATTTCGTCTGTCAAAATACCATAAATACAATCTCTAAAGAGCATGAGAACCACAATAGCCAGGTCAAGAACGTCCATTACATAGTGGTTGTTATTCATCCCGATATCTAAATCGTGCAATAACCGGGAGTGATATGAATAAAAGCGGTCGTTAGAGGAAATAGATCAAAAGCTTTATACCGTCATCTGTAACTGTCACAGCTACTTTATTGTGGTCTGGCACCAGCTGTTGTGCTCCAGCCGACTGATCCCTCGCCTATACAAATAACTTGGGTGCTATAAAACATTCTGTATTCACGTTTCTAATTTTGTTCCAGACATAACAGCTTGCTGTGACAAAGCCGAGGGGACGTGTCGCAGTGTTTGTGACAAGGTAGGTAATCTTCACCACTTGACCGCATTTTCCAGTGTCGTAGAGCTTGTCGCTAGAGCTGCATGCTAAAGCTCCGATCTGATCGATCGCATTTTCCCATGTGCGCCGCTGACCGTGTCATATCAGGCACGTTTCGCTTAAGCATGTAGGAATCCTTCGTTAACACGAACACAGACATTCCACCAACTACCCCTCTACTCTTCCTCTCCAACCGTTAAATCTTAATCGCAATCCACAAAGATTTCTAATCAAAGTTTTCAGTGGAAAGCTAAATTAACTAATTAAGTAGATTTATTGCTTCCCCCAAAACTTTTCGGTCGTCGTATATTTTTATCCCCGCCTGTCGAGGTCATTCAATATTTTTTTCAACATAATGGTATCATAGGTAGGCACTGAAACCACAAAACCAACGCGAGTCTTTGAAAACTTTGAGTTCCTTTTATAGCGTCCGCCCGCGTCTTTGATGTAACGTTTCATCTAAAATAAATAAAGATCACGTTGACACCAGTCATCTATGAAATCATATATGATTTCCTTGGTAGCGTGTCTTCCTGCGTTATTGAAATAAAATTCGAGTGGCCGCGTCGATCCTAATCAAGAATCGCGTCACAGCGCGCTCCGTTCCTAGAAAGCGCGTCGAGTGAATAAAAGTTAAATTATTAAAGCGCGTAAGAAGAGACGAACGCCCGCGCCATGCACTAATACATTCGTATTTAATTCCGTCTTGTTAGCAGGGCTTTAAATACCGGTAAAATTTTCATAACGTTTCCTTGATTTGACAGCGTTACCGTTAATATTAAAATAACGTTAATGGATTTAACGTTATTTTAGCTCCATTTTATCGGTAATCATTATTAACGTTAGTTGTTTATTAACGTTAATTTTATCGATACTTTTAGAACGGTTAATCTAGTGAGTTTGAAGTAGAGGGGGACGAGACGCGCGGGGGCAGGCCACCCGCCGTCGCCCCGCTCTGTGATGCCGTGCCGATCAAAACATTGCCGATTCTTACGCGTGAGAAGTAATAAGTGAGATACCTAACTGATAAGATAATTTATCCAACATCAAGATGAGTGAAGACAATTTTTTTTTTTTTTTTTTATTATGAATACAGTAACTTGGCAATCTGTGTTAACACAATAAGCCATTCAGATGAGGTTTCTCGATCTATGTCTTAATAGCGTAAGGAATTCCTATGAATCCCTTTTATCATATGTCACCAAATCTCACGGTAAGTGTAGAGACACTATGCCGTTTCAATCGGGAATGTCTAATACTTCCTGTTCCTTCTAGTTTGGATGCCAGTTCATTGACATGAGTTGATATTCTCGTCTGATAGCTTTCACTATATCTAGCGATCTCTTGTTTGACGGTAGTGATACTTAGGTCCTCGTGTATATATTTGTTGCTTACATAGTAGGGTATATCTAGCATGGTTCTCAGTGTCTTGCTTTGAAATCTTTCAAGAATCTCTATGTTGCTATTGCTAGCAGTACCCCATAGCTGGATTCCGTAAGTCCAGATTGGTTTGAGAATGGTCTTATAGATAGCTATCTTGCTTTCATGTGACAGGCTTGATTTGCGACCTATCAGCCAGTTCATTGATCTGACTTTCGTATCCAGCTGTTTACGCTTGGTCCAGATATGCTTTCTCCAGGTGAGTCTTCTATCCAGATGCATACCCAAATATCTGGCACCTTCAGCTTGAGGAACCTCTTCATTATAAAGTCTTATTGGGGGACAAGTCTGCCTTCTCAGGGTGAAGGTCACGTGAGCAGATTTTCCTTGATTAACCCTAATACGCCATTTATCTAGCCACTTTTCCACTTCATGGATGTGGGTTTGTATGTTGGCTGATGCTATAGCCGGATCCACATGTACCGACAAAAGGGCTGTATCATCTGCATAGGTGGCAGTTATAGTATCAGCGTGCATTGGAAGGTCTGCGGTAAAAAGCAAGTATAGGATGGGTCCCAATATGCTTCCTTGTGGTACTCCTGAGCAAATTTCATTTAAAGAAGAAACTTCATTGTTAAATTTCACCTCAAAGCATCTACTGTGTATGTACGATCGTAGAATCGGAAAGAAAGAGTGAGGCAGTAACTTTTTAAGTTTGAAGAGAAGTCCTTCGTGCCACACTCTGTCGAACGCCTGGCTAATGTCAAGAAAGACAGCAGAGCAGAACTGTTTGCATTCTAGAGCACGACTTATAGTATCCGTAATACGGTGTATCTGTTCAATAGTTCCATGTTTCTCTCGTAAGCCAAACTGGTGAAGAGGAATAACTTCCGGCAGATAGGGGCGCATCCTGTTCAGCAATATTTTTTCGAAGAGTTTACCCAACACGGGGAGTAGGCTTATTGGTCTGTAGGAGCTTGCATCGTGGAGCGGTTTGCCTGCTTTGGGTATCATTATAACCTGCGCAATTTTCCACTGAGCGGGGTAAATTGCTAGTCTTAGGCAGGCGTTGTAGATGGCCGCGATGTGAATTATGCTTTTTCTAGGCAGCTGCTTGAGAAGTTGTGCGTCGATTAAGTCATAGCCTGGTGTTTTACCCTTTTCTAGTTTTAGGATTTCTCTCCATAGTTCGTTGGGGCTTGCACTTTTTAGTGGTAGGTTCATTTGCAGTGGTGCGTCCATATATTCGGAGACTTCCTTGTCGTGTTCAGGATTTTTGCTTGGTAAGGGGCTGAAAGTTTTTAAGTGTTGCGCGTATACTTGGGCCTTTTCAAGATCTGTTTTTGCCCACTTGCCATCAGGAGCTTTTATGGGTGGTATATGTTCTTTCGGTCATTTCAGCCTTTTTGTTATCTTCCATAGAGAGTAGTTGGTGTCTTTATTAGGAGTAAGTTCTGCTAATTGTTTTTGTAGACGCTCGTTTTCTGCTTGGCAGATCATTTGTTGAAGTTCCTCAGAGGCCATGTTGAAAACTTTTTTGTCACGGGGATATTTCGTAGAATGCCATTTTTTCCGCAGCAGTATTCTTTCATTTACTTTATTACTTTAGAATAGTGGTTAATTTGTGTTGTTTTTGGTCTTGAAAAAGGCGTAAATTCTTTGGCCGCTATGTGAATAAGCTTATTGAGCGTTTCGATAGCTGTTTCAACGCTATCTACATTATTTAATGGCAAGTTCAAGTTAATGGATTCTGATATTTTGGTTCTGTATCTGCCCCAGTCTGTTGTGTGGTTATACAGTCTTTGTGGGTACTCAGTTAGAATGGCCTTAGAGTGAACATTGATAATTACTGGTGTATGGTCTGACGACAGGTCAGTACATTCCTCTACATTTATTTGTCCAAGCGGGATATTTTTGGTGATGAAAAAATCCAATAGGTCTGGTACCTTTTGTGGGCCCACAGGCCAGTATGTAGGAATACCATGTGAAGCGCAATATAGGTTAAGTTCGTTCGTGGCTATATAGAGTTGTCGAGGCGAGGTTAGTCTGGAGCCCCAGGAGGCGTGTTTTGCGTTCCAATCGCCACCGCAAATAAATCTGTTTCCTAGAGTGTTGAAGTAATTCTTGAACTCATCTCTTGTAATAACATGCCTAGGTGGGCAGTAGATAGCAGACACTGTTGTTTCTATATTGTTATCCTGGATCCTGATTGAAGTTGCTTGTATTTTTTCAGTTCTGTTTTCCCCAAAAAAATAATGTTTGATGTTCTCTTTAATTATGATTGCAGTTCCTCCATGTGAATTAATAGAAGGATGGTTTGTAGCGTACACCATGTAATTTTTAAGTCTGAAATGGGTTTTTTGCGTGAACCTTGTTTCCGAGATTAAAGCCACGTCAACTCTTTAAAGTTTCAAGAACAGTTCAAGTTCCTGTCGACGTTCTGTCAGCCCGTTGGCATTCCAGGTGATTATTCTAAGGTTTAGGGGTGTTTTATAAGGCTTGTGATTAATTGGATCATACGATCCATCATGTTGTCTAACATAATATTTATTATGTTTTGAAATTTGTTGAACATGGCGTCCAGTACTTCCCCAAAATTATTTGGGTCCTTGATATCGGTTAATGATCCTGCTGAGTTTTCTTGTTTTGTCGCTTGTGCGTATGTGATATTTGGTTTCGAGTGATTGAAGAGGTTCTTAGTTTGATGTTTTTCTTGTACAGTTTGTGTTGGGGTTTAGCGGTATTGATTTTGTGTTATGTTGTTTGTGTTTTCATTAGTTTCTTTGCCCTTTCCTGTCTTATTTTTCGTAAGTAGGTCTTTGTACTGTTTGTATTTTGTGCAGCCTTTGTAACTTGCTGGATGTTTTTCTTGGCAGTTGGCACAAGTTGCCTCGGTGTCCGGTCTTTTTAAACAGCTTGTTGTTGAGTGTTCTTCCCCGCATTTTACACATCTAAATGGTCTGTTGCATTGGTTTTTTGCGTGTCCGAATCTTTGACATCTTTTACACTGTAAAATGTCCAGCTTTTTGTATGGTGCTTCAAATGAAACTTTTACGTAATTCATTCTGTTGATTTTAAAGATTTCTTTGTTGTTGTGTTTGTGCTCAAGATCTACATAGAATAAAGGTAGCGGCTGTTTTGTGTTTTTATGTTTTACATTTATGATGTGGCGTACTTCATGCAGAAGACAATAATCAAGGTAATTAATTGTTCTTATTTATGGTTATTACAATTGTTGTTCAGACATGCAGGAATTAATAGTCTAACGCCGACGTCCAACGTCTAACTACCACGGAATTTGCGGCTTTAGCGCCCTTGAAAACCATAAAAACGACACACATGCTAAAAAAAAAAAAAAATACAGCCGCCATCTTGGATTTTCATTTTGACCTCACTATCGGCTTTAGCGCCCTTGAAAACCATAAAAACGACACCCATGATGAAAAATTAAAAAAATATTACAACCGCCATCTTGGATTTTCATTTTGACCTCACTATCGACTTTAGAGCCCTTGAAAACCACAAAAACGACACCCATGATGAATAATTATAAAAAAATTACAACCGCCATCTTGGATTTTCATTTTGACCTCACTATTGGCTTCAGCACCCTTAAAAACTATGAAAACGAAACCCATGATAAAAAAAAAATTGTGCAGCCGCCATCTTGGATTTTCATTTTTATCTCACTATCGCCAATCTCAATATCCATCCCTTTCTTTCTTCGTACGGCCAAATTACGAACGAATTAAAAATTACGATTTTAACATTCATACTCGTTTGGATTTGAGTAGGCATGCCTACTTTAGGGTGATAAATTGCGAAGGTCGAACGTCATGGTATTACGCCGCGACACGTATTACGTATTACGTGGCGACGGCGCAGGCGGCGCGGTTAGCGCGTGGCGGAGCGGCAACAGTGCATCTAATCCAATGCTAAGCGAGGCGCCCGCGCGAGCGCACAAAAATGTAAACAGACGGAACGGCAACGTAGCTAAATTAACGGTAAATATAACGTTACTGATGCATTTGCGGTAACGTTACGCTAACGTTACTTTACTGGTAATGTGACCAAGTAACGTTACATTTTTGTGAACGTTATTAAGGTATCAAATTGAAATTAACGTTACTTAACGGTTATTATTTTGTTATTTGGTAACGTTAACAAGCCCTGCTTGTTAGGGAACACTGCGTGACGGCCGCTTCCTCCCCCGCGACACCGTTTGAATAAGTTACACGCTACCATCGATACTTTGTTACATTCATAAACGTACTCGATAAACTTTTATGAAGACATGCACTCTTAAGATATTCAATATGATAGTGTTAAAGATACTTAAACATACACATAACAATACTTTGTACCTTTAACTTAATTCGTAGAACGAGATAGCGTTTCCTATCCTACTCCTCATTTCCACGATTCGATAAAAAGTTCGTGAACAGTTGTTATCCTAGTTGATAATCGATAGATAATGACGCCACAACCCTACTCATCTGGTGATTTGGTACGTCACAGCCCAGCGGGATCGAGACGGAGACAATCTAAACAAAGTGGCTCCTCGTTAAACCAGCTATTAAACGTACTTAACCCCTTGTAAAGGGCTTATTGACAATTAATTGAGCCGATATAAAACCATATGCTATCTATGAATAGAAAAATAATTAAGGGACAAATAGATCAGTCTGTAATTTGAGGAATTTCGTGGAAATGGTTTTGTTTACCGCGTGTAGGAATGTAATTGGTAGTGGATGACAAGGCAGCGCTATCCAGTGTACCTAATGGCTTAATAACAGCGTCAGCCATATTGCTGTAGGGGTGGACAGTACAGTGTAATGACATCAAAAAGTACCCAAAATAAAGCCATGCAGTATTTCATGGGGTTTTTCCCCCAATTCCCTGAAACAGCACTATTAACGTTAATGTTATGAACCTATAAAGTTTTATGTAAATAGCGCGGCTATTTGGTGACAACGAAAGGGATTTTATTAGGTGCAAAGAAGTTGACGAAATTTATGGAGGCATTCAATTACCTCTTGAAATAGTGTCAGGTTGTTCTTTTCGTGTTAGTTTAAAATACTTACAGAATCTTCAGAATTCTCTAAAATTGAAGGGAACGGGGTATTCTTGAAAAGTAAAGTTATATTTTTTAACCGACTTCTAAAAAAGGAGGAGGTTCTCAATTCGGATGTTTGTATTTTTTTTTTATGTTTGTTCGCGCATAACTCCGTCGCTTACCAACCGATTTGAAAAGGTTTTTGAAAAATCAACAAAAATCTAAAAATTCAAAAACAATATTTTGTAAAAGGTGATCAGCAGTTGACATTAGGCTATTGTAACTTAGATAAATTACAAACTCTCCCACTAAAAAGTACAAAATAAAAACTTTTTTACAAAAAAAACAACCGACTTCCAAAAAAAAACACTACAAAGTGCTAAATAACTTTAATTTCGTAAGTCGGTGTCAATAAACGAAAATGCAGAACCAACGACACCAACTTCCGAAATTAAAGTTATTTAGCACTTTGTAGTGTTTTTTTTTGGAAGTCGGTTGTTTTTTTTGTAAAAAAGTTTTTTTAGAATCCTGTAAATTATTTATAGGGACATTCCATCCGGTGTCTACAGGATATTACTGCTAAGAGAATTATAAAACAAATTATTCACACGAATGTTATTACATGTTTGATTGCGACTATGTAAGAACATGTGTAGGGTTTATTAAGACGTTACAATCTCATAAATTGCTGTGGAATTTGTAGTGTGGCAGTGATGAATCTAGCGAGCGTTGGTAATCTACCAGCGACACACAATGAGCTTAGCAAAACATACTGATGCTAAAATTGTGACATAATCCAACATAATCTTGTGTTATCAACGAGCCCCGCGATATGTACCAACTGGGTCATGCGTAACACACTAAGGGCCGATTTTTCAATAGTCAGATAACTTTTATCTAAGGAATAAATATTGCGGTCTGACAGCTTTTATACAGAAATTACAGACGTCAATCTGTCATAATTATTCTTAAAATAAAAGTTATCTGACTATTGAAAAATCAGGCCTAAGTGCGAATTCCACCAAACTTTTATACCTAGAATAAGTCTTATCCTGAGAAAAAAAAAATACATTTTCCGTATTAGAACAGGCAGACGTAAATTTTATTGTACGGATAAAATATATCTAGACTTTCGTAAAATCAGTCCTAACAGTACCAACGGATTTCATTTTGACAGTGACAGACAACACTCATTGCGTTATTTACTTTGTAGAGGAGACAATTTTTTAGAACGTATGAAGCAATGGATTAGCTATATCCTTTAAAATCATTCAGATTGTGATTGAAAGTGTGTTACACAATTAGGGTGCAAAATGTATTTAAACAATTACAGTAGAGTAAGATACAACAATAATGTTTTTAGATGAAAGTTGTTACTTTACATAAAGCAAAAAGTTTGTCTAACAGCTAAACTAGTGAAGAAACAAAATTAACCGTTACTTTGACTTTTGTGAAATTACTTTGGCTGTTACCATTGATGAAGAAACTGGCCGTAAGTCTGTGGCCATTACAAAAGCGTTGTATTTTAAAGGCAAACAGGGATTGTAACTTTGTCCTTTATGTTAGTGTGCGACAACCCTATCAGCGTAATGGTTTACTCGACCAGTGAACAAGAGAGTTTATTAGATACACGATGCGCAATCTTGTACTTGTTACTGCTAGTATTCATTGAAACTGATGTTGTTTATTACACTACTTGTACGCGGTCCATTGACCGAATGAAAAATAAGCTACAAATAGCTTTGCGTAGAACAGTTTCGGGCGACTAGATCAAAGGCAGCGGCTTCTTTGATTCGCACTGCGAATGGCCCAGGTTGTCACGACAGTTTTTAAATATGTTTGTACACCATAAATATTTTGACAACGGCATGTGCGAAAATGAGAATGAAACAGAAAAATAATTTATCACCGACATAAAACTGTCACCAAGTTGTCGCTCCTAGATTACGTCAATGTGAATTGATGGTAAGGGCCTATGGAGTCAGACACCCGACAAATGTGTGAAAAGGCCTTGTTTTCCGTAATGGTGTTTTGGGATATGTCATCCTTTTATTAATTATTTCATTTTAACATGTTCATTACGTACACTGCGTTTTGATTTAGATTCCTGCTATATTAACACTGTCTGATTACCATAAATATTCAACAAAGCTCGTCCGCACATTTACATGGTGTATAGGGACCGGGATGCACGTGACGTTTCGTTACAGGGATCGTCAACCGTGACAATCACGCCGCGGTCCCGTCGCCGTCGTATCGGGAATTTGTTAAGCGTGATCGGGATGCCGAGGCCCGGCTGAGGCCGATCCTATTGGATGCCGAGCACGTACCCTCAACTTTAGTGGCGTTTACCCGACATTCACGTTGGTTGTCCGCTTGAATAATTTGTAACAGATGTCCAAATAAATGTATGTTTCTTTGGAAAGTACGGTAATAAAACTATCCCGAAATCCCATTGAAAACAGTATGAAAACTTACTAAAGTGTGTAATGACTTGCTTCCTAAACCTCCAATTATTTTTTATTAACAACTAGCTGTGCCCGCGACTTCGTTCGCGTGGATGTCGGAAAACAATAGGTAATGTGTCGCTTAGGAAAGGTGTAATTGCCACTCCTTCATTGAAAAGGAAGAATCATCAGATCTTGCCTGGTAACGCTTTCCTTACCTAGGGTTCGCTACCACGGCCCTTTCGACTGCAATCACTGCGTCTTCATGGTTCATAATGACAATGCGACGAAGTGTCACTTTGATTTTTGAGAATAAATTAAAATAAAAGCGCCTGCTCGAGGCTGATTATCTAACCAAACAGCCATAATTATGTCCATTTTATTTTGCGTCTGTCTTAGAATACCAACTTGTAAAATCATATCACCATTTTATCTAAAGTATATCTGAGATTAGTAGGTGAAGTTTGAAGTTAGTTTTTCTAAGTCTTGGTTTCTTCTCTGTGGTAAATTTAGAATTTCTTAACTTGGTATTGAAGATATCATATATACCTACCAATATTATGCCTTATAAAGCATCGAGATATCTAGATGATAAAAGGAAGAATACATTAATGGTAAGAGCTTCTACATAAAGTTGCCCGTGTAAAAAGCAACCCATTAAAGTTTGGTTATATTTGACACCGGCCGCCATTTAAACTACGAAGATGAAACCCATGAAAACTTTAGACATGATTTTGATTTAGACCTTATACTGCCGAAAACCAGAAAAAAAATTGTAAAGATTATTACAAAAAAATATAACCGTCTTCCATACAAAACCCTACAAAGTGCAAAATAACCTTAGTTTGGGAAGACGTTGCGCGTTGGCAAGAAATTACAGAATTCTGAAACCAAAGGTCTTTGAAGTGTGTTTTTAAGTCGGTTGTATTTTATTTTATTTCACACAAAGTCGTGTAAGTTTATATTGAAAACCATGAAAACGACACACATGATAAAAAAAGAAAAAGAAAATTGCAGCCGCCATCTTCGATTTTCATTTTGACGTCACAATCGGCTTCAGCACTCTCGAAAACCATGTAAACGACACACACTACGAATTTTACGATTTGCAGCCGCCATCTTGGACTTTCATTTCAACCAGTACTGAAGCGGTTTACCAACAGTCGATTGGTCCATGAACCGTTGGTCAACACCATTAACTTTTCATCCAAAGGACTTGTGACCCACGAACGTTTCCCCAACAGAACTCTACGTCAGTGAATGCTTAACCAACAGAATGTTTTCACCAATAACTTTTCACCCAAAGAACATTTGACCCATGTCAAATAGAACTTAGGATGCAAGGGCGAGCGAAGCGAGCTCGGGACTTGGGGCACCCCGACTCGGACAGGTAGGGTTCGAAGGGATGATGGCGGCTCAAGTGAGCGAGCAAAGCGAGCGAAGGGCACCCCGAGGTTAGGCTTGGTTAGGTTACTTTATACCCTTTTCACAGAAATAAAGGACTACGTCTTATTATTATTTTACTTTCACCTTTCCCGGCGTCTGTTGGCCTTGTTCTTTGGGAGAAAAGTTATTGGTCAAAACATTCTGTTGGTACAGCATTCACTGACGTAGAGTTATGTTGGCAAAACGTTCGTGGGTGAAAAGTCCTTTGGAAAAAAGTTAATGGTTTAAAGATAATGTTCACCAACGGTTCATGGGCCAATCGACGGTGGGTAAGCCGTTACAGTTTCATTTTAACCTCACTATTGGTTTCAGCACTCTCAAAAACCAATAAAACGAAACCCATAAAAAAAATATTGCAACCTCCGTCTTGGATTTTCGTTTTGACCTGCCTATCGGCTTCAGCACCTTTGAAATCTATGAAAACGACATCCATGACAAAAAATCAAAACAAAATTGCAGCCGCCATCTTGGATTTTCATTTTGAACTGACTATCGGCTTCAGCACCCTCGAAAACTATCAAAACGACACCCATGACAAAACATTTTAAAAAAATGGAGCCGCCATCTTGGGTTTTCATTTTGACCTGACTATCGACTTCAGCACCCTCAAAAACCATGAAAACGACAAACATGATAAAAAAAATTGCAGCCACCATCTTGGATTTTCATTTTGACCTGACTCTCGACTTCGGCACCCTCGAAAACCATGAAAACGACACCCATGACGAAAAAGTTAAAAATTTAGGCAACCGCCATCTTTGATTTTCTTTTTGACCTCACTTACCGGGGTCAGGATCCTCGGAAACCATGAAAAATAGCTCTCTCTCTCTCTGTGTGTGTGTGTCTCTATCTACCTATTACTTTGAAAAATGAGGCATAACGCTTTTTTGTTATTTGACGATTTCTCCCATAGAACTCCTACCGCAAGCTCCTTATAAGAACTTCGTTAAAAAACGATCTGCGTTACTCAACTTTCTATATCAATAATTATCTAACTTCTTTATCGCTCAGAACACCACATTAATTATTAATATCTTACAATATCCTCACTTTTTGTTTAAAATTATTTTAGCGCCACAGGCGCCACTAAATAAACCATCAATGGAAAGCGATTTTGTTTAATATTATAATCATTATCATTACTTTTTAAAATAACATAGACATAAGTAGGTATCTGTGTTATTTCGTCATTTAAGTAAGCATAAACTAATAGGACGTGATTATTCACATCACAACAACAAAATGTTTTCGTTAGTAGGTACTATATCGCGCCAATAGATGTCGTTACGTGTTACTAAAAAACGTAAAAAGTTGTTCTAGAATACTTTAAATTGATTATATCTTTTGATAGAGTGAACCGATTGCGATGAAGTAAAAACTAATAACTGCTCCGAGTTCTACACCATATTTGAGTATAAAAAGTAACCGTATTGGTTTGGTACTTTTTACGTTGACCCTGTTCAAATCAATAATCTGTCACATCCAAACAGACAAACAGACAAACCGACAAACAGACAAAAATTCCAAAAATTGATGAAATGGCATCTGTTGGTTATCCTTTAACACCCCAACTATTTTTTTTGGAAATATTTTCAATGTACAGAAACGTCTCGTCTACAGATTTATTATATGTATAGATTAACAAGCCCGTATGATGAAATTTCCAGAATTGGTTACCAAGTATTCTCGTAAACTTGAACTGCTAACTGCCAACCTAAAAATGATAACGACACGCAATAAATTAAGAAATAAAGTCCTAAAGTAATATCATAATCCGTCGCGCATTCCCCTTCAACTTGAAAGTTGCGAATACAAACAAACAAATACGTCCGATGGTTCAAAGCGGGTGAAAATAGACTCGTCTGAAATCCTTTCATGTCTGTCCGTCCGTCCCACGTCCGCGACACCGCGACTCTTGGAATACGATACGTAATATCTTATTAAAATTTACACTTAGAAACATTTGAGTAGCTAAAGAGTCAGTAAGCACCAGCAGTTAAATCCACATTTACGTGTCTTGACGAAATACGTAAGTATTCCCCATTTTAATGAAATTTTCCTCGAAATCATAAGTTCTAAGTTTCACGGGACCTATTACCTGCAAGTAATATAATATTTAGTTCACGATTTCGCAGCACGGCCAGCTTTCCAATTAAAACTATAAGAACTATGCAAACTTATTTTCTGCGACAATTTCATTTTAAAATCTATTAGTCGCCTGACACGAACGGTGGAATTGCGACAGGGAACAAATTCGTGCCATCAGTATCAAAAAAATAAGTAGTTCATTATATTCATTAGGAGGAGCATTCGAGTGTTGAAGAGTTTTTTTGCTCTTGTAGATTTTATTGTGTGGAACAGCAAACTCACTCCCGACTCTTGAGAAAACGGGATTGTCTGTGAAAATGGAACCTACCGCATTTTGTTGTATCAGACAAGAACATCTTCGGGGGAGGCTGGGAGAGGAAGGGGAATGTCACCAGCTCGTTAATCACTGCTGTCATTGCTCTCGTGACGTCTCCAACGTTTTGGCCAAACTTTATTGCTTCTCCGACAAAAGAGTTTAGTGAAAAGACACGTTCCATGTCGTAAATGTCCCCACTGTTTTAAAATAAGAATTCACAAATAAAACATCAACATTACTGTCTACATCTTCGCCTTGCTTGGATATTTTAATAACAAACGGAAATTCTTCTCAAGTTCGAAAATTCTTCAGTTCGAATATTATGTTTACGAACTGTCTTGGTAAAAAACTACTGATAGTTGGCGCGTTTGAAATACTCGATTCAAAGTCAGTTATTTCCCAAGCAACCGTGTAGGCTGGTATGTAAATCAAGCCATAGGAATGGCATCAAACTTTACAAAGAAACATCAAAGCTGTGACGGTGCCGCCGTTTTGATTCCGTCCTTTGATTACTGGCCGAGTTTGTCCCGGGTTTGCTATTTTGGTGCTGTTTGTTGTAGCGTGACGCTGATAAATTGGAACAATATAAAACAAAAATGTTCGGAATACTCTGAACGGTTTTGTTCATGTTGAACATGGTTGAGCAATTGAAACATACATACGTGTCGTGGCAATTGCATTCGTGACAGCCCTGGGCACATCAGTAGTTGGTCGCCACGCGCCGTCGGCTTCCCCGTGGCAATAATTACAGGCGGGTAGTTGCAAAACTATTTAGGGCGTCGTTCAGTGTACACTGCGTACGTCGTTTTATTATGTCAACTGAAAACCCTTTGTGTTTTAATTAGCCCCGAAATGGTACTCGAGATCTTTATTGGGTGTTGCGGTGTTTTAAGATATCATTAGCTGGCAGTTGAGTTATTGGCATATTAAATTGATCTATTGATGTGCAGTTTATTGAAGTTGTGACGAGTGATGTTGAAGATCTCCTTTGCTCTTTTATTATTTGTTTTTTGGACTGCATCTTTATAGATCTGCGTCTGATTATAATTATCTTCTCTGCTCTCCTTGTATTTAATTATAATCAGCATCGAATATTCAGCCCTGTGTACGTTTGTTTAAACAATCAAGGCTCAATCAGTGTGATGTATGCTTGACACCTGGTGTTTACCTGCGATGGGCCGTAAGGTAATTCACACATCACAGGTGGCCTTATCTACCGCCGTTCTCAGGACATTACACGCAATGCTTACTTTCTTTCGATCGTGTGTTTACTTCTCTATACCGTACATATTTCTCACGAAAGTTCATATTATGCTTAAAATATCTATGTGATTTCACACATTTTCCCTTCAAATCTTACCAATAATTTAATAAAGTCGATAGGTACTTCGGTGGTACTAAGGAAAGTTCCAGTGGACCATTGCGGATTAATTAAAGATTTATATCGACAATAGACTGTGCTAAAGTGTCGCTTGAATCCGTTTATTATTTCCAGAATATTTTTGGTTAAGTAGTGAAAGCATTCGTGCAATTTATGGCAATGGAAATAAGAAATAAGTGGATAGAATGGAGTGCAACTGAAGTGAAATTAGCTGATTAATAAAAAATAAAAAATCTATAGGTGAGCCCATTCCATTAAATGCAGGAAAATAAAGTTTAGTTAGCTATAGCATAGCTGAGCTAGACCGCAAAATTAAGTGATAATTTACAAGTTCATAAACCGCGAAGTAATCAACACTCACCAATCGACAACGAGCAGGGTAACGCGCGAATTCACCGCAAAATGCACTGGAGAGCAGTAAAATTTTATTAGAGCCACTATTATAATGTTGTATATGCAGAATGGTTTCCGTGCGTGCGTTCCGAATTTTAATAGATTCATTGTCTTCGCGGCTCCTTGAATGGTGCTATTTGTCACAAAACGTGGGTCAAGTACCTCACTGTTATCAACTCTTCATCAGCGATCATGTGGACCACGCTACCGGACTTCGTATGAATGTTGATCGTAAGATATTTGTGGAGAGAGTGAGCAAACTGGCAGCCTACAAAGTACACGTCGAAGTGAAAGGTGACAACTCCTCCTGTTTACAAAATATTTCATTGATTTATGGTCTGATGCAATGCCATCATTGCCGCAAGATACCGACGAGTTGTGTTGGCTGTGTTGTCTTCTAAGCTTGGAACAGACATACTTAATTGTTTTCGCGCCGAGATGACAGAAGAATATAACCACGCTTATAAACGATTACTGCAAGATTAATAAAAGTAGAGATAGACGATTGCATGATTTTATACTCTTTGATTATAATGAAGAAGTATAAATTACCATAAAATACAAATAGAAAAACAATACAAGGAAATTTAAGGGATTTGAGCTGCAATTCAAATTAACCACTTTAACTTTTATAGTTAAAGTAAACATATCCAGGAAGTTTAAGTGATGATTGAATACTTGCATAAAACTAACATTCCGACCACGTATATCACAGGACGTGTCAACTGTCATGGCGTCAATGCCAGGCGCAATGATGTCAACCACATCCGATTGTCTCCATGCTAATACCATGGGAGACCACCTTTGTATCAGTGTGATATAAACGAGCATTTATTATTTTCTACCACCATTGACAAATTTTAATGTTCCGTGCGCATTGAATATAAATGTATTTTTGAGCAGTATACCTGTTATTTTATGATTATTTTTGTGGATCAGACGCTTGTCTGTCGTCTGCGTTTCCGCAAACATATTTTGGTGGTCGTTATTCGGAAGCCTGCCATTTAATTATTGTCGTATGACGCCATTCCGCGATTAATTCTCTTAATTTGTACTGTTTGCTCTTGGCATGCGAATGGGAACTGTAATATATCTAGCTTAGACTGACTTTCAAGAATTTGTCTTTAAGCATTGTGTTCGATCAAGTTCAATTGTAGCTGTAATTGAACGCATACTTAGTTCATTATCTTGCAAAGTAAAGTAAACCTTATCATCATCACCATCATCATCACAGCCAGAAATGACCCTTGCTGGGTACCTCTAGGACTCCTTTCTTTTCTACCAGTTTCCTCAGTTTTGTAAAGTTGCTTGCAATCCCGTTCCGTCCCGTTCCTAGAAACGACCATAATATGTTACATGTTGGTCTTGGTTTTGTTAGAAATGAATACTTACTAACTAAAAGTTCCCGTGTCTATTCTACGAGCGTTTAATTGTGTCTGTCGCATTAGGAAGTTATATCGGAGTACGGCGGTGAATGCTGCCAACACTCATAGTATGTCGGTTAGAGAAGTTGTCTACCGACCGTGGCGTGACTCACGCCGACTAAACGATCTACACTTAAAAATAACGTCACGTTTGTACGTTTTAATTAATTAATTTGCACGCAAACGATACTGGCTATAAGGTATTGAAAGAAAGACTGGCATGAAAAAATATTTTCACAGTTTCAACACCATTTTTCATCACATTCGCACAAAATTGAATAAACTCCTCCAAACGAATTCTAGGATGAACCTCAAAGAACTTAAGTTCTTAAGTGGGCGTTTAAATTATGAAATCGCTGACGCTGAGAAGGAAAGGCACTTAATTTGAATTGGCATAGTAATGAGTTAGGACAGGAATTCATTAATAAAGCTATGCAATCCTTTCTGCTTATTTCACGAGAGGTACACAGTCTGGGTACTGATGATATTTAAAATAAAATATGATATTAACATCAAGTTGATGTTGAATACCAATTTGCAGTTCTTCGATTGTCGGGGTATACACCGTGATTGCAGATTGTGTGGGTTGAATTAGTCTTGTTGGCACCATCTGATTTGTATACAATGATCATTGTTCCGACACTTCGCGTGCGAGTCTTGGTGCCCATAGTGTGCCCATAGGTTAATCGATGACATTATTCGATACCTGGGGGCTTTTAAGACGTAAGGGACTTTAACGTTAATGTCTTAAACGCCCTTTGAGTTCAAAGCTCGTATCATTATGTTTTACTATCACAACTTAATATTGACTCTGTGATCCTTGAGAAAAATATATGCATACTTACCGTTTTTATGGTCGTGTCTTCGTGTTCGTATTTTTAAACGCTCTCCGCCTTTTCCTTTCGTCACTAAGAAAAATATCGTAAATTATGCACTCGGATTTGTCAGCATAGACGATTAACTTCTAAATGATGGCTGTTTCTTTTTTGCAGAACTGTGTCGCATAATAATTATTGTTGTTTCGTCCATAATGTTCTTTATGATTGTGTTCTTAAAAAATGTTGTGGTTTTTAACAAAATTGTTTTTAAAGACTGCTCTCTCTAGAGTATTTTAAACTTTGTTGTCTTAGACAAAGTATTATTGCTCTTTATGAAAAAAAAAAACCGGCCAAGTACGTGTCGGACCACGCACAATGAAGGGTTCCATAGTTGGAATGAATTTATCCCAAGAACAAACTTAACATTGTAGTTGAAAAACATGTTCTCCCATACATTCCAACTTAAAATGTAAGTTTGTACGCACAATATTGAGAGATTTATCATGTTGTTTCAAGATCATAGACTTCTTATTAATTTTCCTGTAATCTATAGGTACAGAACTATGTTTTGTATTTTTTTCAAAATTTTTGTATTTTTTTCGGAGATAAGGAGGGGGGAATGGTAAATTTCCGTCTATTGTCTTAAATAACTTTAATAAAATTTACTTTAAAATTATGAAAAAAATATATTTGAGATCCTCACGGTAAGCCCTTTCATTTGATATGTCACACGGTACAGATTGCGAAACTTTTTTTTTAATTGTCTATTTACCCCTCAAAAATGACTCCCATTTTCAAGACTCATTTATTTACGTTACACGTCTGTGTTTGGGTCACAGAGATTCATATGTGTACCAAATTTCAACTTAATCGGTCCATAAGATTCGGAGCAAATTGGCTGTGACAGACGGACAGACAGACAGACAGACAGACAGACAGACACACGAGTGATCCTATAAGGGTTCCGTTTTTTGCTTTTGAGGTACGGAACCCTAAAAACCGGTCAAGTGCGAGTCGGACTCGCGCACCGAGGGTTCCGTACATTTGTATGTAACTACAAATTTACGGTTTTCGGATTTTTTCCGTTACTTGTGCTACATGATATTGCTTCTTGTCAAATTTCACGATTCTAGGTCAACGGGAAGTACCTACCCTGTAGGTTTTGTTTCCCTTGTGCGAGTGTCAAAATATGCGGCGTAAACAAAACACCGCAATAAACGTTTTTTCTTTCTTTCTTTTTCTTTCTTAAACATCTTTTGATTGCGTTGCTTAGAAGACTTTGATTTTTTCACTGTTTCAAAGGATTGCAGTTGTGAGTATTTGATAACTCCAGGAGTTCCTGAGAAAAAGAGTCTTGGCAGATGGACAGACAGACTGACAACGAAGTGATCTTATAAGGGTTTCGTTTTTCCTTTTGAGGTACGGAACCCTAAAAATGAGACCGTTTAATAAATTCTGACAGTATGAAAGTTTCATTATTTTGTATAACTTCGAAAGTTTGCAGAACTTTCAACAATCTTGCCTCCACAGTCTCCTGACCTTTCATGAACTCTCAGTACTTAGAAGTTGTTCTATTAGTAAAAAATAATTAAACACTCCTTATCAGCAGCCAGAGATCGTGTGTGTTTATGTTTGTGTGCTCACCTCTACAACAGCTACTGATAACCCTATAGCGCCGTCTGAGAGATAAAGCGACCTACCAGATGCACATCTCACTTATTTATGCATATTACTGTGATTTCGTAAGATCCGTAGGGTTATAGATCTAATAAAAGTGATTGCTTCCATAAATTTTTACATAACATTTTAAGATATGTTTTCTTCGAATTAAGTCACGGAGCACAAAACCAGAATTAAGTGGACGAATAGTGCTGTTTGTTGATGTGTCAAATTCAGAATTAATGGCATAACGGAATGGACATTATTTAAACCCACGTGTTGCATATTTTACGTGGAGATTATTTATTTTATGAAAGCAACATTAGCTTAACATCGTAAAAGTAGTCTTGAGAATGAATGCGAATGGAAATAACTTTGATATTTAACACAAACTAAACAGTCATTTGTCAAAGTGACTCAACAAAAACAAACGTTAATTTAACAATAAGCCATCTTTCTTAAAAAAGAATAAAAAAAAAAAAAAACAATTTGCCAAGAAAGTAAATAACAATGCCAGAATTATTTAACAGCAATTAATAATTAATTTAAAACAAACATAGTCAATGAACTTCAACATAACAAGATAAAATGCAATGAAATAAATCTATTGCCCGTTGCCCAAAAAAGCAAAGAGACACATCTAAATTGATAACGTCGTAACTGGATATTTTAAAAGGGACGTGGCACGCACGACACACATACAATATACTCGTGTGTTGAGCAATGTGTAGCCATGTGTCCGGACATCAATTAATATCATTAAGCGGGTGTAATGCGTGCTTATATGAAACAAACATGAACAGAAAATCTATTTGGCCCAATACTAGATTGAAACCATTTGAAAAATAAAAATATATTCAGCCAGTCATTAGACCATTGTTAGAAATAGACACAAGCCTAAGAGGAAGGTGAATCAAGAGCATAATCTGCCTAATAGGAGAGGTTTTCTCGTCATTATGACTTCAGACTTTATACTATGAAAAGTCTAACTTCAACGGGATTTTAGTGCATTCAGAAACTGCAACTTGCTGTTTATAATAATAATAATTAATATATTCAGACAACCATTGATCCATTACATTACCTACATTACATTTTATTTATGACTAGCTTCCGCCGGCGGCTTCGCCCGCGAGATATGTCGATAACAACTATCCTATGTCCTTCCCCGGGATGCAATCTATCTCTCTGTCAAATTTTATCGAAATCCGTTCAGTGGCTTAGGCGTGAAAAGGTAACATACAGACAGACAAACAGACAGAGTTACTTTCGAATTTATTATATTAGTATGGATGGATTACGACATGCTTATTAACGAATAAAATTAAACTATCCGTTTCAAATCTAATGATACAACTGCATAATTTCACAGAGAACAATCAGATTGAGCTTTCTGCACTTTCTTACGTGCTCGTCCTACGTCCTACCCGTAGGGAACATGACATGTGTTTACTCGTATTTACCACTAATATGCTCCCCGGCAGTTGCGCAACTTTTATTACATCTTATTCCGTATTCAATGTTGTAATTACGAGGATGTGGATATATTTTGCGTGATGGCTGTGTTTATATTAGCTTGTGAGGGGAGCAGATGTACCTATATAGCAAATGTTGGGAATGTAGTCAATGCGGAACGATTAATAGATTTTTAAATTTTGAATGCCCACGCGTAATGTCATCAAATCTGGTTTTATGAATAACGCAAAATGTAATAAGATGTTGGTTTTGGACTCTCAGCATCCGTCTCCTAGAAAGCTAGCGTGTTATTAATTTTATTTTTAACTGCAATAATTGTTTGTTTCAGATGTCTTTAGTGGAGATAGCATCAAATACATCTACCTTTGAACAATGGGTACCAAATATCTACAGATTTTGTACACCACGCTTGGTAAGTGTAGCTATACGCTGCTTTTAAAAGTAGCTTTTCTGTCTGATTACATCCTTTGAATAGGTATGTCGCTCATTTGGAGAAACATCGACGTAAATGTATTTTTTCCCAAAACTGAGTTAAATATGACAAAGCACTTAGAAAGCGTATTTACGTTAGGAAATCAAAGACTTCAAAAAAAAGTAGTAGTTACGTCGATGTTTCTCCAAATGAGCGATGTGTTGTAGTATTGTATGTTTCTGCAGAAAAGTCCAATTATAAATAGAATTTGCGAAAAAACCTCTCATTTTCTGAAGAATACTCTATATTTACTCTCCTAAGACAAACCCCTGTGCGACTATTTCTCCAACAGCCAGAAGCCAAACCACTTCAAAGCACTTACCAAAAACATTAGCCCGTGAATAAACGTTAGCATCAAGTGGGATCGTAGGCGTAAGGCGATACCATCCATTGAGAGACAATCACATGCAGTTTGAGCCGCCATTGAACTCACCCTCTGAAATAAATCTTCATTCATTTTTGTCAATAAACCGCCTATCAGTATTGTATTGTAATTGGGGTGGGTATAAAGTTTCCTGTCCTTACAATGCCGAACACGATGTATAGAGTTACAACAAACAATGGTGGACAAGGAAAGAAAAGATAAAAGACGTAATTTGATTTACAAATGACAGGTTGTGTAGGTAGGTATATGATGTGATGTGATTTTTTTCTGATGAACTGTTTTCGTTCTAGATTGAGTTTTGGATATGCATGAACAAGACGATTCAAGGTAATATTTCTTTATATCTTGAAATTATTAAAGTTGTTTGAATCAAATACTTAGATTTCAGGCATGCTTTGTCATACGTAAGCAGCTTGTCATGCTTAAACTCTTCATTACTTTGTTACCACCAGCCACCAGCCTTTGCTTCTGTTATCGTTTTCCAGTAAATACTTAGAGCATCCCAATATAATTTCAAATTCCATTTTCAAGCAGAAGTGGTGTCCGGCTCCGGTTGGTGGGGCCGCGCGTGTTGCTCACTGGGCCGCCTGACGTCATGCCGGCACGCATGCGCGATGGCTGCCAACGAGAGCGCGCTGGTCGGCGCGGGCGCATGCCGCAGATCTGATGAGATTGCCTTCTTTGACTGTGTGCAAAGGCAGGAGGAGGCTCAGCGTTGCTGTTGTGAGTAGTTGATGATGATATTTCTAGTCAGGCAGTGACTTTATAATATTTTAGAAAAATTTTCAGTGTAATACCAAAGGAGATCAAGAACAAGTCATTTGTTTTTTTCGGCCCCAAAGGTGAGCCTGCATAATATTTTCCTTTGTAGAGATTTTCCAAATAATACATTATGTTATACCGTCTTCCCGCAGCGCAGACGCAATCAATGACATGTCACGAAGAGTGTCAGAAAGCGCTATGGCGTCTCGGTCAGTCGCGCGTCGACCTGCAGGCCAGAGCTAACGCGTTGCAGTCCTGTGAAGAGTCGCCTGATCTCATGAGGTGTCTGCGAGACCTCACAGATTCTGTTGTTTCTACAGACACTGCTAAATGTAGGTAACATAGAGTCCAGTTTAAGTTTGATTTTATTGTTTTTTTTTTGTTGATATCTTTACTGAAATAAATTAGTTGTTGGCGTGTCGGTCATTGTACAACTCTACGTACTTATATCGCGCACACTATAAAAAAAAAACTCAACTTAAAAACTCAAACCATTTATTTCAAATAAACCAATTTACAGGCAATTTTGAATTATCAAGGGGTTGGTTAGTCAGTCAGATCTACTATCTACGTACGAGACTAAGAAAAAAAAAAAGTTTATTTGACCCAGGTTAAATTTAGTACTTAATTTAGTTAATAGTTCCATCTATCAGCCGAAATAAGTATACTGCTGGAAAATAGACAAGGCCTCTATCAAGAGCAGAATAGAATACTCTTTAAAATGTACACCATATCAAGCATCGTCACAACGACCAGTCTTACTTGCCTGGGTTCAACAGATACCCGAGACGTCAATTTGGTCGTTGGTGCACCCGTAGGAGGTCACGCTGAGAATATTATCTAGAGATCTCAAGAACTTCACTAGATTGTTCCGATTCATTATCTAACTTGAATGATCTCGTTGTCCCCAACATGAGGAAGGTTTCGCCTAGATAACCGCTCTACCTAAAGTTGGTTTCTCTTCGAAGACATGTTAGTTTTTACATTGATAGCCACTTCTGCAAGTACCGCTTGCTATAACATTTTAATTCTGGTTCAGATCTATCCTGCTGTCGCGAATCAAACAAGCAAGAATGCCAGCCGACTTGCGAACGAGTCCTGCGTAGTAAAAGTGTATTGCAGGAAATAGTAGAGGCTCTAGAAGTGGACTGTGGAGCTCCCTTCATACTGGACGGCTTTTGGCAATGCTTCCTGAAGAAAGACGCGCCGCCCGAACCCAAGGATCTGATCCCACATGATATTGCTAAACTGCATTGCTGTCAAAAGGTGAGGCTTTGACGATTTTGACCAGATTGGATTTGCAGATGGATGACCTGTCTGGAACTGGCATTAAACGGCAATATCTCATTGTCCACCTCTTCCTACGATGTGCTCTACGTGTCATTTTACTTGCATTTAGTAGATCATTCAGATGTACCTAACACGAGCTCAAGTAATACCCAAAGACTAAGTAAATGTTTTATTTTAAAAGTCTTGTTGTCAATGCTTTGTCTTAGAAATAACGTTTAAAAACAACAATATACTTCTTCTAAATTATTTGGAACTCAATTAGAGCCTTGAAATCGATATTTTCTAGTGTTTCGAACGTCACGTGTCCTTGATCCACTGGGGGATCAAAGTTCGCCTTCGCGAAATCCAACAAAGTTCTGATTTCTTTAGCAAACGAAGTGTATTATGTGCCATAGAAGTTTTACCGAAATTACATACGAAGCAAACTTTGTTTCAGGCCGTGACAATAAACTGTCGAAGATTATGTTTCGAGACGTTCAATTCCGGGTGGCAAACTAACTGGCAGAAGTTTTACTCGGAATGTTTGGGCGATCCCCAGGAGATCTCACTCTCAGAATGTATGGACGATGGTATGTTTTTTTTGTGTCCATAGTTTATTTCGTAAATACAGCCATCTTAATTACACAAGGTGTGCTTATGGTAATATTCAGATCGTGCATTGTGTAGAAGTTCGGATATTCTTATTAAACATGGTTTGTCTCAATCGTTTATTTCTCTCTATCTTAAAAACCTACATGGTTTGAGATCGGTAAAGTATTTGGATTGGAATTATTTCCTTCATCGAATTTGACTCGCCCTATGTCTCTGTGGGGTCGTAAAACACAACTTCAGATAGATGATAATAAGAATCATTCATGGGCATCAAAAAATGCCAAAAAAATGCACATTTGATTATTGGGAGAGTTTTCAAACAATTCGCAACTCTTATTTGCAACTATTGCACCTCATAGCTAACTTAATTCATCACGTTCAAATTTCATGATATCATTCCTAACGCATTGTCGTAATTTCCTATTGCTAACATGGCACGTTTTCAAACTTGACAAAAATATACCTAAACAATTTATCGCGTCACAATCAAAAGTCATTTATTCAAATTACGCTGATAATCAGCACTTTTCGAACGTCAAAATTACGTATGACAGTCCCCCAAAACTCCCGCCCTTCACCACTTCCTAGTGCTTTAGCTAAGAAGAAGAATTGGCGCAACAAACTCCCCAGCAGCACAGCTGTCTGTTCAGTTACAAAACTTGCTTCTATACATTAGTAGGTACTTATGCAAAGTAATTGACATTACGACGAGACACAGAGGCGACTACATGACCTAAAGCGCGGTCACTGTCGGACTGCATAGAAAAGAAAGAGAAGCGCGATGACAGAACGCTGGTAATTTATTGAAAAATATGAAACAATCATCTATTTACAAACTATGTACACACGGGTACACATCAAGCTATACATTTCCAGTTCTAGCTGATCTCGCATTGTATAAGTTTTTCGTGCAATCAGAACTCAGCTTATACTGGTTATGTATAGCTTGATGTGTAGCCGTGTGTACAAACTACTTAATAATAAATAATCCATCACTGTATGCAGTTTGGCCTTAGCAATTTAAAGGTATATTTTTAATTATAATTTAAGGGATAAACTGCTTTTAAAGAAATGACAGAGGTGTATTTGAAGATTTTTTTGATGCATTAATGTACGTTTAATTGTGATTTGAGTTCCATCACTGTTTTAAAATAAGACTTGAAAATATACCAATTTTTTTATTGGTCAAAGTTATCTACGGTTTAAGATACACTGCTTTAAAAACCAACTTTTTGACCATTTTCAAGAAACCTCCGCCCTAAATTATTTGGCATATGTCAGCTAGCCACGCCAATATACCATTAGAGACCTTGAAACGATCAAAGATCTTGCCTGCACATTCTATAATGGAGTGTCCTCTATATTTGCTATTCACACACATGCTGCAGCTAGAAAAACATGCTAAATTGCTCGCATCCATATTAATGTGGCATTCCCGCGCCTTGATGAAACGATGCGTCGACCATGCAGATTAGAACATCTGACTAAAATATGCCTCTCTGATTATTTACTTTAGCTTTTTAGCGGTGTCTGTCGGCAGTTAAGAGATTCTTTGTATTTTAAATGGCGTGAGATTTGCAATAATGGCATTATCGGTTCAGAAATATCGATTACGACTCGAATTTCTAATGAGTTGAGCCTTTAATAGGATTTTGATCTTGCAACAAACATCGTTTTAGTCTCTGACGATAAAAAGTTTGAAATTAGTGCAAAACGAATGACGAGAGGCATACCATAGGCAATCGGTGCCACTGCCACCCTGATTCTGTTGCGGTTTAAAGATTACTTACTTTCTATCGTCGCATCAATCCAGTCCGTAACCCTTCACTGATGTTCTTCGGATTCTAACTTAGTAGACAGATATAGCTTTTCAAAGACAAGTAGGCGCTTCGGTAATCTTCGCTCGTCGTTTTTCGTAATCTTGGTGTTTCCGAATTAGCACTAACATCGCGCTACAGAGTAACCACAGCATGACAGAGGCACTACTTCAAAGTTTTGTACTACCGCACTTTGTAGTGTGCATCCATCATTGCGTGTTTGTAGGAAGTTTTCTCATTCTCGGGTTACCTACTCCGGTCTTAATCGTCATTTGTCAATCAAAAGTTTTGAAAAATCTTCTTTATTAGATCTCATCATCACGCGATCATATTTTCGAAGGTATACGATGATTTCCGAAGCGCATATTTTATTTGAAAAGCTGTACCTAATGTTTGTGGTGTCAGTTCAACTATAGAAGTTTCGAAGTTCACCATTTTCATTCAATTTCCAGTGGATGCACCATGTTCCCTCGGCTGCGCTGGTCTGACGTACTGCAGTCAACTGAACAGTCGTCCGACCACTTTATTTAGATCATGTACTGCACAGGCAGACCTCGAGGCACATCTAGCAGTCGCCGAGCAGAAGGGAAGTGGGTAAGATTCCCGTACCTTTATCAATTTAGGAAGTATGACACTGCCTAACAAAAATCCTGCTGAAAGCTAGACCAACACATTGTGATCTTTGGGCCTAGTATGAACGCACGGCAGGAATGAACGTAACGAAAACCACCTAGGAGATGTTGGGACGAGCTGGATAGGTTCTGTCAAAACTCGGCTCGCGAAAATTGGAAGGAGTGAAGGGATGCCTTTGCCCAGGAGTGGGACAGCGAAGGCTAGTAAAATAACGATGGTACTTATTGTGTCACAAATAATAACTCAAAATGCTATAGAATACTTGTAAAAATCGTTCGTAGTCGCGCTAGCGCCTCTTATCTTCAAAAGAATGAAAATCTTCTGTTTGATAGAGGAAATAAAGAATTCATTTGTATGTTCCAGAGTTTTGATCATATCCGGCATGGAGTTGCCTTTGAAGAATTCAACTCAGTGTCCCATCGATATTTGGAAGAGTGTTGCCTGCGCGTTACATGTCAAACCCTGCACTGCCAAGGTGAGTGAAATTACTTCAAAGCTTTGCAAAGTGGATGAGGATTGGGGTCGTGTCGGTATGTGTGTTGAGAACCTTCGCTGGTGTGATTTAAGAATCTAAACTTTAAATGAAACTTGGAATTCCTTTTTTGAGTTTTTCGCAAGTTTCTTATAGAGGAACTTATAGAGGTATTAGGAACAGGATGTAAAGTTCACTCATCCTCTATAGAAAAGGGAGGATCCTTTGACCAGACGGGTGTTGTGTCTGGTGGGCAAATGCCTGACGATTTATCATCTACATCGCCACATACGAACTACGCATCATACTGACGTCACACCAAATCCTGCATCGCACAAGCAGATTTTACCGCGCCATCGCCACTAACATATCAACGGCCCAACATCAATTTTCGGGCAGTAGCTCACCAGAAACGACACTCGTCTTGTCGGTGGATCCTCCGTTTTCTATGGAGGATGAGCGAACCTTACACCCAGACCCTCACGCCTCTGTATTCAGATTTTTAATCTGTCCAGGGTCACAGCAGCCTGCTATGTGCAGAAGAATGCGCAAGCCTGGTATCTTCTTGCGTGGAATGGTCTCGAGCTCCCCCCACATTGACTGCGCGCGCGTTGTGTGCCAGACTGACACCGACCGACACCAACGCGCCCTGCGTACCTCTTCATCAGTTCATGTCTCCTAGTAAGTAGCAATTTAAAAGACAATTATTCACGATTAATCTGACTGTTGGACTGAATAGTCTTTTCAAGGGGTTCGTGGCTAAGTATAGTAGTATAAGTATCAATGAAGGTTAAGTTAAGCTTGCCACGGTCGGACCGTAGATTAGTGATGGGCCACGTGGATGGGCTAATCAGAAGCCCGAAAGTCTGACAACCAGTCTTTCCAAAGTGTTAGCCAACAGTTACGGAGTTGTGGAGGTTAGATAGGCAGTCGCTCTGCGTTAAATACTAGTACTTAGATGCATCCGGTTAAACCTTAAACCGACCGGGCCATAAAAGTTGGGGAAAAGTTAGGTAGATCATGATGATATGGTCTATACGCTAAAGAGTGGGCGACTGGTATCTTCCTGCGTGGAATGGCCTCGAGCTCCCCCCCATACATTGACTGCGAGAGCGTTGCATGCTTTCCTCTCTATCTTTGCGACTTATAACAAATTCCAAATAGTTTAGGCAAAGTTTAAAGAAACTGTAGAATGTATCTTCTCTCTGTAGTGCTGGTACTAATGGCTGGAACTAGAAAGTTACACCACAGTTTTAAAACATGTCGTCGTTTTTTTATTTCACATTTTGTTGGTGAACTAATCCAGCCCATTTTGACAACCGCTCTACCTGTTCTATGCTACATCCTGATTGATATTACGAGTATGTTTCTGAAAGTAATCCACTCTGGTCGCCTTGATGTGAGCTATAAGATAAGAGCTATTCAAGTGTTATTCTGTTTTTGTTAGGCACAGAGGCCCCCCTGTTATCAGCAAAGGAAGTAGTGACGTCACCATGCTCTGGGTCTCCCTGCAGCTCTCCACAGACGTGCGTCATCAACAGGAACTGCCTGCAGGGCGGCGCTTGTGCGCGCTACTACTGCGTCGACGGCTGTCCGCTCGGTAAGAAGGGACTTCACTCCTACAGAGCCGTTCAAAAGTTAGTTGACATTTTTCCACTTCAGCTGTGATGCCACATTATGAATTAAAAATCTAGTTTTAAATGTTTGCACTGTACTCTTTAAAGTTTTTTATTGGTTAATTCAACTACTTACGACTTATCATATAAAATAATCAGTTGAATCCTTTAGGATGACCTGATAATTTTTTAATTTTAAATCATAATGTAATGATGAATATAAAATGATAATGATGATGTATGTAATGTAGCATCACTGCTGCAGTTGAAAAATGTTAACTAACTTTTAGAGGGCTCTGTATGTTCACAAAATTAAGAATGATGGGTTCATAGGATTCTCGAAGGTTCGAAGCTTCGAGGATCCTTTGAGGATGAATCTGTCAAGACTACATCCCCGACCGTGAGAAACACTTTAAAAATCTGAATTTTTCATAGTGAATTGGGCTAGCTAAGTACACAATGCCAAATTTTCGATTGCCAAAGCAAGGGCCTGACTGGAAAATCTCCAGTGCTTGGAATTGTCATCATCACGTTTTCTGTGGAGATTAGAGTTAGAAACTTGTTGACTTTATTTCCATGTCAAATATTTTTGAGAAGTAAATAGGTACACCTACACATTTATTATTTTATTTAGTTGTAATCTTAAATAATTTTCTGCAGGAGACAGTTCATCACAAATAGTACCAGTTGGTTCCTGGGTGCGGGTGCCCATGCCCTCCTCTCTACACAAGGCGTGCTTCAAGATTTGTCGCTGTGGGCACAAGGGACTGACGGACTGTCAACCTCTACCTTGTGTTGAAATGGAGAACTGTCAGCTGCATGACAGAGAGGTTAAGCAAGGTAAGTTCAGTTCATACTGGGTTAATTATTTTACTGATGTAAACAGAATTTACAAAAAAAAAAAAATTTCATCCCTGCATAACCCTCTTAGGGGATGACTTTTCTAAAATCCTTCCTCAGTGCTTACTTTCGTTGTAAAGGTAATTCTCATGCAAAATGTCATGGTTCTAGATTTAGCGGTTTAGGTCGTGTTGTCTGTCAAATTTAAGATTGAATTAAGAAGTTGATTTCGCGTATTGTCCTGCAGGTGAGAAGTACTACATGGAGTGCAACGCGTGCGCCTGCCGCGCCGGCGAGCGCGTGTGCGCACGCCGCGCATGCGCACGCGCCGCGCTGCCGTGCTACTGCCCGCCGCACCACCTGCCCGTGCGCGCGCGCCACACGCCCTATCCGAACGCTTGTCTCGCCAAGTTAGTGTTTATTTATCTATAAGTACATATAAAAAAATCCTAGCGGAGTCAAAACTGTACACTTAATACTTTTTACAATAAAGTAAAGCTACAAACGCTCGGGGAACGACTATTATGCCAAAAATATAGATTTTTTGTCTGCTTGTCTGAATGTATGTCCCAACATCGCGCAAATACTACCCGATAGATTCAGTTCAAATTTTGCATATATATTTCCAAAAGTCTGTAGAGTATAATTTATAAAACTATTTACAATGGGCGATGAGCAACATTACATTATAAATTCTACTACAGTTTAAAAAAAAACAAGCTAAATGACGAGGTTGTCTTTGAAAGGGTGACACAATGGGCGATCCCATTGTGTCACCCTTTGTAAAGTTTCTATATTTATGTCTGTAATTTTTAGGGTGTGTGCATAATAAAGAGTATTCTATCTTATATCTAAAAGGTTAGCATATCTGTTATACCTAAAGGAAAACGATCAAATTAGACTGTCCTTAACTTTCTGAGAATCTTTGATCTACTGTCAAAGATTTAAAAAAAAAATATTTTAACAAGAAAATAGGCAATTAATAATTATAAAAACTTTTTTTCATACCAATCGATCCTGTTTCTTATAAGGATCAATTTACTCTACGGGAAGAACTTAGATTTGAGTATTAGAAAAGTCAGAAATCGCTAAAAACAAACATGGGGCAGTAGGTTTGATTCTGATATATTTTTAGTTTTTTTTTTTATCAATGTGTGAACATAGATTGGTCTAAAGTTACGTCATTCATACTACCAGATTTATGTATGGGGATTATCTGTGACATTATCCAGAAATCAGGAAATGTGCCTTCTCTAAGGGATTTGTTGTAAATTATCATTATATACGTTCAAATTAAATTTACTAGCGAAACTTCATGTTCGATGTGATCATAATAACTAGTAATTTTCTAAAGTCTTATTTTAATTGATTAACCGCAAACATTATTGGATCGATCGATGTGGCGACGCTTAGGGAAGGTGTATGACTAGCAGTGGACGTCTTAAGGCTGATATGGTGAATTACTAACAACAAGAAACTTCCTTCATTTTATTTTACAAAACATATTGTATATTTCAGATGTGCAGGCGCCTCAGATGGCGAGATAGAGTTTGGAACAAGTTCTCCGTGCGCAGGCGCCGCGTGCGGGCGGCGACACGTGTGCGCGGCCGCGCCCAACGTGTGTCTGTCGCGGCTGCAGACGTCCTGCCCGCAGTACTACTGTGGTAGGGCTCAGAAAGCGACATCTATACGAGACCATTGAACTACGACCTCTAGTAGCGAACCAGGAAAAATGGTGCCATGTAGCACGGGATGTGCGTGACAAGTTCTAAATCGCGCAAGCAAAATTTGAAGAGACTTTCAACGACCAAAAGTATGAGTTTCAAGAGGTCACTAAGGCAGTACATTGTTGCCAATATATAATCTCTTTATCAAACATAGTGTCCCGGTTGGACACAATGACCATGATATTTTAAGATCTTTCTTTTTCGTAGTAATTTTTGTCGATTGTTTATTTGGCTATGTTAAATATATTACATAGACTATCATAACTTCAACTTAATATCTCTTTTCAGTAAGCACAGTGAACTGTAACTCCCAGCCGGGCATGCCGGTGTGTGACACAGACGCTCGCACTCACACCAACCCGTGTCACTTGGTCATGAGTGGCCGCAAGTTCGCCTACTGGGGCGTCTGTCTCGAAGGATGTTCTGCTGTGAGTACAATTATACATTACAAAAGCTGGAGCTCAAATTGTGATCACTGATATAGTATTAAGGTATCTTGCAATATATTTTGAAAATAAACGTCAACTAAACTCCTTTGTAATACAAGAGTATTTATTAAGTATTCGCGTTGGGATCGTACCCCTATGTCTCATTCTTGGGGCCAGTCGCACTTGGATTCGAATTTGTAAACGTAAACATGTTTATGCTGCCATGCTGCGACTACCAATGTCATTGCTTAGCAACAAACTTTTTCATTCTCAATATAATTTCAGGCTGGTCCAGTATGCGGTGTGAACGGAGTCTCTTACATCTCCGAATGCGCTGCTTGGTCAGAATACGTGAGCGTGGACTACACAGGCCCTTGCCTCGCCGTAGGCCCAATATCAGACCTTATGGAACCAAAGTGTGCCTTGATAGACAGAATCATCTGCCCCCCACTGAAGAAGCCAAACTGCCTCGGATTCACCGCCCCTGGAGCCTGTTGTCCAAAATGTGGGGGAGCCCTAAGAATATTGTATTCGAAGAAACAAATCGATAGAGCGTTATACGGAACGAATATTTCCGCCACTGTTATAAATCTGAACAATATTTTAAAAGCTCTAGAGAGACATGTCAAGATAGCCGAGTGTGCACTCAGAGGGTACCTCACTATTGAAATGGAAATATTCGTCACAGTTGAAACTATGCTGGACAATCCAACTGATTTACAACTGAATGTGTGTATCTTAGAAGCTGAGAAGATAGCAGACATGATTAACAGAGAAAGTGTGTTGATAACTAGTGATTTAGGTTTAAGTTCATTATCTTATGCGTTGACTGTACATACGTATCCCACGCAAGGTGCAAGTACTATAAGTCTATCCATAGGTGCTTTATTAGCAAGTTTAACTATCTACGTTTTAAGGTAAGCATTTTTTATAGCATTATTATGTAAATTTGTACAGTAGCTGTAAATATTGAATGTTATAAATAGTAACTTAGTGCCATAGTTAAAAACGAATACAAAGAATTCAGAGATTATGCTTTGGTTTGCTTTAAAATCAGGCGCAAATTATTTAGTCATGTTCATCACGTGAGTTCGTTGTGCCATCGTAGTTGTAATGAAATTAATGTCTTTGACTTATACAAGTATTGCATGATAGACTGCAACAAGCATTTTTATAACACTTTTACAAAAGACAATTTTATAAAGTACTCGTAGTCCTTAAACCAAATATGTATTACAATTATTACTTTGTTATTAATTTTTAGATGTTTAGCTTATTTGAAAATGTGAATACTGTTTACAAGCTTAAAGATTATTAAAATAAAAACACCATTATTATACAAGGATTTTATATACCTACCCAAATTATTACTCGTTACGCTATTCTTATCACTAGACATTAGGTCTAAGACAAAGCTCTTACACAATTTAAGGGGTTAGAAAAACCACTACCATGTCATCGAAGTAAACGAAAAAAGTAATGTTTCGCGGTTCAGGCAATAGTGGATGTTGCGAGTAGCGTTTTACTAAACGCATGATGTAAACTCGAGCGTTCTCGAGTACCTTTTGATGAAGAAGATAATGATTATTTTAATTAAAACTGAAAACTTATTAGAATGCAACATGATTGTTAAGTTTAGCTGAGTGAAAGAAGGATTAATGCCGGATATGCTAGTTTTTATTTAATAAAGTTACTTATCATCTTTATAAGAGACTAGTTTCAGCCCGCGGCATCGCCCGCGTGAATGTCGGAAATTATCCCACGGAAACGTGCTACCGGGACAAAAAGTAGCCTATGTCCTTTTCCAGCACGCCATCTATCTCCTTGCTAATTTTTTGTCGAAATCCGTTTAGGTGTGAAAAGGTAACCTACGGACAGTTTCCTACTTTCGAACTTATAATATTAGTATGGAAGTATGGATATTTATGTTTGTGAGGGTACCCTCGGCCCGCAGCACCAAAGCGAGATATGCAATAAAATAAATTGATATGTTATTTGTATCATTTGTGTCATTAATTTAAACTAGAAACAGGAAAGGGCCAAGAATTGAGCCTTGAGGCACGCCCATCTTAACTAAAGACCCCGATGACGTCGCCCCGTTACTTTTTGCTGCCTCCATGATAGATAAAAAAGAACAAGATCAGCAGCTTATCCACGAATTTAGTAATGGTATAATTTACAGATCAGTGTATTTTGTTTTCAACGCTCTGTCAAACGCTTTTGAGAGGTTACAGAAAATTCCAATTGCATCCTGGGACTTCTCCCAAGATTCCAAAATGCGACTGATGAGATTTACTCCCGCGTCAGTCGCCGACCTTTCGTGAAACCAAACTGGCGCAGGCCTATGTAAAATCCCATTTGAGTTAAAATGTGACATCTCCTCTGAATATTTGGTCAAAAGACTTACCCATGTTTGTTATCGTAATATAGAAAGAGAGGCTCGCGCTTTTATAAAGCATTAACGTGGACACTACAATTAGCATAGCGGATTGCGGTAGACATGACGAATTGCAAATGATCTTGGGCGATGATGAGCAAAGCTTTCTATCATTGCAACATTAATTTTCGATTGGAATTAAGTTTTCGATATTTTTTTTTTCTGAGACAATTGAAATGGATTCTTTTGGTTACCAATATTGTCTTTAGCAATAATAAGACTGCTCCTTTCGAAAGGCAGGAGGTTTTGAGGGAAATACCTACCTTATGCTTTATCTAAGACAGTTTTGCCATACTTGCTTTTGACACATTGATGTCGATTGTGGCTCAGTGGGATGGTGGTTATCTATATTCTTATGGTTAATGACAGTCAAACTACATTACCAATAAAAGTATTTCTAAGAGGTAAAGTATTATTAAAATTAAAATAAAAAAAACACAAATTATTATAATATGATTGTATTTTTTCACATACTTAACACCGACAATCGAGGAATATAGTATTATTATAATGTGAATTTTATAATATCACAATTAATTGATCACTTATAATTAAGTTCAGATAAGTCTTTTTTATCGAAAAATATATTGATTCTATCAAGTAGTTGTGGGTCGGTGACAGTTTTGGCGAGTTGCACGAACCCACTCTGCAATACTGGGTGGATGAGTTGGAACCTCTCCAGCGAAAATGTCAGGACCAATTCCAGATATGCCATTAAAATATTTTGGAAGCAATTACGTTGCACTTCAGTATCCTGAAAAAGACAAATACTTTAAGATATAATATGTAAAGACTGGCTGATTAACACAATTCGATAACACTGTGCCAAATTCTGTGGTATGTGCTGTAGTTTGTTAAAAAAAAAAATCATAATTTCACACATGAGAGACAAGAGATTAAATTAAATCTGTCATATTAGAAACCGAGCTCTAACTTTAGTTATAGCCTAAAGCACTGAGCCAGGGTTTCCATTTCGAGCTATATTTCGATTTTAACCAAAGTTCCTAATACAAAAATGACAACTTATAAAATCCGACCAATTTGTGCGCAGCGTCGTTCTGCGCTCGAAACGCGTCAACTGTATGAAAAAAAAAAAACAACACACTTAGTTTGAAAGGTTAACACAGGTTTTTAATTAAAAAACTGGCTCGATGGTTTTAGCTATGTCCATGTTTTGTAATAAAACTAAAAGGGGTTTTCAAAAACCATGAGTAACTACGTGATTATTAGTGGAATATTATTTTCTCACCTTGCTAATACTCAAAGCTCGTTGTTGTTCTATTTCTGGGGGCACGGGTTGCGGTGGTAATATCGGTTCAGCTACTTTGGTCTTTTCATACGAGGGTCCATCACAGATCGTAATATTCACTTTACGAGTATCTATGTTATGATTTTCTATTATATCCGGCACACTGCCTTTCTTTTCCTTTATAGGAATCTGTTTGTTTATCTCTGTTTCTTGTGGCAAATTACCATTTACAGGTTTGTTATCATTAGAATCGGAGCTTTGGTCGTTATCTATATCAGTTTCAGGAGCTTCTTTAATTGTGTCTTCCTTCATTTCCTTATTTGATGGTATATTTTCAGTGTGAATCTCTACAGTGATAGATCCTTGACTATTAGCTTTGAAATCAGCAAATGTAAATGGTCTTGGTTTTTCAACATCCTTATCTGGGGTAATATTTAATTTTTCGTTGATTGCAGGCGGTTCATCAGTGTTTTCATTCGGTTCCTGGGCATAATACTGGTCGTAATGAGTTGACGAGTTATCACTTTCTACTGAACTGCAGGACATCCTTTCTTTAATATCATGATCATCAAAGTCCGAGACGCTTATCAGATGTTTTACATAGTTGTGACATAGCAACTCCCATGTATGTTTTAAATCGAATATTTTTGTCACAAATCGATCATATTCCAGTGTCAAATTCAATGTAGTTGTGTAATTGTGCAATATTATAGATATATCGGTTGATTTTAGTTTAAATTTGTGAACACCATTGAAGAATATCTCTGTCGAAGCAATGATTTTAATTAGCCATGAAGAGGTGGTTTGTTTGTAAAGGTTGGCTGCGTGATCCAAGTTGGATACTTTTTGAACAAGAAACTTCAAACCTGGCCTTGAATCAAATTGCATGGCTCTTGTGAATGATAGTTCCAAACTTCTTAGCAATAAGTCTGTGTTATCGCTGTTAAGGAAGAACTTGTAATTGCAAACGTTAGAGCCTGTCTTAAGACTATCCAGTAAGATACTGTTAATACCTTGGAAGACATCAGACGATGCTTGGATGAGAACGGTGGCAATTATTTGAACCAGTATTTGATGTGCCAACAATCCCACTACCAGTCCTCTATGAGGGATCCTTACTGTGTATAACTCTGGGTTCAAGGAGTTTACTGATTCTTGGAGATAAATCAGGAATATATAACTCCGATCATCAATCAACATCAAATTCTGGGATGAATTCTTAGGAGTTATTTTAGCATGTCCATCCCCTTTCAATTGTTCAGTTAGGAATACTTGTTGAGCCATTGCATGCAATCTTACATTATCATTAACCGAACAATCCCGTCTCGCAGCTACTTTTACTATAGCTAAATCTCCATAGAAACTATTTGAGTTCTCCTTGAAAGCATAGGTCAGTTGCTTGAGAGGCGTCAAGCTGACGTTGCAAGCTCTGTGCAGACTTGTGCAAACGATTTCCCATTGATTATCTGTTAAAAGATGTCCAGATGTTAAAATTATATGTCTTATGCATGACGCTCCTAGTCTAGCGATTGGTTCTTGAGGTTGAGCGATGCATTCAACTAGAATCAACATGATTTGCTTCAAAGCGAAAGTTGCTTCTACACTCTCAATGGGTTCTATTTCCTGTCCATCACCTTTCTCATCGGTTGTAGATCGTTCAATGTTTATTTGCTGCAAATGATGTAGATATACCACAATAGTATCTGTCGTCATTCCACAGCATTGCTTAAAGTTTGGCATCACGCTGTCCCAGTGAGTATTGACATTGGAAATTTGCCGAAGCCAGTTTTGAACTGTTGGCAGAAGGAGGTGGTTTATGCAGTGCAAACCAAAATGAGTACCAGGTGCTTCAACTGTGTTCCTTAAGAGTTTGAATAAGGATTCCATAGCAGCTGGTTGATTCTTCTTAGAACAAACGACAGTAGCTGAGATCAAACCCTCAATGAGAACGTACCATACTTTGAGTATGTTGCTGGGTTTATCAAGTTTTAAAAGGCAGTTGTTTGTGGTATTCGAAGGAGGAAGACTTGTTGATAACTTTCTATATGAGATAAGATCTTCTTCATAATGATCATTGGAAATGAATTTGGTGATATCAAGAGAAGCACTGGGTATTATAGGGTCAACGACACACAACGGCATGTCTCCTTTGATTCTGTTACCCGTATTGAAAATAGGACATTTAGGCATGTTGTACATCATTGTTAAAATATCTGCGCAGCTTTCCAAGTGGTACAATGCCTCTCTACACATATCTACAATGACTTTTTCTGATTTCTCTTCACTGAGGGGTATGAATTTGCTATTCTTTGAGAATTTCAAACTAAGGCTTGGTTTAGGTTGAGTTGGTGTAGTAGCCTTCTTTGGCTTAACTTCAGTAGCCTGTACTTCGTCATAGTGCAGTCCTTTGATATGACTTAAAAGGCACAGTATACAGTCAAGAGCTGCGTTCGCGAAGACGAGTGTGTTGTCTGTGCTGAGAAAGACTTTGAATATTTCCAAGATCGCGGAGTATTGGTTGGAATTGTTGGCAGCTCGTAATGTATTGAAGAGTGGCCTCCAGCCTGATCTTATTTCCATTCTGTTTGTTTCCACAAATTCGCAGATGCAGGATATGATTTGTTCCTGGTGAAAAAAAAAAAGATTATTAATCCACGTACGGGCCATGTTTTGTTGCATCACTGTAAGGTAGAAAATGCCCAATGCATTATGTCCGCCTGCATGTGCATGAAGTCATAATCAACAAATCTTCTTTAAGACAATCATTTATTTTTGATAGCTAGTATTAAATATGTAGGTACCTGTATATCATCATCACACAGTTCCAAGCAGAGAAGGTTCTCGAAAGGTTTCAGCAACGCCTCGTTAAAGTGGAAGTGTGGTAATTCTACTTGTTGGTTGAGTAGAGCAGTTGCACAGTCGTGCAGACACTGGATAGCTAGGCTTGCGATTTGGATGTCCTTGTGGCATGCCGCCTGTGGAGTTTAAGAAAATTATGGTTACGTGAGTATATATTGTGTTATTAAGTTTTTTACGAGAATTAAATCAGTATATAAAGTTAAATCGGTAAAGAGTAAAGCTAGAAGCAGAAGGGCTGAGCTCTAAAGTAAATATTTTCATGATACAATATCGCAATACTACTTAGTACTTAGGTGATGTAGAGTTGGGCTAACTTGTACATATTTAGCACTTTGCCATATTAAACGATGCAAATAGTGATGATTCAGCCACCCAATACCAAGATGTGTAGACAGCTACGAAAGAAGCTAGCAAATTGAGGGGTAACGACGTGTAAGGTGATTGTTACCTGCATGAAGTGCGGTCCCACGACCGTCCATATGGGCATCCTGTGCGCCAGCGGGCGCGCGGCCCGCAGACAGCGCAGCGCCACGTCGCCGGCGCGGCACAGCGCGCGCGCCGCCTCGCCTGCGCGCGCGCAGCCCGCCCGCCCGCGCCGCCAGCGCCACACGTTGTTGTTGGCGCAGTCTGCCTCCCAGGAGCAGAACAACTAAAGGAAGATATTGAAGGTTTCTTATACACTTATAATCAATAAATAATAAATACAAAACAAATCAACTTCTTACTAATCGATGTTGATGCGCCACCAGCCTTTGCAGCGCTGCCTTCAGCGTAGGTAGCGTCGTAGTGGCTGCTAGACGCGTGAAGAGAGCATCGGCTGCAGCGGTAAGCGCGCAGCACACTCGAGCCGCACCAGATCCGGATATTACGTTACCTCCCTGGATAGTAAAGAAACAAAGGCTATAAGAATAACTTCGAACCTTATGAAATCATATAAGTACTAGCAAGTAATTCCTAAAACATAACAATTTAAAAGACGATTTTCTAACTTACCTCTTGTCTACATGTTTCTACAATTTTCGCCACTGACATGTCATTGGTTAAATTGTTCTCGAACACAGGCTGCAAGAAGTTGAAGACGTCCACACTACGGAGAAACAAATGATCAGCGTCAAAGCAGATCTGTAAATCTTAAGTTTTGAAAAAAGCATTTTAATCATAGACCAACATGACTACTTTGATACCATTTAACCAGTTATAAAATGATTCTTCTGCCTTATGTGTACGTATAAAACTCACCACGTTTCGTCATCTTTACCATCTAACCCCAACTTAGCGTCAGCCTGTAGAATAGAAACGGTTTTATTCCTGCCAGTTTGCATGGTTACTATTGGAGTAGCATTGTTCCCTTGATGTCCGAATAAAGAGTGCTCAAAACTTGACACGTATTGACAGGCAGCAAAAATATGCTCCCAGCATTCTGGAGCTTTTGATCCGAGTTCTAAGCCACCTATGAAAATATTATGTGTAGTTTATTATTTTTGTTTATGATGTATCGATCCAAATTGAATTCCAAGCAGGAAGAATTTCACACAAACTTGTCCCATTTGGGCGCCAAAACTGTAATGGTGCTCTTAAAGAATTGGCGCCCAACAAAATAAAGTATAATATCTCACCTGTAATTAATATGTCCAAAGACAAAGCATGTGTCGATAATATCTTGCCATTCGGTGGCTGTGAGATGGCGGAGTTAGCCAAGAGAGCCAGAATACTACTGCAACGATTTTGTAAGCTTAAAGTATTGCTTACTCTTGCAGCCTAAAATTGTAACATCATAAAATATGGTTATTAAAATTATGTTATTAGGGCAGTTTCTCTTGTATCGTCAAAACAATAAAGAATGGTTAGTTGCTAACTGTGAAAATTCACAAACAAAGTGGCCATTTCACATAATAATTCTAGTCAATACCTTATGTAGTCCTTCAAGGCACTGAATCGTTAGCCCCTCCCAGGCAATCCGCTTCCTTTTCCCGAAAGTATTTATTTTCTTTGATATCATGCCATGCAGTTTTTGTTTTTTGTTACCGTATCCCGACAGGGGCACACTTAATACCGTAACCATGGAATCCCAAATACAGGTTAATATCCTGAAAGAACACTGGTGTTGTAGAATTCGGATACAAAAAGTTTTAACACATAATTATGTACGTAGTTAGTAGTTTTTTGTTTTTACCTTCTAGCCCAACGCAAACTAGCATCATGCTGCGGGGAGTCAATTGTGTTATTATACAAACAGGAGACTTCTTTCAGTTTCTGCCAGTCTGACATAACTGGACTTTGATCTAAACCGCCAAGATCTGTTGAAATACAATTTTGATATTAATATTACATCCAGGTAAAACCACTTTGGAAATTAAAGTTTTTCCTGTTATCGGAACACCAGACTTTAATTTTCTGATTTATCAGATTACTCGTTATATTTTGTCTACAAGCTACACTTTAAAGAAAACATATTTTAGCAATTACATATTAGGTTTGCACAAAATCATATCGAGAATTTCAACGTGATAAAAACCTTTACTTAGACCTAACTTTATGTTTTAAACCTAAATTTATGGATAACTTTATTTTATGATTATTATTGTTTTCTTTATGGTTGACTATATATCAGGTTGAGCGCTCTGACCTGATAGTAAATGTACTAGAGGATGGTCAGTAGTCGGAACTTCTTTCAGTAGATCAGTGGCAAGCACTTGTTGGTACAACTCCCTCAGCCATGTCGCCGATAGATACACCAGCACACCGCTGCCTTGCACTTCTTCTACAAACTCGTCTTCTGTTAGAGATACTTGAATCTTCTGTGGAGAAAAATAAATTTGAATGATTCTTTTTGTGTACTGTAACTTAGCCAACAAATTGTCTTTAACAACGCCTTTTGCTAGCAGTGCAGGGGTGGTTTTCTTATCGCACTTCATTTGTGATCCTTGGACTATTCCAAGGGTTACTAATGAAGTGCGATTGACCATTATACACAAACTTAGGATCCCATGACTAACTTTTTGCACAATGATTCAATTATAGTAATCTTGGTTAAAAGCGTGTGAGATAATTTTCTCGCCATGATTATTTAGTTAATAATTTTCGGCGTTCTCTTGAAAATATTATCAGTTAAAAATTAATGCGATGTAATTTAGAACTTAAACATGACATAGTTTAAAAAAAACAGTCTACACAGACACTCACACTGGGTTGGTTATAGTAATTAGTTCTCCGTTGCTTGAGAGTCAGTAGTAGAGCCGCGTAAGTAGCAAGGTATACTCCATCTGCGTTCATGATACAAGATGTAGCGGGTGGCTGAGCGGCGTTGTGTTGGCAGCATTTTGATGCGAAGTCTTGCATTGCTTCGTCCACCTAATTGATAAAAGGACTTATTTTATTTGAATATTCAATCTTTCTCGGCCTCAGCCTCTCATTGAAGAGGCCGAGTTAAATATCTTTGTTGAAATAGTTCTTTAATTAGTATGATTATATCAACGGAGATACTATTTATTTAAGTAATCTAAAGAAAATTAAAGAGATGTAATGTTAATACGAGATTTTAATGCTCTATATTGTTACCTACCTCTATACAAGTCCGATGATTCACAAGCTTTGGAAGAAGAGAGTTCTGTAGAGTTTTGATAAATTGCCGCGCGTTGTGCCTTTCCAAATCTACGTTGCATTCTGTTATGGTGCATCTACAATCAAAGAGTATGTTTATATCGCTAGGTAACGTCGCAGCTGACGAGTTGGCCAGAAGGGCATCGAGCATGCCAGTCTGTGGACCGGAATCTATCGTGCCCATCCCCTTCAACCAACTACGCAGGTGGCTACAGGCGTACACCTACACGCAAGCAGAAAGCTGGTGGACGTCGTCACCAGGCTGCAGGCAGTCCAAGGAAGCTATGCCATCACTGGATGGCAAGCTAAGCAGTCGCTTACTGCGATTGGACAGAAAAGGCCTGCGCCTGGTGACGGGGACCATCACGGGACACTGCTCGCTAAACAAACACTTTCACACTATAGGCATAACGGACAGCCCCCTGTGCAGAGCTTGCATGGAGGCTGATGAAACCATTGCGCATGTGCTCTTTGAGTGCACAGGCGTCACCCAGATCAGGACACAAACCCTCGGGACACCCAGATCGTACACAGATGTTCTCAAAAGACCAGGAGACCTAATCAGCTTCTGGAGGGAGGTGGGCTGGTTGGAATAACCGCCAACGGCCGCCATGGCCCACGCACAATGGTCCACTGAAGGACTAAGTGCGGAAACCAAACCCATAACATAGAACATAGTATGTTTATATTTAAGCTTATAATGAGATTATTGGAGTTGTTAAATCGTATAATGAACCCACAAGACTGAAGATATTGTCGTTTGCCTTCCTAAATTGGCAATTGCTAAACATCAAGATGAAATCAATATAACTACATTAATTTTGTAATTTCATCCTGAGTTTCTTGTAGGCTCGCTACTGGTCCACCACCTACCTCCATACCATAATCAGCCTATAACGTTCCCACTGCTAGGACATAGGCCTCCTCTCTGTGAGAGGGAGTGAGCCGTATATACCTCGTGGGCCCAGTACGGGTTGGAAGATATCACATGTCTTCGAATTTTTTGTTCTAGGACATGCCGGATTACTCACGATGCCTTCACTGTTCTTCCTTTACTGTTTTGAGAGCAGTGGTGATGAAATAATTCGCTACTGTACTAAACTCAAGAGTTCTCCAATTCTTCCCATTTTTCATACATAGCTTTAGCTCCACAAACTAAACTTACCTTCCCAGGTTTAAAGTCTTCGGTACAGCCCTAGGTTTGTCGTGAACTGTATTCTTGTCACTATCGTTTGATGCAGGGTTACTAGCTCTTGATGGTAGGAACACGTTGTCTGCATCTGAGTCCGCTTCTCCATCACTTCCAGAACTTGCGTTTTCTGGACCAGATGTATCTGCAAAGTACAGGGTGTAATAAGATCCTTCGCGAAGCCGTCAAATACGCATTCTGTATATTATCAAACTAAGTAACTTTATGTAAAGTTTATTTCTGGGAAACGACTTTTAAGGCCGAAAGTCTTCAAATGGGGTGTTGTTTTACCTAGCAACTGGGTTATGGAGTTCAGATAGGCAGTCGCTTATTCAGCTGCATCCGGTTAAACTGAAAACCGACCCCAAAACTAGTTGGGAAAAGGCTAAACAGATGATGACTTAAGCACACTTAGGTACACTTACCTGAAGAATCATGTTCCTTTGTTTCACTACTTTGTAATACAGCCACCACATCCCTGAAACAAATGTTAAGTAATGAAAAAACTTAAATAGATACATGTATTTACGGTAAGGTTCTGTTTTCCAATGTAAATCATTGCATGCTTACAAAGGGTAAAAGTATGATGCATCGCTAGCGTTTTTGTATGAAACAGCAGATCATTTTTAATGTCCGTCTTAATCCCATACTCAATGTTGTTTATTAACTCATTGGCGGACACTAAATGCCCACGGCCGTACAGTATTTTTATCTTACGAAGTGACGCGCGCTTGACGTGTTTTAACTAAGTATACAAACATGCTGTGAATTTGTGCATGAAGCTAACACACACACTTCCTACATCAACACTTGGTAACCACAAGAAGAACGCACGTCGCTTAGAGAGATAAAAATTGTATAATAACAATAAACCTTTTTTGTGTCTCGTTCAGTGTCCTTTAACCTATTAAATATTTATTTCAATTGTACTCGGCACAGTTTTGTACTTACCTATACGGGCTAGGCAGCCTAGCTAACGTCTGATAAGTTAAAGGTCCCGTATAATCAGCATCACGTAACTTCGGCCAGTGCCCCAGTATGAGCGTGGCTATCTCAGGCGATATATACTCGGTGGAGCCGGAACATAGCTTCTCTAGCGCGTCCAGTAAAGAGACCACACATTCTACTGCCGCGGCTACCACTTCTGGGTTACCGCTTCGTCCGCATTCTTCAATGCCATCCATTATTCTGTTATGGTAATGGAATTGAAGTTAAATTCACGTTATTTTGGATACACATTATTTAAATAATCTCATTAATTTGAAATATCATGCAATCCAGTGTGTTTTTTGAGAGACAAAAGACTGTTAAGATCAATAAATCAATCTTTGGTTTATAATTAAGCTAAATACTCTATGGCCATAAGATTATGACTGTGATTCAATATGATTGTGGTCATGAAGACTAGGGTCTAGACTTTTACGAGTTATGATGATAGTCTATTTTTAAGATAAACTTATAGATATCTTTTAAAAGCACTTACAATCTCACAATCGCCATATCGTCACTATGCCTCTCATGATGGTCCACTTTCTTCAGCAGCACCAGCTGGCACAGCCTCTTGGGGTTCTGCAGCAGTTCCCTTGTGCTGCGCAGAGGTTCCACGCGGTGCGACACCGGCGGGTACAGGAGCATTCGGTGGTATAGTGCTTCTAGAACTGGGCGTAGGTTTGAGGTTGATCCTACTAGGCGGACCAACTGGTTGGCTATGCTGAAATGTAAAAAGTGTTGGTGTTAAAAAATACTCGTTTCTTATGAGCTACTTAAGTCTACACAAAATTGTTTTTCTTTATTTGCGTATGTTTCATAGGCCTCTCTAATTCCTTTAACTTCTCTCGGTGTTGTGCTCCTTCTTGGCACCAACTTAAAAAGTTTCGTTTGTTAAAAATATTAGAAATATTTGCTGTTTGCAACTGTACCTGTAAATAGCTTTAGCTTGTTTGCTGTTGAAGCTGGGTGCGGAGTTGAGAGCACCGGATCCTCTGCCGGAGTCATCGACCAAATGACCGTCGTGCTCTCTGAAATCATGTTACAAATCAAAGCTGCTTTTGAAAATTCAAGAGAAAAGCTAACTTAGAGCCATACCTCACCGGGACGACATGGCGGCGCAGCCTAGTACGTCGCCCACTAAATTTATGGTTGGCTGCGTAACTAAGGACGACAGGTGAGCCACCCACTATATAGCTGTATGCATTTATTTGGCAGCGCGACCTGGCGACGTCGCCATGGCGCGCATGGCGTCCCGGTGAGCTAGAACTTTGAATCATTGTAGAGAGAAGACAATAGTATGGCAATATTACGAAAGTAAACCGATCAACATATTTCGTATTGTGCAGTATCCGGGCGATAAAATAGCACATCGAGTTTCAGAAAGAGAATGTTACATAGCATAGGTTTGACTGATCTCTATAAGACCTGTTCGAAACCGAACTTCATCTAAACCTCGACGTGTCATCGATATTAACGGCTGACAGTGAGTACCTACACAAAAACACAATATTATGGTTGAGCCGTAGATAAAAAAAAAAAACGAATCACTACTGTACCTTGATTTAATATTCTTGTCCACCCTAGGAGTTCCTAGGAACGAGATGAGCGATGGACAGAACTTCTGCCAGAGGAACGTAGTGAAGTGCGAGTTGCCGCTCACTCGCTCTGACAGACTTGACATTAGAGTCAGCAAGCAATCTAGAAAGAATAACGCCAGCGGGTTCTGTTTTGGAGTTCTGTGGATTAATTAGGCATTATTTACTTACATTCAAGTTAGGTACCTACTTTACATACAAAACAAAAGAAGACAGTACAGTGATCAGAATATGAAGAAACTATTTATTAATTTCAATTTCAATGCAGCATTAAGATAGAGTGACCTTTAACCTGGTGTTTTAATACGCTTTTATTAGCTTCACTTGTATCTAACAAAAATGTAATAAAATCTTAGAAGTGAATTTTAATCAACTTCTAATTGTCGTATCGAAATGAAACTTTGAATGTATGTGCAGTTCGGATGACAAAACTATAATTTAGTGGAGCTGATCTGATGATGGAACCTCCTGGTGGATAGTGGAACTCTTCAGTGGCTACTAGTAAACCCCTCGATTTTGGGCTCATATGATTTGTTTTGACGAGTCCAATAGATTGGAGATACATAAAGTGTTTTTTTAAACTACTTAGATATTTTTTTTATTACCAATGTAGCCATTAGCATTGGTAGCGGGTTTAAGGTTGGCAATAAAAGTCTTCCTAGTATATAGATAGTTCACCTACATCCATGTTTACCATGATGCTATTATGCATTATCGATTATTATTTAAATGCGACCCTTTTGAACGTTCCAAATATTTTTAAGCTAATAAAATATTTAGTTCTACTCACAGTTGCGTTTCAGACAGTCGGCTGCATAGATACTGTATGACGGGTATCACTTCACTGTAACATCCCACGGCCACGATGTGATTCCTGCCCAGGGGAGAACCCTCTGACAGGAGCTCTTGGCACTCTTCATCTAAACGAAAGAATGGACATTAGGACCAAGATATTGATATGCCAACAGTGTGTCTCTAAAGTGTGCTTACTTTGTAAAGTATTAATTATTTTAATTATTGTGCATGTGAAGACAATGTGGGTCATTTTATTCAATTTAATTTTATTATTATTATTTTTATTATTCTCTTTGTTCTGTTAGTTTTTGTCTAGGTCTGGCAGTTTGAGTAATTTATGTGGCCTACCCAAATGTCCTTTCTTTGGTAATGTTCGTCGAATCGTTGAGCTCCTTAAGTTTTGAGTTGAGCTGCACGATTTCTGAGAAATGCGTGCACTGACTGGACAGGTCCTCTCAATCTGTGTGGTTCTTTCCTCAAAAGGCCATCTCAGACATCGATCTACATGGTCTTCTTAAAACCTGATCAAGATTATGTCTGGACTTTAAAAGAAACTGTGACCTCTGAGTTTGTTTCAGCCTTTCTTCTCAGAGTAGTCAGATAGAAAACGCCGACCTCATCTAGTTTTATAAAAAATATGATTGACGTGTAAAAGTGTTTGTGCAAACCTACTTACAAAAATAAAATCATTTATAATTTAAAACTATGATGTTGATAGCCAGCAGTCGCGTCGCGCCGTCCCCTATTTACTTACTATTTGATATATTAAAATAAATAGTAAAAGAGTTAAGAATCCTTAAAAGCTCGGTTTCAGTCTCGTAGATCGAAGTTTTGATCGAAAATCATCATTTGGAACAGTAGGTACTTGTTACTCCAAGGCACATAGTCTTTCGTCTCGCGTAGCTACATGCTGAATAAGTTATGGCACCTTGGATTGCCTTAAAGATCAAACTAGTTAGTAATCAGGATATACCTAAGTTAATTGGCTCTACAAACAACTAAGAAGCGACCTGAACCTGACCTGTTTGGAAAATTAATTATTGTGCCAAGTTATCAAATTGCTTGATTCCTGATAAAACTTACTCACGTAACTGTGCACAGTAAGCACTCAGTGCTTGAGCAGCCGTAGCTCTTGCAGCTGGAGTCTCATACGGCGGTGCGGTCGCGGCCTCATCACGGCGACCACAATTTAAGCCCACGCGCACAAGCGACCGTTCAGTGAGTTGAGACCATCGTGCTCACCTGTTCCTATTCCATCCCATTTCATACCAATGCTTCTACAGTTTTAAGACACTCACCTAACTGAGCGCAGTACGCCCTCAGCGCTTGAGCAGCCGCAGCTCTTGCAGCTGCAGCCACATGCGGCGGTGCAGCCGCGGCCTCCCCGCAGCGCCCACACGCCCACACGCACAGACGACCGTTCAGGGTACGCCGTGGAGATAACGCCAGGGATAAGTACATGCGGAAGATTTGTACCTGGCCAATTGGAATGATTTTTAACCCTGTAAGTAGTCTTTTTAGGGTTCCGTATATCAAAAGGAAAAAACGGAACCCATATATCACTTTCTTGTCCGTCTGTCTGTCTGTCAAGACCTTTTATCTCGAGAACGCGTGGAGATATCGAGTTGAAATTAAAACCATATACTCAGGTCTATAGTCCTTTGAAGCTTTGAAAAAATCAATGCTCTAAGTTAACGTAAAAAAAGATACGGCCGTTTATGCCGCAAAAAACTATATATAGGGCAAGAAGCAATGGCATGTAGCACAAGTAAAGGAAATAAATCCGAAAACCGTAAAATTGTAGCTACATACCTACAAATTTGTACGGAACCCTCGGTGTGTGAGTCTGACTCGCACTTTCACGGATTTTTATACAGGAAGTAGCTACAGGGTATTAAAATCAAGAAGAGTAATGCATAAATGTATAAGATCAAGAGAAGGCCTCGAAAGATTCTGTTTTAATTATTATTGACCATCTTTCCAAATAGTGAGTAGCTTTGGGGCCTGATAACGAGGACTTTGATTGATTGAGGAAAATTTATGTAACTATATACGTATTGTACTTCAACCTTATTCGTATTTAATCTTTTCCTAACTTATCTTTTATTTAATAGCTAATCTTCAAGTATATTAAGGATGATAATTGGCATGAGTGCTTTTTCTCCTTTAAATTAAGTACCTACTTTCAATTTACAAGCACTAAAATGTATACAATATATTATGTACAAGTAAAGTACATAATAAAATATAAAAGAAAAAGGGAGGAGCTCCTTGGGCATCAAAAAATTCGTCCGCGTCGCTGTCAATGGGATAAGTGCCCAAAAGGCCAGCAGCATTACCACGTTGGATGGCAATGCTGATTTATTTGTGTTAAAAATAGTCCAGACCTCTGGTCATGTGAAGAGTCAACCAACCGCTTGGCGATGTCCCGAAATATTCGAAGAGCACTCGGACCCCAACCCCAAACGGCTCAAACATAATAGCTCCCGATACGGTTATTATATTTGCGACTACTTTCAAATTACCTACCCTAACTTAATTTAAGCTTTATATAAATTTAACATGGTACCTATAGTGTACGGTTTTACCTGTGTATCAGGTAGGTGGTACATAACGGAAGCGGTAGCGCAGAGTAGTTGAGAAGGCATCCATAGTGAGTCATCTTCAGGTTCAATCCCTCGGTGGAACCTGTCATCTCGGAGTATTTTCTATAAGAGAGAATTAAAACAAGAATAATCTATCCTAAATCGATAAGTAGTTTATTAGCTTTAGCAGGTCCAAATACTCGTTAAAGGAGCTAATTCAAGGCTTTTTGCGCAGCATCGGTATCTGTATTGACCTAGTTCTTGATTTGTCGATGTAATAGGATCGACATCGATTGACTCCCATCTAATAGACCGTGGACCGACTCCAAATGGTATGAGCGAGAGCATCATGTACGAAATAGTTTCATCATTATCATCAGCTTATACCTATGCCATCATTACATGGCGGAATGTATCTGCATTGAAATTGTATATATCATCTTTTGTACCTACCACATTTTATGCAAATATTGATTTATAGTTTTCCACTGTTTGAGCTGGACAGTACAGTTCATAAACTATTTAACTCAGTCCTCGGCCTTGGTCGACTCTCATCCAATTGCTACCTCGCACAGATCGTCGCTCCGCCGAAGGGTATTTTATAATTGCCAATAAAAATATAACTTACATGGAACCCCTGTAGAGCGTAGGTGACCAGGCGCGGCCGCTTGGTCTCCAGTGCAGTCTGAAGAGGTAAGAGGCACGCGCGGCGAAGCTCGTATGACGCACGACGTGCGTTGTTCTCTTGCATGCATAGTAATTCTAGACAAAATAAACCGTCGTCTGTAGAAACTCCTTTAAATTACCTAAGCATCTATCTGTAACATCAGCCTGTAACTGTCCCTCTACAGGATAAAGGTATCTCCGCATACAGGAAGAAACGAGAATTGATCGCCTACTTAACTAGTAAAGTTTAAAATGCCTTTAAAGTTTAAAGAAAAAAAAAAAAAACATTGTGCAGCAGTTTACTGATGTAGCTCAAGCTTTTGATAAAGTTTCAGTTAACTTGTATACAATCACAAAAAGTTAGAATTCGCTTTCGTTACAGTTGGCAAATATTCAAGAATAATTATTATCTGTATCTACGAGTCGAGTGAGACACGTGGAAGTATATGCAAAATTAAAGAATATGGAGATGGAGTACCTCAAGGGCGTGTCTTAAGCCTGGTTCTTTAAATAGGTTTTCAGAGCGAAGTAACATTTTATACCTAAAGTAGCCCACTGGCAAAGAAAACGATAGAAACTGCTTAATGCAGTACCTACCTATACCTACGCATAAGCTAAGTGTGAGCTAAAAATCTCCTTCACATAAATTATTATTCAGATTGATAAAGGTGAGAAGGAGAACTTAAGGATTGCAACTGGTTGCATAGGGTGAATAAAAATTATTTGAAGTTATAATAAGTAAGATAGTAGCTACGATACACATACCATTAATATAAAAAGAAATGGCAATTTGTTCATTAACTAACAAAATGTTATGGTAGTAGTTTTATGACACCATATGGTAACAAAACAAACATCACTAGGAAGAAAGCCTCAAAGCAAAATTGAAAAGGCTATAAAAACTAAGAAGATAAAAACCGCATTTCCGATTACGGCGCAGTCACGGTCATTATTGCAAGTATTGATTAGTGTCTCAACTGCACATTGTGCGAAGTACCTATATGCTTACTTAACATTTTCTACACAAGTTAGCGACCTCGAAAATAAAACCTTGACATAAGGCTGAAAAAACATGTTTACCTACCTAGTGCATCCTGACATGATTTTCTGAGAGCCGTAAACTTTACTCCCGACGCTTCCTTGAATATATCCTGGAGAAGCTCCTCCATTTTAGCACAAACGAACCATATGACAATGACTCACTTCCCTAGATTCACATACAACACACAATCGGTTCACATTCTTTCCAAACTGATTAAACTTTGCGAGGAACAAAATTGGAAACTGAAATGTTTAGTAAAACATGAATAACTGCGAAATAACGTTATTTGAGTGGGTGGAAGTGTGTCTTATCTGAGTTGTACGTAAGCACAGCGATGGAGCATGCTCAGTGCGGGAAATCAATACTACACGAACGACGCGCGACGTAATGTTTGCGAAAAAACTTTATCAACAGGTGGTTTGGATGGTATTTCACTACTTTCACGTACGTATCCTTCCTTTCTATGACGCTGGCAGATACACAATTTTATTATTCTTTTGAAAATCTGACTTTTCTTAACTAGGTAATGCAACTACTTATGTTTTTTTTTATGCATACCTACTTACTATCATTAAAATGTATCGAACTAATGCCCAGGCTACCAATAAGGGGATTTAGCATAATATGGTGACTATACTACCCAAATAAGTACCTACATTAAACCACGGCAAATTTTAAGCTTTGAATGCTAACTTCGTCTTGCTACAATTCTATAAACCAACGTTAGTCTGACGACCATTGACCATGTCGATGAAGGTCATCTCAGTCAACCTAAAAACTCGTTATCCAGGCAAAATACACTTAGTACCTAATCTTCTGCAATTTTTTTACTTTTCATAATTATGTTGAACTACACTAGAAACATTTCTTCTCATTGACATATTATATATAATTCTATTTAGATTTTTCCTATTGGATAATTCAAACTCAAACAACGAAGTAATAAACTAATAGGCAGGTTACTAAAAGAAAAAACTTAGTGAAGTGTTATTATGTGATAATACAATAGATAGGGAATATCTATCAAATAAGTATATAACCTCCTCCTTTTTGGAAGTCGGTTAAAAATATAATCCATTATACATATAAATAAATAATGAAATATAAAATATATCTAAAATACTGCCGAACTGAGGTGTCCTAAACACGTGTGCTTTTCCCTTCCGGAGATAGATACTAGCGTGTTGGATGACACATGGTAAATAATTTATACATACTTACATTACAATAGGCATTATTTGAAAACTTTAAGGCAGATATTCTTGCAGATCCTTGTTTTAATACTAGCGTAAAATATATTTTATTTTTTAATTTTCGCGGGATTTTTGACATGATTGTGTTGACTTGCCATTTTCAAGATAATGACACTGACAGCACACAGACAAAAAAAAAGTACTGTATCGTTTACCAAATGAGCTTTTTATTTAATTTACTCCTATTTTATGTGTGGCTACGATTTTGATCAATTATTCTTTTGATTTTCTATCGATTTTTAAATGGAATTTACCAAATTTTTTATCATCTACTAAAATAATTAAAAGAAAAATATGTTGGAAAAGATTCGTTCAAAAATCTTTTTTTTTGTTTATGGCAGCATTTGACATTTGGTCTTTTGGCTTGACTTGACGTAAAGTCGGAAAAGCTGTCAAATTGTCAAAATAATAGTCTTGAAAAATGGTGTCTTGGAGTGGTTTGGGCCGATCTTTCGGCATAAACTTGTTTAAAAATCACACCAATGCACTTAAGAGTGTCCAAAATGTAACCTTTTCAACAAGTAAAACTTTAATGGATGCCCATGGGCACAAAACTTTCGTGCTACAGCCCTCCAGGTGACGATCGTTTTGAGTGATTACCTAACCAATTTTTTGGCTCATAGTTTTTTATTTTCCTATTATTTTGCGACTGTATAAAAGTACATTTGCAGAAATGCTTATGTCGCAGTATTTTTATTATAGTTGTAGTTTGTTTTATTATTTGTAATTTCCTAACCTAAACTCTTGGTTGGCAGATGGCAATGGCACAAGTTCAAGGATATGTTCCATTTCTACACCATGCTGGGCCTGATACCGGTTGGCGCCATCATCTTCTACAGCAACGTGTTCATTGGACCGGCTCATTTGTGCCCAATCCCTGATGGCTACGTACCAAAACATTGGGAGTACCACCGCCACCCAATTACAAGATTTATCGCCCAGTACATTCACCACAGTCCACAACAGGTACGGTCCTTTGAAATGCTTGTACTTAAAGTTCTGTTGTGTTATTAAAACTTCACAACATAACATCACACCTGTTTTCCCAAAGGATTAGGCAAAGGTGTATCTATAATACACCCACCCACATTTATTAATGTTTCAAACCATGCACAACGGACAGAAAGGGAGTCTTAAGTGCGGAAAAGGGAGTCGCATCATCATAATGTTTCAAAGTGCCAAGGAACAACCTACTACTACTGCCTGATCTAGGAATTAAATATTCATAACAATCTAAATCATCTTGTATAGCGGTGAGGTTGCAATCAGGGCTTTGAACCCGTACCAAAAGTACAGGTTCTGTTCTGTATTGATACTTAGCGGTTCTTGCCATTTCAGTACCTGAACTTTTGTACCGGTACTCCACCCAACAAGTTCATACCTACCAACCTAATTTTTCTAATATTTATTAACTAACCTTTATACTTACTATATCGGTTTTTTCACTCTAACTTAAACTACTTACTTACTCTCCAATCCAACTTCTTCCTACTACTACCCCTCCTCCTTTTCTACTTTCTTTCTTCTTACTTTCCAATGATGAGTTGAAATACCAATAGTATAGGTACTATGTCTGGTACTGGTCCCAATTGTACAGGTACTACTCGGGTACTGGTATCACACCAAGGCCGATAGTACGGGTTCAACTCACTTGTTATTATTTCATGAAATTATCAGCTAGAGAGAATATAACATACTAGCTGCACCCCGCGGTTTCACCCACATAAGTTTCGATCCCGTGGGAATATCGGGATAAAAAGTAGCCTATATATTAATCCAGGGAGTCAGCAACCTCCATACAAAATTTTATCAAAATTGGTGCAGCCGTTTGAGCGTGAAGAAGTAACAAACATATAAACACACACACACTCACAAACTTTCGCCTTTATAATATTAGTGTGATTAGTATGTGTTCGGGGTTGGGGTGAGATCAAGATAAACTAAGATTAAAGATTATAAAGATAGGTATATTTCAGTATGCAGGATAACAATTAAAACTAATGAGGTGAATGAGATGAGATTGAGTCGCTCCCGATATGCTATCCGAAAACGTACTGACTGTTTTACTTAGGTAATACATAAAATATTCAAGGCATAAAGCGCAGTGTCGCAATTACGCTGACAGGTTCATTATTGTTTGGTGATTGACCCGAACAGTGTGTATGACAAAATTGTAAAACAACTTCATATTGTAAGTATGTGTCTGTTGTAGCAGTCACAGGGAGATCTATGTTTAAGGCATTGACTGCAAACGCGGTCACCGGTGACCGCGAATAATAGATTTTCTATTGTATCTGTTGTCTGGCAGTCAACGTGTGCATTGTTATGAGATAAAAAAAAATGAAGCTAGCACCCTAATGGAGTAACACACTCTCAATCACAACCTGAGACTGTCTGAAAAATTTGATAATTCAACAACATAAATAATGCAATAAATGTGGGTGAACCCGTCAAAATGGAACACATTGCAATTAATTGCCACTTTATGTTTGTTATCACTGATAACACACATAAAATGCAGGGTAATTGCATAACTGATAACTTATCAGTTATGCAATTACCCTGCATCAATGGTTATGTTTTGAGTCTATATTTAATTATTCCATACTCTTTTCTGTATGGTATTTTCAGTGAGGTTTCAGAACTTGTATTTGTTCACATGTTTTATACATATGCTAGTTATACGGGGAAACCTATTATTAGCCATACAATACTGATACACATACTCTGTAACATACTATTTGTATTGCTGTTGTTTGCCTAAAAAAACAAAAAACAAAACAAGGTAATGAACCAACTCACAAACCCCAGTCCTCAAAATACCATTTCAGACACCAATCTACATGGTCCTCAAAGATTATGCCCGAATTTTTATATACACTTTGACATTGATGATTTTTATATATACAATGACATGAATATTTACTTTGTAAAGTATTTTTTATTTTTTTATTTAATTGTTGTGAATGTGAGGACTATGTGGGTCATTTCTTTTTTACTGTTTTCCTTCTTAGTTAGTTTTAATCATGATCTGGTAGTTTGAGTACATTACGCGGCCTACCCAAATGTCCTTTCTTTGGTATTGTTCGTCGAATCGTTGAGCTCCTCAACTTCTGAGTTGAGCTGCACGATTTTGACAAATGCGTGCACTGACTGGACAGGTCCGCTCAATCTGTGTGGTTCTTTCCTCAAAAGACCATTTCAGACACCAATCTACATGGTCTTCACATGATCTGACCAAGATTATGTCTGGACTTTAAAAGAGACTGTGACCTCTGAGTTTGTTTCGGCCTTTCTTCTCAGAATAGTCAGATAGGAAACGCCGACCTCATCTAGTTTAAAAAAATATGATTGACGTGTAAAAGTGTTTGTACAAACCTACTTACAGAAAATAAATCATTTATCATTTATCATTCATTTACCAGTAAGAGCTGGTTTTTCAATAATCAGATAACTTTTATCTGAAGAATAATTATGACAGTTTGGCATAATTATTTTCTATATAAAAACTGTCAAACGAAAGTTATTCCTCAGATAAAAATTATCTGACCATTAAAACTCAGCCCTAAGTTTCATAAATTCCAACCATTATTAGCTAATAACGATTTCAATTTTATTTTAGCTATTACTCCGGGAGCTTTTTGGGGAGTACTTATTATTAGTTTCTGTATCCCTACAAAGATTGTCAGTTATTTTTTTTGTTTCTATTTGGAGCTTTTTCAAATAAATATAGGTACTCGAAAGTAAAACAAAAGAAGTATAGTTTTTTTCTAAGTATGGCTGCAAATATAAAAATTTAAAATATCAAAATAGAACTAAACATTTTTCCTTTTATTCAGTGATTAGCGACTGTATTAACCATAAATTTTTGACGTTTAAACATTCCTTAACTTTAATTATCGTTAACTGTTTTTAAGTTCCTTGCCTGCCCTGTGAAAAAAACAACCCTAAATAATATTAGACTGGATTTAAAAAAAAGTTATTTATTCAGATATTTGACTGTTACAGGACTATGAGAAATTCATGCACTTCCTTGATGAAGAAAAACAGAAGCAGAAACTTCGTGCGTTGGAGCAGGATATCATTAAGAAGATGGCTGAGCGCCAGGACTACCAAGCTTACTATTACAAACCCATGGTCAACAAATACCTCCGCATCAACAAGAAGGTCGGTGAAGAAATGTACGACCGCGTTGGTGATGACTACAAAGATTAATTAATAGCACTGCTTTGAACATTATGTTGTTGACTCTAGAATATATTTAGTAATCAAGTGAATTGTTACCATATTTCAGTGTAGATAAAATAAATTATTAATTGTTTCTTAACAATTTTATTTGAATAATCCAATTTAATACATCTGGCAACCCAGTAAAGCTGCAATCTATGCTATGTTTTGTAAGTGTTTTTGCTGTCATATTTACTTAGAATTTTTTTTGGCACCCGTGTCTGTCTTTCTATTATTAGTTGAACTGTAATGTACTAAAAATAATGGGTATAAATAAATAAAACAGTAAGGCTTATGGTAACATTGTTATTTATTTTACAGGAAATTTCTAACGATTGACAATAATAAATTCCGACTCGTGGAACCCTTACAAAATTAATGTCAACACTTACCTAGCAGTATGCTAAATTTTATGCCTGATATGATGCTACTTATTTAACTTTAATGCAGTTAATATTATATATATATATGTTTGGTACTGTTGTCATATGAATTCTGTACAAATAGGAAAGATTTCTATTGAGGATAATTCTTTTAGGCATCCGCATAGATGGGATTAGTTATTTTGAATCATGAAGATTTAGAATCATTCAAGAGGGTATTTTCTCGTGGTCCTACTATTTTATCCTACCAGTAGGTCCACGAGGGTATGTTATTGCTGTTGGTCCTACTGAAGGTTTGAAACTAAAATATACCTTCTGTAGGTACAAAGAAATTAGATTAGGTGTGGGGGTATCTCAGTATTATTATATTTGTTACCGGCCAAACCCGATTTTAGGATGAACTAGTTTCGCATAGGCCGCGCTCGCTCTTGCATCCTTTGTCGGCGGCGGGGCTCGCTCTGCATCCTACGTCGCCTGTCGACCTACCGCGACGTAGGATGCAAGAGCGAGTGAAGGGCACCCCGAGGTTAGGTTATTACTTTAATAAAAACCTTCAGCAGGACCAATAGCAATAACATACCCTCGTGGACCTACTGGTAGGACAAAATAGTAGGACCACGAGAAAATACCTATTCAAGAGAGCATTGGATCATCTGATGTTCAGCAGTAACCTTTGCTATATTAAACCATAATATAGATTCTATGGCTGTATATTGAAATACACATATACCTAGAACGTTAGATGCCTTACTATGGGAAAATCATAAATTTATTAGCATATAATTATTACATTTTTAATTTCAGTGTAGAAATAGTAACTCATTCTAAAATTAGTCATTAATCAATTCTAATATAAGCTTCAACTACGGACAAACTAAGAGCGACGAAAACTACATAATAAATAAATTCTTCGGCGGTGCAGTATGCACGAAGCTCTTAACTATACTGTTACACAATTAAATTACAAAACGATATGATTTCATTATCCCGTTCTTTCAGTCTTCGCAGTTTGTAGAGTTCCAATTATGACCCAACAACAATGTACTTAGATTGCTTCTCATAATAACATTTTTTGACTTTAAAAATATTTACAACATTCCTAAGTTAAATAACAATTTCCATTTGAAATTGCAACTAAGCTAGATAAATATAACAAAATTGTAAAAATCAGTATCAAAGCGTAAACACAATCATCATATCCGATCGAAGTAAAAAAATAAAATATAAACTAACAGTATCTAATTTATCGTAAGTAATATGGACTACAATAGACTGTTAGATATACGCTATTTAAAATTGTTTTTTACGATTTCTCAATGATAACAATTTTCAAATCTAAAATTTAAGACGGCTACGAGTTTCTACAATGTAAAATTTAAACGTTATAATTCTATTTGCTTTTTTCTTTCTCAGCTTGCGCGGCGAGCTTTGCTTCCTTTTTGGCCTTTTTCTTTTCCTCCTTCGCTTTTAGCTTGGCTTGTTTCTCTTCTTCCTTAGCTAATAGTCTAGCCTGTCTCTCTTCTTCTTTAGCTTGAAGCTTAGCATCTTTCTTCGCCTCCTTCTCCGCCTTAAGTCTCATCTTTTCTTCTTTCTTTTTCTCTGCTATTTCGTTTTTTCTATTGTCAGTACTTTCATCCTTTTTGCTTTTATCTTCCTGTTTTGAGTTTTCATCATCTTTTTTCTTTTTATCTTCTTTTTTAGGTTTTGATTTGGGGTTATCTTTTTTCCGTTCAGTCTCTTTGCTGTGATCTCTGGAATCGGGCGGGTCGTCTTTATTCGAAGGTTTTAGTGGCCGGAAGAAGTGTTGTTTGTCCTTTTGTGGCGATGTTTCTAGTTGCGTTACAATTTTCTGGGCGCACCTGTAACAAAACAAAAACGTCATTTTAGGATCCCAAAATACAATCAACAGCAATTCAATGAATATAAAGAATTTATTTTAATTAAATTGATGGATTTACCATTTTTCATATACAGTGTCAACTCAAATTAGCAAGCAAAACTCCGCAGATGCGATGGATGTCGATATTATAATTATGACAATAAAACACAAAAAAAAAAATTCTAAATTCAAAATTTCAAGTAACTACCCAACCAGCGACTGTTGTCCCCGTAGACAGCTACAGTTATTTGAAATTAAGGGTTAAGTTTTTATTTGTTTCATCGTTATCGATACCTAGAACGTTTACGGAGTTTCGCTAGGTAATTTAAATTTACCATTTATATCCTAATCCATGGCTATTCTATCTACAAGTTTGATTTACATCAAACAAAGTTTTCTGTTTTAGTTTTGATGAGTTACCTTATTCTAGTAGAGGCTGAGGCAGCAGCTGCACTCTCTCTTCGTCCCTCGCGGAATTCCCTCTGGAACTCTCTGATAGGAGGTAGGCGACCCGAAGGCTCTCCTGCCGCAGGGCCTCCCGTATAGCTATGGACTTGATAATCTTGTAAACGGGCCTGTAAACAGATTTATTTATAAAATTAAAATGTGGGAGGAAAATGCCAACATGAGGTTAAAATGTTACAGCGAAGAAATTCTCAATTTCTTAAAAATGAGAGTGTTGTAGATATTTACTTCTGCTGAATTAATCGGCAGATAGTAGGTACGTAATTTATTACTCGTATTTTCACCCTTGGGAAGCCCAACGTGCTCTAGTTATTACGAGGTTGGTTAGTTCGACGGTTACGGCGTTGCCAGTCCTCTTTCATACCCTTTGTCAATATGAATTTGCAAAACTAGATGTTCTATTTTGATAACCTTCATCTAGTGTACCTATCGGTATCCACACTACCTTCATACTGTGATGCTGAGAGCGTCTCAGCGAATTGGAGGCAGGTTGCCTTGCACGCGGTGGCACTGACGCCCTGGGCACCGCGCCCAGGCATGCGCCTCCACACTTGGCGCCGCCGCATAGCTTCGTCGAACAGCTGTTGGGAACGTTGCCTCCGCTATTCGAAGACACGGAAGATATACCTGGAATAAGAGATTTTGGTAGTAAGCATCTTACTCTTATACCTATAGCTGAGGCAGATATAATTTGCTGGTGTTGGTGTTGAATGTACCGTACCTACTACAAAGTAACTCCGTCAGGTAATCGCATTGGTAACAAAAGTAGAGCCTGCCACAGCTGCGTTAAAAAAGCTGCAGTAGACAGACTAGACTATATGACACGTTGGCTATGAAGTCCTTGCAGAGTTATTTTGACTATGAATTTGCAGCACTTTCATTTTTATTCTCGTTGCAATAAGGTTGCTCGTGGGTTGCTATCGAAAGGTAAAATAACTGAAAGGACTAGCACAGCAAAATTCGACAGGTGCTGATGAGAATCTTTGAATTCCGTGCTTTGCTGCCTGTTTTATAGCGGCATATCCAGGAGGCCGTAACTAAATAACATGCAGGTTCAAAGTTACGTACCAGAAAGGGAAGACTCGCCACTGGTAACAGAATAGAGTGAGGCCGAGGCGGGTACGGAGCGAGCGCCCACCGAGTAGCTGGACACAGATCCTGGCACGCTCCACGATTTTGCACTACCGCTTGACACCTGAAATGTAAAGGAAGTAAGATTACAATTTAGTAGAATATATTCTTTACAGGTAGACAAAGGCGGAGCTAGTAGGAATATATTCTATATACATATCCTACTGATAGTCAGAAAATATATGTCTTCTTACCTGCCAGCTCTTGCTGGTAACAAGTCGCGGTGCCTGTCGCAGTCGCAGAATCTTCGCTCGACAGATGACGCACCGCAATGGCAGCAGGCGTTGGCTGACCGCCATCTGGATGGTCTTTACGAAGCAGCGCCGGCACACCACCCTGTGCCCGCATGGCGACGTCTGCATCGTTGCCTTCGCGTTCACACATATTACACACTGAAAATGTATAAAAAAAGGAATTAGTTACGATGTTATTGTAAAACAAGTTGATCAGAACCGCGTAGTCGGCCTTTACTGCGGGCTGCATCACGCGGTATGGTACGGCAAAGCATTTCAAAACAAGTTGTGAAGACCAAGTATAGGCATAGGTAAGCTGGTGGTTGACAAACCAAATGGACTGGAAAAAGGCAGATATTCAGGGGGATTCTTGTGGTAGGCACCTACAGACACCTACCTATACCTATAATATATAAATACCTACACCTGCCGGCCTAGAAAATAAAACTATTGTAAGGTGTGTTAAAAAGTTGGTGATAGCTTGTTCTGGATTTTTAATTGGTTGTGTCCAAATTGATTTGTTGAATAATTTCTTAGTACCTACTTAAAATAAATTGCACCCCGAAATTAGTTTTGATATACCTAATTAGGTACGTGGCAGTTTGACTGAATGCACTTAGTACTAATACTTAATAGTAGGTACCTAGTTTGGTTCCTATTTAGGCTTCCTAGAACTTTAAATACCTATTCATACACATATGTAGATACTTTTGTGAGTCGTAGTCGTACCTACCAAAGAGAATGTAAACACTAGCGTTATTTCGTATCTTCAAAATAAGTATCACTCACTCGGATAAATCGCTCACACTAGGTTAAATCGACCTTCTACATTAACTTCTTTAATCATTTATTTACTTAATTAAATCTTCAATATTAAATTTATTTACCTACCTAAAATGTAATTACGCAATTAGACAAGTTAGTTGTGGTGCAGAAGCCTTGATACGCGCCAAGGTCGATCGTCAGCTGTTTGCGCCGGAATCGGTAGGTATTGTTTACCGCACTTATTTATAGCTTTCACTTGTTTCCGATTAGATTGCTTAGATTAGTTAAATATTCGTGATTGGTTTTAACACTGGATTTTTTTGAGATTGTGGTGATCTAGCTAAATTTATAATAAAAAATATATTTGCTGTTCCATACATTTTGATCGTGTAGGTATTGCACTTTTCTATGAAACCTCAGTTTTTTTTGATAGCCTACGAACATTTCTACGCTAGGGGTCTAGTCATGTGCTGCTTTCATGGTTACAGTTTGCGCGTCGATGGGTGTTATCCTATAGATCGGATTCGATTATTATAATATTCTCTTTGCAGATTAGCCTATAGACGTTTGTGCTAAAACTATGTATTTATATGTGTTATCTTACATAGCAGAAGACCCAAAATTAAAATAGGTACGTCGCCAAACGCCAATCATCATCTCTCTGCCCTTATATCCCCATTTCAATCTGAACTTCTCTAATTTCATCCATCTCTTTCGGGCCAGGCGTCAACATAGTTAAATTCCTTGTTAGGTATAGCTAACCCATCATCTTGCCACGCACCCATATTTAATTTGGTCACCGTAATCTTGCTACAGGCTTGTACCTCCCTTTAAATAAGTCATACATGTATACATTTTTACAAAAAAATCTCCTTTTTCTATCACATATGCTATTCTGCAACAGCTCATGTTAAATTTAACGAAATATACGATAGCGTACCCTCAGTTTGCTGAAAAAAAAACATTGCAGGTCGCAGTAATCCAGAGTGGCGCATTGCTATAAAGGACGTGTATCCGGGAAGTAGTACGCTACATCCAAACAAAAATATGAAACGCTACAGAAAAGCCGACGGCTATGGAATTAAAAAGTTAATGAAACCTGAAAATGTTGCTAATTCAGGTTTAATCTCGCTGCATTAATGAACCTCGTTCCAACGGAATGAGAAAGTTGATTAAGTATTTCTTTTGTTTTGTCTTGGTAATGTTCCCTTTTTTATCGTCTAATCCCGTAAACTTCTACCGACTGATGAAGTTAGTCAACCAATAAAGGTTCGCGCACATTATGTCGGGCCGCAAAGGGTCGGGTCACAGCGCAAAAATCCGCTCAAATCGCTCGTATGTATTTTATTGGAACTATCGCACATTAGCCTGGGCGCAGCGGGCCGCATATTCCGCCAAGGATTTGGTTGCGTGTGATGCGGCCCGCCCCGCTGCGGCCCGACAACCTTTACGCGAACCTTTATGGAGGGGGACTACGCCAAACCATGATGGGTGCGATACCGTACATAGGTACCTATTGTTAGGTACCGGATTGTTTACCATCCTAGACAAAGGGAATAGTGAATACAGAATGTTGTTAGGTATTGTTATTAGGAGGATGCACCCGTCTATTTATATCCGAGATTTAGTTACTCTCCTCACTTGTTATACTGAACGCTTACCGGTTTGATCGATTTATTCCGCCCCTCTTCGACCCCTGCTAGTTCTTCTTCTGTTTTGAAATCTTTCTGTAGTCAAGTCGTGATTGGTTATTTTAGTTTATTTTACGGAATATGTTCTACCAAAATCGCGTCTAGCCTTTTGTGAAGGGCAAAACCTACCCACCTTTTTTAGTACCTATCTACGTAGGTTTTTGGGAAAATACCTACCTTACTACCCAACGTGTGAACACCTTTTCACAAAAAATCCATAAATTTATTTCGGGATCACTTAGGTACCTACGTCTTGTACTTAACTTTGTAAAGAAAGGTACACTTACTTCCTCATCTGGCGAAGAGGCGAGTTCCGGTTCATTTTCTTCCAGCTTATTGAGCAATTTGTCCTGTAACAAGAGAGATGGGCTTTTAGAAATTCGCCTCCGTCATTAAATATGTAAACGTGCCTTAAAACTTTTAACTCGGGTTGATGTTTTCTTTGAAACGCAAAAAAACATAAAAAACAACTTTACCTACTAGGCGCTTATTTATTTTATAGTTCTTCTTTTGTTTTAGGTTAGGTACGGTAGGCCGCGTGTCAGTGAGAGATTTACCATGTTGTTTCAAGATCATAGACTTCTTATTAATTTTCCTGTAATCTATTAGATATAGAACTATTACTGTATTTTTTTCAAAATTTTAGGCTCAGTAGTTTCGGATATAAGGGGGGGGGGGATGGTAAATTTCCGTCTATTGTCTTAAATACCTTTAATACAATTTATTTTAAAATTATGAAAAAAATATATTTGAGATTCTCATGGTAAGCCCTTTCATTTGATATGTCACACGGTACAGATTGCGAAGCTTTTTTTTTTAATTGTCTATTTACCCCTCAAAAATGATTCCCATTTTCAAAACTCATTTATTTACGTTACACGTCTGTGTTTGGGTCACAGAGATTCATATGTGTACCAATTTCAACTTAATCGGTCCATAAGATTCGGAGCAAATTGGCTGTGACAGACGGACAGACAGACAGACACACGAGTGATCCTATAAGGGTTCCGTTTTTTCCTTTTGAGGTACGGAACCCTAAAAAAGAGTAGAGTTTCTGCCGTCTCCTCCTGGGCTTGTCGCGTTGTTTGGGAAGTCTTTCAGAGCCCGAAAAAAAAAACCTGATACAATACAGCGTAATTACCCGTGGTAATTTTAGCTAAATAAAAAAGCAGTTTAAACAAGCTGTGGTGGTATTTGGTCGTAAATATACGACCCTGGCGAAATGGACACGAAAATATTTGTCGGATTAAGCGGTTAAAAGGTTAGGTAAATATTTCCTAATGAGATCCAATTACCATCTATGTACCTACCTAAACGATTAGATATTCATCCCGTACGAATGCCAGTCAATCAGCAAGAAAAGTTTGTGTTGTTTCTAAGTACTTCTTGAACGTGTCGTATACAAAAAGTCGGCCAAATGCGAGTCGGACTCGCGCACGAAGGGTTCCGTACCATTGTCTATAAAAACGGCAAAAAAATCATGTTTGTTGTATGGGAGCCTCCCTTAAATATTTATTTTATTCTATTTTTTTGTATTTGCTGTTAAAGCGGCAACAGAAATACATCGTCTGTGAAAATTTCAACTGTCTAACTATCACGGTTCATGAGATACCTACAGCAGACGGACGGACGGACGGACGGACAGCGGAGTCTTAGTAATAGGGTCCCGATTTATACCCTTTGTGTATGGAACCCTAAAAAGCATGTTGTGTACGTACGTACGACGACTTTTTCAAATTAAAATACCATTTAAACATACCGAACTAACCCATATCTTAAGAATGGTGTAAGTGTGAGTGATTTATTTGGTTTGGTTTGGTTCAGGAGCCGTTTTGGTACAAAGGCACATTTTTACAAGTTTTTTATAGGAAGCGAAGTAATTTGTTATGATTGTGGCGTAGGGTGCGTGTAAAAAAACAAACCTATCATACACAAACCTCACTTAAACATCATGCACAAACAGCAATCGAGAGGTAATAAGATAATTATGAATTAAGTAAACAATTATTTATTACATTTTCGGCCATGATCATAGCGAGTTTGTGAAAAGAATATGAAGTAGGTAGGTACTGTATTATTCATAATTTATTAACTACCTGTAAAAGTAAGTTATTGATATGGGACTCGAGGGCGAAACTATGAAAAATATTGGAAAAGTAGTCTAAATGGGTCCCATTTAAAAACTCAGCATGTTTATAGCCGCGTTCACACCAAGCGTAATATAATCGGCCGTCCACTGTGGAAATTTATGAAAAACAAAGGAAGGTTGTCGGGGGCTGAAGTTGTTTTTTCATACATTTTATACTGGACACTCACAGTCGGTGGCAGACTTTTCGCTTCTAGAGTCTAAAAATCACCATTCAATCCTGTACCTAAAACAATGCATTTATTATTGTATAAGGGCGAGGTTGTGATTTTGGTATATAGGAAGAGTTCAGTTTCTTAACCCAAAGTGATCCAAATTCAGCCTTAGTAAACTTGGCTCCAGTTCAAAGCCATTAGAAGACACATTAAAATTAATATTCCTTTCGCGCTTAACTTACTCTTTCTAGTTTTAATTGCAGTGACAATTTATTATTCGTCGTGCAACAGAAGCATTGGTTAGACTTCCACTTGACGGTCGGCCATTTTTATTTGAAGCACGTAAATGGAATCCATCTGTCAACGATATAAATAGTAAATACTTCTTTGATGATACATTAATGATTATAGAATTACAAGTGCATTGTTGTGCAACAAGAGTTTGTATAGTTGTCGCGTTTTAGCATGCCAATAGTGGCCATTGAGTAGTTAACAGCAAGTAATATTATTTAATAGCTAATTTGGATGTAGGTTTGGACAAGATCAAATTACACATGCTATATCCCTTAGTCACTAAACCTTATTTTTTTTTTAAGGATGGGAAATCATCAAATGACCCCTCCCGCTCTGGGTGGAGCGGAAGGGAGTGTCAGACTCTTACTGACTGAAACCATCCGTGTTCCTTCCTTAGCCCTTTATGTTCCGGGGCAGCGGTAACCCTTTCGGACAATCCCGCTGCCCCGGCAGGCTTCGGCCCTGACGAGCCCCTCCTTCGATGCTGACATTTCTTTGAGGCGCGCGTGGAACACATACGCGCCGTCCAGCACGGGCCTGGTCCTGATCGGACGGCGAGCTACCCATTACTCGCCGTCCGCAGGCCCGCGCCTACGGTGGCCGGGAGTCGTCACGCGGCTCCCGACGCCCGGGTCGTCTCCGCGGCGGCTGGGACGGGCGGCTCTCTCGGCTCTCTCTCTCGCCCATCCCGCCACCTCCTTCGCTAGCATGACTGCTTCGCAGAAGGAAGTGACTGCCTCCCACTCCCTCTCGCCCCGGACCATGGCTTGAACTAGGGCCGGACGCGAGAGGTCGCCGCCGCTGCCGATCGCCTTTACGAGGACACGGCGGTGCTCTGCCCAAGCGGGACAGACCTCCACCGTATGCTCCACCGTGTCCTCTGGGCGATCCTCGCAATGGTGACACCCGGGCGTTTCCTCCCGCCTGATGATGTGAGTCACTTCCCCTTTTTTTTTTTTTTTTTTTAGGATGGGAAATCATCAAATGACCCCTCCCGCTCTGGGTGGAGCGGAAGGGAGTGTCAGACTCTTACTGACTAAAACCCATCCGTGTTCCTTCCTTAGCCCTTTATGTTCCGGGGCAGCGGTAACCCTTTCGGACAATCCCGCTGCCCAGTCACTTACCCTAAGCCCTGCTTCAGGCGCTCTTTACTAGGGGTAGATACACGTAACTTTCATTAGGTACTTATTATCTATTTTTCTTATGAAAGCTGCTAAAAGCCAAAATTGAAAGCACAATAGTGTATATGAATGCTGTATCTATTTAATATCTGCAACGTAGTTTAACCAGGCAACCTTATTCCTTAATGAAGCCACCCCCAGCTTACCCGGAATGGATCTAACCGCGGTTTAATTAAGTCGTCGCGGTAGATCGCTTACGGAATACAGCTTAACAGGAGCTGCCAGTGTGGACTTGGTATTTTTAAATTAAGTTAGGAGTCTGTGACAGACTGATAGACAAACACATATCGTTTTATAATTAAATTTCCAAAAGCCTGGAGAGAAAAAGGGTTAGGTAACAATACATTACTTAAATAATTTAGATGCTTATAGTAATTAGACTAAGTACATGCTCGATTTTGTGAAACTTCTGAAACCCAAACTCGTCCGATTTGAGAATCATGCCCAGGACATGCCCAGAAGAAGTAGCACAAACAAACGAGGCAGTTGTAATTTTTCTACAGTTTCGCCTTCTGTCATTAAATTAATAACTTGTTGGACAAATAAATAATCAAGGAAATTATAACTCTTTTATGTTTGTTACGTAAGTAAGCTGTTAATAGCTATGATATAAACTTCCTAGGTAGGCATTAAATATGTTAATAAATTAAACGTGATTGTTGATCTTTGTTTATGTTTATATTTTTATTCTTGTCACAGCTATACTTACTTACCCCTTTACTAATAAACGTTGTACCTATAGCGTCTGTATAGTTTTCACGACGACACGACGCTTTGTCTTCTTCTTTCGAAAGTCAAATTACTGACGACTGAAAGAGAGAAATCGTTGTGTTTTGTGAGAAATTCATCTGACATAATAAGTTTATTAGTAAAGGGTTAGTGTTTATTTTGCGCTGAAGGGGTAGGCAGAACCGTATTGTAGGTACCTACGTCCACATCAATGCCTCAATCCCATTATCCACGTCATACGGGGAAACATGTATGTATTTTTGAGTTATAAAAGTAGATACCGTTAATTTGTATAAAAATATACCTAGCACAGTTTCCAAAAGAGATAAGTAGGTCGTCGAATGTAGTTGAAGTTTAATAAGAAACCGATGATGTGAATGAAATTTGATTTGATTAATGAACTGTTTGTTTTCTATTAATTAAATTAAATTTTATTCGAAAACATCCATCGGTTTCTTATTAAACTTCAACTATGTCCGACGACCCTGGTTACTTACGTATCTCCTTTGGTGACGGTACCTACAAAGCTAGCAAGTTTAAGAATATTCAGGGCATGTATATATATATTAGGTAGGTATACTTACCCCGAGGCAGTAACTTATATCTTGTTTTGCTGTCTCTTGCAAAAAACTGCACACCATTTTGGTGCGGTGGTCCCTAATTTGTTGGTTGCTCGCTTCCGGCTTTTTCCAGAAAAAAATATCGTCCCTCTAGTGGCTTTATTCAATTCAATTCAATTTCTTTATTTCAATCAACATTTGGTTCATATCTTAATATATAGCATTAGGTACAACAATCAATAAAAATTAATACAAAAATAAGACAAAACAAAAACACATATCATTATCAAATTTATCATTTACAAATTAAATAGCAATTAATTAGAAATAATCAAAAAATTCACATTTAAAAATTTGGATAGGATTTAGAATAGGTACATGTTTTTTGTGTACATCACGTGTACATGTTGCACTTACCTACTAGTTTTTAGTTAAGCAGATTAAACTTCAAGATTAATACATTTAAATCACGATTTATAAAGATATAATCTTTAACCACGTAATACTGTTTACTGAGTTTATCAATTTTCCGAATCTCTGATAAGTTTTTAATTTGTTAATATTGCAATTGCTCTTGTATTTACCTACGAACTAAAATGATTTCAAAATACATAATTATTACAAGTCTCTAAACTTGTCTAGACCACATTTATTTTATATAAAATTGATGATCTAGATAATCAATTTTATATAAAATAAGTGTGGTCTAGATAAGTTACCCTAGTGAAATCAATTCGATCAACTGGATTATTTCGTAGCGTTTTTGTCTTACAGAACCGTTTGCGTAATCATGGCTGCCATTGGTATCACCGCGGTCCAATTTAAGTATAACAACTAAACAGTTGGCAAATACCCTTCGGCGAAGACAGTCCAAACTTTAAATAGCAAAAACCTCTTTGCATACAGCTGTAAAAAGTAACAAAATTCGAACTTGAAAAAGGAACGGATGCGGCTAAACGCGCGTATGATCTTCGCCTAGTTAAAAAAAATCCGCGCATATATGTGACCGTATTTCCGTGTATTACAACAGTAGCCAGTAAAACCTAATAAGCTCCGGTTCTGTACGGTTAATCGGGGAATTTCTCCGGTAAAAAGGTTTTTAACGAGTTGCATAGCATTGTACGGGTTCTATTGTGCTGTGTTCCCGTCTTGGCTCTCGCAGCGGGAAAATGCTTCGTTCTGAGATGACGGTTTTCAGCGCTGGAGTGTGTTTTTAATCGTTTTTGTTGTAAAATTACTGTGTCCGGAATATGGTGGTGAATGCTACGTCGTGTCAGCTGGCTTCGTTTTTTATAGGTGAGTGTTTTGTTTATGTGTCATGACCTTGTTTAGGTATACGAGTCACTAGTATACAACCCTGGCAGGCAAGGACGCGCAAACAAATTTTTGAATTAAGCACATGATTCTAGAACCCCTAGAATAGCGTAGACGTTATTCGTCGGCTTATAAAAAAATCTGCTGTTTCATAGAAAAGTGCAATAGGTACCTACGCGGTCAAAATGTATGGAACAGCAATTTTATTTTTTAATAACCTACGAAAAATTTAAACGCAGAGGCCCCCTGTATAATACTATAGGTTTGCGCCAGTTCTCGTTAGCCAAGGAAACCGGGGAGAGGCCCTTGTCACGGATGTGGGGGATGCACCGGCGAGATCCGATGTCAGTAAAGATCGGATCTCGGTGCATCCCCCACATCCGTCGTCGGCTTCTCGGAAGTATTTCCTGAAACTGCATACCTCACGGTGGTGCAGGGTCTATCACGAATGACCGCAGGTGATAATTATTATTCGAGTGATAATTAATTACCTCCTCAGTCACTCCATGTAAAATACTGGTATTCAGCTTTTTGCTGGTTTTCACTATTCCAGTCTGAAAGCTGACCCCAAAAATAGTGAAAATGAAGTCGAATCTAAGCAAAATGCTAATTTTGCTGTCGGTGTGAAGAAATTTAACAATAGTCTTCGATACAACAATTGCGAAAGGTCCAAATAAAAATAAAGTGCTGCTTAAATAGTTGTCATATAGAAATAGTGTATCTAATAGAGATTGTTATTCGAGTCAATGACTGTTGTTTGTTTATTTTATTAACCTGGGGATAGAACCTTTGTATGCAAGGTCGCTAGTTTCCGTTTGCTCCTTCTTCTTTTCGTGTCGATGGTACTCTTCCTCGCTGTTTTTTTTATATAGTTAAAGCCCAGAATGTGGCCACGTTGACCGTTCATTCCGTCTTCTATATAGTAAATACTAATTCCATGTTTCAGACTAGTATATAGTACAGACGCCAGCACATCAAGGTAGTACAATCTGTCAAATTTCTTTCATAGATTTTCAACTTTATCGCTAAAGCATAAGGTTCAAGGTTGATTGGGAATATCTGACAGTTTCGGGTAGCTTGATGTGCTGGCGTCTGTATATACGGAATGACTGCTAAAATAACAAATACTCAGATGTAAATGCATGTGACGCTTACATTTCCTGAAACAGTAGGTAGAAAACTATCAATCAACTCAGCCATTCGCAGTCCACTGCTGGACATAGCGCTGCGCCACAACACCCTGTTTTCCGCCTTCCGCATCCAGTCTGTCCCAGTCACTCTTAAGGTCGTCGGTCCATCTAGCTGGGGGCGCCGCCCCACGCTACGCTTGCCGATACGCGGTCACGCTGTTGAAGAAATTGATAGTTCCCAAATAATAGGGGATGAACCAATTGTCAAAGTTCGAATACAAATCGGATCTCATTACTGAGTATCACGTAAAAAAAAACATTTGAAAATAAGTATTTTAACCGACCTTTGAACGAAATCAATGCAGGCCAGTGCGTTTGCCTAATTTCATTAGTCTAAGGTCTCATTAGTCTGAAGCCATTAAACATTAATTATTTTTTTTTTTTTTTTTTTGTAAATGGCATCTCGCAGTTCATCCTTTATGAGGATGGCTACTGCTTAACCGGACTTTCCTGTGGATGCCTCGAATTAAGGCCTCCAGCCAGGGCAAACAATAACTTAAAAACTAAGCGACAGCGCTAAGGGTAACCCCCTGCGGGGTTCGGACCTCGGCTCAGGGCGTCGCTGGAAGAGGACAGCAAGGGACAGGCTGGATCGGTAAAACATTAATTACTTTTAAAGATTACCTAAGTATATCTACGTCTAAATTCGAATGTAGGCCGTATTGGTTCATGATTGATCATGAAAGTATTGTATTAGAAAAAATCGCATTTTGTGTGTCATAATACCTACATATTCAAAGATACAACAACAATATGAATGATTTGCACAAAATCTGATAATGGTTGTTAAATGCAAATCCATCTTTAGAACTTTATTGAAACCGTTGGTAAACGTCAGTTCATGATAACCTATACATAAATGTATTTATTGATATTTACTTGTTAAGTACGACAAAATGTGGACTTCCTTGATACGTTGATAGTTGATTAGCACTTTGCTAGTAGGTGTACATATCGCATTAGTATTTGCACGTCGTGTTTAGTGCATCATTCACGATTATAAGCTAATTTATTTGTAATGTCATTTTATAGATGTTCATCATGTATTGTTTGATTTGCCGTTGCGAAAATCTTTGACAGTTATTAACTGCAAGAAACCCGGATGGTGATCATAAAACCAGCATCCTAATTACGTAACACACTTTCAATCACAATGTGTTTGATTTTGAAATATATTGCTAATCCATTGCTTCATATGTTCGAAAAATTTGTCTGCTCAACAACGTAAATAACGCAATGAATGTTGTTGAACTGCCAAAATTAAAGCCATTGCTAATATTAGCTACAGAGTTGTCCTGCAGGTAACACCAACTATGACTCCAGGTTTCCTCAAGTCAATTCCAGTTTTTTGTTTTGCGGGGTGACTGCCTCCTTCTGCCTTCTCTGTATGAAAAGAGGTCTTTGTTCTGCAGCGGGACAATAATAGGCTGGTATTATAAGCAACACTAAAAAAAATACCTAATAGAGGTACAGTCAGCAAAGCAGATAAGTAACCAGGGTCGTCGGACATAGTTGAAGTTTAATAATAAACCGATGGATGTTTTCGAATAAACTTTAATTTAATTAATAGAAAACAAACAGCTCATTTATCAAATTAAATTTCATTCGAAAACATCCATCGGTTTCTTATTAAACTTCAACTATGTCCGATGACCCTGGTTACTTATCTCCTTTGGTGACCGTACATTAGGAACACTGTGTTGATGATTAGAAGAACACAGTTAGCTACTACGGAACCCTATTGTGCAGATTACAAGAGTTAACTACAGGAAATGAGCTAATATTGTTCCGTAGTCAGATCCTCAGAGCGTCTCTAAACTACTAAAGCACTAGACAATATAACGTAGGAGTTAAGGAAAGCTTTATTATGGTTCTTTAAAGGAGAATACAGTGCTAAACTCAGTTTTACACTGATTAAAGCAAAGTTGGTCTAACTAAATTTAAAGTAAGAGTCCGCTTTTATTTAGAAATCTATTGATTAACTAGTTAACCTGCACTCTAACTGATTTACCCACATTAGCGGTAACAATATATATTTTATTTTGCCTCATGCATGCATGAGGTCCTGGGTTTGATTCTCAGGATGGGCAAAGATTTAATAGATATTTCCGTCAGGAATTTCTCAATAGCTTTGCTGAGTCTGGATTTGTGCCCGGTTGACTGCAGTAAGCTCGCCCCCTATTACATGGGGCTTAACTTAAACATAACTGTCGAAATTTGGGTGTAGGTACTACAGACGCGTCTGCCTAACCCTTCGGGAATTACAAGCGTGATGTTATTATGTTATATATGTATTTAGTGTAAATTACGGGAATCCGGTCAATTAAAACTTAAAAGCAACACGAGATACAATGAAATCTTTTTAAAGGCCTCTTGGTTCTGATGACGACTAAGCTAGAAATTGCTAGCGAAAATAAGACTACATTGTAATTTTTAACTAATTTACAATTTGTCTAAATGATGTTGAAATTAAAATTCCCTCATTAAATATTTAAAATGTTGTATTGTTGTCTGTCTGTTATATTTGTACATGGGCAAACACATCTATTGTGTTCGGAGATCAAGGTGAAGCAATCAGATGTTATCTATCTCGAAATAAAATAAGATATTAAAATGTTGAGTAATTTAAGTATTCCTTTGTATGAGTATGTTATATGTTCTCAAAAACAAATTTTATTTATAAATTCGTATAAAGAAAAAATTAAGTACCTAACTATAAACACAATTTCCAAACACAGTGTTCAAACTGTGTCTGAAGCAAGATGCTTTTGTGTATCTGTGTCACGTGCCAAACTTATATGCTGAAATACCAAATGCACTTAAGCACTTTACCCAGCGTTTCAAATGTACAGTAATCGACGCATTATTGCAGGTATACCCCAGTGTTGCAATTACAAAAATCTTTTTAAGTGCTTTCGTGAGTAGGTACTACACCGAATACGGATTTGTATTCAGAACACGGATTTTTACCGCGAGAGAAAACATCGCGAGGCTGTTTTCACAGCAGTGCGGGCCTATGCCGCCGCCCGCGCCGGGGCCACACCAACGGGAAACACCGTTGATTATCTTTGTATGGCGTTCACCGTAGACTTTAAAGCCTAAAATCGCGATAATCATCGGCTTTTCCCGTTGGTGTGTACTTTTCGAGTATTATCTCTCAATAAGTCTAAAAGAGGAGGATCCAGTAAGATACATCATTACAATAACGCCTGTTTTCTCGAAGGGTTGGGCAGAGGTGTGAATATTCGCATAGAGAATTATGTTCGTTGTGAGCAAATGCTCATGTCACCTGAATTTTCGCGACGAATATATGCTTGACTGTGCTCCATTCCCAGCATTGGTAATAGTCAAAATGGCGCAATGCTCGCGCAAGCGACTGTCTTGTAATATAACATTCAAAGGGATTCGCCAAAAAACCGACAGCCGGGTGGAGCGCGCTCGTGTGCTCGGCGCTCGTCATTGAGCCAATCGGCTCGCTGTGCTGACATTCCGAATATTCGACTTGTAACGTGCTCACATCGAGCGAATTTTTTCATGTCATCCCACATTTTGCCAGTTATGTTTAAATCCCATGTACGAGTCTATTGTCGACAACCGGGTACAAATCCAAACTCCGGGCTGCGAAATTCTTGACGGAAAAACCCATAACACTTTGCCCCAGCTGGAAATCGAACGCAGGAGCTCCTGCTCAAAAGTAGGTAGCTGGCGACCATTAGACCAACGAGCCAGTATGGAATAATTTTAAATTATTAGTGGTAGAGTTTGTAAATCCTGTTTAGACAAATCCAACAGTTTTGTTCACAGCCCAAAATTACGCTGCAAAAGTAAAACTTCTCAATGCACGGCCAATAACCACCTACCATTGTACAATAGCCATTAAGTGACATAATATTGTTATCTGCAGGTCTTCGCTCTACTTTCAAGTTTACGAGTGTACGACAACTGCAAGTCATTCACTAGTGGCTATAGCTCATTTATTTTGTATTGTTCACTTTTACTATGTAACGATTAAATTAGTTTTACTTTTTACAATAAAATTGCGAAAATTTTTTTTCGTCGTTACGCGCTATTGTTTTTTTGTTATATAGTGTTGCTTTTGTTCGTGATTATTAGAAATCATTAGGATTTCTAAACCACTGCAATTATAAAATAATGTTATTAGCATGGTGCGCTTCTCCGCTCCAATGGTATTAAAATAAAATAATTAATTATCAATAAATAATAATTAATAATTATTAATTATCAATAAATAATAATTAATTATTAATAATTAATTGGTAAAAAAAATATAGACCTTTATTTTTTTCAGAAATAATTTATGTTACAATATCTTGTTCCTTGTCTTCGCCACACTACGGGGTTATGCTGCCAGCCTTTTGGGCACTTTTCCTGTTGACAGCGATGCGGACGATTTTTTTGATGCCCTTTGATTGTTTACCCTCTTTTGTATATACTTACATTTTATTAATTATTTTAAGTCTGTTAATTTATATCTTGTTATAAACATGAATGGTTTAATTAATCACCTATATGGTGATTTCAGTATTCTTACAGCAGGCGAAGGAAGTTTAAAATGATAGGTAAAGTAAATCTACATATTAATATTAATAATGTACGAAATTAATGTTTTATGCACAAAATATGCAAAGATGTCACCCGTGATACACGAATAATTAATTTTCAGAGACCTCTCAGGGAGAGTTCTCTCAGGGAGAACCTACCTGCAATATAAATATTGTGTCGACACTGAAATCTATTGGTCTGTTCGAAAAGTACTTATCGTAAACAAATGGATCACAAAACATACCTGTGAATGCTAATTTGTTCTGCCATTTGAAAATTTAGTGGTTTAATTTGTTTGTTTTTAAAACACGAAATTCTAATTTTTTAATGTTTTTCAACTGACAATTCAGGTTAATTTTATAACCACAATTTTCGGCGATGATTTCTCAATTACAATTTAATTACGTTAATTAAACAATATTTGTTGGTGATGGTCGAGTAGTAAAGTTGAAGCCTTCAAAATACAGATGAAAATAGGATCTGAAAAGGTCATAACACACATGACATATCAACTCGGAAAGGGAATGTCACCGTATTGCCTTTCGCCTCGCCGTCAAACAGGCGTCAACCTAAAGTAAGCACGTAACCAAAGCGGATCAGTAGCTCCTATACGTCGACTCGGCTACGGCTAGGCGACGCCACGCTTGCGGCTCGCCGACCGCTAGTTGATGGTGCTGTAGGCAGGCTGCGGGAGGGGTGAGAGGGGCAAGGGTGGACGAAGAGACGTAAGCTCGGGTACGGAGAATGGAGAGACGTACGCGCGGAAACGACAAGCCGTAAGCGCGGGAACTGCATGACCACGCACCGCATCGCGGTTCGTGAGCTTGTCCCGAGGCGAGGCGATAACGTTACGATTCCGATTAGTGTGCGTTGCAGCAGGGAGTTTTATACAAAAAATACTGAATGGCTCGAGTTGATACGGTCACGATCCCTTTTCGAGTTGATATGTGTGCTATGACCTTAATTGCAAAACAATCTGAATCATGTTGAGGAGCAAAAAAAAAATTATATTCTTTTTTTTAATTTCTCTGCTCAACAACGTAAATAACGTAATTAGGGTGCAGAGGGGAAGGGTTTGTTTTGATTTTCAACCGCCGTGCGCACCACGTCTAATCATATCACATCTTCACATCGGATCGTAATTCTTCAAAATCGGTTTCAGAAACCCGAAAGAAATTGCCCAATCCAATCCGGTCATTAATCCGTAGCTCTTGGTAAATGTCTTTCGAAGTCGTAAATACAGTCTGACTTAAAATCTGTCTTCTCCTTGATATCTATAGTCTATAATTGCTAAAACTGATAGCAGGCCTTCCTCGTTGGAACTCATTACGACATCTACACAAAATTTATTAATAATCTAAAAGTATGTTAATACCTACGCAGGTCACAGCTTGTGTATAAAAACAAATGTTTAGGTGTAAGGTTTTTTGTGTAAAACATACGCACAGGAGACACGGCTTTAGATATTAGATACAGGAGTTTAGGATGTTGCAATATTCATAAATTGTTCGTAATTAATTCAGTTAGGTAAAGGATAAATAGGCAGCTTCAATCAATCTTACAAACTATTCTCGAACATAAAAATCCTTGAATCAATAATAAAATATTTAAATTATTCAATTTGCCTGAACAATTTGCAAGAGCAATGAGCACCACAATAGAAAATGATTGCAATTTGTGTAGCTGCACGTGTGTGCGTGCTACTAATGTTCTTACATGACATTAAGTAATTATGTTAACATAAACATAGCTGGTCTTTACCCTGCACACTGATTTTCTCGGCCGTTTTTCTTCAGACGTATTATTTCTATGGCTGCACCGCATTACGGGAAAAATTGTTTATGTGAATTAGAATTGGTGTTTCGTATAAAAGGAATCTGTACAAATAACCAAGCGTGCATGTATGTGTAAGAGGGTAGGTAAATTTTAACTGCACTGAAAAATAAGGACCCATTCCATCTTCGTCTGCAGAATATAGTCCCATTACAAGTTATGTGTTGATGGGGAATTTGTTGCATCACTTCTTCCCAGCTAAAGATCTAGGAATTAATTGGTGAAGGGGTCCCCTTCACCAATTAATTCCTAGATCAACGAACGTGAAAATTACATAATTTTCACGTTGAAAAAGTGCTAATTCTCAGCCATCGTTCTAATAAATAGCTTTGGATTTTGATTTGCTTCTACATACCTAATATATTTATATGATGTCATAATATCATTACCGAAGAATGATTTGACCCTGAAAAAAATAGTTCCGTATAATATCCTAACAGTAAAAAAAACCAACATACTTTCCCAACTTTGAAATGACCTTGCGACATGTCCAACATGGTGGTCAATTCAATGTAGATTGCAATCCGTTATGCGGAATTGAATTATTACCAACAACGGCCTTGAAGCTCAGGGGAACTTACGAGTCGTGATGACGGTGGCACATATTTCCTTTTTTTTTGTGACACAAAAATCTATTGAACGAGTTTTTTAGCTCATGCTGCTGCGTGACTGATTAAAAGTAAACAATTAGGGACTAAAAGTTTTGAAATGTTGAATGTGAAGCTATGAAGTTCACACTGCTGGGACACAGGCCTCCTCTTTGTGCGAGGGCATGGGCCATAATGCACCACGCGGGCCTAGTGCGGGTTGGTAGATGTCACATGTCTTCGAATTTTGTTGTAATCTACAAGATTTTACTTGAGTACGGTCAGCAACACAAGTCATTCTGGAGTAACGAGCAAAATATTTAATTAAAATGGTAACAGAAGTAAAATTTTAAGAATATTGACTCTTAACGAAATACAAAAATAGATGATCGAATCCTTTTGTGTAAATTGATAAGTGCAAAAGTAGCAGTGTTAATCAAATTTTGTTGAAGGAGGATTATACTCAGTAGAGGGTGACAAAATGCTGTTAATAATAACTGAGAGACAAGTCTCGTTATAGGTTCAACATTTTCAATTCTAGGTTTACACAAACAGCTAAGTTTTGAACCTGCTGGACTATCTTTCAGAATGAAAGCGTATTTTAAAATTCTGTATTGTAAAACGTCCAACTATCTCAAATCTAGATTCTTTAACTGCGGGGTAATTGGATAACACACTATCAGTAGAAAACGATTTCATTTTGACACTTCAACAACATTCATTGCGTTATTTACGTTGTTGGGCAGTCAATTTTTCGAACATATGAAGCAATGGAATAGCAATATCCTTCAAAATCAGTCAGATTGTGATTGATAGTGTAATTAGGGTGCTGGTTAGGCAGAAATTGCTATACTTTCCACTTACAGGGTACATCTATAGCCCACATAAAACGGGGCAAACCAATTGTCATTTACGAAATACAATTTAGACTGGCTTTTAAGACATTCCAAACAAAAGACCCAAAAACATTTTAATTAACCTTGCAATCGAGCTCTAAAATGCATGCTCCGAAGGACAGCTTCCACTTGACCAAAGCCCAAACCAGCCTTTTTAAAAGCCAGCCAAATTAAGCATCCCAGATCCCCGACAGAAACGTCACCGTTGTGAGAAGGCTGGCTTAGCGGTCAGCGACCCGTTTATCTAACGAAGTTACACAGGCACTACCTCCTCTGTCACAGAGGTCTTTGTGCAGGAATGGACTTCTAAGCCGGGTTGATTGATTGAAAGTTCCACCACGGAGTTATGTTGTAGGGTTCCTTTCTAGACTATCAAAGGTTCTATTGAAAGATCTTTTTGCAAGGCCATCTGCGTGTTTTCAGATCCCAAACATTCGTTCCCCAGTTAGTCGTACTGATCTATAATTGAACTAGCTTTTGCTCACGACTTCGTCTGCGTGTATTTTCTATTTCTTTTTTTAAACAAATATCTTGGATGGTAGTAGTCTTTGTCCTTCTCCCCAGGCTGCCTATCTGTCAAATTTCATAACGACCGGTTCAGTTGTTTAAGCGTCTAGAAGGATGGATTATAGTCTTCGATCAACAATGTTGGTATTGTTGATCGAAGATTATAGTAAAACAAAAAAATTCACAGGTCTTGTAATCAAACTTTTTAAATAGTGTCTGAAACGCTTAGGTATCAATGAGATCTAATCAGTTGCGACCGTGGTTGTAACTGTAATACTGTGCGAGTCTAGACGGTTTCGTTAGCGATATTATCTGCGTGTAACGAAACCCAAGATCAACATCTGAAGTTAATTCTCGTAATTAAAAACATTCAAAATCTAGTCGCAGTCTTATCTCAGCGACAATCAATGTCATAAGAGGGGACGGGGCCTGCGAGGAATTTGAAAAATAGGTATTTGAAAAAACTATTGCCGTCGCCTTACCTCAAGTCTGCCCCCGTAGTGTGTGATAAGTACAGCTGCAGCTCAGACCGAAATTATCACAAAAAATTTGACGAGATCGACGTTTCGTATTCCCCTTTTTTCTCCTCGAAAACTGAGCCGATTCAATTATTTTTTAAATTAACATTTTATGAAAGAGTATGTTTAGGTTTCTATCTTTTTTTTATGTTAAATACTTTTCTAGTTTGGCTAGTAGTCTTCTAATCACGGCGATAAAAATAAAGCTTTTTTTTTAATATTTAAAGGGTCATATTTTCTTTACAAATTAGTTGCTGAAAAAAGAAAATGACAGGGACGTGTTTACAGCAGAAAAAAAAATTGCTCTAGAGGCATTATTCAGGAAGAAAAAATGGGAATACATTTGTATGGAGAATCGCACGTCCTACTGTATGTAGTGATTTTAGCGGTATTTTTGACAGATTGAGACTGAGATCAGACTGTGAACGTTCTTAAAATTATTAGCATTATTATAATCAGACTTAATGATATTAAAGTGCGTCATTGAAGTAGCAGATGTAATTAAATTAAAAAGACTAGCTCTATGCGACCTTGAGTTAAACAGAAATAAAGTATTATTTATCACGAAAAAGTTTTAGTTCCCAGTGTAATTCTGCTTCTGGTTATCTTTTAGCAAATCGAAGCACTTGTTTGTTAAGACACTTATTACCTATATAACACCTGCTATATAAAATGTGCATATCATAAGACTACTGTGGAGGCTACTGCGATACACAGCCTCGTTTTGTGAAATATAAAAACTAACCAAAAAGTCATAGAGAAAAAAAAAAGTTGCCAGTATTCAACAATACGGCTACGTCTTCTAGAATATCTCAAGCTTTATGAATGATTCAGTTGTTATCTGAGTGAGCATGATGAGGCTATTCTTATATCTACAATCTATCATTCTTGTTTCAGGTATAGCAGAAATATGTTTCATGACGGCACCAGTTGGTCAGTGCAGCTACTGCTGCCCGAGAGATGAGGCTCTCGATATACAGTATAAGTTATTTACTAGGTATGCATCTTATTTTATTCTTTATGGTTTGCTAATAATTTTCGTCCTTTATACGGGGTGAAGTTAAATTAGCTAGCAAAACTCCGCAGACGTGATGGGTATCGGTATCTAAACAATGAAAAAACGAAAATAAAAATACGGATTTCATAAACTCAAGCCCCAAAAAAAAAACATTAATTCTAGTTTTCGTTACATCTGCGGAGTATCGCTAGCTAATTTAATTTGACAATATTGAAGCAATATTTATTTTAACGGCCTGTGTCGCAAATGCTAAATCTACTATCCAGTCCTTAGCTCACTGCATGAAAAACATACATTGGTGCTTCTAGGGAAATATATAGTAGAAAAAGAAACTGCAAACACAGGCAAGGATGAAATAATACAGATGTTATAAAAGGATCACAAACTTATAGGGTAGGTCCTAAGCAAAAAGTTTTCCTTAAAAGTTAAAGTTTAAAGTGTTCTTGTGCGACGTCGACGACAAATTTCGCAATATTTTGGGATGCAAATCTTAATATCTAAATAAGGTGCTAATTTAAATAAAAAAATATCTATGTACCTGAATATTAGAGATAATAGGTAGATAGAAAATAGAATGCTCTTTATTATGCACACCATATAAATTCCAGACATATATATAGAAACTGTACAAAGGGTGACACAATGGGTGGGTGGATAATAACTAAAATATTATATTATTTTCATAAATCTTCAATTTGCAGAAGACGCATTTGACACAATATACAAACAAAAGTACAAAAGTATATCTATAATTTCAGATTTGAATATCTAAGTCCAGTCTTAAATACCACACATGTTTGCAAACTAATAAATGATTTGATTTGAATGCATTCTAATGATGGATTGAAAGAAATTTTGAATAAAAACTTTGTGAGAGAAACTGTAGGGTAGAAAAAGAAACCATAAAAATAATAACCGAATCCATAAAAATCCCTTCGTGTTCAAACAGTTTACAAATTCTAAAATCCTACAATAAACATTACCGTAATGTACCTACTACCAGGGCATCATATGACCGAGAAGGTTCAATCGCAAGGCAGCGCATGCAAGCATTAATTTGTTCATTTGACGTGCAGCGTAATTGCTATAACCTTTGTTTAGGCCAACATCACGGCTACTCTAGGCACGTTTCATGACCGTACCTCGTTGTTAGGAAATGGCTGGACTGAACGAAATGGGGGTGTGATGTCATGTTCGTGATAGCGACCTTTCAAACATCCTTGAGTGAGGAATGGATATTGTTTCGGGGCTAGTTTAAAATATGTTGGGGTTGCTTTTCAGCTCTCGGGGGTTTTTCTGACAGTTTGATTTTTTTTTAACGAAAGGAGGTCAACACCTACCGCAAGCCGCGTTAAGGAACAACAAGGCTTGCGGTAGGTGACCGGTACAAAGCGTCACGTGTAGGAAAAAGCGTTATGCCCCCTCTAAGTGACTGTCTATATCTCTCTCTCTTTCTATTATATAGTATCTCGTACTTCGTTCTTGACGGGAAGCCCGACCGCACACGTATTTTTTTAATTCCGTGGATATAGTAAAATGAGTAGAGTTTGTAGAGGGAAATAATAGCACAAGATAATTAAACAGCTTATTTATGCACTATTGTCTTAGATTACTTTGAAAGAAATATTACTCCAAAACCGTTTGCTATCAACAAAGTAGCAACAAAAAATGTGTTACGATCTATTATTATTGTTCTGTCAAGCGTGAATCAATCAACCCAGCCCTTCTCCAACGCGAAGCTTAATTTTCCATAAAATAATAAACAATTTTCCTAAATAAAAAAGGTTTGTTCAGCCATCTTTTGCCCTTGGAAACTTTTTAAAAACTTTCCTTTTCTTAATAACCTCTACTTGTTTATGTTTGCAGGTCAAATCCCACGACATTCCAGATAATACCACCGAATGACGTGGATGGTTTGCGTGCCACGTCGTTCGACTTCTCGAGTTCCACAGTGATATACCTGATGGGGTTTTCCGAGTCGACTGGAGGAGTTGGCACTACTACTGTTAGAGATGGTAAGACAAAAAAATTCGTATTTTATGGTGGATAGCTTTGAATGGTCAAAAATTATACCTCAAGACGTTGAAAAATTAACTACTCTCTTTTATAAATATGAAAAATGTCAGAGGCGAAATTGTCATGATTTTTAAAACTGCATATTTGATAAAGATAAATGATCATGAGCTAAGCAAAAAGGTTGGTGAATTGTGGTATCTTATAAGACGCTGCCCATTCTCCAGATCCACTTAGTGACCTTTAACACAACTGGGGAACGGTAATAGAAAACTGGGGAACGGTAATAGAAAACCAATTCCCATAATTAAAACAACCAAAATATAGTCGCAATCTCAACCAATCTGAAGAACTTGTCACAAATGTAGTTAGCCGTCGTTTTCACAGTATTGAGACCGAGGCAATAAAATGCGATCGTTTTAAAAAATGCAAATTGTTCCTCCTTTGATAGATACGATACTAGATGACTTTTTATAACCCTAGTGAAATTTTCAATACATCCGTAGAGATTTTCTCTGCATAAAGAAGGCATGTAATCAGAAAGGAATGCAAAGGTTCAGTAAGTTCAAGTTACATGTGCAGGCATTTTCACAAATAGCAGGTACATTGCTTTTTGTAAGGCTTCTAGAAATATAATATGATTTCAATGAACTTTGAGCTGGTATGCACAGATGAACCTGCATCATATTACTAAAACGTGGATGTTATATTATATTCATGCAATTCTGTTTTGCGTGAATCTTATCAAAATGAGTTTCTTGAATGTTGTGTAAACTCGACATACGTTACATCATGTAAACTGCTTATCGATGCAAATTAATGTATTTTGACCTGTTTTTTTATATTTTAGTTTTTAACAGGATTTATTATTTTTTTCACTTAAAATTATGTACCCAGTGCTAAATGTAAAAAAAAGAACAAATAAAAAATATAATTTCTAATTTCATGACTGTGTTGTTACACTGTGTGTTATTATTATTACACACCTATTTCAATTTTGAGTTTGTTACACGTGCATGACCGTGACCACTTGTCGTAGCGGTCGTAGGCTCGTAGACGATAACGAGGCGGCTACGGCGTAGCACGTCTCACGTGTGAAGGGTTGCTAACAGCTTCTTGCTACATTTTACACCATTACCGTAAGTGGCTACAGTAGTTATCTACTTGATATTAATCTTGACATAACTGGCAAAATGTGGGTGTACTATAGGTAGGCGTCTGCCTAACCTTTCGGTAAAACAAGGCGTCATGTTATGTCATGTTAATAATCTTAAATGTTTTGACAGTTATCGCAAAGCCTTAACAGTTACTGATTTGTCTAGAAGCATGAAATTTTTGTCAAGAGAACGATTTTCATAACAAAACTAAACACTAAAGAATTTTGAAAATTGATCCCCTTATAAGGATTAAATGGTGATTAAAGTTTGTCTAGAAGTTGGTCATTTTTGCGCATGAGAAACTCCATGGGGCATACAGCTTGTTCATACATAATTTATTTTATTATTTAGGTATATTTTGTCACATCTGGTAAGTCTGAAAACAGAATAAATGCCTACGGTTGACTTCGGATATGGATATCTAGTGGGAGTGTGACTGTGCTGAAGACAACATACAGTGATATATTGAAAAAAAAAAACCGTATACAGGGTGTCCGGTAATTAATGGATAACTTCTTAAGGGGTCATTGTACTTATCATTATGAACAACTTTTATTACGGGACCATCATGAAATTGCGAAAAAAAAATATGTTCGCAAAAGTCGTCAAAATTTAGGAAACAGCTGATTCTTTTTTCGCGATTTCAGATTTAGTCCCATAGTAGTAGTTGTTCATAATGATAAGTACAACGACCCCTTAATAGGTTATCCATTAATTAACGGACAGCCTGTATAACCGGCGATTGAGGGAATCTAGCTTTGACTTTTGATCTACGGGGTAATTGCGTAACGCACTATCAGTAGCAATACCTACCTTTAATTTTGACAGTTCATTAAAATTAATAGCGTTTTTCGTTGTTGAACAGACACGTTTTTCGAAAATAATGAAGCAATGGATTAGCAATATTCTTCAAAATGATTCAGATTGAGATTGATAGTGTGTTACGCAATTAGGGTGCTGGGGTAAGTTAAACGGAACGGAGATCAATCGAAGTTAAAAGTACAGAGGCCAGCACATCAAGCTACCCCAATATGTCAAACTTTCCCAATTGAATATGAACCTTATTCCTTTGTGGCAAAGTTGAAAATCTATCAAAGAAATTTGACAGATTGCGGTAGCTTGATGTGCTGGCCTCTGTACAAATTGTTTTCGAAATAATATTGTGATTTCAGTGATATTTATTTGTGACGATGACGTCAACATTGCATGCACGGAATAAGCGAACATCGATATAAGTCAATACATACCTAATTGATATAATGCCGCAGCACCAATCGATTCTACATACGAATGCAGCGGTATCGGTAGTCAATTAGAGCTGTGTTTATATCGATAGTGTGCTAATAGATTATATCGCGGACATTGAAAATGCGTCATGTCGATGATTCATTATGCGGAAATGGAAATAAATAAATATTGAAAATGAGTACCAAGGTATTTCTGCTTAAATTGAATAGTAAGAAAAAAAAGAAACCGTATGGAAAATCTAATGACTTTTTGTTGCTCTTATAATATTTATTAAAAACTAGCTTTTGCCCGCGTTGTACAAAAAGTATCCTAAACTATCTGAGTGCCAAATCTCATCCAAATCCGTTCAGCCGTTTTTGCGTGATTGATTAAAAAATATCCATACATACAAACTTTTACATTTATAGTATTAACTTCTCAATGGGAGTAATCTATAGGCTGACCCATAGATATATGTTTTTTACATTTCTATGGGCTGACCGCTTAGCTGAGACGCTGCCTGAGGTAGCTGCGCGGTGCGGGAGATGTTTTAGTTGTCACAATTTGACGAATCACTGAGCTCTCGCAACACGTCACCACACCCCGCACCGCGCTGCTACCTCAGGCAAGGTCGGCCAGTATTGGTATTGGCGCTGACTGAATATTATAACTACCAACCATTAAACTCACCTTGATACATACGGGAAGCTTCCTCATTGTCACTGCCCTAGAATATATGAATATTAGAGAGAGTTACTTACATATGTGTTGGTCATCCCTCCATATGACTGTGGTCAGCCCAAGTCAGACCCTTGTTAGTTATAAGCAAGCCTCTTATGCAGATGTGCTTGACGTTTGAGATAAGGGGCTCGAATATTTTACCTAAGGGGGAAATCCAGCAGCTTATATGGATACAGACTGTTTTGACAATCGCAAACATTCTTGACACATGTACAGAACACAGATATACCGGTTTCACTGGAGCTCCTCCTGAACTGTATTTTTGGAAAAGGGTTTTGTGTTCCGATAAAAAAACAAAATCTGAATATCTTGCCAAACTCGCAAAGTACATTTTTTTCAGTACAGTCAGTCAACGTTTGGCATAGTATTAATTTTGAATATTTGGTTGGGCAAAAAGTGACATTTAAATGCCAATAATTTTCAAAATACAAAACTTTGATTTTTTAAAATATTTTTCTGATAATTATTATGTCTTGGCCTATTACCCGATTCCGGCTTGACGTCGACTTACCTTGCAGATTAGTGTCTGAGATAGTCTTTATAGGAAAGAACCACACAGATTTGACTGAACCTGTGCAATGTGCATTCAGTGCCCGTGCCTGCAATATTGCCCAACTATGTACAAAAAAAAATAGCCATCAAGGCAATTTGTCACTATAATAAAAGTGTTAATCAGAGCTAATGGACAATACACATCCATTGATGCCTGATAATTTAATATTTATGGAAACCAAACGTAGTGGCGATGTTGTAATAAAAACGATTTTATCGCCATAGACAATAACGCTATCTTTATGGTGTGGTCAGTATTAAATTTGTTAGTGGTCGTTCTGTGAAGTAATTGATATTGTAAATAAGGAAGAGTGGATGGACAATATTTGCTTGTTATTGTCATCTATATATAGGGTAAAATTAAATTAAGTAGCAAAACTCCGCAGACGTAATGGATAAAAATATCTAAGCATCATAAAACAAAAAATATAATGATTTGTTGACTTTTTTGGGGTCATTGATCGCAATTATTAGTGTAGTCAGAGAGAGAGAGAGAGAGAGAGAGGAAGATAGATAAACTCATAGAGAGGCAAATCAAACTACTCTTTTTTCATTTATTATTCGCTTTTTAAGACATCATTGACAAGAAAAGGGTGGTCCACAGTCTTTGGTTCTAACCGGATGGCATAAATGCACTCATAAAAAGGTCATGCTTCTTGCTTTATATTTTACTTATGTTAGACTAAAATAACACCCCTGTACGCAATCGCGTGTAATCGGAAGTCTGTATTGCCCAGCAATGAGCACCTTGCAAGAATAAGAACATTATTTTCTAGCTGCGCCTCTCGGTCTCGATCCCGTTAGAATATCCAATAAAGAGTATCCTAAGTCCTAATCCAGGTCATGATCTACCTATGTGCCAAATTTCATCCTTATCCGTTCAGCCGTTTTAGCGCGAAAGCGTAACAAATAAATATGCAAAAAAAAGACAAATCATGTAAATCGTTAGAATATTAGTTTAGATTTGCAAGAATACGAGTACAATAAGTTTCCGTCATATTGTACCGTGTACTTAGTTGGTCAGCGGGATTGTTCCGAAAGGGTTAGGTACCGCTGCCCCGGAACATAAAGGGCTAAGGAACGAACATCGATAGGTTTTAGTCAGTAAGAGTCTGACACTCCCTTCCGTTCCACCCAGAGCGCATGGAGTCATTTGATGATTTCCCATCCTTAAAAAAAAAGGCACTTAGCTGGTCTGCAAATCTAGCAAGGAATGGAAGTCGCTTCTCATGTCTTCATCTTGATATCTTTGAGAAGAATGAGATTTTTACTGAAAAACATGTTTTTACTGAATAACATTTATATGTAATCTTCAAAAAACTGACAGCTGTGCTCCTTATTTTAAAGACTTAAAGATATTGACCCTACCATGTATGTACATTTACGAAAGTGCTCTTTTTGTTCGGCGCAACCTGTCAAAATATTCCCGGGTCAGCAGCCTGCGTAGAGCTGATAAGTTAAACTTGATTCCAAGTAAAACTACACTGTTTCAGAAAAGCATAATCATTATGGGTCCTAAATTATATAACAAACTTCCGAAATGTATAAAGGCAGCAGCGACTATAAATTTATTTAAAAAAATGTTATTTAAATTATTAATAGACAAGGCGTATTATTCTATTGAGGATTTTTTTAATGATAAAATATAAATTCTCAATTGTGACATTGTAAGTTGACGAATTTTATATTATTGACATTATCACTTTTTTCATTACTTTCATTTTATGACACTGCAAGTAGACTACAATAATTGTGAATGATAATGTGTCTTCAAGTTTTCAAAATTGACATATCCATAGAATTTTATTTGTATTTTCTTGACATTCTTATTGTACTCTTTTTTCGGTTCTTATTATTGATTTTATTCTATTCTTTGGAAATGTTATTTGAATGGAATTAATTGCTTTAATATTTGTACACCATTAAATGGTAGGCATAGTGATCGTTCTTACTGTATTGACTGTAACATCTATTATATACCTATGTTCACAAATAAATATATTGAATTGAATCTTACAAAGCTTACAATAATTATATGAAAATTATGAAACAAGTATGATTACCCATACTTACTTTTCTGTATTTTTGTTTTCAGCTCACTTAAGCGCAGGCAACTACAATTTCATCGCAGTTGATTGGTCACGGCTCATCGTATTTCCTTGGTAAGTTCATGTTCATTGTATGATTGCCTTGATATTATTATGATGATATGATTGTTGTGGGTTTATCTTCAATCATCATTATGTTGTTTTCTAAATGACAATGACTGAATGAACGAGGACCTTATTAACCTTGAAAATTATTATTGTTGGCGGTTGAAAGATATATTGGCGCAGTACTAACCTAACCTAATCACGTAGGATGATGGACTTGCTAGCTTTTGCTCACGGATTCGCCCGCGTGGTTTCGAAAATTATCCTATGGGAACTTATACTATACTAACTTCTTTTTAATTATCTATAGGTATTCGGTTAGCCGAGGTCAAGGTCTACCTGTGTGCCAAATTTCATAGAAATCCATTCATTCTTTCATTAACGTGTGTGAAAAGGTAACAGACAGAGTCATTTTCGCATTTATAATAAACTAGCAGCGCTCCGCGGTTTCACCCGCATAAGTTTCCCGTGGGAATATCGGGACAAAAACTATACTATATCCTTTCCCGGGACTCACACTATCTCTATACCAAATTTCATTTAAATCGGTTCAGCGGTTTAAGCGTGAAGAGGTAACAGACAGACAGACAGACACACTTTCGCATTTATAATATGAGTATGGATATCTACTAGCTGTTCGTGCCCGGCGTCACCCGGGTAAATTTCATTTTCCTGTCTCCAGTGGTTTAGGCTGTGCGTTGTCTGTCGGTCAGTTCGCCGCGAAGGGATTCATCCAGCCAAAAAAAAAAAAAAGCCATCCCTGTACTGACAATACGAACACAACAAAAAAAATCAGCCAAATCAGTTATAGTCGAGCCGAATTACTGGAGACCAAAGTGATGATCTTATAATCATGCAGCAATTGATTTTTATTTGTAATAGATAAAGTATAGTTTAGTAATTAATATGTAATAGATAAAGTATTTCTAATGACATAAACATACTCCCGTAGTCAACTCTATTAAAGACCACAAAGCCCAAATTATATTTAATGCTTCAATAAGCAATACGAAACAAATGACTGTAGTCGAATAAACCGCGTAGGTACAAAGCGCAATCCAGTTGTTACAGCGTTTAACATGTTGCTGAAACGTTATGATTCCGCATACGTGAGGGCGAATGCGACCCAATATTCGCCCCTGAGGAAAACGTTTATAGCCTTAGGCACGGTATACACCAAAGCGGAGATGGGCGAAAAGGAGAGGAAAACTTTTGCTGATTGATTGATCGTTGGCCGTTCATATTATCTTACCTCGTCTTCGCGGCGTGCCGTTGCTGCTTGCGTGATGCACGCATCACATCTCCTCATAATACATCATCTACGCGTCAAATAATTTTGAGAAATCTTTCGTCTCCGCTTATTCTTCTTTTCGAATCAATAGTAATAATTCTTTTCTAAATTATTTGGGCCGGGTATGTGGTCACGTAAATCATGGCTTTAGTGACGTATTTTATGTCCTTTAGACGAGTAGGAAGGTGTCCCTACACCTTGAACCGCTATGTTCTCTGAAACTAAGCTGAGATTAGATGAGTAGGTAAAGAACGAAAACTAATTGCTTTTTTACGACACATATTTTAGCCTCCCCGCTCATCTCCGATTTGGTTTATACCAGGCTTTATATTAGGTCCCTTATTTATGACGCAGCTCCCAGTGGCTAGTAGCCAACAGCGTTTCACTAGATTTATTTCCGTTCCCACGTTCAGGCACAAAAACCCGATCTGTTTTCTTTTTGCTGTTTTAGTTTTGCGAGTAATTAATTTGAGGCATTTTTGTTAATTACTGGTTCGATATGGGTTTGTGTTGGGCTTAAATTTGAACGAAGAATGGGCTAAGCCCATTCTTCGTTCGAAAATATTGTCAAGATTAAGAATTCAAAGGCTTGCTTTAGGGTTAATACCAAGCTATTTTAGAAGAATTGTTTATTGTAGGATATACACCAGTCTTACCTACTTGAGAATCTTTAGTTCCTGCAGATCCCCTGCATTTATTGGCTACCTTGTGGAGTAGAAAATCCTCATAATAAAATTAAAAAATCCTACACACATTCCCCTACCTTTTTCCACTCGAGCAGAGTTTCATAATGATGTTTTTAAATATGGTCAGCAAATCCTGATACGATCAATGTTTTTACTATCCATCAGAGCATCTGTACCTACTATATAATTAACCATAACGTTCCATTTCCCAGGTACATATCAGCAGTCCAAAACACGCGCTACATGGGCAGAAAACTAGCAGACTTCATCCAATTCCTGGACTCTGTCGGAGTACCAGCCTCATCCATCCACGTAGTTGGATTCTCCCTGGGCGCTGAGGCCGCAGGATTTACAGGCAAGAACTTGCGGTCACGAGGTTTGCTGCTCGGCAGGATTACTGGTGAGCTATGGGGCTTTTACTGGATACTGCTTGTACTTTTATGTATATCTTGTACATCTTATTAAAATAAATACCTTTTAGTAGTATGCCTAGTTGTATAGAGGTATGAGGAACAGGGTTCACTCATCCTCCATAGAAAAGGGAGGATCCTCCTACCTACGGGTATCGTGTCTGGTGGGTAACTGCCCGATGACGCGAAGCAGGATTTTTGGGTGACGTCATTATGATGCGTAGTTCGCATGTTTCGATGTAGATACCGCTACAGTAGCATTCATGTAGAACTAATTTACATGTCCTAAACAGGCAAACTAAGGACTGTTTATTAGAACTACTAACTTTTACAACTTGGTAACTCCTATATTTTTTGCAAATAACAGATTCTTATTCTTCCCACATAACAGTGAATATTTAACAACTTAATATACATTAACGGTGGACTTCAAAATGAAGCAGTAGACGGCAGTTGCAGTTAATGATTATTTTTGTTCTCATTAATTCTGAATAAAGGCAACGATGGCTGATACAAGCTTGCGCTAACTCAAACTTCATGAATAAGTGATTATGTTGCATAAAGCAGTGAAAGTGTTAATAAATTATTAGCACGACCTATTACACCTACGTCATTATAGGAACTGTCGATACATTGAGAGTTAAATAACGACACAGACATTTATTCGTAGTAGTGATGAAACTGAAAAGTTGTTCTTGATTTGTTCAAAGCGACTGTCTTGATCTCTAAAAAACACGTTCCGAGATAAAAACCTCCTTTTTCCGACTGTTTAAAAACACATAGTTTGAACTATTTAAATCTATACTTAAGTTATTTCCAAAACTTGCTTTGGATTTTCTTTGCCTAAACTTTTGATAATTAGTTGTAATTGAAGTGAGACCACATCAATGGTTTTAAGAAATTTAGACCCTAATATTGGTGCTTTATTATTTCAGGTTTGGATCCTGCCTACCCCGGCTACAGTCTATCAAACAATGATGGCCACCTCGCGAAAGGTGACGCTGCCTTCGTGGACGTCTTACACACGAATCCCGGGGTGTTCGGGTTTCTTCGGCCGATCGGTGACGTCGACTTCTATGCGAACCCCGGCGATTGGATCCAGCCGGGCTGCTGGGTTGACGAGCTGATAAGGAACCGAGAGTTTAGGTTTGTTTGTAAGTACAAGTTTCTTTCTCTAAAGTTGGGAGTAGCTAGAAACGAACACCACCTTCAAAAAAGTTAACTCTGACCACCCAAAGCGGGTATTTGCCTCCAAATACAACCTCCTAACTGAAAGAAGTAGTTACCTACTGCTTGTTTTAAAATGATCTGAAATAGTACAAGTCCAAACTGTTATTGGTTACTTGTAAACGAAGGCGTTTATTTATAAACGTTGCTTAAAGTTAGGACAACAAACGTCAAAATATTATGTTTAAACAGTCGCTAATCATAACTTTAAGCAACGTTTATAAATAAAGGGGTAAATAGTAAATGCGGACACAAGCCCGTTATACTATCTTTACAATAAGAAGCTCCTATTTTACGCAAAATTGTACGAGTTATGGACACCAGCCCTTTAAACTATACATATCCCTATATTAACTACTATACTAGAGCTGGCAAAAGATTCAGAGTTACCACAGAACATCAGAGTTATCACAGTACGGTACAGGTTGAAGGTAGGCTTTAGTGAATTAGTAAAGGAGAGATCTGAGTGAGCACATCTCGTCCAAAAGAAAAATGTTTCCAACTCTGCATCTCTTTTATTTTTACGGAATATTTAGTACGCTGCAGATGGAATTTACTAGTTCACCAGGGACGACGGTGATGCTGTCGACGATTTACTAGATATGTAGTTTTTTTCAGTACTGAAAACAACTAAGTTTTATGATCATCATCTTCGATCAACAATAGCGCTAGATTAAGGATTAGGAACAAAAACACATCGCTCAAGTAACCGCGGTAGCATAATATATAACTTGATCGTTCAAACCTGTTCAAACATAACAGGGGTTTTTTTATAAACGATGATTAAAGTTAAGTAAAGTTAAGTTCTTTAAACGTCAAAAATGTACCTATGGTTAAACAGTCGCTAATCACCACTTAGCTATAAGTAACGTTTAAATAAAGGGGAGAGTATATATCGCTCACCTAGTAATATATTGGCACATCTACGTTTTTCACATTTTACAGAAACGAGGATCAAAGATTTTATATAAAATGTTAAAAATTGATTTATGTGTTTATATTACGTTTTTTTACTATTTTATGGGTTTGATTACTAGTACAGCGTTGTGCCGTTTTACCACTTTTTTAAATTATGCACTTTTGAACACTTATACGGTAAAAACTCAATTTCACATTTTTTGTAGATGTGCCGATATATTACTAGGTGAGCGAAATGTTATCGTTTGCAATATAATACAAACCCTAATATATCCTACTAATATAAACGCGGAAGTTTGTGAGATTTGATGGATGGATGGATAATAATAACTTATTATTTTGTAAACTAACTATATAAATTAGATATAATTGTAGATCTTTTTAGCCTATATTGTGTCCCACTGCTGGGCCTCCCGTTTTTCCTCTTGTCTTCCAAACCTTTCGGACCATATTGGCCCTGCGACCGTTATCATATCTACGAGAATTATTTACGTGAAAAACAAAAATGCTAACTCCATTAAATTACTTCATAAGCCATTATTTTGCTTGTCAAATAATGCAAAAGTTCTCGCAAAGAGATGACAGTCGCTTTTTTACGTGTTTAAAATACCGCTTCAACAAATAAAAATAAAGGATTGTTATGTCAATTTACGAAACGAGCGACGAATTTCGATTGGATAGTTTTCGATTTGCTCCTTGACACTCGATGGACTGATTGCATCTTGATTGCTTAAATCATTTGTAACAAAAAAGATACGATTTGAAATTTGAAATGAAAAGGCGCGTTCGATTCATGAGCTCTCAACTCAAAGGCCGACTAAAGAAACACTTGAGCTTCGTTAAGTAACCTTTTTACTTAACAGGGATTTTTCGTAACAGGACTGATAAATGTTTTTTGCAATCAACATTGCTAGCCTACAAAGTGTGTAGGTAATACTTACAGAATTCTTCATGAACTTTCTATTTAATTGACAATTTGCGTGCTATAACGAACAATGCATGCCGCATCAGATACAAATAGACTGAGACTAAACGAAGCCGCAATAAACAATTTACTCTGCACTAAACCAATTTCCCGTCGAATTTGGCGCGTTAGCTGATCATAGCAGTATGATGCTGCAACCCTAACAGCCACACATTTCGGCGGGAGGGTGCCGATCGATGCTCTGACGTCACACGCGGATGCTGCGGGGAGGGGGCGACGAAGGACGAGGTGGAGAGGAGGGGTACGATACTAGTACGCCAAGCCCGTTTATTTGCCTTTCAAAAAGCTATTATTAGCGTTCGTGTTTTCAGCTGAAATTAAATTACAAGGTATTTTTTTTGCGAATTTTATCCGCGTCGCTTCAGCGTCCTCTCTATAATTTTGGGTTATCAGCCTAACATTATCCCCGCTTTTGCTATGGTTTGATTTTTAAGAAAATTTTTCATTATTTTGTGAGGTTACTTTCATTATATTCTCCTGAGAGTAGAATATTTTTCTCTTAAAAATACAAGTTTTTTTGTAAATAAAAGAAACGGTCCGATTTTATTTATTTATTTATTTATTTATTAAAACTTTATGCACAAGTAAAAGAAATACTGTACAAAGGCGGACTTAATGCCTGAGGCATTTTCTACCAGTCAACCTTAGGGTGATGCAGAGACAAAACATGGCAGGTGCAACATACGTGATAAATAGTTAGGAAATTACTATAAAATACAATAATAAATATTAATACATACATACATACATATAAAAAAAAAACGAACTGCGAGGAGAAAAAAAAAGAAATATCGGTAGAGGAGAAAACGAATCCAGCAAATCAGCGCTGAGATGCTACGGCCAACTTTTGACGGATATGTTCACGTGCCTTTACTTTAAAAGATAACCGACTGGTTGCTGTCCTGATTTTCTATTCTAAGGTTAGTTTTTTTTATATATATTAATGCTCGCACCGGAAAATCATGAAGATACCTCTAAAAACTTTCTTTTTACAATATACCTATATATACATACAATCATTCTAATTTTTTGTCAGATTATTGTACAAGCAACATACTAAAGCACTAGTGTTTTATTTTTTTTGTCCAAAGAATAGATTTTTGGTATATAGATAATTGCTTCATATTTTGCAATAAATTACCAGGGTTGTGTCATCGCGCTTTTCTTTCTTTTCTATGTAGTCCGACAGTGACCACGCTTTAAGTCATGTACGAGTAGTCCCCTTAAATACATCCATCTCCATTTGCGATGCGACAAAAATGACCTATACCACAAGAAGTCTTGTCCAAGTCCTTCATGTAGCGTTTCAAGCTAAAAACGCAAGAATCCACCAGCTATAAAGAGTTAGTCATACGAGCGAGCCCTAGGTAGCTACTCGAGGGGTGCTTGTACTCCGCGCTTTAGTCCTTGAGCTACTCCCATGCGGTTGTTTATTTCTATGAGATTTTATGAGGTTAAAACTGTTTCAATGCACCTTGAATGCAATGTCGATGCGATATAATTCAGTGTTTTGGGAAATAAATTATTGTTAGATCATGGCAATGGTTACGATGCACTGGTGATTTTGAGTGCACTGAATAGAAAAAAGATAATATTTGATCCAGCACCCTAATTGCTCCGGGCGTCGGGAGCCGCGTGACGACTCCCGGCCACCGTAGGCGCGGGCTTGCGGACGGCGAGCAATGGGTAGCTCGCCGTCCGATCAGGACCAGGCCCGTGCTGGACGGCGCGTGTGTGTTCCACACGCGCCTCAAAGAAATGTCAGCATCAAAGGAGGGGCCCGTCGGGGCCGAAGCCTGCCGAGGCAGCGGGATTGTCCGAAAGGGTTACCGCTACCCCGGAACATAAAGGGCTAAGGAAGGAACATGGACGGGTTTTAGTCAGTAAGAGTCTGACACTCCCTTCCGCTCCACCCAGAGCGGGAAGGGTGTTATTGGTGTGGATTCGTGCCCGGTTGATGGCAATAGCCTCGCCCCCTATTACTTGGGACTTAAACGTAACTGGCAAAATTTACCCGTACTAGGTAGGTATAGCTCTGCCTAACCCTTCCTTCAGGCAGTACAGGTATGGTGTTATGTTAGTTCAGTATGGCGGTATTTTATTGTAAAACGAGAGTTTAACTTTAAAGAAACTATCAATGCCACGACTGCTTATAACGAGACGTAACTTCTAGATAAACTTTAAAGCTTCTAATCAAAATATTGAAGAAAGAATCATTTTCGGCCGTAATAAACGTCGTCATTTCTGCGTCCAGAACAGACAATAAAATATTACTGTCGATACGACGAATAAAAATAAGAAGCTTAAAAAGAGATGGACAAGCCAAAAAGTCCCTTATAACAACAAATACAAATATACCTACAAAATTTAAGTGTCTGTTTGTAAAAAGAGATGGACAAGCCAAAAAGTCCCTTATAACAACAAATACAAATATACCTACAAAATTTAAGTGTCTGTTTGTAATTTCAAAATAACAATTCTTTACTAAATGTATATGACAGTACGGTACTTATAATAATATATAAATTAAAAAAATTGTTGGCTGTCTGTCTGTTTGTTTGTTTCGGATAATCTCCGAAACGGCTGGACTGATTTTGACGGGATTCATGATAGATAGCTGATGCTATAAGGAGTAACTTAGGCTTAGACTTGGCTTAACTAGTTTTATTTCAGAAAACGAATTAGAGTTCCTCGCAAAAAAATCAAAACCCATGAAAATAACTTGTTTTGTGACAGGCACGTGAACGAAGTCGCGGGCACTGCTAAATAATAATCAACGCTTATACTAAAACTGTCTTTTATATCAGACAATATTCAGCAATCATTCACCACATGATTTTTTAATCTCATTTCTCATAGCTCTTTGTACGTTCCACAATTACAATCCCATTATTATGCGAGGCAAAACATGAAACTACGTTTACAGACCGTAATAAGTACGGTTCGTTATAAAAAAAAACCGGCCAAGTACGAGTCGGACCACGCACAATGAAGGGTTCCGTAGTTGGAATGAATTTATCCCAAGAACAAACTTAACATTATAGTTGAAAAACATGTTCTCCCATACATTCCAACTGAAAATGTAAGTTTGTTGTACGCACAATATTGAGAGATTTACCATGTTGTTTCAAGATCATAGACTTCTTATTAATTTTCCTGTAATCTATAGGTATAGAACTATATTCTGTATTTTTTTCAAAATTTTAGGCTCAGTAGTTTCGGAGATAAGCGGGGGGGGAATGGTAAATTTCCGTCTATTGTCTTAAATAACTTTAATAAATTTTACTTTAAAATTATGAAGAAAATATATTTGAGATCCTCACGGTAAGCCCTTTCATTTGATATGTCACACGGTGTACCTCTGTAGATTGCAAATTTTTTTTTTTTTAATTGTCTATTTACCCCTCAAAAATGACTTCCTTTTTCAAAACTCATTTATTTACGTTACACGTCTGTGTTTGGGTCACAGAGATTCATATGTGTACCAAATTTCAACTTAATCGGTCCATAAGATTCGGAGCAAATTGGCTGTGACAGACAGACAGACAGACAGACACACGAGTGATCCTATAAGGGTTCCGTTTCTTCCTTTTGAGGTACGGAACCCTAAAAATCGAAATACCCCCGTACAATGGAATGCTTCATAAAGCGACCTTACGAACGAATACAGCCTTTATGTTCCTCTATAAAAGAACGTTAATTAAGGGTGATAATACGAAATTATTTGGGCCACTCGAAAGCTCTACTTTCGACATGAAACGAATCGTAGGTAGGTATAGTGAGGTAAATTATGTGAAGTGGGCCTCTTTACGAAGAAGCATCCCACTTTTGAATTGTAGAATCTTATCATACAGAAAAGGTACGAACTAGTGATCACTAGCTTACACTTACCTTGCTCACTGAATATTGGTAATTTAGACAAATTTTTCCTTGCTTTTATTTTCCACGGTGCACGGTGTAAACTGGATAAGTGGGATCTCAATACACCTACGATTATTTTATACTTAAAGTGGCTTTTCATTAAAATTACAGTTGTCTTAATTACAGAAGCCCTCGCTAAAACAGGTCGAAATTTACAGTTTTTCATTTATACTGGTAAAATGTTAATTAAAAATGTAATACGACCTGTCCAGGCCAATATAAAAAATTATAAATTATTAGTTATCAGGCTATTGATATAAAAAGTCCCAATTAACAAAAAATCTAACACGGGTTACACTGTATAATGCAAAAAAGCTTCATAATTATTCCAGCCAGTTACAGCTAAAAAGAAACAAAAATAGTTTCAGTTCATCTCATAAGGCTGTTCGTAAAACTACAAACCATTTTTTATTTCCCCAGTTCTGGTATAAATAGTGTAAGTAAAGATAATAAAACACAATTTCGTGGAGATTTGTAGAGTTATTCTGCATTCTGCATTTTGATAGGAGCTCAGCATATTTTGTTGGCATGAAGAATTTATGAAGAACTTCCATATTTCAAATAATACTATCATATTTTGTGAAAGATTTTTGGCAACGGATATCGTTTGGTTTTCGGAGTGAACAGTAAGTAATCCGAGATCCTACTGCCCCAAATTTGAGCCGGAGATTGTCAAAAGGATTAGCAGTGGCGTTTTCCTGAATATTAATTAGACCGCATTCACAAGAACAGCTGCTTCACCGTTGGTACAGGTTAATACAGAGTAAACCCTTTCTCTGAAGCGTGGGTTCCGATAACTTTCAAGTATGGCTGATGACGTAATGCTGAAAATTCAGTTTAAATCTGTTTTGATTTACCCAGTAACTGGGTTCTGGAGGTCAGATAGGCAGTTGCTCCATGTAAAGTACTGGTGTTCAGCTGCGTCTGGTTAAACTGGAAGCTGAAGCCAACATAGTTGGGAAAAGGCTAGTGTACACATTTCATACAACCGTGTAACTTCGAGCTTTTTCTTGTAGAAAATAAGCCCAATCTGTAATGACCCTTAACTTACAGGCGGTATACTTTCCTCTCAAGTCAAGATACTCTTTCGAAAATTTTAATTTGGCACAGCGAAAAGTTCAAATTATCGAATCGCTTATCAATTTAGTTCGTTCAACCCTAGAATGCGATAACCCCATATTTTATCAAGACGTCGTAAGTACGCCACCAATTGGCTTTCGTCCAAAGATTGATCGTTACAGCAAAATGTCAATAGCAGATTAGTTATAGGCACTCCGTATGACCTCCCCGGTACGGCCGCTACCCTTACAAAGTATAAAGGAATTAAATGCTACTAGGTTGCGAGCGGAGTTATACGTAGGTTAATCCTTGAATGTGTGTTAATAACAATAATGGGCTCTACAAAATATATGACCTTTTGCGGCTCAGTGATCAGATCAGCGCGACTGTTGAGGCTTAAATCCTGAGGTTTGATACCAAGGCTATTGGATTTTTCTGTCAGGAAATTATCGGAAAACTGTAGCTCAGAAATGTCAGAAGAGATTAGACCAGAAGAGCACACACTTTCAAACGTAATCCGCAAGATTTTGAAAGAAATTCCTTATCCATTGCTAAATAGATATGAAAAATTCATCTGCTTAAGAACGTACATAAATAACTCAAGTATTTTATTGAAGTGCCAAATGTGCCATTACCGCTGAATTATTGGATAGGCCGTCTACCTATACATTAACAAAACGAGATAGAAAAGTAGGTAGTCGCAGCAAAAAACGCATTTTCCCTCTATTTGACGGGGCTCATGTCTGAATAATTATATTATCGACTAGCTGTGCCCGCGACTTCGTTCGCGTGGATGTCGGAAAACATTAGGTAATATGTCGCTTAGGAAAGGTGTAATTGCCACTCCTTCATTGAAAAGGAAGAATCATCAGATCTTGCCTGGAAACGCTTTCCTTACCTAGGGTTCGCTACCACGGCCCTTTCGACTGCAATCACTGCGTCTTCATGGTTCATAATGACAATGCGACGAAGTGTCACTTTGATTTTTGAGAATAAATTAAAATGAAAGCGCCTGCTCGAGGCTGATTATCTAACCAAACAGCCATAATTATGTCCATTTTATTTTGCGTCTGTCTTAGAATACCAACTTGTAAAATCATATCACCATTTTATCTAAAGTATATCTGAGATTAGTAGGTGAAGTTTGAAGTTAGTTTTTCTAAGTCTTGGTTTCTTCTCTGTGGTAAATTTAGAATTTCTTAACTTGGTATTGAAGATATCATATATACCTACCAATATTATGCCTTATAAAGCATCGAGATATCTACATGATAAAAGGAAGAATACATTAATGGTAAGAGCTTCTACATAAAGTTGCCCGTGTAAAAAGCAATCCATTAAACTTTGGTTATATTTGACACCGGCCGCCATTTAAACTACGAAGATGAAACCCATGAAAACTTTAGACATGATTTTGATTTAGACCTTATACTGCAGAGGGGAGACTACTGTAGAGGGGCCCGTGGCTAAATAAGAACAGCCGCACAGGTCGATCGGTCAGGTAAAGCTACGCTTGCCGCGGTTGGTCTGTGGATGGGTGACCATCTTTACATACCGAGACCCCTCCGTGCCTCGGAAAGCACGTTAAGCCGTTGGTCCCGGCTGTCATTCGTGGATCTTTGACAGTCGTTACGGGTAGTCAGAAGCCCGAAAGTCTGACAACCAGTCTTACCAAGGGGTATCGTATTACCCAGTAACTGGGTTGTGGAGGTCAGATAGGCAGTCGCTCCGTGTAAAATACTGGTATTCAGCTGTATCCGGTTAGACTGGAAGCCGACCCCAACGTAGTTGGGAAAAGGCTAGGCAGATGATGACTGCCGAAAACCAGAAAAAAAATTGTAAAGATAATTACAAAAAAATATAACCGACTTCCATAAAACCCTACAAAGTGCAAAATAACCTTAGTTTGGGAAGACGTTGCGCGTTGGCAAGAAATTACAGACTTCTGAAACCAAAGGTCTATTGCACTTTGAAGTGTGTTTTTAAGTCGGTTGTATTTTATTTTATTTCACACAAAGTCGTGTAAGTTTATATTGAAAACCATGAAAACGACACACATGATAAAAAAAGAAAATTGCAGCCGCCATCTTCGATTTTCATTTTGACATCACAATCGGCTTCAGCACTCTCGAAAACCATGAAAACGACACACACTACGAATTTTTCGATTTGCAGCCGCCATCTTGGACTTTCATTTTAACCAGTACTGAAACGGTTTACCAACAGTCGATTGGTCCATAAACCGTTGGTCAACACCATTAACTTTTCATCCAAAGGACTTGTGACCCACGAAAGTTTCCCCAACAGAACTCTACGTCAGTGAATGCTTAACCAACAGAATGTTTTGACCAATAACTTTTCACCCAAAGAACATTTGACCCATGTCAAATAGAACTAAGGATGCAAGGGCGAGCGAAGCGAGCTCGGGATTTGGGGCACCCCGACTCGGACAGGTAGGGTTCGAAGGGATGATGGCGGCTCAAGTGAGCGAGCAAAGCGAGCGAAGGGCACCCCGAGGTTAGGCTTGGTTAGGTTACTTTATACCCTTTTCACAGAAATAAAGGACTACGTCTTATTATTATTTTACTTTCACCTTTCCCGGCGTCTGTTGGCCTTGTTCTTTGGGTGAAAAGTTATTGGTCAAAACATTCTGTGGGTAAAGCATTCACTGACGTAGAGTTATGTTGGCAAAACGTTCGTGGGTGAAAAGTCCTTTGGAAAAAAGTTAATGGTTTAAAGATAATGTTCACAAACGGTTCATGGGCCAATCGACGGTGGGTAAGCCGTTACAGTTTCATTTTAACCTCACTATTGGTTTCAGCACTCTCAAAAACCAATAAAACGAAAACATAAAAAAAAAATTGCAACCTCCGTCTTGGATTTTCGTTTTGACCTGCCTATCGGCTTCAGCACCTTTGAAATCTATGAAAACGACATCCATGACAAAAAATCAAAACAAAATTGCAGCCGCCATCTTGGATTTTCATTTTGACCTGACTATCGGCTTCAGCACCCTCGAAAACTATCAAAACGACACCCATGACAAAACATTTAAAAAAATGGAGCCTCCATCTTGGGTTTTCATTTTGACCTGACTATCGACTTCAGCACCCTCAAAAACCATGAAAACGACAAACATAATAAAAAATAATTGCAACCACCATCTTGGATTTTCATTTTGACCTGACTCTCGACTTCGGCACCCTCGAAAACCATGAAAACGACACCCATGACGAAAAAGTTAAAAATTTAGGCAACCGCCATCTTTGATTTTCTTTTTGACCTCACTTACCGGGGTCAGGATCCTCGGAAACCATGAAAAATAGCTCTCTCTCTCTCTGTGTGTGTGTGTCTCTATCTACCTATTACTTTGAAAAATGAGGCATAACGCTTTTTCGTTATTTGACGATTTCTCCCTTAGAACTCCTACCGCAAGCTCCATATAAGAACTTCGTTAAAAAACGCTCTGCGTTACTCAACTTTCTATATCAATAATTATCTAACTTCTCTATCGCTCAGAACACCACATTAATTATTATTATCTTACATTATCCTCACTTTTTGTTTAAAATTATTTTAGCGCCACAGGCGCCACTAAATAAACCATCAATGATAAGCGATTTTGTTTAATATTATTATCATTACCATTACTTTTTAAAATAACATAGACATAAGTAGGTATCTGTGTTATTTCGTCATTTAAGTAAGCATAAACTAATAGGACGTGATTATTCACATCACAACAACAAAATGTTTTCGTTAGTTGGTACTATATCGCGCCAATAGATGTCGTTACGTGTTACTAAAAACGTAAAAAGTTGTTCTAGAATACTTTAAATTGATTATAACTTTTGATAGAGTGAACCGATTGCGATGAAATAAAAACTAATCACTGCTCCGAGTTCTACACCATATTTGAGTATACAAAGTAACCGTATTGGTTTGGTACTTTTTACGTTGACCCTGTTCAAATCAATAATCTGGCACATCCAAACAGACAAACAGACAAACCGACAAACAGACAAAAATTCCAAAAATTGATGAAATGGCATCTGTTGGTTATCCTTTAACACCCCAACTATTTTTTTGGAAATATTTTCAATGTACAGAAACGTCTCGTCTACAGATTTATTATATGTATATAGATAGATAGAAGAAGATAGATATAGATAGAAGATAGATAGAAGAAGATAGAAGATAGATATAGAATAGAATAGATATAGATATAGATAGAAGATATAGATATAGATAGAAGATACGTATAAACCTATATGAAAAACATTTCTCTGTCTAACCCTGCTGGGAAAAGGGGGTAAAAGGTAAAATGTAGTGTGGTAGATACGGCTTTTCTCCCTGCTGATCTTGCAAAGAAAAACAAAAGGAAAGAGATAAAAAAATTGTGTGTTTTACATCCTTAGCCGGTTGTTCGTCTTGTCGTGTGGGACTTAGGAATTAACTGGCGGTGTGGGTGTTTAATGTTGCCTCCTTTTTTTTTTTTTTTAAGGATGGGAAATCATCAAATGACCCCTCCCGCTCTGGGTGACCCCTCCCGCTCTGGGATGTTGCCTCCTTGGGAAACAACTTGGAAACACTTTTTTATATCAGATAAATTCTGTTGTTTAGGAGTTGTTTTGCAATATTAGCTCCTTTTTGGTTAAGAGATTGAGATTTGGACAAACCTTATTAAAAAAAAAAAACAAAGCACAACGACAAAGCATTAACCTTTTGAACGCCATTGTCACATATATGTGATAAACGAAATCTTACCCTGAACGCCAACGTCACAAATATATGACAAAATACACGTCGCACCACTCGCACCATATTATGAAATAAACAATTTAATCATTACTTTTTAAAAGTTTAAGCTTCCGTCTATATTTTATTGCATGAAACTAATATAAATAAACCACAAATATCGAGAAATTTGTTGTTTTAAATGTAGATGTTCATTTGACAGAAAAAGTGGTCTGGCGTCAGGGGTACGGCGATACGTTTATACTCTGGCGTTCAAAAGGTTAAAGCTTTTATGGTGTCACAGTTTCGAGATTAGCACTATCTACCTGATAGATTGACCGGTACTTAACAGGTAGTGAACTGACTAATATTTTCTAAGGAACTAAATGTTATCTATTCTATATTCTATCTTCTATTCTATCTTCTTCTATCTATATCTATCTATCTATACATATAATAAATCTGTAGACGAGACGTTTCTGTACATTGAAAATATTTCCAAAAAAATAGTTGGGGTGTTAAAGGATAACCAACAGATGCCATTTCATCAATTTTTGGAATTTTTGTCTGTTTGTCGGTTTGTCTGTTTGTCTGTTTGGATGTGCCAGATTATTGATTTGAACAGGGTCAACGTAAAAAGTACCAAACCAATACGGTTACTTTGTATACTCAAATATGGTGTAGAACTCGGAGCAGTGATTAGTTTTTATTTCATCGCAATCGGTTCACTCTATCAAAAGTTATAATCAATTTAAAGTATTCTAGAACAACTTTTTACGTTTTTAGTAACACGTAACGACATCTATTGGCGCGATATAGTACCTACTAACGAAAACATTTTGTTGTTGTGATGTGAATAATCACGTCCTATTAGTTTATGCTTACTTAAATGACGAAATAACACAGATACCTACTTATGTCTATGTTATTTTAAAAAGTAATGGTAATGATAATAATATTAAACAAAATCGCTTATCATTGATGGTTTATTTAGTGGCGCCTGTGGCGCTAAAATAATTTTAAACAAAAAGTGAGGATAATGTAAGATAATAATAATTAATGTGGTGTTCTGAGCGATAGAGAAGTTAGATAATTATTGATATAGAAAGTTGAGTAACGCAGAGCGTTTTTTAACGAAGTTCTTATATGGAGCTTGCGGTAGGAGTTCTAAGGGAGAAATCGTCAAATAACGAAAAAGCGTTATGCCTCATTTTTCAAAGTAATAGGTAGATAGAGACACACACACACACAGAGAGAGAGAGAGCTATTTTTCATGGTTTCCGAGGATCCTGACCCCGGTAAGTGAGGTCAAAAAGAAAATCAAAGATGGCGGTTGCCTAAATTTTTAACTTTTTCGTCATGGGTGTCGTTTTCATGGTTTTCGAGGGTGCCGAAGTCGAGAGTCAGGTCAAAATGAAAATCCAAGATGGTGGTTGCAATTATTTTTTATTATGTTTGTCGTTTTCATGGTTTTTGAGGGTGCTGAAGTCGATAGTCAGGTCAAAATGAAAACCCAAGATGGAGGCTCCATTTTTTTAAATGTTTTGTCATGGGTGTCGTTTTGATAGTTTTCGAGGGTGCTGAAGCCGATAGTCAGGTCAAAATGAAAATCCAAGATGGCGGCTGCAATTTTGTTTTGATTTTTTGTCATGGATGTCGTTTTCATAGATTTCAAAGGTGCTGAAGCCGATAGGCAGGTCAAAACGAAAATCCAAGACGGAGGTTGCAATTTTTTTTTTATGTTTTCGTTTTATTGGTTTTTGAGAGTGCTGAAACCAATAGTGAGGTTAAAATGAAACTGTAACGGCTTACCCACCGTCGATTGGCCCATGAACCGTTTGTGAACATTATCTTTAAACCATTAACTTTTTTCCAAAGGACTTTTCACCCACGAACGTTTTGCCAACATAACTCTACGTCAGTGAATGCTTTACCCACAGAATGTTTTGACCAATAACTTTTCACCCAAAGAACAAGGCCAACAGACGCCGGGAAAGGTGAAAGTAAAATAATAATAAGACGTAGTCCTTTATTTCTGTGAAAAGGGTATAAAGTAACCTAACCAAGCCTAACCTCGGGGTGCCCTTCGCTCGCTTTGCTCGCTCACTTGAGCCGCCATCATCCCTTCGAACCCTACCTGTCCGAGTCGGGGTGCCCCAAATCCCGAGCTCGCTTCGCTCGCCCTTGCATCCTTAGTTCTATTTGACATGGGTCAAATGTTCTTTGGGTGAAAAGTTATTGGTCAAAACATTCTGTTGGTTAAGCATTCACTGACGTAGAGTTCTGTTGGGGAAACTTTCGTGGGTCACAAGTCCTTTGGATGAAAAGTTAATGGTGTTGACCAACGGTTTATGGACCAATCGACTGTTGGTAAACCGTTTCAGTACTGGTTAAAATGAAAGTCCAAGATGGCGGCTGCAAATCGAAAAATTCGTAGTGTGTGTCGTTTTCATGGTTTTCGAGAGTGCTGAAGCCGATTGTGATGTCAAAATGAAAATCGAAGATGGCGGCTGCAATTTTCTTTTTTTATCATGTGTGTCGTTTTCATGGTTTTCAATATAAACTTACACGACTTTGTGTGAAATAAAATAAAATACAACCGACTTAAAAACACACTTCAAAGTGCAATAGACCTTTGGTTTCAGAAGTCTGTAATTTCTTGCCAACGCGCAACGTCTTCCCAAACTAAGGTTATTTTGCACTTTGTAGGGTTTTATGGAAGTCGGTTATATTTTTTTGTAATTATCTTTACAATTTTTTTTCTGGTTTTCGGCAGTCATCATCTGCCTAGCCTTTTCCCAACTACGTTGGGGTCGGCTTCCAGTCTAACCGGATACAGCTGAATACCAGTATTTTACACGGAGCGACTGCCTATCTGACCTCCACAACCCAGTTACTGGGTAATACGATACCCCTTGGTAAGACTGGTTGTCAGACTTTCGGGCTTCTGACTACCCGTAACGACTGTCAAAGATCCACGAATGACAGCCGGGACCAACGGCTTAACGTGCTTTCCGAGGCACGGAGGGGTCTCGGTATGTAAAGATGGTCACCCATCCACAGACCAACCGCGGCAAGCGTAGCTTTACCTGACCGATCGACCTGTGCGGCTGTTCTTATTTAGCCACGGGCCCCTCTACAGTAGTCTCCCCTCTGCAGTATAAGGTCTAAATCAAAATCATGTCTAAAGTTTTCATGGGTTTCATCTTCGTAGTTTAAATGGCGGCCGGTGTCAAATATAACCAAAGTTTAATGGATTGCTTTTTACACGGGCAACTTTATGTAGAAGCTCTTACCATTAATGTATTCTTCCTTTTATCATGTAGATATCTCGATGCTTTATAAGGCATAATATTGGTAGGTATATATGATATCTTCAATACCAAGTTAAGAAATTCTAAATTTACCACAGAGAAGAAACCAAGACTTAGAAAAACTAACTTCAAACTTCACCTACTAATCTCAGATATACTTTAGATAAAATGGTGATATGATTTTACAAGTTGGTATTCTAAGACAGACGCAAAATAAAATGGACATAATTATGGCTGTTTGGTTAGATAATCAGCCTCGAGCAGGCGCTTTCATTTTAATTTATTCTCAAAAATCAAAGTGACACTTCGTCGCATTGTCATTATGAACCATGAAGACGCAGTGATTGCAGTCGAAAGGGCCGTGGTAGCGAACCCTAGGTAAGGAAAGCGTTTCCAGGCAAGATCTGATGATTCTTCCTTTTCAATGAAGGAGTGGCAATTACACCTTTCCTAAGCGACATATTACCTAATGTTTTCCGACATCCACGCGAACGAAGTCGCGGGCACAGCTAGTAAGTAAATAAATCAGGGGGTCTACTCCCTAACTCCGTCCGTCCGTCCGTCGGCCCGTCCGACAGTAGTCCGATACGTCGGTGTGAACCCTACTCCCTAACGATTTCGGACACATCAGTTTCAAACGGAATCATAGACAATATTCGTGAACGAACGACGCATGGCGATACAGTTGCACTATTTTACCGGTCGATTACCGGTTTACTTATTTTGTAGTTTTCTAGCTTATTAAACAAAAATTAATACTTTTGTCGTTAGAAAATGACCACATTTATAAAATATACCTTTTATTATGTCTATAAATATAGAATTGAATTATTTTTGCCATTTTTGTCTGGAAACTGGCATCAGCCTGTTATACCTTTGCCTGTTTACTTTTTTGAAGGAAATTTTATAATGAAATGTCAAAGGCCGCATTCCGAATTTAGTTTGTCTCATCGTCTCACATGCGTTCCGATTTAGTTATTACGATTATGACAACTAAGAGCTGTCAACAATTCGAAACGCTCGTGAACGCGCTCACAGTGCTTACTCAATGTCAAAACGATATTATTACAGTATTTCTTTGTATAAACACCACATTTCTTCTTCAGTTCTTCTTCTTTAGTTAGGTGGCGACAGCCAAGAGAACAAAAAAATACCTCTACTTACATTCAAAAATAATTTTGAGATAAGAAAATATTTTATTTTGAGCCGGAAGCGCGCAGGGGGGAGCCTCGACGTCTTTTATTTGGAATTTTTCTCTTTTTGTATGGAAAATATGAAAAATTATTACCTACGTGTTGAGTTTTAAGGGTTTACGGGTTTTATAAAGGGGGTCGAAATTTTCATTATTTTTACGATAGGACACACCGTTTTCGAGATATAAGCAAAAGAAAAGAAAAAGATACAGTACTGTTTTTGTTGGTGTGCCAACAAATTTTATTCCACACCTTTTTAGTCGCTATTAAAAATAGTCAGATTTAGTTAGAAAATCTAAAAGTTATCGCGCACGCTAATTCGGTACGTGTTTAGGCACGCTCAAATTCCTGTAAAGCTTAGTCATACTTAGTTTGAATTCTTTTAAATTGGTAACTTTCGTCGACAGCACGAGAACTATTTTGGTGTCGTATCAACTGACATAAATATCCGTCAAAACCAGTGTCAACTTCATTTGTTCGGACGGGCTAAAACACATCGGGGGTAGGGACAACTATCAAATCGCGTTGTCATTCATTCTTCGCTCGGGCTCCGAACGAATCATCCGTCGGTAGGGCATAGGGAGTAGGAAACGCCCGTAACGAAGGCCGAAACGACGGACTTCGTGCTTAGGGAGTAGACCCCCTGGACCGTTGAAAGTAAACGTCGTACACGCATTGATGAAAATCTTTTTCAGGAGAAACCATGACAAGCATTATTCTATATTCCTCACACACAACATATTCAGAACCGAATAAACTAAATCAATAGAAAAAAAGGGGTGAATACACTGCATAAATCATACTTTCGGCTGGCTGGAGAGCGTTCTCTCAAGGGATATTAAATTCAATCAATGGCAGCAGCACCAAGTTTCCTTGTACTGAATTTAAGAAACAAACATTTTTACTTTTTCCCCAGATGGTTGCAGCCACGTGCGATCGTGGAGGCTGTACTCCGAGTCTTTGGGCAACCCTCGAGGGTTTCCAGCAACCTTGTGTACAGACTGGACCTCTGCGACAAGACCCTGCAGCTTTCAGGTCCATGGGTATATGGGTATAGCTGCTGCGCCACCGTAAGTTATTTTTGGAAACCCCAATTCTCTTTATGATCAAAGAATTGTCTAATATGACTGCTCCCTTGAGGATGTTTACATTACAGTCAGTTAACAGTAATTTTACCTCTCACAGCAGTAACTTAACAGCAAACTTATTGTAACGAGAATAAAGATTACAATGATTTTGCCAAACTTGTCCAAGTGGCAGGGGTTGCCGCCATTTGACAAGTTTGTCACAATCATTGTAATCTTTACCAGCAAACTTATAAGAATGAGAATTATTGTGATCACTGTGATTTGGACAGTGACGCAAAATCAGAGGAAATATAACTTTAGAATGAAAGGTAAATAAAATAAGCATAAATACACCTTACCGGGTATTATCGACACATAAAAGTATTTTTTGTGTCTGTCTATATGACTGCACAGCATACCTACCACGAGCTCTTAACGCGATCCACTTTAGGACCTAAACTGAACTGTTCTGCTAATTCGTACCATGACGTCAGTTTAACGATTCAATTTAGGCCGTGCCACCTGGATACCTACCACGAGCTCTTAACGCTCATTCACTTTCAACGATCCAAATGCCGCTGAGCGTATTGGACGTCATGGTACGACTGTGAACGATGCAGTTTAAGAACCTAAACTGAAATGTCTTGCTTTTGAATCGTTTTTAAATAGATCATGGTAGGCCTCCAGATCTTCTTAACTTACACAATGGATTTTGATGTGGTTTACCATCATTTGGAGCGTTTATTACGAAAGGTTTTATATGCCTGATACATCAATTTGAAACTTAATAAATAAATCTCGATGTTTTGTCAAGTCGCGAAAACCATGCGATGCGAAGCAGGAGCGGGTCGCTAGTTGCTTTAATAAAAGGTGGGCTCCTGGAATATTTTTCTGCAGCATAAACACAACCATAATCCCATGGTAATAATATTGTTTGTTAAGACTTATAGCGATTATGGCAGTACTCAGCTAATCTAGAAACGACCATTGTGGCCGTTTGGAAGATCCCATATGCAGCAATAGACACTTATGAGGTGTCTATGGGATGGGACACATAACAACCACCTCATTTGTGTCTGGTGACCTATTTTTGTGCTTAACCGCTAACTAAAGGGGGGTTAACTATCTTTATTTTGCCTAACTGAAGCAGTTTTTTAATTTGATATTAATTCTGTCTTGTAAACGTGTTTTTTTTATATCCTATAACTCTAGGGTTATATTCTATAAGTTAAAATAATACAAAAGTTCCTAGAATATGTAGTCCAAAAATGCATAGTTTCGAAGATATCATGTATCTAAGTTTCATTGCTAAATACGAGTAATTCATTTTCATTCAAACCAATCATTCTTAGTTAAAGCTAAGAAAATGCAACGTTGTCATATTTCACGTAAGGTTGTTTTACATTAACAATCGTGACTTTGTCGAATTATTTTGTTTGAAAAATGAAAACAAAAAAATTATTATAATTGAAAAGTATTTATGAAGCCAGTTGATTCTTTGACATGGTCTCATTCATACCCCCTGGAGTTATGGGATATAAAAAAAACACCTTGTATAGTATTTTTAATAGTTTTCTGGTGATCTACAGGATTAAAGTGATTGTGATAATAATGTGTATGCTATTAGGCGCGTTATTATAATCAGCGACGCACAGTTATCGCAATCTATTCCTAGGCGTTCAATTATTTTGGAACCTAGGAACTTATTTATACTTATAAAATGAATTATTTTGAGCTTGCGAAATAGTGTCGTACCATATTATAAGTACCACAAAACAGGTTCCCCAACTTGACCTTTAGGTCTGAACATTCATTTTACAAAGACCAGGATACCTACCACGAGCTCTTAACGCGATCCACTTTAGGACCTAAACTGAACTGTTCTTCTAATTCGTACCATGACGTCAGTTTAACGATTCAATTTAGGCCGTGCCATCTGGATACCTACCACGAGCTATTAACGCTCATTCACTTTCATCGATCCAAATGCCGCTGAGCGTATTGGACGTCATGGTACGACTGTGAGCGATGCAGTTTAAGAACCTAAACTGAAATGTCTTGCTTTTGAATCGTTTTTAAATAGATCATGGTAGGCCTCCTGTAACCATTTACATCTTTTCGTTGTGATTGACTGGTCCCTACGGTTAAAATGGTCGAAGGTTCTTTTAATACTGTCTGAATCAATATTTGAGGCTGTTTTACGACTACAGTGTACAGCACACGTCTGTTGTTTGAACCTGTATATGTACAGACACATCACGGGCTCAATAACAAGATTTCTGTTCGCGTACAGATATCGTGGACTTATGATCCATTTTCATGTCGCTGGATCAACGGGATTAGCATAGTATTGCATTTTTTGCGGCTTGCGCCGAGAAATAGTCTTATTATGTTTTCTCTGGGCATTTTCTGACTTAATTGTAAGCTTATTTATGTATCTAGAACGGCGGTTACTTTTTTACCAAATAAATGCAATATATTTTTCCTTATTTTCTTTCAGGATGGCCGGCAAAATGTACTTCAAAACAAAGGGGAGTCCACCGTTCGCAAGAAATGGACCTTGAAATCTAGTTTTAAGTATTAACAGTGATAAATTAAAGCCAAGCGTTTTTTTTTTCACTTTTACTGTTAATTTACTATTTTTTTTAAATTTACATTTATATATAAAACTTGGGTTAATAACAACTTTTCACAGACAGCAACAACAAACTTTTATAACACATAAAAATACCTAAATTTTCATTTCTGCGTTGCGTTTTTCTACCGTTTCGACGTAACGTACTTATCGTAGTCGCAGTTATAAATGAATAAGCATGGTGTAAAATATGGTACTTACTCCATTTGAACAAAACGAGAATCTAGCATTTTATGTCTTATCTTCTAATATTTAAGGAAACAAATGTTTCGAACAATTAATTATTCGGTCATAGTCTTTTGGTAAATTGAAATTTTTCACCAGTTTCACCTTACCTGATCCGACAGTGCAGTCTAGATTTGTTTTGTACCAGTCCAGTGCCTTATCACAACTGTGTATCACGTTACTTAACGCCCAGTCCAGTGAGTGTAGTTCGAAAGCGTTCAGATTGCGGGGAAAAGAAAACCTTTTGCAAATGCCTTTATGGTTCAGAAGCATGTCCGTTGCCATATACCTGCACCGTGGAAATAAAAGAAAAATATAAAATAAAATGCTTAGAAGTTTCAAGTTTCGTTTACTAATTAATAATACACCGCGCCTATAACCTGAGAAGTGTATAATCTAGTAGTAGTGTGTATAGTCCGGTCGTCGACAGAATGCGTTCCTGACACCTGTCAGTGCGACAATTCTAGTAGCTAATACAGATCAAATTCGCTAAACACGTATTCGTTTGTATGAAATTGACAGGTGTCAAGAACACATTCTCTCGTCGGCCGCACTGTAGTAGTTCTTTGAAGCTTACATTAATATTTTTTTAAATAATAATTCACTTAAAATGAAAATCGTAAAAAGGAGAACAACATTTTATTTTTCAAAAATAATAATTAACACACTTTTATCAAATAGATTACAATAGTACCAAAACGTAAACAACAATTTAGGAAGACACCCACTAAATCCTGACCATTAGGAGGTAAACCGTTTTTGACAGATGGAACTAGTGATTGCAGCAGTGTAACATTTAGATTATTTACACTTTAATTTGTTTGTAGTATCGTTTAAATTATGCAGGTTTTATAGCACAAATAAGCGTAAAAATAAAATATCCACTGGTTTGACGTATTCATTGTGTTGTAGTTGTCGTGACACTTAATTATGGGATTTACTACTTATTCAAAATACATCGTTTTTATGCATAATATTTTATCAAAGTTTTAAAATCGACATATAACATTAACATCTCGTTTATGGTGGCAAATCCGTATATCGATGCAAGGTTTTTCTATACTTACTGATTTAATTATAAAATAAAATGATTATTTTCGATATAATATTCATTTGAAGCGATTACATTTGATCCCATCACTTAGCAATATAAAATGTAATTTAATACAAAAATTATATACGTAAGGAATTATAATGTCTGTATGAAGTCATAAATAAGATAAGGCAGTTTATATATTTATTTTATTACGCATGTTAAAGTTAACTTTTACGTAATCTGGAATAGTTACGTTCTAAGGCAGCTGGCAAAAAACGATTAACCTTCTTACTGGACAGGGTATAAACAATTTCACTACAAAAATCACATGTTTGCGTACGCGCAGTCGTCAAATTTATCATAATGTTTAGGATGGAAGAACTCAAACTGGCAGGTGTCGAGCCGGGTCGAGGAGCAATGGTATCTACAATACCAGTCGTACACCAGTCTTTGTTTGTAATACAGGCTGCTTAAAGCCTTATCCACGTAAGCAGTCTCGGATTCGTTCATCTTCGGCAGCCCGAGGTTCTTTCTGATGCCGTTCCCGTCAATTTCCACAGTGTTGGCGATGAATCTGGAGGCAGAAGACGGCGTGGTGTATTCCTCCATTAAAATTCCAATAAATACCGTTATCACGTAACACTCACACATTCTACTAAATGGCCGTGTTTTGGAAGCCATGAAACGTAGTATTTTGATATTGTAATAAAATTTTATGGTGATCTTAATATAGACTAGGAGAGCAGAGATGTAAAATTTTTAAGATTATACTCGATTTATACAATCCTGGTTGAACATGCAACCGACTGCAGCTATATATTTAGATACTATCATTACTAACACTGATAATTTTTTTCTCATTTTGTCCAGCAGGGAATTGCGTAACACACAAACAGTAGGAATGGCTTTCATCTTGACAGTTCAACAACTTCTATTGCGTTATTTACATTGTTGAGCAGATAAATTTTTCTAACAAACGAAGCAATGGATTAGCAATATCCTTCAAAATGATTCAGATTGTGATTGATAGTGTGTGTTATGCAATTAGGGTGCTGAACTGATGTGTAGTTTAGAGTAGATGACATAACAACTAAGGTTTTTTTCGCCAAACCTTTTTGGTTGATAAATGAGACTATCAATCAAGTCGCCATTACCCTTACTATTTAGGTAAGTACGGGGTTCAGATAGTTACGCAACTTGACTTGTGTTGCGAAAACATTAACAAATTTTTTTTACAACCCTATCCAAAATATGAGTTACGACGATATCAAGGTCACGGATAAAAGGATGTAAAGGTCAACTTTTGCTTTACAAAAGTGGTTGCTTTTCCATTAAATATTTATTAAAATTGGACCTTTTTGGGCTAAAGTATATAAACCCTAAGGGCTTCACTAAACAAAATAACGTGGGAAGACTGCATTCCGAAAGATATAACAAGGTCGTTTCTCCCAGCGATGGCTCAAGATTACAACACGATATGTAGGTAATATTATTCCACCAATAACAATGAAGATTGACAGAAAAGTTGATGCTTATTGGTTCACTTGCCCCTGTTGTAGTCTAGGGCCAATCACGTGTGTCGTAACCGAGCTGACACAGGAAGATATTGTAAAACTACCATATTAGTATAGGTAAGCAAATCTAAAAAAAAAAACACAATACCAGTCGATTTGGCGACGCTTGGGAGAGGCTTATGTACAACAGTAATCGTCTTTCAGCTCGAATTATGATGATGATGACAAAAGAAATGAAAAGTAATAATAATTTAACCTGGCAGGGGATATGACATGTCCAAGATCAGTTTCAACGAAGCCCGTGACTCTTGGGATATCGTGGCACAAGAGCGCGTGAGCGACTGCAGTCACCAAACCAGCGAGGGCATGAGCTTCACTAAGGTCTCCGACCCTGGTGCAAGGTCCATCGTTCCTCGACACCGCCACTGGAGCATGCCTTACTGCTTCCGTCATCATTGTAGCATTATTCTGGGAAAGGCAAGGGACTTAGGATTAAAAGCTTAGCTGTGAGGATTAACTGGATTTAAGTACCTACGTCAGGATAGAGGTTATGTTAATCGATGCTGTAGGGATTCGCGTTGACTTATAAATCGGATTTAGTATTACAGAAAGTAAATAAGTACATTTGATTGGAAAAAGTGAAATCTTTTTTACATGAAGTGGCATTTTAGTTCTAACTTTGAATAGACCAACGTCAGAGACCATTAAAATACAGCAAAGTACTTAATTTAGACATAATATGACTTTCAGTACTCGGGCGCTGACATGGAACGACCGAGTTGACGCCTTACAAAGTTGAACTTATAAAATCCATCATGTGTCATATAAAAGGCCGCTTGTCAGATAGGCAGTTGCTCCATGTAAAATGTTTGACTGGAAGCCGACCCCAACATAGTTGGGAAAAGGCTAGGCAGATAAAGGCCGCCTAATGTACCTAAAAATAAAATTTTCGGTAAAGTACCTCAGCGAAATCGAAGTACTCAACAGCCTTAGAGAACAAAGGCACAAGTGATTCGCCCTCTGTGCCACCGACGCACGGCACTCGACAGTACCGGGGCTCGAGACAGAGCGCACGCGCGGCTAGCGTGCTCGCACGCATCTCTGGCACCGCCATCGAACCCAGCAGCTTGTTCGGGTCGTACCAACCTGTTTCTTTTAACGTCTGGGGGAAAATAAAGGGATGGGAATGTAAAGCTCTGGCTAAAATGATGCGAATCCCACTCAGGATGCGGGTCGAAATTCGCTCGCGTCGATAATGTCAACTAACTAGTACGAAGGTGTTCAAACTGACACCAATAGTCGCGCGACTTCCTCACAATTAAAAAAATCAACGCATGCAGTCACACCGCACCCTGTAATCTGTTCGGGATTCGCCTCAGTATGACCAGAGTTTAAGGTAAGACAGAAGGGGGTTGATAGATTTTAGGTTTTGGTTCTAAGAATATAATTCAGCTATGGTGTGATGGTGTTTATTCAAATTGGACGATAGATCTAGTATCGAACCTCTCTAGCTTTGGGTATGTTTCTTTTCTTGGTCGCGTACATTATTACTGAATGTCATGTCCCTGAAAGGCCTTCGTAGCTTTAATGGTCTTCTTCCACTTCATTCGGTTCTCGGCTTCTCTCAGGGCGGTCGTAACAGAGTCCAGTGAGGGCGCTTACTTTGTCTGACCAGCGGTGACCGGCCGCGAGGTCTATTCCCATCTTGCTTGCCCTTCATCACCAACTTTTTAAGGTTATTTGTTTGTTTCCGACGGGAAATATGACCAAAGTAACCGAATCGAACAGTAACAGATCGTGGATAGTCTATCTCATATGCATAATTTTCCCAATCGCGCTCCGCAATATTCTCAGTTCAGCAAACAGAATAAGTTTTATGAAATATGGGTAACACATTGAACAAAATTTTGCCTTGTCGACGGATTTCACAAAATCAATGTTGTTTGACCCAAAAACCGTACGATACCTAACTGAAGATAAGCGAAAATTTACATTTACGATAAAATATATAAAGTTGCGTGTCAAAACCATGCTTACTTATATTAATTTGTTTAATAAGCCTTTCACGACTCTTTACGAAAGAACTTAACTCAATAATGAAGCCACAAAACATGCTGAGATGTTGTAGGAGAATAAAAGTAAAAGAATTCGTGAAGAAAGTTCCAATAAGTATCTGAAACTTTTTCTTCTCGGTTCAAGAGCAAACCAGTCTGGTCCGAGATGGCAAAAAATACCGTTGATTTTTGCTGCAAGGGGGCTCAGTTACGTCAGCTTTGGAAGAACAAAAACAACAGTTAATTTCTTAGGAGGGCGCGCCCTTGGAGTTTATTGGCATGTAGAGAGATGTAAACAAAAAACCAATCTGCTAATATCGAAGTTTCAGTTTTGTTTGAGTTTAGTATTATACATTATACAAATTGGAGATGACAATACAACAATAATTAAACTTCGTATACCTAATGACGTTCCCAGTCTGCATAAAAACATTGAATATATCCAATAGTTTAGTCACTGGACATTAATTTTCATTTTTAACATTTTCTACATGATGTATCTGACAACAGGCCAGCACCGACAGGTTAAAGACATCTGCAGTAATCTGCATCTATATAAACACAACATGTTGCCAGCTCGCTACTTCAATAACCTTCGTCAAAGTTCATTTTTATTTTTATTATATGCGAACTAAGGCATATATTATATACCTTATGCTTGAGACATAACGAGTCTTAAAGCGTGTCATCAGAATGAGATAAGAAAATAATGCATGCGGAAGTTAGGTATTACTACAAATGTTACGCACTGATGTCAACCGAAAATGAAGTACGTGCGAAAGGGATGGATGGTAATAGTTTGTTTCTACTTCGCTTTGTTGCCGAAATTGAAAAATGGTGTGCCGGGCACACTGACCTACACTATTTTTTACAGGTTTCGGCCATATGGTCGTTGCGTCAATGACACCGCGCTGTTGCCGCTCTTCTCATGGTTAGTGCACCAATACTTAAATGGTATTATTTTTAGGTTTCCGTACCAAAATGGTGAAAAGGAACTCTTATGTGGGGCTACTAGGACATGTAGGGTATTATATGAAAGAGCGCAGATTTTTGGCCGCATAAATTTCGAATTTTGATAAAAAAAAAAAAATACCATCCGCCCCCACCCTTATCTCCGAAGTTTACATAGACAAAAATCTGAAATTATTCTATGTGATTTCTATCACAATATGTCAATGTTTATGTAAAGATTACAGGAAAAATAAAGCGATTTCTCTAAATAGCATATTTTTTCCGAAATCATCAACATTAGTTCCACTATCGGTCAAGAGATGGTGCTGACCTAAAACTGCAATATTCTATCGCAGCGTGTAGTGTTAGAATCGCGAGGTCAATTCGGCGAGGCTATCGTCTCGCCGATGAAAATTTTAAAACATAATGATGGTTCGGAACCCTCGGTGTGCATGTCCAACTCGCTCTTGTTTGTTTACACTTTCATGTTATTTAATATGTTAAAATAAATCACTTTATTTCAACGTTAGGATTTATTTGATAGAACAGTTCTTAAATACTCTTAAAGCATTAGTATTGCTAGTGTTTTCATTTATTGTTGTATTGTCGTCTCCACCTTGTATAATGGTCTAATGAAATACGTCTTGAATTTTCTTAGAGAGCAATTATTATGATAACGAAAACGGTAATCATTTCAAAGATTGCGCAAACTAAGCTGTAATTAGAATAGAAACAGTTAAAATAACAGATTAATTTAATCCAAATATCGCGAACGATGCAAATGTTAGTGTAATCATTCGAACTGGAAGTAAATATGGATAATGCGAACATGAATTTGAAAGCTTAAGTGAAGCGTGGTAAACACAAACACAACAACGTATTTGGCCAGACAATTACCGCGCTCAATAAATATTTACTTGCCAATATGGCACTGACGTTAAAGGAGAAACAATTTAGTTTATTAGTACAATTGTTCCATTTATCGTCAAAGGACTGGACAGGGATAAGCCCACATTAGTGGAAAGATCTGAAAGTCTGCTAACGATTCGGTTGAGTTGGATTATCTAACTGAGGTCGGAATTATCTTTAGAAGTTGGTTATGGCCGGTCTTGATGATATTTACTGTTTAATTGGGTATATTCTTGGACTTTCTGAAGCAGTAACAGTCAATACTCATGGTGTCATATGCCATAATTTCATAAGGACCTATTTTTCTAAACCAACTTTTCTAAGATTATGAAAGAGGTTGTTAACAAAATAAAGATAAACTAACACCATTAAAGATACATAAACTGTAGAACATTCAGTCATTCTCCTCATATTACCACCGCAGTTTACAAAGATGAAAACAACGGTTTCAATGTTTCCTTTTGACAAATTCCTCTTCAGTTACAAATGGGATTTGTGAAAACAACGCAATCCAACTCGAGATTGAGAATGTTCGCCTCAGGGAGGACGTACAATATTTATCATTCGCCTGCTTGTGAATGTGCGAATTTAGATTTTAAAGCTAAACGGACAACGGTTAACTTTCAAGGAGTGTTGTTCGATATTTCATTCTCGGCAATGTTTATTTGCCGGTCAAAGATGCCTTGCGAATATTGGAAAATAGGTGAAGGTCTTCTGGAAGTGGGTCGGTTTTGAACAATATATATTTTCTAAAACATATTTACCTACACATTTTTATAAGGAAAATGTTTTGTTTTTGAATGAAGTGTCCCACTCCCATTATTTACGTGTTGACATTTCACGTGACCAGAGTTTGGCTCGTTCTTTGGCCAAAGTTACAGTTTTCACCTTATTACCTCACACAATATCATAATTTCACAACGCTGAAAGAGGGGCATCTAATTGAATACAACACGGAAGTAGATAACACCTTTATCGGGAACATCTTAATGGGTTGTGTAGCTAATAAATTGTCGATGTCGGTTATTATTAATCCATAAAACTTAACCCGTTAAATGTTTTTCAAAAATTGCAACACGAAGTCAAAGACATATTACGTATGACCCTTGATGGTTCTGAACATATTTTTGAATATAGAAATGGAAGAAAGACAACTGCCTCAAATAACTCAGACAGAATCCAATGATATCAGTTAGGTATGTGGCTTTAGTTCAAGACTTCACAAAAAGCCATTAGAAACATAAAAGCCATAATTATCCATGATTTTAGTAAACTATTCAGAGAAAGAAATGCTTTACATGTTACAAGTTTTGTCATTTCAAACTAGCCTTGTATAAAAAATAATACACATTTCTTTGGCAAACGCTGACGAAAAGGTCAACAGAGAAAGGGAATATTGATTTCACATTTTGACCGACAAGCGTTCTATCTTTTGCTAAAACGTGCACGATTATTTTCTTTTGGCTGTTCAGGTGCTAATGTAGCAAAAATATGTTCCATAACGAGTTTGTTTATCATCTTCTAGAAATTGGTTATAGGGATTACGTATCTAAAATATATTTTTAGGTTTCATTTATTAATTCAATTTTCCTCGTTTGCCTCAGTTAGAAAATGCTTTTCCTCTTTCTCGTTTATTAACAACGTTGTATGCTCATGCAGCGATGCAGATGAATTTTTTAATGCTCTATAATTCTTCTGCTTATTTTTCACATGTACATACATATATTATTATTTAAAATGATAGCTTTTATGTGAATATGATCTTGATTTACGGTATAAGTTTTTATTGATGTAAATGTAATTTTAATTTTGAACAAACAATTATTTTATAAATTAGATGGTCGTTGTCCTCAATTTTTTTAAATCATAAGGTTATGTATGAGAATGTTTGCCAAATATTTGATGAATGCCATTGCGAAAGTAATCCAAAGTGTAGGGAAAGAAAGGAAATCGGCATGTCCAATCATCACAACACATGACATGACATGATGATTTGAAAGATTTTTTGTTCGATTTCCCTGCCATATTACAAACGTTCGCATTCGTCGTCGTTCTAAAATTTGTGAATTATGCGCTTGCTTCCGTAATACTGAAGACGCCACATATGGCAGAAACATTAATCTTCTCCAGAAATAAACCATATTTTCGCGGTACTAAGTACAAGCTTAACGGCGAACAAGAGATAACTCGCAAAAATTTCTATCTCTATCGTTGTATTTTCTTATTTTTGGCGTAGTTTGCTTTCTGTACTTACAAAACCCTTTAAGCCTCCGTAATAATGATCAATTTCTATAGTAATTGATTTTAAAAACATCACGATTAGTCTATTGGTCCTAGTAGCGGCTAACAATTGTGATATCCTGGATCTTATTCAGTATTTGCTTGATCTTTAGCAACCTAGAACTTATAATTAGGACTAATAATAGCAAAAGGAAAACTCCTACTAGCCATTTCAGGACTATAAATTTAAACCATCAATAAACAAAAAACAGATAATATAATTTTTTCGTATACCTCAGCGATCAAAGGCACCATGCAGTCTATAGGCGTAGCGCACACTATGACGAATGCCTTCGGGCACTCGTTGGCGATAGCATCCGCATAGCACTTGACTATGGGAGCCTGGTACTCGAACCTCTTCTCAAAGTTCATATCCACGTTGACGTAGCCGCTTTCCAGCATTAACACTATGTCTGTGTTCTGTAGGAGGAGAAGAGAGAAAGGGAATAGTGGTTAAGATTAAATGGAAGTGAGTGAAGTTTGAATATGCATGTATGAAATAATAGAGGAGGATGAGCTGAGCAGTTGCGTCTTCTCATCTCATAATACTGACACTATAAATTTTGTCAAGTTTGGTGATTATGGCATTATTCCCAATCTTGTCTGAGTACCTAGGCTGAGCTATATAGGGGATTTCTATGGTGGTTATGTGACTTTCATAAATGGTGATGTTCTGTTTAGCTTAACATATTTTCATTTGATTTGTTCTACAGTAAAATAGCGCAACTACAATCGCTGAATATAATTGTGGCAACATCTACAACGCCACATGCGAGCTACGCATCATACTGATGACGTCACGCAAAGTCCTGCATCGCGCAAGTAGAGTTTACCGGGCAACTAGCTACATACGTCACGACATTAGTCGGGCAGTTGCCCACCAGACACTACACCCGTCTGGTCGAAGGATGCTCCCTTTACTATAGAGGATGAGTGAACTTTACACCTTGTTCCTCATCCCTATATAATCATTTAAATGTCATGTTTAGCAATTGAATTTTGTAATATAGCTACTTTTATGCTACTGCTAAATAACAAATGTTCAGATCTAAGAACGAATCACATGACTGCATTTTAATCTAGATACTATCTAGCTAGATTACCTAGTTCATCTTTCTCAAATATCAAACATTCATTCTTGGCGGAAATGGAAAAGCTTGTTTAACAATTTCTTATTCGAGTTGCGAATATTTCTAGTAAGTTTTTTTGAATCATATTCAAAACTAATAGATACATTAATTAAATCACGCATCGATCTTCAAGGTTGAGTAACACTTGCCAAGGTCGGTCCGTGGATGGGTGACCATCCATAACATGTATGAGTTACTTTCATCAATTAAACATTATGAGTGTTGTGTGAATGACCGAATACGCAACAGTAATAAATTATATTAATGGCAATTAATTAATTTCACGGAGACTGTATTCAGTGAATGTAATTTGTTAGTTTATAAGATAATTAGCTTATTACTTTAGTGAAGTCTACATAATGATAGGAGGAAAATGGGAGGAAATGATAACTAGCATTCAGTGATGTGCCTAAAAGTCTTGTAAATTATTAAAAGCCCATCTTTTTATACAATTAAATTAGTAAAACCATTAATTCAGCAAATGATTTAAATTTAGCGTAGAAATTAATCGTCGGTTATCAAAAAAAAAAAACAGCTATTTCATAGAAAAGTGCAATACATACAAGGACAAAATGTATGGAATTAATCCATGGTAAAACTTTGCGCGTCGATGTCTCTCCCAGTCTGTATTGAAGCTACTATCCTTGTCGATTTGCCATCAATCATCAAGTTCAAGACTCAATTACTATCACATAGGAGAAGTTTATAAATAGATTATTGAAATTTGATTCTAATAGACATCAATTTCAACACCTGCCTTTTATCATTCCCATCCATTACGTAAAAACTTTCCTTAGGAAATCAATCCAATCGAAAGAACTTTATTAGGCACCCTCCGTATCCTCTTTAATCGCAGCACGACATTTTACTACGTGGATGGAGGCAGTCATACCTAATACATGCCATCTTGTACCCTTTTACGGAAAAACGAGTAACGGAAAACGTGAAAAAAATATTTACGTTGTCGAGCGTCGTTTTAATATAAATCTTTACGAGTTTGGAATGCGTGTTCGCATTTTCATACAATTTACATGCGTGTGCGGAGCCAATGAAATGACGGATCGCCTTTTGTTTCGAAATCAGAACGTTGCCGCGTTGATTGGATTGGTTCGGTGGTTGGTTGATTCGCTTGACTAATTATGGATTCGCCAGCCGTATGTAATGTGTAGCGATGTATTCTACTCATGAAATTTATTCAGAGAATTTAATTTTACTTACCTACTCGTCAAAATGTCAAAATGCTGGTGGAGGGCGCATTCCACCAAACTTTTAAACCTAGAATAAGTCTTATAATGAATTTATGACTGTTTTTCCATACTAGAACTGTCAGACGTCAATTTTATTTTACGAATAAATGATATCTGACTTTGGTCAAATCAGACATTAATCGAAAAAAAAAACATGAGTGAGACTGAATATTGGCGTGAGTGTGCCGACATAATTTTGGCAAATAATTTAATGTTTTGTATTTCGTAATGTTTGTTACTTACTATGAGTATTGTATAGAATCAAGCTTTCTAACTGAACAGACAGCTGTGCTGCTGGGGAGTTTTTTTCGCTACTTCTTCCTAACTGAAGCACTAGGAAGTAGTAAAGGGCGGGCGTTTTGGAGGACTGTATTATGTAATTATAACGTTCAAAAAGTGCTGATTCTCAGCCTAGTTTGATCATATGAGTTTTTATTTTGGTTTTCATTTTTACCTAAATTTTAAAGAACAGTGTTTTACATAATATTTCTCATGTGGTTTTTACCATACCAAGCGTGAAGCGGACACCCTTTTAATAGATACGAAACAAAACAAAATGTAGAAATATTCAGACCCCATTTCATGTCATTTAAAAAATGTACGAACCATTAAAATTACCATTCCAAAGAATAATATTATCGGTTTAGTGGGTCGAATGATATTGATTAGCAAGGTGAGGTCAACGCCACCCGGGCCCACTCGCGAATATCATGCATGGGTACCTAAAGAAATAGAGTAAACAAATCCCCTTCAACCATTGATTCAACCGCTATTACTGTTGGAGATTGGTTCGTTTATTTTTACTCTGTGGTTCGGATGGTTTCTTTTTAATTGCTTGCGTTTTGTAGAGGTGGGTTTTATGGTTTTTATTAGGAAAATATGCCCTTATGCATTTGATTTTATAATGATAAAATCTATCAAATGATGGGAAGGGAAAACAAAAGGGGTCAACATAAATGTATGGAGCAGTAATTTTTTTTTTCGCAAATTGAGATGTAGTCACATACTAAAAGTTGTTTATAATTATGACTTTAATTACCCCTTTTCAGGTTTTCAGTTATTTCAAAAACACCTTTTATACTCAAATAATGTACGTGAACTAGCCCCCTACGTAATGTCGTAATAGTTAATGTTTCATAATTTTATTTTAATTTTAAGAATTAATTTTATACTTTTTGCTGTGCCCTACAGGGTCAGTTATAATTGTGCCTTAACTTTTAAGCCATTGTAACACATTTAAACATTAGGAAATAAAGATAAATTATGAATATGAATAGAACGAAATCGGTTACGAAATCATATCAATAAACATTTTCAGCTTACATTTTTGTTTAAATCAAGTGTCTGTTGCTTTACCAAGTATCTACACAAAAAAAAAAAAACAACGAAACGAAGACAAAACTTGAAATAATAGCAAACGTTTATTTGCCCGTCTCGCTTCGCGGCGAACTGGCGAGGTGGCGACGACCGGAGGCCCTTTCAGGCCAAGTCCGGTCGAACTAGCGCCTAGTATGACTGTGAGAAACTAACTGTAATTAAAAGTTCAGTGTCCATACTTTCAATTACAAGTTGCTTTTGTTTATTTTGTTGATTGAATTTGGTATGCAAAGGTTTTAGTTGTCCTAAATTGATTTAGAAAGAAGCTCGCTTATGAACCTTGTCATTTGGATTTGGTTTCCTGAAAGGGATCGGGAGATAAGGTCGTCCATTGTACAATATGTTTTTTTTGTTATGTATTTTTCTGGTTTATAAATAAATAAAAATATTGTTTTGATAACGTAGCTAAAAAGCGGTAATAAACATTTATTTGAAGACCTCTGAAACCGGGTATTTAACGTGTTTTAAGACGGTTTTAAATATGAAAGAAAGTAGAATCCGTAGTATAAGAACGCGATATTTTAAGCCCCTGAAAACCTACCGCGGAAATATACACAATTTTGCATGATAATTTTAATTAGGCTTCGCGGCCACAACGTGGTAGGCGCGGCTTTTCGACAACATGAATCACTACGTCGAAATGAAAACTTCTACTAGCTCATTATGTTTTAGTGAGTAGTAATTTTAGAACTACGAAAAACTATTTCAGAAAATAGTAATTTATAAATTAACCTTTTAATTAAGTACTACCTGCGTCCCGCGGTTTCACCTCCATAAGTCTCGATCCCGTGGGAATATCGGCATAAAAGTATCCTATGTCCTAAAATCCAGGTCATACGTGCCAAATTTCATCCAAATACGTTCACCCGTTTTAGCATGAAAGCGTTACAAACAAACATACAAAAAAAAAACGATTATTTTCTCTTATAATATTAGTTTAGATAACATCATGCTTATATAACCCGAAGAGGTAGGCAGAGCATCTAATCTGCATTCGCGTTTTGTTTCCCGAAAATGTAAACAAATATGAGTTTATGGAAGAATAACTTTCTTACCAAAAAGTTCAGATTACGCTACAACTTCTAATATTTTTATAACTTTTTCAATAGTGCTAATCACTCTGAAATTAACTTATACACCATTAAAATAAACTTGATATTTGTTTAACTTGAAATAATATTAATTTGAAACATAAGTTTGAATAGACTTTAGCACCTTTCGCCAAACAATAAGGGACGAGTCATTTATAGGGCACAAATCCACACCACGATGCTACTAGAAAATTCCTATAACACTCTTCTCGACGGGAATCTTCTTGATAAACTTTTTTAATAAAAAAATATTTCATAGATGAACATTTTAAACCGTTTTCGATGTCTTTAGACTCAACTACAAAGTTAACACAGTGAATTTGTAACAGAAAATTAATATCTAAGTACATTACCTAGCGGTTAGCAAAACAGGCCAAGTTCTCCCCGAGTTTGACATTAGCACTGAAGCTGCCTGCGCCGCCTGATATGCTAATGTCAGTCGTACTAGCAGAACTTGTCGCCAACTGGATTATGTTACTCTGTGACCTATTGCACTCGTGTTTGGAGTGATAAATGGCAAATGTTCGTGGATGCATATTGTACCTCTGGTTCTTGGCTGTAGAAATGGCTATTTAGCTACGTAAAGTCAGGAAAATTATACAGGGTGAAATGAAAACATACGACAAATCAAAATGGAAGATTCAAATTCAAATTCAAATAATTTTCTTTTCTCTTTACAAACAATGGTAACATTGGTAACATATAAATTTAGACAAGGTTAGAAGCCAGTTTGTGAGAGATTGGTGTCTGCACTAAGAATACCTGTATAGCAGATCACCAGGGTATCCCACCACACGGTATGAGAACATGATTACTTATTTAGTAAATGTGAAGGGATACGTGGCATAATATAAAATCAATGAGAAACACACAGATTGTACTCATCATTATGAACAACTTTTACTATGGGACCAAACCTAAAATCGCGATTAAAAAAATCAGCTGTTCCCTACATTTATGTTCGCATGTCAAAATAATAGACAATATACAGGTTGAAACAAAAACCAGAGGGGCAATTCTCGTAATTTTAAGAACGTTCACAGTCTGGTCTCAGTCTCAATCTGTCAAAAATACCTCTAATTTCCCTACATTTTGACAAGTTTTTGACATTTGTTTGTCGCCGAGATGAGACTGTGACTAGATTTTGAACGTTTTAAATTACGAGAATTGGCCTTCAGATATCATTAAAAAAAATCTGCTGTTCCCTACATTTTGACATGCGACATAAATGTAGGGAACAGCAGATTTTTTTTAATGATATCTGGTTTTTGTTTCAACCTGTATATTGTCTACCAACTTAACTTGTCCATTTATATTCCAATCATAACAGACTGTCATTATTTGATAGTTGTATGAAATAACGTAGTGTACGTGTCAATTTAATAAACAATTAATTTACCTAACCTACTATGTTTTTTCGTCTGCGGACTCTGACATACTCTGATCTAGACTAATGAGCGTCTAAATACGCTAGCTATTTCAGTACAAATTACCTACTGACTAATTAAACCTTACAAAAGGTGCAAATTAAACCTGCATTTTTCCAAAAATTTTCCAGCCTACAAAATTGTCCAAAACCAAAATCTATACAAAATCAACTGTACCCCAAAATAAATAAGATATAAACTCCACCTGTAAACATCGTTCAAGCTCATAACAAGCACAACTGAACGCTTGCACCAGACAGTTCGTGTTGATATGCTGGAGATCTTGCACTACGGAGCATAGGTCCCGGTTGCAGCCGTGATTGTCCTTCGCTTCGTACAGTCGTAACCTGCAATCCGATTAGGAACGGTACTATGGAAGATGGTTTAACGGAATCGAACGTATCGAGTCGAAAATACAGGTAAGTGCTGATTCGATACGAGTATCGAATCGAACTTCGATACTTTTTGATTTGATTAGTAGGAAAACATCTTTTGGTTTAGTAGTATTTAATGAGGATATTCTACCTTAATAACGAATGGAAAGATGATCGATTCCAGCTTTCTACCGACTTTATAAAGAAGGAGGAGGATATTTAAGTGTGTGTCTATGGCTTATTGGTTGATTCGCATGAATTTACTTGCTCTTTACTTGCTCAAAATGGGCGAATAGACTTTTAAATAATATTATTTTTTCTGTAGGCCATTCGCAAGTAGGTACATGGTTAATTTATTTATGAGCGAATTGACAACTCCAGAAATACCTACGTACCTACTAGGTAATTGCACATTTAAAATTTTATGTAATGCGAATTGCCTAGAGAAAAAAAGGGTCGATTCACCCGTTTCGGGCGAGTAAATTTATGCGAATCAACCAATAAGTCATAAAAGTGTTTATATAGGTAAGTATTTAGATTTACCAACGTTTGTATATGTCACCGTATGATTGTGATCCCCGTTAGTTTATAAGTAATCTATTTCGCGAGATTGTAAACTGTCGATAAATTGCACAATGCTGCTTACAATATAACGTATTAATTTTCGATAGTTTATAATCTATCCATTTCAAACCGTCAAATTGTGAACGAACCTGCCCTAACCGATAAGGTTGGTGAACCATCCCTGATTTGCCGGTCTCGGCGGTGCCCGAATTGGTTGCAGTAACTAAGCCAGGGCACCCCGACCCTATGTGGTTAGGTTAGGTTAGAATAGCGAGCAACCGCGCGCTAGCCGAGCAAGCGTAAGCGAGCGGTGCCGCGGCGGCAGCTGGCGAGCGCTAAGCTATCAATGTTCATAATTCTACGGTGACATTTATACACTACAGAACATAATGTACATATATTAAAAAAAAAATCGTGAGGAATTCTCGTATCGGGCAAACCCTGCAAATGTTAGCTCTTACTTGTAAAACTTGTCTATTTTGTGGCGCTGAAAGCTAGCAAACAACAAGCCACGCTTTTCATCACAGGAATGACCTGAACCTTCTCATCTCTTTAAAATTGCAGTCTGAAGCACACACTCGTGCGGCTAAGTGAGGAATGTTTCAATTTAGAGCTTGTAAAGCAGTCCTTCTGAAATGGTTTTAACTGTGTTTTGTGCTTGTTTGGAATAAAACGTGTTAAGAAGTTATAGTCGCTAGGAATTGCTTGTTTTGCCCTAGTTTTTTGTTCTCAAATGGTAATAATTTGCCAGTTTATTTTTTTTAAACAATATACAAGAAGTGATCTCAAGGGTTCCTTCTTGTGCGGAATAAACTCCGCACCTGGGCCCCCCCGCTGACGCAGAGTCTCCGCCCCCAGCTGGTGGAGGAGGTGGTGAGCGCTCTGTTCCCTTCACGGGCGGAGCATACTCCCCCGCCCATGGCTCCGCCAATTGCGGTGTCCGAAGCGGACCACGCGGACGACGACGACATCCCTGAAGTGACCGGGGTAGATCTGAGAGTGGCGGTAGGTAGGCTGAAGGCCAAAAATACCGCCCCAGGGCCCGACGGCTTGCCGGGTAAAGCCTGGGCCCTGGCCTCGACGGCTCTCGGACCCCGACTGGAGGCGCTCTTAAGCGCATGTATGGAGAGGGGCCAGTTTCCACTCCGTTGGAAGACGGGGAAGCTGGTCCTCATTCGGAAGCCAGGGCGCCCTGCGGACTCTCCGTCCGCATTCCGGCCCATCGTGCTGCTCGACGAGGTGGGCAAGCTCTTTGAAAGAGTGATTGCGGGCCGCCTCGTCGGGCACCTGGTGAGGACGGGGCCGGATCTTGCGGATAGCCAGTTTGGCTTCCGCAAGGGGCGCTCTACGGTGGACGCCATCATGCGCGTGAGAGCCCTCACGACGGGGGACGCGGTGTCTCGGGGTGGGGTGGTCGTGGCGGTGTCATTAGACATCGCTAACGCGTTTAACACCCTGCCCTGGAGCTGCATTAGGGAGGCACTCCGGTATCACCGAGTGCCGACCTACCTCCGTCGAGTAGTCGGGGCGTATTTGACGGACAGAGCCGTCATCTACCCCGGTCGCGATGGGGAATGGAACCGGCGAGAGATGTCGTGCGGTGTCCCGCAGGGATCGGTCTTGGGGCCGCTCCTGTGGGACATCGGTTACGACTGGGTGCTGCGGGCAGACCTCCCTGATGGCGTCAGCGTAGTTTGCTACGCTGACGACACGCTGGTCCTGGCGCAGGGGAGGTCGCATCAGGCGGCGGCCGACGTAATGACACGCGGGGTTGCGATAGTCGTGGAGAGGATCCGGCAGTTGGGTCTCGAGGTGGCTCTGCACAAGTCCGAAGCCATGACATTTCATGGGCTTCGGAACGGGCCACCATCGGGATCCCAACTTACGGTAGGAGGGGTTCACATCGGCGTCGAGACGACGATGAAATACCTGGGTCTCGTCCTCGACAGCCGGTGGAACTTCGTGGAGCACTTCCGACGTTTGGCCCCCAAACTGGAACGGGCTGGGGCCGCTTTCAAGCGGCTCCTGCCCAACCTGAGGGGGCCAAACGCCTCCTGCCGGAGGCTTTACGCGGGGGTCGTGCGGTCCATGGCCGTGTATGGCGCCCCGGTGTGGGCGCGTTCACTGCGGCTTCGAGCCGCCCACTACTTGAACGCGCCCCAAAAGGTGGTAGCCATACGGCTGATACGGGGGTACCGCACGATCTCGCGCGAGGCGGCAAGCCTCCTTGCCGGACTGCCGCCATGGGATCTGGAGGCGATAGTCCTCGCGCGCCTCTTTGAGTGGCGCGCGGAGGCACTACGCCGGGGGGAAAACCCGCTTCCGCGGCAAATTGCTGCGGAGCGGACGGACCTCCGGCGCGATCTCATGGCGGCATGGAAAGCGCGACTGTCGCAACCCAGCGCAGGGCACGCCGCGATAGCGGCGGTAAGGCCCCTCTTTGAGGAGTGGCTAGAGAGGCGTCACGGCGCCCTCACCTACCGCCTGACGCAGGTCCTCACCGGACACGGATGTTTCGGGAGGTTCCTGCACATAATCAGGCGGGAGGAAACGCCCGGGTGTCACCACTGCGAGGATCGCCCAGAGGACACGGTGGTGCACACGGTGGAGGTCTGTCCCGCTTGGGCAGAGCACCGCCGTGTCCTCGTAGAGGCGATCGGCAGCGGCGGCGACCTCTCCCGCCCGGCCCTGGTCCAAGCCATGGTCCGGGGCGAGAGGGAGTGGGAGGCAGTCACCTCCTTCTGCGAAGCAGTCATGCTAGCGGAGGAGGTGGCGGGATGGGAGAGGGAGAGAGCCGAGAGGGCCGCCCGTCCCAGCCGCCGCGGTAGACGCTCCGGGCGTCGGGAGCCGCGTGACGACTCCCGGCCACCGTAGGCGCGGGCCTGCGGACGGCGAGTAATGGGTAGCTCGCCGTCCGATCAGGACCAGGCCCGTGCCGGACGGCGCGTATGTGTTCCACGCGCGCCTCAAAGAGATGTCAGCAGACATAGAGGGGCCCGTTAGGGCCGAAGCCTGCCGGGGCAGCGGGATTGTCCGAAAGGGTTACCGCTGCCCCGGAACATAAAGGGCTAAGGAAGGAACACGGATGGGTTTTAGTCAGTAAGAGTCTGACACTCCCTTCCGCTCCACCCAGAGCGGGAGGGGTCATTGGATGATTTCCCATCCTTAAAAAAAAAAAAAAAAAAAAAAGGGTTCCTTCTTGCACCTGAAGATTTTTGTAAGTTAGATTTTGGTAAATTAAATAAAACATTAAGTACTAAGTTTAAATGATTGAGGATAAATTTTTCAATCAGCAGATACATTTTATCTGATGAATAAATTTGAAATTTTATCCTTAGATTACACTTATCTAAAGATTGTAAAATCGTCTCTTAAATTAGGCACCTAAGTACAATAAAAGTGTCCTATTCCTAATAAAATCAGAATCTAACAAAAAAAAAAACTACATTCTGTTGAAAAAAATATAGACCCTATTCTGTTATTTTGTAAAAACGGATTCACATTTCCCATCAGTATTACGATACGATATATGTAGGTATTGCTTGTATTATTCCCAGACATGATTGGATCAGAGAGAAAAGTTTTCATATTTTGTTTTCGATAGAGAAGATTATGTTAGGCTATTCGTTAAAGGAAATCGACTTCTGTTGGATTCGAAAAAAATATGATGAAAATGTGTCTTGTTTGTGAGTTTGGTTGCTTTTGCTGGATGCTCTCAAGTTCGATTGCTGTCTTTTTTTAGAAGTATTGGACATTTTTTAGAAGTATTACACTGAAATAAATAAGCAGCAAATACAAATGAAAAAACATTGATCTGAACTGCTTTAAACAGTTCCATATGAGCCTTTTTTTTTTTAAGGATGGGGAATCATCAAATGACCCCTCCCGCTCTGGGTGGAGCGGAAGGGAAGTGTCAGACTCTTACTGATTAAAACCCATCCGTGTTCCTTCCTTAGCCCTTTATATTCCGGGGCAGCGTAACCCTTTCGGACAATCCCGCTGCCCCGGCAGGCTTCGGCCCTGACGGGCCCCTCCTTATTTGCTGACATCTCTTTGAGGCGCGTGGAACACATACGCGCCGTCCGGCATGGGCCTGGTCCTGATCGGACGGCGAGCTGCCCATTACTCGCCGTCCGCAGGCCCGCGCCTACGGTGGCCGGGAGTCGTCACGCGGCTCCCGACGCCCGGGGCGTCTACCGCGGCGGCTGGGACGGGCGGCTCTCTCCGCTCTCTCCCTCGCCCATCCCGCCACCTCCTTCGCTAGCATGACTGCTTCGCAGAAGGAGGTGACTGCCTCCCACTCCCTCTCGCCCCGGACCATGGCTTGGACCAGGGCCGGGCGCGAGAGGTCGCCGCCGCTGCCGATCGCCTCTACGAGGACACGGCGGTGCTCTGCCCAAGCGGGACAGACCTCCACCGTGTGCTCCACCGTGTCCTCAGGGCGATCCTCGCAGTGGTGACACCCGGGCGTTTCCTCCCGCCTGATTATGTGCAGGAACCTCCCGAAACATCCGTGTAAGGTGAGGACCTGCGTCAGGCGGTAGGTGAGGGCACCGTGACGCCTCTCTAGCCACTCCTCAAAGAGGGGCCTTACCGCCGCTGTCGCGGCGTGCCATGCGCTGGGTTGCGACAGTCGCGCTTTCCATGCCGCCATGAGATCGCGCCGGAGGTCCGTCCGCTCCGCAGCAATTTGCCGCGGAAGCGGGTTTTCCCCCCGGCGTAGTGCCTCCGCGCGCCACTCATAGAGGCGCGCGAGGACTATCGCCTCCAGATCCCATGGCGGCAGTCCGGCAAGGAGGCTTGCCGCCTCGCGCGAGATCGTGCGGTACCCCCGTATTAGCCGTATGGCTACCACCTTTTGGGGCGCGTTCAGGTAGTGGACGGCTCGAAGCCGCAGTGAACGCGCCCACACCGGGGCGCCATATACCATAGACCCCCGTCCATATGAGCCTAAAGTTCAAAACAGTATTTTTTACTGATCCGAAAACAGTTAAAGCTTCAGCCAAATGTTACCGTCATGACAGTAAACAATAAACTTTAATGTTTTAAGTAGCTAAAGGGTCACAAAATTAACTGTTTTATTCATTTGGTGATATCGTTCAAACCACTGTTTACTTACAATACAGTTTTTTTTTTGTTACTTTTTTCAGTAAATAGTATGTTCAATCATTAAAAGTAACTTTTTTGTCTATTACTGTTTTACAAACATTTCTTCTTACTGTATAAAGTCAGTAAGCCTTATTGAAATCGCTTTAAAATGGTGTAGCAAGAAATTATTTTTGTCAGTACCTAATGGATAGTTTAAGTTACTTATTTCTATTATTTACTAGCAACTTGCCCCTGCTTCGCACGGTTATGATGACTTGACAAAACACCAAGATTTGTTTATTATCTATACTATATAAATTTAATATTAAGGTACACATGAACCTTCCGGAATAAAATCTCTAAATGATAGTGAAAACCGCATCAAAATCCGTTGCGTAGTTTAGAAGAATAACGTGGTCAGACACGAAAAGCTATTTTAATTTATAACATGTATATTGTATAAATAGGTTCAACTGCACAAAAAACATTGGAAACTGTAAACCTTTCTATTTTTCTCCCAAAATGAGATTTTTCATTTAGTTATAATTCAGAACAATTGTGAACCAAATCAATTAACATAGACTGTTACAAATACAATAAAGCTTTAATAAAAATACAGAATCTATTAAAGCGGAAACGAAAGTATACGAACACAGTCTCCTAGCAATAAAAATCGCGATAAAGATTCCTCACCGCGGTAGTCACGGCCTCCTCGTAAAATCTTTGCTCCTTATACATTGAATGATCCATATAATGGCCTCGGCCATACTAAAACCACAGTGTAACTACTTACAGTGGTTCAACGGAAGCTTTTTCGCTGACCCATCATACGGAGGGAAAGTAGGCAGAGATTATGTCCCGAACTGCCATAGATAGAAATAAGTAGACAATATAATGTACACATACTATTCAGAAATGTAAAAAAAAACATTGCTCAGTTTCTGTCAAATACATGGGCGATAAACCCACTGTAAGTAGATAGTTACACTGTGTAGTTGTGCTAAAACTGATGTTTATTTTCTGGTTGCCTCGCACTCGCACATTCCTAACTATGGTGGGAATGTATGGTGGCAGTACCTACAATGAAACAGCTAAGTGCATATTTTTATGGGTCCTCGGACGTGTAATGGACGGATAAACGGCGAATGGACGACGTGTTATCGGGGGCGAGTTTTTTTTAAAGGAAGAAAATAAGTTTATTGACCCAGTTTAAGTATGGCACACAATATTCACACAAAAACAACAAAAAACAATAGGAATTTCAGAAAAAATAAAATATAAGTATGTTGTTTGTCTGCCTGTTACTGGGTTTTCGTTTAGTGGAAAACCTCTAAAATCTCTTGTTTGTCAAAATGTTCGAAACCGACATCTTTCTCTGTGTTTTAATTTACTTGTAAGAATACTCAAGTTTATATTGAATGATGACTGTAAATAAAACCACGCATGTAAAGCAGACATTATTAGGGACCAATATTTCCGTTCAAAAATAATTTATTCAAGTACGCTCATACATTCGAGTGTCATCAAAGCTGTGGCTGAACCGTTTGGGTAATAAAACGGACGGCGAGACATCGAGAGACTCCCGTAGGAGCGGATACATGAGCCGTACCTTACGGCCAGTGTCCGTTGTTCCTTATTTTACGGTTTTAGGAAAAGAGCGCTATTAAACGGAGAACAGAAATAGTCCAGCGACGTTTTGTTTACATTAAAAATGGTAAAAAACAAAAGAGTTGCATAATTTGATAATTCATTCAGTGCTGTAGGTATTGTGGCACAGAATGATAATATATGTATTTTAACTGATTTTGACTTTATGTTGGTGATTAATTACGTAAAGAAATCTCCCAAAATTGGCTAAAGTCTTTTCTGCATAGCTTGCTAGTCAGACAATTCAAAACTCGACCAGCGAACTCGGTGTTCGGTCAATCAAAACGCTGGTTATCTCAAACGAAATTGAATCAAAACTCGAGCCAAAATGCCTTCGTCTATAGGTACTCTGAAGACATACAACAGTTTATGGGTGATTCGTGAGCTATAACGTCAGTAACCGTAGAGACATTTGCCACTAGATAAATGAATAAACACAGAAGTTCCTCGGAAGTTGACAAAAACAACAAATCACGAAGCAAAGAATTGGCTGTGTTTCAAGAGAGATATTGTAACAGCATTGTTTACTTCTTTTACAAGTGTCATATATACATACATCTATATTATTGAATAAGCATAAAAACAACTGTCCTCCAGACAGTATTTAGGCCATGTCGGCCAATCTCAACGGAGATATTATAGTGGACAAGTGTGTGAGCAGACGCAGGTGAACTGTCTCTTCCCTCGCTCTCATAGTCCGATAGGACGGTACGCAATCCGACACGACTGGAGTAGAGTAAGATTAAGCGCAGGACCAACGGTTCAACGTGTAAATTATTTTCATCACCACTGCTCTCAAAACGGTGAAGAAAAACATCGTGAAAATTCCAAAAATTCTAAGACGTGATTTGCACCAACTCGTATTGTGCCTTTTTTTTTTGTCTGCGGTGAAAATCCTCCTGGACTTCCTCCATCGTGGGGTTGACAGAGGGGCATGCCGGACTCTTACCGGCTAAAACCACAGCGGTGTTCCATCTCTGCCTATGGCCGGGGGTGCGGGATTCGCATAAGCATTCACCGCTCAACCCGTTTTGCGCCTGCGTATTGGATTTCAGCCAACTCCCTCTCATAAAGAGGAGGCCTGTGCTGTGTCCCAACAGTGAGAACATTTTAGGCTGATTATGCAATAGCCCATAGGCATGCAAGTACAAACTCCAGTTCTAATCGCAGATTAAACCAGTAATTGTCCTTCTACGTTACTCCTTCTTCATGTCTCTACACGGCTCATGAAATCCCCAGTCCTGAGGGACCATTCGTCTCGCCGATGTCACAACACGACTGTGAGCGCAACGGTTTACTTGCCCGATTTAAATTTATCGCTCGACATCAGAATCGGGGTTTGAAACCGTTTTGGAACCGTTGTTTCTTTGGGGACTTGATCAAGAGCTGAAGGTTAAAAGCCCGTATGAAGTAATGGTATGGTTCATCTCAGCGACTATGAATGTCAAAAAATGTAGGAAAATTAGAGGTTAGGATTTATTCTTCTTCATGTCGCTGGCACGACTGTATTTTATCTTATTTTCCCAAAACTTTGCCACTTCCACGGCGTTGTCAGTCAATGTCGGTGGCAGCGCAGAGTTCACTTTGACTGCATGGTTTGGGTCACAGAGGGCAGGATAGGAGGTGGAGCATGGTTTGTGATATAGCTCCACAATCACATTCTACTACTATTCCGTCAAGGTAGACCCACTTTACCAGGTTGGACGTTGTTCAGAGATTTCCAAGTGGACCACGGAAGGTTACACCCTTTAGAGAGATGCTTCTTTGGCGGTAGGTAGAAAGTAGGAGGTTGCATTGACAGATTGATACTGAGATCAAACTGTGAACGTTCTTAAAATTACAAGAATTGCCTGATATAACTTACCTAAATCCTAATATAAAACAAAAAAAAACAAGTAAACTATACTTCAACTAACATCCAGTCAACGTCATATAGACTGGGCTACAGCCGTTTCAAGGTCGAACAAGGCGTTAAGTAGGTAGCCTAAAACACTATTTTGCATAATAATAAAATTGAGGGCAGCAATAAACAGGGTTAAAGAGAAATGACCTAAAAACCTTAATTAGGCATCCCTTTTTACAAAATTAACAAAATAGTAGAATGGTCATCTGCTCGAGCGGGAACGTTTGTGGGTAATGTCCAATTAGGTCAAACGGGTATTAAGCAATAGACTTTTCAGTTATGTGTTTTAAATGAGAGTGTATGGAGAACATGGAAATAATTAACTTTTGCTAATAAACAAAACTTTTTGTATAACTTTTTTTGTTTTTGTATAACTTTGTAAATTACTGACGAAATGTTTGGTAAAGGTAACTATGTCGTAAAAGTAAAACAGACTTGTAGGCTTGAATCTAAGTAACTAACTTTTTTTTCCTGTTCTTGTCATAACAAGAACAGGAAAAAAAAGTTCAAAAAAAAAATCATAAATCAAAAAAAAGAATCATGGTGTTACTGAGGCGTCACGTTACTATGTAACGTGACGCCTCAGTAACACCATGATTCTGGTAGTCTGTTTATGTAATTGCATGGTAACGCAACGTTTTGCGACTATGCAAAATGCAGGTTTCTTTTTACGTTTATATTTGTGATATTTGTTTATTCATATAATTTATACTAATTTGCTTAAGAAGGAGCATAGAAATACATAGAACCAAATAATTCATTAGTGTCCAGGGAAAATAAGGTACAGACCGCGTCAGAGAAAAGGAACCCCCCAAGACTTAAAGATTATCGCCAGAACGCGCTCGCGCCCGCCGTCGCTCGAGCGACGGCGGGCGCGTTACGTGACTCTGGCCCCGAGCAGCTCCCTCCCCCGCCGCACGCCCATCTCTGATGCCCGAGCATCCACCGATCTCACTCAAATATTATTTGCAAGTTTTTAATAATTTATAGTATTTTTTCGGCTTCTGGCTGGCCGAACCGTATACCAAGAATAACTTACAAAAAGACACTTTACGTGCGCTTGAGGATACGAACCCGTATCACCAGGCGCCAACCAATCGTCTAGACCGTGGCTTATACCACTTGGCTATTGGGTCAATTAACAACCTCAACGAAAATTCAAATAGCATTACTCCTTTTATCAAACAAGGTTGATAACGGTCTTATCTTCTAGAAATTAAGGTTTAAATTTCAACTTCCACCACGTATTTTAATACTAGCACCTTACGTCTTGTTTTATAAAATGCAATACGTAAATCCTCAATTTACTAAAAGATAAGGTTGAAATTAGCATAGATTTATTGTTTGGTTGAATATAATGTGCTTAATTCCGATTGTTGCACTACCCTAACTTTACTTTAGAAACATATCTGCTGTATGAACTGCGAGTTAAGGTTGAATTTAGAATACTTCTTCGCCTTATTTGCTAAACTGTGATTGAGGGTATATTACTTTCAAATCGTTTTGTTTTCATGCCGATCTGCTTTTGTGTATTAACTTCGTCGTAATATTATCCAATATAATAAGTTTTCGAATAACTGATAGTATGGTTCGATTAACAACTTTTTTGAAGGCTAAAATAGTTGTTCTCTGGGAACAGGAACAAAGCATAAAGAAAATAGCACGAGATATGGGCATAACGGTAAGATTTACGTTAAACAGATATTATTGCAATCATGGTGCTTATATTATGACTTACAACTTAGATTTTTTTATGTATTTCTATTATTATAATTTTCATTACAGAGAAAAAGCGTTCGTAGATGGATACAAAGGTATCAAGCGACGGGTGATGTGAAATGTAATCGCCAAGGCCCTCACCCAATTGCTTACACTAATGAATCGGAACGACACCGTAATATTGTGGAAGTTCACTCGGTGTCACCCTTCAAAACAACGCGTTCTAGTGCTGAAACTTTTGGAGTGTCGCTTAGCACTGTTCGCCGACATCTACACGCTGCGAACATCCATAATTATAAACCAGCCAGAAAAATTAAGCTTACTGACGATCACCGCACCAAAAGAGTAAATTTTGCTACTCGTTATTTAAATTTCGACTGGGAAAACGAAATTGTTATATTTACCGACGAAAAGTGCTTTAAGTCAGATAAGGATGGACGCAAAATATTATGGAGAAGAAGTGGGCAGAGGTTTAATCCTAAAAACGTATTAGACTTGAGAACCAGCGGGCGGATAACACTAGGTAAATAACATTCCTATTGAAATTATGTTTATTTCTAATTATTTTTGTTAATATTTACTTGGATTACATATTGCAACAGATTTTAAAAGGTTGACTGTTTTAGGTTACTGGGGATGGATGTCTTCAATGGGCCCAGGCGAGCTTGTGGAAATAGGCGGCCGCATGAACAGTGAGCGATACCTTGAAGTGTTGAAGGACGTAATGCTGCCGTCAGTGCGGGTCGCATATCCAGAGGGCCAAATTTACCTGGTTCAGGATAATTCTTCGGTGCATCGGTCCCGAATCGTGCAAGGCTGAAGGCACAAGAAGACATAACGGTGTTTGAGTGGCCGGCTAAAAGCCCGGACCTAAATCCTATAGAAAACTTGTGGGGTCAGATGGTTTTGAACTGGGACTCCAGTGAAATAAAGTCAAAAAAAAATTTGGTTAAAGAGGTAAACAAAACTTGGGAACTAATGCGAAATAGTGCTGCATGCTTCAATATGGTTTCGGGCATGAAAAGTCGACTTCAAGAAGTGATAGACAGTGACGGAAATCCTCTCCGTTATTAATAGGCAATTTACTCGGCAGCTTAATTGTGTAACCTATCTGATAAAATTGCATCGGAACGTATGAGCAAGTGTTTATAATTCAAAATATTTGTGGGATCAATAACTTGTAGTTAATCAAAAATAAACAACTTTTATTATTATCAATCCAGATACCTTTGTTTACAAGTAGTCTTGTAATGTGTTAACGATGCGCCATCTGACCTCACATATTTTTCTAATGTTGTGTTAAATGGGTTATCAGAAAATGTGATAAAAGAGAAAGATGTATATTGCTATACTGTTATAGTTTAGCATGTTGGTTCTTCCTCTGTAATTCACAGGCACGAATTAAAACATTAAATTTTATAACCAGACTTGTTTTAGGATAAGATCATATTAAACACAGTATAATAATATGTTTTCACAACTTTAAATCAATTTAAATTGTAGTTATGTTTCTAAAAATATCTAATAAACGAACCATTTTCTTATGTTAAACGTTCAAAACCTCATCCAGGGTATCTATTTTGTGTTTAGTTAATAACCCCAATTTAACACAGATAAAAAACTGTATACTCAACCAGGATGTGGATTCCATGAAGTCCTAGAAATGTAATTAGAGAAATATATGAATATTGTTTATGTAACATGCCTAGCTTTTCTTACAAACCTCAAACCTATTTTAACATTTGATTTCTTAAATAATAATTAACGAAAATTAAAATTAAATAAAAAAAAAATAATAAAGTATTAAATAATAATTAATTAAAAAAAAGAAACAAAAAAGAAAAAAATCTAAACCGCGGATTTGAACTCATGAGCATCGCATTGAAAAACCGCAGTCTCTTCCGTTAGACCAACGCACCGTTTACGTTGCATTACAAAAAACTTAAACGGTTTGATGTCATTACCAAAGGGGGGTTCCTTTTCTCTGAAGCGGACTGTACCTACTGAGGTACTGTTTTAAAGGTTTTTCTGTTTTTGTTTTTGTGTGAATATTGACCCCTCCGTGCCTCGGAAAGCACTGGCTGTCATTCATGGATCTTTGATAGTCGGTACGGGTCGTCAGGAGACCGAAAGTTTGACAACCAGTCTTACCAAGGGGTACAGTATTACCCAGTAACTGGGTTGTGGTGGTCAGATAGGCATTCGCTCCATGTAAAGTACTGGTGTTCAGCTGCATCCGCTTTGACTGGACGCAGATCCCAACATAATTGTTAAAGGCTAGGCTGGTGATGATTGTGTTCCTTAACCTGGGTCAAATCAATGTATTTTTTTTTTTTGCTTTACTACAGATATGGTCAGCCCTGTTGACTACACAGCAGCACTAAATTATGAGGGAGCGTGTGAAGCTGATGTATTACTTTATCCGTTTTTAAAGGACCCTGATAAAAGGAGAAAATCTGGATGAAGAATTTCGCCGGACCTAACGCTTAAAACAGTAGAACTCACTTTTTAACGCAAGCGCATTGCTTCAGAAGCAGGGCGACGTACTGCCCGATGGCTGTGTCGGCGCCAAGAATTGATACCTGGACACCAGGCCGAGGCGGCGGCACCGGAGGCAGTTTCTTTTCCTGTGGTGCCGGCAACGCAATTTGTTGTGGCTCCTTCGGGTCACACACTTCTTTTTTGCACTGGAGCCGACGAAATGGAGCTATTTGTTAAATTTAATGTTAATTAATTAATGTAGAATATATGATAAAATAGCTGATATTAGGAGGGTGTGTCAAGTCTTGTCTAAGTAAAACATGCTACGATCCACCGGAAAGGTCTACGCACCACTCCATTGCGTCACACACTGTCAATCACAATCCAAAAGATTTTGAATTAAATTACTAATCCATTACTTCATATGTTTGAAAAATTCGTCTGCTTAACAACGTAAATAATGCAATGAATTTTGTTGAACTGTCAAAATTATAGGCATTGAGATTGTTGTGTGTTAACGCAATTACTCCGCAGGTGTGTTTGCGCAGGCCAAGTACACATGTATGTTTTACAAGTCGGACTTTTAATTAAATGCAGTAAAATGACAGCTTACAATTAAAAAATCAGTAATACTTAATGATTGTTTTGTCATCATATCAGTAATCGGATCGGATTTTATAAAACGCATTATATAATCACAAACATTTCTTTTTTTAATAATGTTTTTTTTTTTTGAGGTTTTTGGTGTTGTTCAAATAAACCTGTATAGTAAACGTTATTTACAAATTATCTTTTTCATCCTAATGAACGTTCCTACGTTCATTAGGATGAAAAAGATAATTTGTAAAAAAAAATGATTTCTTAGATCGATATAGTTGGATTTTTAGAGTCAAAACTGAAACAAAATTATCTTTAGTAAACTATGTATGCTGATTTGAAACTACAACATATGTTTTTATCAGATCAATACAAATAATATTTGACTACGGTTAAATCAAAATTGGTCAATTTCGAACATCTAAATTAAAACGATGTTTCATTCCGTTTTAATCACATCACTAGTAGACCTAGTGTGGCAACATTTTTTAACGAAATGACAGTAAGATGTGTCATTTTACTGCAGCTAATTAAAACTCGGACTATAAGAACTGCAGAGGTCTATTCCAATACACGCTCAGGTCTACCTGCGTAGGCACACCTGCACGGTTAGACCGCTCCAGTTGACCGTAGCGTGCATGGCTGCCAAAAGCTAACAAGTAAGATCGATGACTTACTTCCAAAGTTCGTTCCGCCCTCAATCACCCTCAGTTTAATCTTGTGTAGGATTCCTCCCTTCTTTTTTTTTCGTCTCTCACACTCAGGTTCAGGGGGGATGTCTACTATAGCTCTTCTGCAGCCTTTTGGATCTTTTGAATCTGCATAATCTCTGCGAAGAATCCAGTCTGTCCGTTTGTTCAAAAGTTTTGAGGAACTTACGATATACGACCAGATTCCCCGAGTCTTGGACATCATTTTGGTGGAATTGAAGTTTTTTTTTTGTTAATTTAATGAATATTTTTTAAACATACGGGTGCCTTTTGTTGCTGTTGTGAAAGATTTTTAATTATTGGCGTTTTCAGTTTTCATTACATTTTTATTCTTTTGTTGAAATGTGACAGCACGTTGTATTAGGCTTTTTGTAAATCTAAGAAGGTTGCATTATGCTGTTAGGGAGGTTGTGAACTTGTTGAGAAGGATCTTTTTTTAATGGAAAAGGGACTGACTATAAAATCACAGCTCACGTAATTTACGATTACGACTAATCATTGACTGCCGTGGTGTCCCAGAGGTAGGTAGCGAGATATAGGTCGTAGGTTCGAACCCAGGCAGGCGCTTTACTTTGCGTAAATGATTTCACCACCGCTGCTCTCAGAACGGTGAAGGAAAACATCGTGAGGAAACCGGCATGTCCTAGAACCAAAAGTTCGTAGACCGCGATTCGTACCAACCCGCACTGGGCCCACGTGGTAGATTACATCCCACTCTCTCTCGAAGAGAGTAGGCCTGTGTCCCTGCCGTGAGAACATTATAGGCTGCTTATGTTGTTTGTTATGTCATTGACTGCAGTTGTCGCCCCAATTTCCAACCCCATTATAACTTTCTCATAAAACTTAAAACAGTTCACAAAACAAGTTAATCATTCATCCGAAACATACAGATCAATAACTTCATTGTCCTCTCCGAACGCCAACATCATAAAATATAAAGCCTGCATCTTATCTAAAGTCCAGCTCGTTGAGAGGGAAAGCGGGCGTCAACGGTCTGCCTTGACACTGCAGTATTTATAGTCTACTCTCTGTTGTTATTGGCCTATTTCCTCACTAGTGTTTCTAAAATAGGCTCATTCAATCACTGGACCTTTGTTTACTTTCGCTTTGTTTTGGTTGAGATGAGACGGTTTTTAAGACAAAGATGCGGGTTGATGAAGTTTTTTGTTAGTTGCGTCAGTTAGCGTCCTGCAGTTAGTATCGAATGCAGTATCTATTTTTCACTTCTTATAGGTGCCAAACTCTGGGCTGACTCTATATAAATAGATTGCCATTTTTCTTCTTCTCTGTGACGCTAGCACGACTGGGCACACAGTTATAAAAATTTTGTTGGCACAAAACTTCGCGACTTCCACAGTGTTATTGGTGCAGAGCTCACTTTGGCTGCATGTTTTGGGGCACAGAGGATAGGATAGGAGATAGTTAGATTGCCATCGACACGCCAAAATAAGTCTTATGAGCAACTTGGGATAAGCCTGTTTCCAGCAGTGGACACTTGCTTCTTTCATTGGCCACATCACGCTTGCTAGGACCGGACTGAGGTCGGCTGCCAAGGCAGATAGTTAAGCTAAAACGAAGAGCTTAGAGTTGCACAGGACATCAAAGACTACTGAGTCAGATAAAGATAGATAACGAGGTAGGGTAGGTTTCTCCGCATCGAAAACACAAGAAAGATAAAGAATATGAAGAAGCAAATTACTTTGATCAATGAACAAAACAGTACAAGGAATCAAGGACATAAATCAAGCAATCTTACAAGTCCGGCACCCTAATTGCGTACTTAACACACCTTTTTTTTATTTTTTTAAGGATGGGAAATCATCAAATGACCCCTCCCGCTCTGGGTACTACTTAACACACCTTCAATCACAATCTGATATTGCTAATCCATTGCTTCATGTGTTCAAATTTTTTTCTGCTCGTCAACGTAAATGACGCAATGAACGTCGCTGAACTGTCAAAATTAAAGCCATTGCTACTGTTAGTGTGTTACGCAATTACCCCACTGTTCGAATTTTAAACAGAAGCACAAGAAATGATTTATACTGAGCTTATTTCGCAAGAATTTTAATCAGCTTAACACAATATTGGCACGGCCATATTTCAATTAATATCCCGAAACCAATAAATTAACTTCCGAACACCAAAAAGGGTAAATTTTACAGCGAATTAAAAAGTTTTGCTAGTAAAAAAATACAGCTGACTAAGACGAAGTTTGTTCGGCGTAATGGAGGGAGCAATTATAGAATCTAGCTGAGCTGGCAACCCCGAGCGAATTCGAATAATCTGATAACATGGAGTTTGTACTGCATTCTGAACTGGTTCCTTGTAATTGGGCCATTAATTTGTTGTGGGGCATTGTTTCTTCGACTTAGAATCTGTACTAGTTGGCCACTTACCTAATCTTCATACATAAATGTCGGGACGTGTGATTCCCAAGAGAAGTTTTACCGGAGGTGTTTATTTTTTAATTAACATGACAGGACAGGACACAATGACAGGTGTTGGGATTGAGAGAAATGTGTTCGTTTCGATTTCCATTTAAGGTTTGTTTAAATTCTACATATAGTTTTAATTTTTTTTTGCAGTCTATTTCATATGCTGAAACTATCAAAAGAAAGAAATGATACGTTTTTTCCACGTTTTTCCTCATCAATAAAAGAAAAAACAGAATAAGCATAAACGTAGGTAATAAGGGATATAAATGTGCTCTTCACGACATGGACATTTCAACCATCTTCATGAATATTAAATGGAAGTAACTTTAATAAAACAGTGTTAAAACGGCGGTAATGATTTGCCAATATTTTTTGCAAAAAACAATCTATAGAATACTAATTCAAAGGCGAATCAAATCACTGAAAAAATGGAGGCACTGATTTGATATAACTGCCTAGTTAGCCATGTGGTCAGTAAGCTCGACAGCTGGAATTAGGAACCCGGGTTCGCTCCCAGGACAGGCACAGTGTTATTGGGTTTTTTCATTAGGAAATTCTTAGAAGCAACGTGCACCTTAATTAAGTGCACTTTCAATCAAAATCTAAATCATTTTGAAGGATATTGCTGATCCCAATCCCAATCTTTTTAAGTTCGAAAATTTTGTTTGCTCAACAACATAAATTACGCTATGAATGTTGTCGAACTGTCAAAATGAAAGCCTTTGAACTAGCAGGGGATCGAGGAGGGGGGGAGGTGGAGGGGGGGGGCTCAGGGGATCAGACCGGAATGTATCACTTTTAGCATGTTACCCAATTAACACGATGGAGTCTGGATTTGTGGTCCATTATCGCAATAGGGTCGTCTGATACTAAATGATACTAACTTAACTGAAGAATCTGGGCTTTGTACTATTCACTCCAGAAAGGTCTGCTTACCCCTCTGGAATACAGGCGTTATATTATGTTTTTTTCATCGAAGTGAAACGTCGGTGATCAGTCAAGATGTCTGATTCAGGAAATTGCGTGACAAACTAAGCTTATGGTCACCGAACTATGTTCGTGATATGAAGTATTAGAAGCCAACTGACCGTTAGTTGGCAGGCTCATAAACTAGGCCTTTTTAAGGTTTTTGACCTTTAAAGTAGAACATTTATATAATGTGGGTAGGTTAGGTCATCATAAACTGCCTAGCCTCTTCCCAGCTATATTGGGGTCGGCTTCCAGTCTAACCGGATACAGCAGAATTTACATGGAGTGACTGCCTATCTGACCTTCACAACCCAGTTACTAGGTAATACTATACCCCTTGGTAAGACTGGTTGTCAGACTTTTAGACTTCTGACGACCCGTAACGACTGTCAAAGATCCACAAATGACAGCCAGAACCAGAGAACCAACGATCTTAGTATATAAAGATGGTCACCCATCCACGGACCAACCGCATCAAGCATAATTTAACCTGATCGATCGACCCGTGCGGCTGTTATTACTTATCCACAAGCCCCGGTACCCATAGTATTTATTTGTTTGTTTCCCTATTTTTTGTACGAGTAGATGCTCGTATATTTGAATAGTTACTACGACACACGATTCTTTATTTATCTTCTCGATGTAATAACATATTTCGTGCTTAGCTTGAGAAAGCCTGCGATCTTAATTGTTTTACCGAAATAAAAATGGTTTTATATTGTATTTCCCTTTGCAGGTAAATTGTTTTCAGACATTGTCCTTGACACGAACATGATACGTTGTGTAGTTTGCTTGATCCAAAAAAATTTCAACGACTTTATCGTAAACAATCTTTGTTTAAAAAAAAAAATCATCTGATAAATATTGATCCGAAAAACCGACCCCAGCAAATTATTCCACACATAGGTATGTCATAAAGCTTTGCATTTTACAACGAGACATGCAAATGAAGCGAAATTAAAATACCAAAAAACATGGCTACATTCTACAACAATGCCTAAAAAGAGACAGGCCGACTGTTGTTAGCTCGTTCACTATAAAATCCTATATTTGTGACCATTATTTCGTTGACAGGTATTTGCGTATTTTAAATTTTTTGGCTGGACATCCGCCACAGTGGTTTTTTGTCCGCAGTACGATACCAGTAAACATAATATTTTTTTTATCCAGTTTTTTTTTGTTCGCTATACAGCATGTATCAGAAATGTGTGTGGTTCAGAACATTAAACTGAACAATTTTCTTCAATCAACCTAGCTTTTTCCCAACTATGTTGGGGTCGGCTTCCAGTCTCACGGATGCAACTGAATACCAGTATGTTACATGAAGCTACTGCCTACCTGACTTCCATAACCCAGTCACTGTGTAATACGATACCCTTTGACTAAGACTGGTTGTCAGACGGGCTACTGGCGACCCGTAACGACTGCCAAAGATCCACGAATGACAACAGGGGAGCAACGGCTTAACGTGCTTACCGAGGCACGGAGGAGTCTTGATATGTAAAGATGGTCATGGTCACCTATCCACGAATCAACCGCTGCAAGCGTAGCTTAACCTGATCGATCGACTGGCTGACTGGCTGTTATTACTTAGCCACAAGCCCCTGAACTTTTTACATGGGACCAACGTCGTAATCGTGAAAAACATAATCGGCCGTCTCATATATTTGGGTCGAGTAGGTATTGAAGTTTAGTATGGGACAGCTGATTATGTTTTCGCGATTACGATGTTGGTCCCATGGAGAAAGTTGTTCTGTACCACACCCTAAAATATGACCACGCATTTTTAAAACACGCTGTATAGAAAGTAGTGTTGTACGATTGAATGTAGGTAGGAACCTATCTATGTAAATTGAATTATGTATTGTAGGCTCAAGGCAATGATAGATATGCGTAGAGATATATCCTAATTAAAATTCCGAAACGTTGTTCTGTACATTTGGCGATGGAACGAGTAGATAGTGACGTAGGTAGTGACATCCTTTGAATTGTTTTCCTATTTAAATTATATACAGCATGAAGATAATCTACAGTAGATATTTACCTATTGCAATTAATGAAACTGTTGCACTAAATAGCATTAAATATGGTACGGTGTCTTGTGTAGGTTGTAAATAAAATGTTCACTCCTACATTAATTGAAAATCTGTTGTTTAATTAGTTGAAACTACCCCAAAGTCTGGCAGATTCCTTGGCCTAAATAGAGTTAATCTAAATGATTGCTTCCAGGGTCACTTCACAAAAAAAAAACGGGATTTTTTTTTTAATCCCGAAGTTGAAATAATACATTTAATTAAGTTGCTGACTAATACTCCTAGGTAAATCGATTATTAAAATGAAAGACCAAACAACACTGCAAAAAATCTATAAAAACATGATTCAAAGGCACTAGGCACTGCAAATTACTACCGTACAGACAACTAGTCTACGTTAATACTACGAATTTCTCGGGAATAGTTGACTCATGGGCAGTCATGGGAAAGCCATTGTGGTCGCTACCATCGCGTGTGGTGCCACCACACCCAGTCTGATGTACTTACGTCGACAACTGCAGACGTTTTGCCTTTTTTGTACAACTGACCTTTGGCAAAACGACTTGATTTATAAGCGAAGTTGATGGAATTTTTTCCGTTTGACAGGCGTTTTCAGGGGCCGAGGTCGGTAGAGTAGTTTTCAGTAGGAGTTTTCTTAACAATGACAGTTGAGTTATTGGGGCGAACTAATTTCCTATTTTGTTTTGTGTTATTTATTAGTTTAGGGTCCTTGTTTGTGAATACAATGTGGAGACTACAACACGACAGTAAATTAAAACAATGGCAATACTAATGCATAAGAGTATTTTGGAATCAGTTGGTAAGATTTCTGAGGCGACAATAATCGAGTGTTCTTTCAAATACATAAATTCATCTAAATATATGTAGTTAACTTAGGTATAATGAATTTGAACACGTGTAGTGTATAATAGTATAGAATAAGTACCTAAGTACTTCATAAAATCGTATCTGGTATCGTATTACCCAGTAACTGGGTTGTGGAGTGTAATAGGCAGTCGCTCCATGTAAAATACTGGTATTCAGCTGCCTCCGGTTAGACTGGAAGCCGACCCCAACATAGTTGGGAAAAGGCTACGCATATGATGAGGTAAGTACTTATATAAAATATAGGTTTCTAACTCAGTTGTCATATTATTTTTTCCATGAAAAAGGTATACCAAAAACAACAAAATACACTTTAACCTAGCCTACAAAACAGCGTTGTAGTACACTAATGAAGTCGCTGTTACTGAAAATAAATGTCGCCGCAAAAACTTCACAATACTAACAAAAAAGTAGACCATAGAACGAGTACAGTCGTTGACACAATTTTTGACGCAACATTCTACAATCATAGGTAATTTTTACATTAAATAACACGCATGTTTTAATTAATTTGATAAAAATTTATTATAAGTAATGTTATAAACATGTGTCAAGCTTTAGTGAAAGAATTTATACGATAGCAAAAAAATTTTATGTATTTTGTTCTTTACCTATGTTATACTTAGTGATAAAACAACTCTAATCCAGAAAGCTGTGCATTTTTCACCGTATACTTTAGCTACCCGTTATTTTATGTTTTTTTATGATCCTCTCGCCTCTTCACAGCTGAGCCATAAAAATACATCACGCGCCAACGTTTGGCATAGTATGGTTTTCATCGGCCTCGCAGAGCTGATTTAGTAACCGAGAGTTATTTACGGTATGACTAATGGCTGCTGTTTATGATCAATTAGTGTTTTAGTCTTTCTAGAACTGTGTGTTTTATGGTAGAAATTTTACTTACGAAGAACAGTTCGACCGTTTTTCACAGTCTTTTCCTAAGTCAGAAGGGTGGCATAAAAAGCCTGTCTTCGCCTTTTCTAGTATGTTGTTAGAGTTTATAGTTGTTAATGATAGTTTTCTTCCTGAAGTACGTTTCAGGTTATGCACTCATTAAAAGCTAGATAACTAAAAAAAAACTTTGATCTAAGTACTTACGATTTTGGTGTTAAGGTGCATAAGCTCGCGCTCGGTGACTCGGCGCCGCGCGGTCTCCATTTGCTGCTGACGGTACTGGTTGTACTTGTACAGCAAATACATTCCGGGCAGGGCCAATACCACGAACGGTCGCATCAAGTTTGATGACGTAGGCGCGCGCTGCGGCATTTTCTTTTTAACATTATTTAATTTATCACACAGCTATGCACTCCTGCCCTCGACTGTACGCTGCGAAGCGATAAGGCATGTAAACTCTTGTTGTAATTGAAACTTTATGACTTGAGTATTAATAATCATTTTGATTGTTATATTAACAGTTACAGTCACGCCACATTTTAAATACTAAAGTTAAATTTAAAATATTTATGGAAGATTTAATTTTATTAGTAACACTAAAACTATTGCTTAGAAGCACTTTATATAGCGTCACTACGGGGTTTCTACGTTTTTTAAACGGATTATTGCTTTAGTAATAGACCTATTTATTTACACTGCAATGTGTTAGGACGTTACCGGTATGGTATCTGAAACAAACAGACAAAATATTAGTCAGTAATCTAAACTGATATTTTAAAGAGGTATCTAAAACTGTTTATTTGTAAGAGGTAATCTCAGAAAGTAATAAACTATAGATCTGTCTGTATCCTAATTGCGTAAAACAGGGGCCCGTGGCTAAATAATAACAGCCGCGCAGGTCGATTGATCTGGTTAAGCTACGCTTGCCGGCCTTGGTCTGTGGATGCGTAACCATCTTTACATACCGAGAACCCTCCTTGCCTCAGAAAGCACGTTAAGCCGTTGGTCCCGGCCACAGGTCCAAGCTGTCATTCGCGGATCTTTGACAGTCGTTTTCTGTGCCTATTTGAAATAAATGGTTTGACTTTGTAAGTCTGACAACCAGTCTTACCAAGGGGTATCGTATTACCCAGTAACTGGGCTGTGGAGGTCAGATAGGCAGTCGCTCCATGTAAAATACTGGTATTCAGCTGCATCCGGTTAGACTGGAAGCCGACCCAACATAGTTGGGAAAAGGCTAGGCAGATGCTGACTTCAATCAAAATCTGAATCATTTTGAAAGATATTGGTAATCCATTGCTTCTTAAGTTCGATAATGTGGAGGACAGAGGACTAACTAGTAGCTGTTTGAATGAAAGGCCAATTCAATGTGAAACTATACTACTAGATTTATTGTCAATATCCATAGGTTTTAGATTAGTATATATAATTACATACATACACTGATTTTAGGCAAGCATGGCTTTAGTTAGAATACCGTGTCCTATAACAATACGCGGTTACAACAATAACGAGACTAGTGAATCTTCTTACCTCTGGAAGCGAACTGAACAATATCAAAAATGACTGGGCGGATACGGCTTTCGTTTAAATCAACTTCCGGCTTCTAGAAATTTCGAGAACATTCCAGGAACATTCTAGTGTGCACTACAGTGCTGCTGCGGCGTCGAGAGGCGACAACTTACAACAATCATTCATTACTAAACAATGGTTCATTCATAAATCGTCCCTCTAGTGTCGAGAAGCGTAAGCGGTTATCGAATATTTCATTCATAAATGCTAAAGCCCTCTAGCGTCGTATTACAAAACAGAAGGACACGCCTACATTTCTCACGCCACCCAACAACAGAGGGCGCTATGATGTATATCGGTCACAGATAAATTTGTCTGCTCAACAACGTAAATAACGCATCGAATGTTGTTGAACTGTCAAAATGAAAGCCAGCTACTGTCAGTGTGTTACGCAATTACCCCGCTGATGTTTTACAGTACACACGGCTACACATCAAGCTATACATTTCCAATTTTAGCTGACCTCGTTTTGTATAGGTTTTTCATACAATCAGAAGTCAGCTTATTCTGGTTATGTATAGCTTGAAGTGTAGCCGTGTGTACCGATAGTTTGACATACACGCGGACGGAAGTCGCGAGCAGAAGCTAGTTGATTAATGTATACCTACAATTTTTTTTTGTAGATAACATTTAATTGTCATGTAATTAGCAGATGAGAATGTTTTTGAATAAAGAATACTCTTTTATCGTTTATGTATTTTTCAGAATATATTTATTTCTTTTTATATTATTATATATTATTATTATTTCAGATTTTTTTTAAGTAACGGTTAGTTGAGGCATTTTATCTATACAAACAATAAAGTATTAATGTCATCCAAAGAATTTATGTAAGTACCCGAAGAGCAAAATAATGTCGTGACATTCTTTCTTCATTTGCCATTATAATATCAAAATCAGAAATTTTACAAAGAAAACTAAGCTCCATGTTATGTAAACATCGTCATCACATATTTCAGGGCACGTAAAAAGAGCGGTGGAGCAAACTTATGTGCATACATTAGAGGCTTGGCCTTCCGCATGCCTGCATACTGTTTTACTAATTAAAACTTACTGCTCGAATACCTACATCTTACTGAGTATAAGACTCCAAATGATATAGGCTGACTTTAAATTTATTGGCAATCTTTCAGGAGATTGATATGGGTACTGAAATTTTTAATAAACAAAAACGAAAGGGTCAATTAAGTATTACTTAAGAAATATCGAACAAAAAATGTCTGATCTCCACAATCAGCAATTGTTTCATAAAAAAACTTTTGGGGTTCCAATTCTAAAACTTGTTTACATTTATTTATTAGGTCTACCAACAATTGTTTACACTTACATAAACAACAACATCTCAACGCAGCTTATTTATTTATCCACCCCCTGAAATATTTTCAATGAATTCAAGAACAGTATGTATAGTATAAAGTAATCTATACTTATTAAATATCCTGATTTAAAGGCCTAGTCGTACATATATTTTAAATAACTATTCACTAATGACTAACTTACCTACTATACAAATAAACACAAAAACAAAGGACACTTAGGCGTCGAAGTACTCATCCGCAATCGTGAAATAATGCACTACTGTACAGCATCAAAGTAAATTCTATAAAATAAATAGTAACTATTTTCTAAGATCCATCGTTGAAATAACAGTTTACGGTAAAGGATTGGCTCTGAGGTCGGTCAGCCAGCTTCAAGTGTGTTTAATCAGCTTTAAGTGTAGCAAATACGGTGTAATACTTTTTTCTTCTGTAATAGGAATAGATTTTTTTTAATTGCTGAATGGGGCCGCTCTTGTACTTGATCACGCCCGTTGGAAAGCGATGGATGAGGTGTATGATGAAACGAGCGTGCCCAGAAGATGCTTAAGGCACTGGAATTCCCACGCATCGACGAAACACAGCAGGCTGCTTGACGCCGGACTCCGGCGGAAGGGTAGTCGCAAAGCAGGCGGGCGCTAGCTCTACCACAGCAAGGGATGAATTGGCCAGTCAAATAAAGTGTTGGATGTGACTGTCCAGGATGCGACGAGCGCTCGGTTCAGTTGAGTAACTGGCGGAACAAACTGCGCTACGTCGCTCGTCGACGTCAAAAATGTGCAGCAAATCAACTGCAATCTGAGTCTGCCCGAAAAGCTTAGTAATCGTAGTTATGACATTGATGTAGCAACTGTTTTATTTAAAAACCTATTACTCGGAAGATGACGTTTTCAGGCTGAAAATAATATCTAACTTTCCAAGAAGCTTAACTCCATAAATAACGCCTAAGATAACGTCTCCATTAACTTTCCAAACTACCACAAAATACTCAACAATTTCCAATTTCAGCCTGAATTGTACCAGGTTAACATAAATTGGTGGAAGCATTCGATAATAAGTATAGCGAAAGCAATGCTGTCCCGAAACACTGCTTATATGCCGTGAGACGCCAATGAGCCGATTGATAGCTACCTCTAGGGACTAATGTGGCCAGTGTAATAGGTTATTTTCCTCGTATCGACAGCTATAAATGTTCGTAATACGATCTTTAATAGCGTATTGGTTTAATCGGAGAAAAATGGCCGGTATAATGAGGCGTTGATGGTGGTCCGAACATGGAGGCGAAAAGGTTCACTTTTATTGGAACTAATATTGTTTATTGAGGTTTTCCATCTGGAATTTATCAGTAGCAGCCGGGAGTCTGGATTTGTGCCCGGTAAATGGCAAAATATGAGAGCAGTGGTGGCCCGGTAATAGCCGCGACTTACGGGTGGTAGGTTCGAACCCAGACAGGCGCTTTACTTTGTGTGAATTATTTCATCACCACTGCTCTCACAACGGTGAAGGAAAATATAGTGAGGAAACCGGCATTTCATAGAACTATTACTTCGAAGACATCTAACAACCCGCACTGGGCTCGCGTGGTGGATTACAGTCCACTCCCTCTCACCGAGAGGAGGCCTGTGTCCCAGCAGTGTGAACATTATAGGCTGATTATGATGGCAATAGGCTCGCCCTCTATTCATTATCATCATCCATAACACGACTTCACCCATTGCTAAGCACAGGTCTTCTTTTCTTGTGCTGTTCTCCAGGTTTCTGTGCCAGTGCCAGCCCCATCCAGGTTCTACCCGTAATGATTTAATAATTTCACGGCTCTTTACAAATAACCCAACTATACGTTTTCCAACTAGCCTCCACGAAGTACGATGAAGCCTAGGCCTAGGCTTGGTAGTTGGCAAGCAACAATCCTTGCTGACTGGTAAGGCTTTTACAAGCCATTGTCGTCGCTACTATACAAGCCATTGTCGTATAGGGTGAGTATGCGTGCACGCGAGCAGCACACGGCATCGGTAGAGGCTACTGCAGCCGCCGACGATGTGCCGCTCCTGTATTTGAGTACATTACTCAAAAACATGAGCGGCACGGTGTCGACGGCAGCCGTAGACGTGTCAACGGCGGCCGTCAACTAATGACGACGGCTGCAGTTAACCGGAGGCAAAGAATACAAAGTTCAAGAATTTTAGTAATAGAATTTACTAGATAATTAAGTAGAGAATTAAAAAATAAGAATTATTAATTAATACAGTCGTGGATCATCTCTCTTGAAGACAGCCCTAAAGCGCCCACCCTTCACCACTTCCTATTGTTTGAGCTGGGGAGAAGAAGTGGCGCAAAAAATTCCCCAGCAACACGCCTCTGTCTGCTTAGTAACAAGAACTTTAATTACTATCTGCCTAGGATAATTATTATAATGAAAGACTCGCCCAAACACACACATTACGTTCTAGCTTTTTCATATAAATCGCTCTCTTACGACAGTCCACTTGGACATGGCCTCTTGGCATCTTAATTAGCCTTAAATATTATATGTGCACCCTAAACCGCTCTCAAACTGACTGCCCTTACGGTTTCAGGTTTTGTTATCATTCCTCACATCCTACAATCACCACGCTCAGCCCGAATTCCCATACTTTCCCAGAATTAGTTTGTTGTCGTTTTTGTTCGATTTCTCTATACTACTGTTTCAAGGGTCCGAAATGGGTTTTGCCCCTGCTCAAGTTATAGTAACCTGATGATGTGTGACTATAGGTCGACCGCTTAACTGAGACGTTGCCTGAGGTAGCTGCGCGGTGCGGCAGGGGTGATAGTTGTCACAAGTTGACCCCTCCCGCACCGCGTTGCTACCTCAGGCAACGTCACTGTTAAGCGGTCGGCATGTAGTACCTATTGTTTGTTATGATTAGAAATCGGATAATTATTTTACTAGTTTCTTTAGTTAAATTATTGCATTCGACCTGTCCTGTTCTGTCTCCAGATTGTTTCTTATTAAATAGAGAATTTAGGTATGTGTTTCTAAGTGGCGGAGTCATGTGCGAGTGTTAAAATAAATATAATATTTTGTTATTAAACAGAGGGGCAATTCTCGTAATTTTAAGAACGTTCACAGTATGATCTCAGCCTCAATCTGTCAAAAATATCTATAATTTCCCTACATTTTGACATTTGTTTGTCGCCGAGATGAGACAGCGACTAGATTTTGAACGTTTTAAATTACGAGAATTGGCCTTCTGGTGTAAGTGACAGACAGCCACAGTGTCAAACTGCCGTTATGAGACGGAGGTGAGGAAAATGTAGGCCTAATAATACGTTGCAAGGCTGTTATTTAATATGTAATTACTTCTAATATAGACCGGTTACTAATTACTGAAATTAATTTAAAAGTGAAAAGACCTATTATTATTTGTGGCATGACCTACTTATCCCTACTTATGTTTGGTGTTCGAATACAACCATATTCGATCATATCATACTTACACCAAAACATAATGATAGATAGTCGCGCCTAATGTCACAGCATTATGCTGAGCGTTAACAGTTTTGCGAGGATATTTTACCCAACTAGTTTTTGTTTGTGTTTGTGTTTTAGCGCAAATAAATTTATTTTAATTCTACCTAATATTAACAAAAAGTAACGTACCCATTCAGAATTACCTAATCAACAAATATGTTGTTTTCATATCTGTTTCATACATAAACCAATACTTACCCAATGTAAATCAAAGCCAGTTATATTATTTTCGCTTGACCCCAAAGTAAAAATTATTCAGCCATTATTACCTAGCCTTATTATTGCCTTATTATTATTATTACCTATTATTATTCACAGAATTAACACCCTGAAAGATTTTCAACTTAGATCAAATTTTTCAATCGACATATAATTTTTATTGGTGGAATAAAATTGACGTCTGACTGTTTTTGTATGGAAGAACTGTCAAAAATTCTAAATTATTCTTCCGATAAAATAATCTGGCGTTGGAAAAATCAGCTCTTAATTAAGAATAGAAAAAAGCTTCCGCCCGCGGCTTCGCCCGCGAGGTATGTCGATAAAAATTATCCTATGTCCTTCCCCGGGATGCAATCTATCTCTCTGCCTTTTATCAAAATCCGTTCAGTGGTTTAGGCGTGAAAAGGTAGCATACAGACAGGCAGACAGAGTTACTTTCGAATTTATAATATTAGTATGGATATCACAAATAACTTCCTGGTTATTACTAGGAATATCCACGAATAATATAGTTTAAAAACTGAGAAAATTAGTCTGCTTGTCTTGTCTCTCTGCTTGTTATCTACTTCGATTTTAGGTAACTAGTAATCTAATAAAAAAGGTTCAATACCTAAAAATTCCTTGCTATCCCGCATGATTTAAAAACAAAAGGACTAAAATGGCACGAATTTATCTATAGTGAAGAGAATGTAGCAAAAAATATCTACTTATTTATTTCCCGTTTCAATATTTAAAATACTTTTGTATTTTCAGAGTGAATATTCACACACGCATAAGGCCGTGCTCAAATAGAGGTGCTACACAATTTTTATGCGGAACGTTTCAATTAAACATTTCTGAATAAAAAATGCAGTAAGATTTTTTCTGCATTTATAAATACAAAGCAGCTATCCAGTATAATATTATTATTTAGCTCTCTGATGGTGTGGGCGGTACACAAGTCAGTCTAAACTAATAATAACAATCATCTAATAAATAACAGGCAATATTAATCAATAAATACAATACAGGCAATATTATTATTTTTGGGGTCTAATGTTATGACAGACATCTTCTGGGCACGCTCGTTCAATCATATACCTCATCTATCGCTTTCCATCAAGCGTGATCGGGGTCAAGAGCGGGCCCATTTAGCAATAAAAAAATAGATTGAATTTTTTGTATGTTTGTTTGTTACGCTTTCACGCTAAAACGGCTGATAGGATTTAGATGAAAGTTGGCACATTGTTAGACCATAATCTGAAGAAGGACGTAGGCTACTTATCATCTTGGATCGCAGACGAAATCGCGGGCAACAGCTAGTTTTTTATATAAATCTTGTGACCCACCCCAGTATCGTTTTTATGTACGAGTAAAGGTTCAATAATAATGTATTATGAATATTCATACACCTTCCGGAATAAATTCTTTGAATGATGAAAAAATCCGCATCAAAATCCATTGCGTAGCTTAGAAGAACAACACGGACATACAGACAGTCACGATAAGCGACGTATATTTTATACTAGCTTATGCCTGCGACTTCCTCCGCGTTCTTGTTCCCCCAACCCAACCCACCCCTTCGCATCGCATCACCTGCTGTTCTGGTGGCTCCTAAGGATCATAGCGTGATGTTATATAGCCTATCGCCTTCCTCTATAAATGGACTATCAATTACAAAAATAATGTTTCAATTCGAGCCAGTAGTTCCTGAGATTAGCGCTTTATAATATTAGTATAGAAGTTTACTAAGTACTTTAATATGTATAATCTAGGCAACTTGTTTGATAATGAAAAGCAGAGGTAGAAATGAACCGATGAAAGCAGTATAAGCTGACTTCTGATTGTACGAAAAACGTATAATGCGAGGTCAGCTCATCATCTGCCTAGCCTTTTCCCAATTATGTTGGGGTTGTTTTCCAGTCTAACCGGATGCAGCTGAATACCAGTATTTTACATGGAGCGACTGCCTATCTGACCTCTACAACCCACTTACTGGGTAATGCGATATCCCTTGGTAAGACTGGTTGTCAGTCTTTCGAGCTTCTGACTACCCGTAACGACTGTCAAAGATCCACGAATGACGATGCGAGGTCAGCTAAAATTGGAAATGTATAGCTTGATGTGTAGCCGTGTGTACTACTTTTATAACTAGAGTAAATGTAAATTTTTGTTTGTGGCTTCCTCTGAATTGGACATAAACATTTATTGCTTGTCCACTTTATGTTATAAGTATATAGGTACTTCAAGTCTAGCACTAGACAGTGTTTTATTTAAATAGGAGAGCGTGGATATATTCTTGTAAAACAAAAGAATTTTGGAGATAGCTGCTATGGTCTTCATAAAACGTTTAGAAATTCCTTATACTATTTTGAAAATTGAAACAAAGGTGAATACGCCAGTAATATAAAGGTGAAGAACAATATTGACACAGAAAATCTACCTTATAAGCTGATTATTGTACGGTTCAATTTCTTCAAAGGACATTAGATATATTGTCCTGCACTTACAAAAAAAAGGTTTTGCCCGCAACTTTTTTTTCCGCATGATTTTTTTTTTCTTATTGCTCGGTTCCTTAGGGTCCTAGCGTGATGTTATGGCGTTATAGCCTACCTCAAAAATTGGGCTATCAAATACAAAAAGGAATTTTCAAATCCGACTGGTAATTGCGAAGATTAGGTACCCCTACATACAAACTTACAAACAAATTTTAATTAGTTTCAATCCCATAAGAATATCGGGATAAAAAGCATCCTATATGTCAATCCTGGTTATAAACTATCTGTGTACCAAATTTCATCCAAATCCGTTTAGTAGTTTTTGCGTGATTGAGTAACAAACATCCAAACATCTTCACTAACTTTCACATTTATAATATTAAGTAGGATAGTTTAATGTTGAAAACTGTTTCTTTCAAAAAGAAGCGACAGGCAGGCAGACTATCTACAAGAATCTTGTCGGGATTCCACATTGGAATATTTGCGGCGTTTCATCGAAAATCGAGGACCATGCCTGACGAAATTCGGATAACTCCCGAAGTCCATGATTTAGTAGTCCGAATACGCACGAACATTCCCGATCTCATTGTTCAGACTGGCTGTCTCGGGTGCCCTTTGTGCTGAAGTTGTGCGAAACAATATACAGAGGGTGGAACTGATTTGTGGGATTTAAGAGAATGGTATAAGAAAGAACGGCATTGAGTTTTTACCAGTTTTTTGTGTAGGTATATATTATAAGATCCACCTTATTACGTAACCTTTCCAAAGTAAATAATCCAAAGACTTGCCTTATCTCCGAGGCTATGAAGCAGCACCTTCAGATATATTGGATGACTACTCTGGTAGGTCAATCTTGGCAATTATATTTTATTAATTATATAGCAGTACCTACACCTTTTTTCACGCAATGTGAAATTCAACTGTACCTTGTATAGTACCGACTTATTGACTAACACTCGGTCACCCAATAACAAAAATTCCACCTTACACACAAAGATGAAAACAAACTCCGTAAAAAAAAGTTGGCAAAGCTACAAACTACATACATCTCTTTAAGGCTCAGAAGACGGACGTAAATTCTTACATAGGCCTCTCCTAAGCATCGCCATGATAAGATTAGCACTTTGTGAAATCCAATTTCACTTTGTAAAGTCTATTTTGATAATATATGTAGATGGAATTGTTGACAGACATTCGGTCACCATACCAAGACCCAATAATAAAAATTCTCTTACTAATAAACGAATTATATCAGACTAGCTTCCGCCCGCGGCTTCGCCCGCGAGGTATGTCGATAAAAACTATCCTATGTCCTTCCCCGGGATAAAATCTATCTCTTTGCCAAATTCAATCGAAATCCGTTCAGTGGTTTAGGCGTGAAAAGGTAACATACAGACAGACAGACAGACAGAGTTACTTTCGAATTTAGTATGGATGAATAGTTACACACCGATTTCTCTCTTTCAATCGTCAGTAATTTGACTTTCGAAAGAAGAAGACAAAGCGTTGTGTAACTATACAGACGCTATACAACGTTTATTACTAAGGGGGTAAGATAACAACATACTCACAAAAAAAAAACTTGGCAAAGGTACAACTACGTCCGTCCCTTTCACCGAAACTCATGCGAAATAAAATGGCGAGACCCTTTTGTCCTAGCATTGATTAGTTACGTCACAACACACAATTGAAAGTATCGAGCGGCTCTTAAGATTCATAGTATTGGTATAAGTCGGTACCACGTACGGTATCGACGGGATAGTGAACGAACGACGGCACGAGTCACTTTGATCGGCACCCGTGACGCGCGACGGTTTGGTGCCGTTGGCTTTGTACTCAATGGAGGTATGTAGGTTTTATGAGGTGTTTATGGGTGATGTTTTTAACACTGTAATTCGTATGGTGTACATAATAAAGAGTGTAAAAAAAAAATCAATCTAAGAAAAATAAGAGTGTTTTTTTGTATTTTTTGGATGCTTTTACTGGCAAACTCCCCCGATTGTCGTTTATGAGCCCTTGTCGTTTAGTCGAAAAACAACAATCTATCTTCCAGTTTCACCGGATGCAGCTGCATTTTGCATGGAGCGATTGCCTATCTAAACTCCTGAACCCAGTTACTGGGTAACAAGATAACACGATACCCCTTGTCTGAATGTAGAGATGGCAATAACAAGGGCGACGCCAAAACAAAAGATGGAACGTTGAAATTGACTAGTTAAAAGTAAGGTCAGATAGTCAAGCAGGAGGTGATGGTGGTAAATTGATAATGGTTGACCATGTCCATAGCACGGTATTATTATCTATTATTATCTTCATACAAACGGCCGGAACGCGAGTCATACCTACGCGTAGGTATGACTCGCGTTCCGACCACGCGCCTCGAGTTCGGTTTACACTCGGTAAACACAGTCTCGCTCGAATGCTCCGCAGCGCGTAGTGACGAACGGACGCCAGACGGTGTGATGGTTTTGGAAGCAGTAAGCGTGCGATTTCTGCCAAATATTTATTGAAATATAAGTACAAGTACTTACTTAATATGGCAAAGAGCAATTACTATTGCGCTGTTTTTGTTGCTTGAATTCGCCAATAAGTTTTTTTATTAAATCTACTAAGAAAAAAACACAACATGTATTTTTTTATTGAACTCTTCCTATTTCATTCACAACGAATTTCATTTTTTTATATAATAAATATAATATTTACCTATACAATCACAAAACTAGAAAGAAACATTAAAATACTGTAGGCGGGCACCCTATTGCGTGTTTACGTACTGCGCGGCTGCAGGTAATTATTTCTAGAACAGGGGCGAGTTACAATACTGTATAGATAAAATTACCGTGACTATAGTCTATAACTAGGTTAAATTCGGCAAAGAAACGTAAAGGCTCGTACACACAGGCGCGACGCGACAGGGCGACGCGAATCTGCGATATATATCCGTAGAACAATTTCTATGGAAACGCGCGCGACATTTCACACAAAGGCGACCTGTCGCGCCGCGACACGGTCGCGGAGCGACGAGTAGCGCGACACGGGAACATTTTGTATGGAGTCGCGGCCGCCGCCGAGATATCGCCGCGACAGCATACTAAATGTTCATTTTGTATGGCGTCGTGGCCGCGGCTGCGATATCGCCGCGACACCATACTAATTGTTCATTTTGTATGGCGTCGCCGCGATACCGCGGCGGCGGCCGCGACGCTACACTAGATTATAAAAGGCAGAGCAATCCAAACTGAGCTCAGTAGTAGACGATCTTCGTCAGACGACGAAGGCAGGTCTGTGCGTGTTTGCCCAGCGTGGGGCCCTAAGTTCGATTCCCGGGTCGGTCGACATAACCCAACCCAACGTAACCTGAGTAGGTACAGTTGTTCTATGTATCTCACGTAGACGTACTTGAAATACATGCATAGCCAGGGAATTCTATCGATCAAACAACAATAAAATCTGAGACATACATTTGACATTCTGCCAAAACGGCCTTGGACAAACAATCGCGTAATTTGTATTCCGGGAAACCATTTCTGTGGTTAACGTAATTACTATAAATCCGTAAAAAATTGGTTTATCGGGAAACGTGATCAGTCGCCATATTGTATTAAACATACCGCACCTACATAAGTGCAAAGTGCTAAGTAAGCACAACAAGTTTCAGCAAGTTCATCAGGTTTAATGTCGTGATAGCTCAGAGATTAAGGCCTCGCCTCTCATCCATGAGATTGTGGGTTCAAACCCGGGCAAGTACCAATGTGACTTTTTCAATTCATTTTATGTAGTTTCTGAGCTTATGTTGGACATTACTGACATTAGTTTTCAAACATCGTGAGGAAACCTGGTAAGTCTGAAATCGCCAACCCGTCTTGAGCAAGCGTAGTGATCAATGCTCGTGCCTTTTCTGTATGAGAAGAGGCCTTTTCACTGCAGTGAGGCAATAATAGGCTAGTATAGTATTTTTATCTAATGAAGCGACGCGGGGTTTACTTGTGTTTACCAAGTGTATAAACATGCTGTGAATGTGTGTAAGCGCAGGAGCTCTTGATACCATCCGAGACAATGGCGAAGTCGGAAGTGTGCGTGTGCGTGTGTGTGTTATGTGCGGACGGTATTCGTCTTCACGCATATAATCACAGCGTGTTTGTACATATAGTGTCCACAAGTAAAGCACGCGTCGCTTCCGTTACTTATACCTGTGTAACAGTCTCTTTCCAAAGTTCGATGTGTTATCTGATTTGAGCTACACGATTAATGACACAATGCTTGCACTGACTGAACACTTGGACAGGTTTGGGTGGTTGTTTCTTCAAAAGACCATTCCAGAAATTAATCTACATGACCCCACACATGATTTGTTCAAGGTGTAAAACAAACTTTGATGGAGAAACAAACACAGGCGTTCGTTTCTCCATTTCTTCTCAGGGGTCAAATAGGAAATGTCGACCCTAAGCTTATATTTTTGTTTGTATATGTGTTAAAGTGATTCCGATATCTTAATTTCCATTTTATTTCATTTCGTTGCATTTCATTTCATTTCATTGTTGAAATGAGTTCCACTGAAAAATTTTAGGCATTCCACTTTGCTCGCTTTGGCAAAGAGGAATAATTCGTTTGGAATATTATCTGATCTTCTCCCAATACTAAGTTCTTTTCAACTTGACGTGTCTGCCAGTGTTCCGACTTCGGTCGAAGAAGTTTTCGGCCGAATAGTTTCTCTATGCACGCTAAGACGTAGAGCTCTTGAAATCGTGCACTTAGTTTGAAGTGTCTGCTAATGCATTATAAATTGCATCTGCTCTCATAACTTATTTTAGTGAATCTGAAATGATTGATTATGTCACTGTTTTCATCCACTTCAACTTTCATTCAAATTCGTGCGAACGTGCAAACATTTAATACTTGTCATTTCGTTCACTGCTTGTCATGCATTCCCAGTCCAATCTCATCAATATTAAAACCCAATTCTCTTTTTGAAATGAATTCCGATTTCAATAAAGACAACTGTAGTGCTATTCTGTAAAAATCTCACCGTGATAACTCGGGTGAAGTGAGTTTTAGATGGAATGACAGCTCACTTCACCCAATTTCTCACGGTGCGAATCGAACAGAATCGACCGGCTGAACTTATAGAAGCCACTCCTTCACAGATCTGCGGTCCTAGTACTGTTTAAGCAACTGGAAAGTTCTAGTGTGAACGTCAAACGATCCGACGCGATGACGAGATGGCTTTCGGCTGATTGAGCCCTGGGATAACAGGCGTGTAACAAGCTTAAGTTCAGAACATCGCCGCTAAATATTTTATCCATTCTCTACTGTGTTATCGTGAGAAATTGGACTTAATTCCTCTTTAGAGTTGCTTTAGAAATCCAATTTTGGAGGGTTTTGGCGGAGCTAGCTGTCACTTTTTTAAGGTTGTTTCTGATGACTGACTTATCGTTGAAATCTTCCCTGAATTCTAGAAAATCTAACACCTGTAACTGCTGCTTACTCATCATGAAGGAAACGCAAGAATGCAACCTTTAGAAATAGTAATATGGTTTTATAAAACAAACAAACGTCATTTTTCAACGGTAATCAAGGACTTAAAGGCACAAAAGCTGTTAATCACAAACATACATGATTAGCATGGTCTTTAAATGCGTAATGAGAGCAAAGTGAGTAAAACGAGATTTTTATACAACCAACCAGTACCTATTAATATGTAAATAGGATTGTTAATCAAAATGTTTGTTGTTGTTAGTGTATGTTGTTTGTTGTTAGTGATAATTTTTTTTTTAATTGCTGATTGATCTCGCTCTTGGCCTCGATCACGCTTAATGGAAAGCAATGGATGAAGTCTATGATGGAACGAGCGTGCCCAGAAGATGCCTAAGGCACTGGAACTCCCACGCTTCTACGAAACACAGCATTCTGCTTAATTCCGGTGGGAGGGTGGTCTCAAACCAGGCGGACGTTAGGCCTACCACCGCCACCGCAAGGGAAGAATTGGCCAGTCAAATAAGGTGTTGGGTGTGACTGTTCAGGATGCTCCAAGCGCTCGGTTCAGTTGAGTAACTGGCGGAACAAACTGTGCTACACGAGGAGCCTTCTTCACGCATCCCAAAAAAATAAAAAATCATGTTTTAATTTTACTACCGGGTTTAATTAGTGGTGTTACAATTTTGATTAGTTTGGTATGTTAATTTTACGATCTACCTTACATAGATGTAGGATTATAGATAACTGCCCTAAAACGTTTTTCCCCATATTACGTTCAAATCAGAAAATGTGTGGAGTGCAAAAATACATGCACATGACTTATTTTATTTACCCTTAGGTTGAAATTTGTGTGTAAAGTGCATAAACGGAAGCAAGGTCCAAAAAGTTTGGAGGTATGAGGATTGTTTGATTTAAAAAAAACTGGGATGCCGATTCATAAAAATGTCCTATAAATAAAATTGTGAATACGTTGAAGCAAACTGACCAGAACGAATCCGAACATAAAATATAAATCTGTCAAAAGAAAATGAAAGACGCGACTATCCTTGTATTGCAGCAGAATTCATGTAGCCAAATCTTCAGTGGAGCCATATCGACAGTTCATAACGTATTGCCTTATTTAATAATCAAGTCAGATACATGTATTTGACTTATTTGACTCAGAGGATTCCCGACTGAGATACAATTTCGAGAAGTTGCGAAATATTTAGGTGGAGGAGGAAGATGGAATATTTACCTTTCAGTTAGTTTACTCAAAGTAACTGAAGTACTTATATAAACATGGGAGAAAAGAGGAAATTATTTAATGATGGCTATATGTGGATATGTGTATGTAGGTACTTCAAATATTGGAGAAATCAAATTCAAAGTTGCAGAATGACAGATTGCGTTTACATTTCCTTGCATATCGGAGTTTTTCATACCCCTATTTTTTTAAACCCCCTTTTCGTTTAGCTTTCTTGCTGACTTTTTACTCTTTGCTCGGCTCCTAAGGGTTATAGTGTGATGTCTATAACCTTCCTCATGAATTGAGCTATTATATGCATTTTTGTAATCCGACTGATATTTCCAGAGTTCAAACAAAGAAACAATCTCTTGGGCTTTATTATGTTACTAGCTTCCGCCCGCGGCTACGCCCGCGAGGTATGTCGATAAAAACTATCCTATGTCCTTCCCCTGGATGCAATCTATCTCTCTGCCAAATTTTATCAAAATCCATTAAGTGGTTTAGACGTGTAAAGGTAACATACAGACAGACAGACAGACAGACCGACAGACAGACGGACAGACAGAGTTACTTTCGAATTTATAATATTAGTATGGATTAAAGATTGCAATTTTTTTTTGTGTTGTCATTGTTAATAACTTAACTCTAATGCTAACTTCGACTATCGCATTTCACTCACAAAAACACGAAAAATTAGGACGTACCTAATAACAAAAATGACACAAATAATAAACTATAATGCGACCTCAAACCAACCAAAGACTAAGCTGTTGAAAGGGTAGCGGTCTGAAACTCAAAATAAAAAAAGAAACACGAGAATTCTTCAAAAGGCTAATCAGCTTAAAAGCAACTCCAGCCTTTGACAGCAAAACTGAATGGGAGCCAAATGACATTAGAGTAAGTTCGTACTTGTTTGTGTACGTCCAAAGCAGTTCCAAAGAAAATACTGTGTAGTGACGTAATCGTAACACCACGTACATATATTCTGCAAATGGAACGTAGTATGAACAAAGTGGACTGGAGGGGAAAACAACAAAGATATAGTGATTATCTGGGCAAACATGGGTAAACATAATGACTAGAAGAGACCTACGAGCCCCAGTTTTTTTATTGTGTGTGTAGTTCAAATGTTATGTAAAGTGTCACCAAAGAATATTTACAGATCGTCGAAAATTTCTCCTGAATGGTTACCTAATACAGGGTGGCAGGCATATTGACGCGCAAACTATAACCAAGAATCCAGCACAGATATGACAGTTTTGTATGGAGATTCGTAAAATGCTATAGGTAAATCTCTGTCTAACCCTTCACGGATATATAAGAGTGAAACTGTCAAATAGATGAATTGCGTGATATGAATTGTTTTACGATTCTGCCAAAGTGGCCTTTTTAGGCTTCCAGTTTCTAGACCCACCTATAGCGAATTATTTTTATTCGGTTAAAAATATATACCATACAAAACCTACACGGTCAAAATACTACAACTAGGCAATTTTTTTTATTAACCGACGAAAACTTTCAACGTATGACTTTACTTTCAGGGATATTTACGCGCAACCTTCCCTAAATCCCTGCTACCCTGTATATATTATAAATTCATGCTTTATTGTCAACTAAAAGGAACATTTCCTTTCTAGATCTCATAATTAATAAGAAGAATATAAACGACAGCCTTGTCGCTAAAGCAATTTCTTTCAGACGATCACTGGGGCACGCTTTTAGTTTTTCTTGGCAGCTAAGAAAATCGCAATAACACTTTTCAGATTGGACAGACGGCCTTCACTCTTACGTCGGTCTTAAATCAGTATTAATGCTATTTTCGAGTAGATTCAATTTCTAAATTACACAATATTCAGTCTTACACCATTTCGGCATTAAATCGGCTGTCGAATTTTTCTCAGTAGGTTTAAATCAGTGGCCAGTGGTATGGTCCACTCAAATCTGTGTGGTACTTTCCTCAAAAGACTATTTCAGAAAATCAATTCACGTGATTTGACCAAAATTATGTTTATACTTTACAAGATATTGTGACCTCTGAGTTTGTTTCAGTCTTTTTTTTCAGAGCAGTCAGATAGTACACACTGACCGAATAGATATAATATAATGTGTTAAGGCTGATTTTTCCAACGCCAGGTAACATTATCGAAGGATTAATTTTGAATTTTTGACAGTTCTTCCATAAAACAAAAACTGTCAGACGTCAATTTCATTCCACGAATAAAAAATATCTATCGATTGAAAAATCAGGCCTAAATGTGATTCCGATGTCCTATTTACAAAATAAACAATTTCATTTAACCATTATTTGATTCCTCCACCAAAAAATACGCGACTTCATTTTTATTACCAACACCGACCCCATTTTCGACTAACAAACTACACACTCTATGACTACTTCAGTAGGTACTACGTCTTTACTTTCCATTTATTTTCTGGACCGTTCCCACATTCATAGCTCAAACGTGGAATGGGTATCACAAAGAAACGTGACGTGGTTTCCTCAAAGTAGTGGAGCTGCTAGTGGCGCCCTCATGCGGAAAATGACTGGCAGTCTGCAAGCCCGGCTACCATCGCACCGCCAACTTTTAATATTCTACTTTCCTTTTAGAAATTTCAGCTTTCTTTTGTTATTTCAAACGGGCTTAAGCTTTTTTAGGTGAGAACGATAGTTTTTTGTTTTGTTTGTGTTTTTTATTTCTGTAGATTGTAGAAGACTATAATAATCTCAGATCTACCGGCCGTATCTTTTGTCGTGACAACGTCTTATAAATCGATGAACGCTGGCTGTACGCACGAAAAAGCACGACTCATTGTCACGTTCCGCCTAAGCCGATAGAGAGGCACGATCGGCCTAAGCATTTGGCTTGTGACGCATCTATCTCTTATGACGTTATCACGTAAAATTATTGTTAGTAAACCGACTTTACAGACAACAAATTTTTTTTAGGTAATGTCACTGCTCAGCTTTACATCTGATGTCATAAACGTAAAAGTTACAAAAGTTGTGTCTACCGGGGCCATCGTCCCGGCTAGAGGATTTCATCCAACTATCCAAAGGAGAAGATTAGTACTTCTGTATGGTTATAATTCGGGATATCGATATTTTATGAAACCTTAGGATGGTGGCCCAGTGAAATTCGAAGACATGTGACGTCTACCAACCCACACTGGGCCCGCATGGTGGATTACGGCCCCTCTTACTGAGAGAAGGCCTGTGTCCCACCAGTGGGAACATTATAGATAGGTTGATTATGTACTTAAACAAAAACACTTTATAAAGAAAAATATGTGAAATAAAAGAACAAAAGGGACTGCTTGTTTCAGTCTTCAAGCCGAGCTACCACAGGAGAGTGGGATGAGATATGTGTAGTGGCATCTACATTGCCACATGCGAACTACGCATCACCCTAACGTCACGCAAAGTCCTGCATTGCGCAAGCAGAGTTTACCTCGCAACTTGAATATATAATACAAAGTCCTGCCTGGCATCAATCGTCGTCGGGCAGTAGCCCACCAGACACGACACCCGTCTGGTCGGAGGATCCTCCCTTTTCTATGGAGGATGAGTGAAAAATTATCCGGTACATGTATCACGTATTGCAAGCTTTCTAAGATGAGACATAAGCAGCTATACGCATGTACTTCCTTGCTGTGTATATGTACTTGTATAGCATCACACTCGTCCATTATCTAGTAATGTTATCCCATTATTGGTACACAAGATATTGAAAGGGAAACCTGATACTATTACAGGCTGGTAAGCAAACATGTTATTGTTTGAAATAGGATCATTCTGGGGAGACAAATAAGATCGTAGGCATAATCAGACAAGCCGAACTTGCCTTTATTAGAAATTGGGACACGTTTGAAGAATGGATATCAGTTTTATAAAGAAAACCTGTGGTGAAAGGTTGATAAACCCGTCTTTAATCATTCTGATTTTATTGTCGGAGGTAAGCACAGTATTTTTATTTCACGAAGCGACGCGCGCTTTACTTGTGTTAACCAAGAGTACAAATACGCTGTGAATGTGTGCGTGAAGACGAGTAGCGTCAGCACATGACACACACACGCACACACAATTTCAACTTCGCCATTGTCTCGGATTGACTGTACCGAGAGCTCTTGCGCTTATACACACATTCATTTCATTCATTCATTCGTACACTTGGTTACCAGTTTACCACAAGATAAGCGCGTGTCATTTAGTGAGATAAAAATACTACATGGCAAAATAATAATACTTCTACCAAAAAGCAGAAGATAGAGCTGGCTGAAATACACAAACAAAACTGAACTGAACTGTTATAAATTATTATTTCTGTGAAAAAAATGTTGTGTCGATAATACACTTTAAACAAGGTGGCGAGGTTGCAAGATTACGATTCTTTTACCTTTATATTGTCAGGATTCAACGAGGTGGAATAGCAATACTTGGAAACAGGTAAAAATAACAAACTGATATAGAACCTTAGAGTACTTTGAAAAATGAAAAATGCCTCTTAGCAATGATAATTAAATTATTTTCTATGAAAGAAACCTTTCATGACTTCTTAATTTCCTAGGTGTTGTGATATACAAATTCTAATTTATTTTCTCTTCACAAACAATGGCAAGACATCATATTAAAAATATTTTCTAAACTTTCGAAATAATCACACTAGTGTCACAAACTATTGTGAGATACTGGTGTCTGCACTAGGAATACTTGTTTAGCAGATCACTAGGGTTCCACCACATGGTGTTGGTGGGTAAACATGAATCAGTCATTTAGTAAATGTGAAGGGATAGGAATTATGTGTAGTCCGAAGTAAAGAATACTTGTTTTAATTATTATTTTTTCGGACGCTGGGGTCACGACGTCTGATATGAAGTCGGGCGGTTAAAAGGTTAAAGTAATGTTTCTATGAGATCAAAACAACTCATGATTTAGTTATTATGTTTAGCCAGTAAGGTTCATAGTAAAATGGCAAGCCAGAAGCAAAATTATCGTCACTCTTTCAAAAGAGTGACGAATTTTTTTTTTTGTTTTTTTGTCGGAAGCATTCGTCCTTCACAAAAGTATCAAAACCGTTGACATAGTCGAAGAGCTTAAATTCTCCGTCACCAAGACACTCCGATTCTTTTGTCTCTCTCCCGTCTTGAACAGTTTTATTATAACTCAACGGAACGGAAATTTCACGACAATATTAAATATCTTTGAAACGTGTGCAACTACGTGTATAAAATTGACGTGCGCGAATTTCTTTGATACAAAAGCTTTCAGATAACGAGGTAGACTTTGAAAGGAATTTTGTTACAGTAATTGAGTTTGAAAGTTAGCATTTTCCATGCATGTTGGGTTTGTATTTAGAACAATTTAAGTAATATGGTGTGTTCTGACAGGTGCTTCTTTACTTTGTCAACTTTTCTTGGATGAATTTACGTTAGATGCCACTAAAGGTTTCCTAGAAAAGCGGCGACTGCCACATGCAGCCTTAAATTTCAAATACAGAACGTTTTTTGACACCTTAAGGCGATACCAAAATAAATTGGGGGTTTTTTCGTAACCATATAATTCGCTATTACAGCATGTATGGGTTTAATTTTTGGCTATATCTTTATTGACTATATGATTAATACTCTGACTGAAGGAAAACACAATTGGCTTTTTCCTCGACAGAAGTTAATTCCGAAAAGACCTCTACTTTTTAAGCGGTTTTATTTAGCGGTTTGGGTTTAGTTTAGTACTTGAAATTTTACCCCCTTCCTGTTGGCAGATTAATCTGATATTTGGTGCACACCTTTTTTGATGACAATACAATTTAATTACCTATTTTTTCACAACCCCCTCAATATGGGTATCAAATGAAAGGGCAATAACAATGTTGCACTGAATAAACGTTTTATCTATATATCAATAGTAGAATACTGTACACTCTGAAAAATTTTAAAGCTAAGATGGCCGCCGGCACAAAATGCCATTATCAAAAAAAAAAAAAACGGCACAAAATGCCAGATTTCATATTTGTTTCAATATGAGTAATGGGTATCAAATGAAAGGTTTAAGTAGAACACAGTGCATGGCGGATCACTGGAAAATAAAAGAAGTAAAAAAAAAAATTTTTTTTCTGTAATTCTAAAATAGCTTGTTAACCGACTTTATGCGCTTTTTTGTCTTTGGTAATAAATACATTTTTAGCAACATTCATAGCAAGTTATTCATTATTATGCAAATTAAACAACACAAACGATAAAACATGTTTGTCTCCGTCACACATAATATTATTTATTGCTTTACGCAATAAGAGACAATGCGAACTCTTTACCCCACCTAGTGTTTAGGCTGTAGCGGGCAAGGGAAGGGAAGCGATGACGTCACTCCCCGCATCCACCGGCCATGCCGCACCGCGCCACAGCCGCGGACATTCCGACTGTCCGCCACAAATTATTGTATTGTCAGACCCTGAACAACTGTGCTGTATGATCTTTTAGAACAATGTGCTGTTGTACAAGCTTTATGACCTTTTGGAATGGGGCGTTTCATTTGTCGCTATTTGTCTAGCAGGCTCACTGAAACCGGTGGCACTGAAACGGGTTCGGGTTGTGTTTTAATCTTGTTATTTTATTCGGGGAAAAGCCGTAGCTTCCACGAGCGGCGATACTTAAATGTATGTACTGTCTGGCGCACCCTGTGCAGAGAACCGTACTACCTTGCTATTTTTCTGCTATTTGGTTTCGTTCGTAAAAATACGAAAAAGGACGTAAAAAAAACCTTACGTTCCTATAAAATTCTCTCTTGAACTGATATTGCGCCTCTACTGGCACGTCTTTCATGGTCTCTGTAAACACGTCACTCGTCACGGGTGTTGGTTTAATTCAAGCTTTGATCATCCATCACTGACAAGGTGTGTAATCTGTAGCTGAACGTATCAGCCTTCGGACTGTAACATGTAGAAGCTCAGGTAATCTATACAGGCGTATACAAGGCGTTACTTTATGTATGCAAGGTCAAGAAAGAAATATTAAAAGTGCATTGTCATCCTGCCATCTGTCTTTTGAACACGTTTCCCATAAACAACTAAGTAGGGTATTTTATGTTCATAACTAGGTATAGTGTGTGTCAGGGGCTTGTGGCTAAGTAATAACAGCCGTACGGGTCGATCGATCAGGTTAAGCGACGCTTGCAGCGGTTGGTCTATGGATGGGTGACCATCTTTACATACCAAAAGACACTTCCGTGCCTCGGCAAGCACGTCAAGCCGTTGGTCCCGGCTGTCATTCGTTTATCTTTGAAGATAGTCGTTACGGGTCGTCAAAAGCCCGAAAGTCTGACAACCAGTCTTAGGTACCGAGGGGTTTCGTATTACCCAGTAACTGGTTTGTGAAGGTCAGATAGGCAGTCGGTCCATGTAAAATACTGGTACTCAGCTGCTTCCGGTTACACTGGAAGTCGACGCCAACATAGTTGGGAAAAGGCTAGGCAGATGATGAATTAGGTAGTGTGAGCAGTGGTGGCCCAATAATCTAGAAACAAAAATTTGCAGACATGTGACATATACCATCCCGCACTGTTCCGTGTGGTGGATTTCAGCCCACTGCCTCTTGCTGAGAGGAGGCCTGTGTCCCAACAGTGGAAACAATGTAGGCTGATTACACTAATTAGGTAGTGTTTGGTTGAAGTAGTGTGCAATATTCATTTCAATTTAATAATGATAACTGCTGAATTTACGAGACAAAAACTATAGTTATTTCGCTAGCGTTCTCTTTATCGTGTTGCAGCATTGTTGCAGAGAAAATAGAGTAATACCGAAACACATAAATTAAACGTCAGCTAGTCTCATCAGCTGTCTCTACAAACACGTCACACGTTTGTTCGTTTGTTTTGTCTCCATGTAGAGACAGAGTATGTATTCTGTGCTATATTAGACCGTATTATAAGTCCATGTATTAGACAGAATTTAACGTTACACGTCATTGGTTGCGTGTGATTTTTTGACTGCTTTTTTTACGTTAGGTTAGGTAACAAGAGAAAAAAAAATAGTGTCATTTAAATTGCTTTCGTAAATAATAACACAGTATGAAATGCAAGTTCGTCGCTATCTGAATAGTGCATCTATCACGTTTGTTGTGTCACACGGCACTCATGTCATGTTTATTATGAGTTGCTTTGCAATATAACATTCTATGAAATACTAGCGGCCCGCCCCAGCTTCGCACGGGTGCAATTTTTTTTTTGAACTTTTTTTTTTTTTTCATACAAGCCTTGTCCTGACAATACCGAACACAACAAACAAAGAATTAGCGAAATCGATTCAGCTACTCTCGAGACTTGCGCTTAGCAACACATTTAGCGATCCACTTTCATATTATAGACTAGCTGTGCCCGCGACTTCGTTCGCGTGGATGTCGGAAAACAATAGGTAATATGTCGCTTAGGAAAGGTGTAATTGCCACTCCTTCATTGAAAAGGAAGAATCATCAGATCTTGCCTGGTAACGCTTTCCTTACCTAGGGTTCGCTACCACGGCCCTTTCGACTGCAATCACTGCGTCTTCATGGTTCATAATGACAATGCGACGAAGTGTCACTTTCATTTTTGAGAATAAATTAAAATAAAAGCGCCTGCTCGAGGCTGATTATCTAACCAAACAGCCATAATTATGTCCATTTTATTTTGCGTCTGTCTTAGAATACCAACTTGTAACATCATATCACCATTTTATCTAAAGTATATCTGAGATTAGTAGGTGAAGTTTGAAGTTAGTTTTTCTAAGTCTTGTGTTCTTCTCTGTGGTAAATTTAGAATTTCTTAACTTGGTATTGAAGATATCATATATACCTACCAATATTATGCCTTATAAAGCATCGAGATATATATATGATAAAAGGAAGAATACATTAATGGAAAGAGCTTCTACATAAAGTTGCCCGTGTAAAAAGCAACCCATTAAACTTTGGTTATATTTGACACCGGCCACCATTTAAACTACGAAGATGAAACCCATGAAAACTTTAGACATGATTTTGATTTAGACCTTATACTGCCGAAAACCAGAAAAAGAATTGTAAAGCTAATTACAAAAAAATATAACCGACTTCCATAAAAAACCCTACAAAGTGCAAAATAACCTTAGTTTGGGAAGACGTTGCGCGTTGGCAAGAAATTACAGACTTCTGAAAGCAAAGGTCTATTGCACTTTGAAGTGTGTTTTTAAGTCAGTTGTATTTTATTTTATTTCACACAAAGTCGTGTAAGTTTATATTGAAAACCATGAAAACGACACACATGATAAAAAAAGAAAAAGAAAATTGCAGCCGCCATCTTCGATTTTCATTTTGACGTCACAATCGGCTTCAGCACTCTCGAAAACCATGAAAACGACACACACTACGAATTTTTCGATTTGCAGCCGCCATCTTGGATTTCATTTTAACCAGTACTGAAACGGTTTACCAACAGTCGATCGGTCCATGAACCGTTGGTCAACACCATTAACTTTTCATCCAAAGGACTTGTGACCCACGAACGTTTCCCCAACAGAACTCTACGTCAGTGAATGCTTAACCAACAGAATGTTTTGACCAATAACTTTTCACCCAAAGAACATTTGACCCATGTCAAATAGAACTAAGGATGCAAGGGCGAGCGAAGCGAGCTCAGGACTTGGGGCACCCCGACTCGGACAGGTAGGGTTCGAGGGGATGATGGCGGCTCAAGTGAGCGAGCAAAGCGAGCGAAGGGCACCCCGAGGTTAGGCTTGGTTAGGTTAATTTATACCCTTTTCACAGAAATAAAGGACTACGTCTTATTATTATTTTACTTTCACCTTTCCCGGCGTCTGTTGGCCTTGTTCTTTGGGTGAAAAGTTATTGGTCAAAACATTCTGTTGGTAAAGCATTCACTGACCTAGAGTTATGTTGGCAAAACGATCGTGGGTGAAAAGTCTTTTGGAAAAAAGTTAATGGTTTAAAGATAATGTTCACCAACGGTTCATGGGCCAATCGACGGTGGGGAAGCCGTTACAGTTTCATTTTAACCTCACTATTGGCTTCAGCACTCTCAAAAACCAATAAAACGAAACCCATAAAAAAAAATGCAACCTCCATCTTGGATTTTCGTTTTGACCTGCCTATCGGCTTCAGCACCTTTGAAATCTATGAAAACGACATCCATGACAAAAAATCAAAACAAAATTGCAGCCGCCATCTTGGATTTTCATTTTGACCTGACTATCGGCTTCAGCACCCTCGAAAACTATCAAAACGACACCCATGTCAAAACATTTAAAAAAAATGGAGCCGCCATCTTGGGTTTTCATTTTGACCTGACTATCGACTTCAGCACCCTCAAAAACCATGAAAACGACAAACATGACAAAAAAAAATTGCAGCCACCATCTTGGATTTTCATTTTGACCTGACTCTCGACTTCAGCACCCTCGAAAACCATGAAAACGACACCCATGACGAAAAAGTTAAAAATTTAGGCAACCGCCATCTTTGATTTTCTTTTTGACCTCACTTACCGGGGTCAGGATCCATGAAAAATAGCTCTCTTTCTCTCTGTGTGTGTGTGTCTATCTATCTATTACTATGAAAAATGAGGAATAACGCTTTTTCGTAATTTGACGATTTCTCCCTTAGAACTCCTACCGCAAGCTCCATATAAGAACTTCGTTAAAAAACGAAACAAAGCGATTTTTTAATATCATTAATATCATTATCATTACTTTTTAAAATAACATAGACATAAGTAGGTATCTGTGTTATTTCGTCATTTAGGTAAGCATAAACTAATAGTACGTGATTACTCACATCACAACAACAATATGTTTTCGTTAGTAGGTACTATATCGCGCCAATAGATGTCGTTACGTGTTACTAAAAAACGTTAAAAGTTGTTCCTAGAATACTTTAAATTGATTATATCTTTTGATAGAGTGAACCGATTGCGATGAAACAAAAACTAATCACTGCTCCGAGTTCTACACCATATTTGAGTATAAAAAGTAACCGTATTGGTTTGGTACTTTTTACGTTTACCCTGTTCAAATCAATAATCTGTCACATCCAAACAGACAAACAGACAAACCGACAAACAGACAAACAGACAAAAATTCCAAAAATTGATGAAATGGCATCTGTTGGTTATCCTTTAACACCCCAACTATTTTTTTTGGAAATATTTTCAATGTACAGAAACGTCTCGTCTACAGATTTATTATATGTATAGATAACAGAGACAGTTAGTTGATTGATAGGTACCTCTGCATATGTCTTCGTCTTTGGGCATTGAAAATACTGAAGGCCAATTCTCGTAATTTAAAACGTTCAGAATCTAGTCGCAGTCTCATATCTCGGCGACAAAAAAATGTGAGGTATTTTTGATAGACTGACACCCAGTTTCTGAATTGAGAATTTGAAGTTGAGAACATCTTAATCTGTACTTAAGTATGACTTAAACATTTTTTCGTTTCTGAATTAAGTTTTTTTAAACTCTAATCAAGATTTGAGTAATTTAACATCAGACTGAGATCAGACTGTGAACGTTCTTAAAATTACGAGAATTGCCCCCTTCTGGGGTTTCTGGAAAAAAATTTACCAGTGCGCAAACTGTAAATTCAGCATAAGGAAACTTACGAAAAAGTAGTTGACCATGTAGGTATTGCATTTATTCTTTTCGTAGGTATTGTGTTTTTCTTTGTATGAAACAGCAGATATTTTTTTTATAACCAGCTTACTATATCTACGCGGGGGGGGGGGGATGAACAACTGACTGACACGAAACTCTACTTTAATTAATTATAATACGTATAGATTTTATGGTATTCGAACACGAAAGTCTACTTACACAAAACAGCTGATCAACATCAAAAACATGTCATGACGCAAAATCCAACACGTCTACAAAATATAATGACGTCACATCAAGTCACCCTTTTCTATATTTTTTTAAAACCCTACGTCACACGTCAGTGACAGGTCATACCGGTGACACAGTTACTGCGGGTGGTTGCTGAATATTTCATCTATGGTGCCAGTTCACTACGTCACGTTGCCTTCACCTGAAAGCTTAGAATTGTCGCTGACACTATAAAAAAGTTTTTAGGCCTTCAGTTTGTCTATGTGTGTGTGTGTGTGTGTACTAGGAATTGGATGTTGTTTTTGCTACTAATGATGATAATGTTGAAGTGGATTTTCTTGTAACTGCTGTCACTGTAGTTAGCTGGTGTCCTTCAAGTGAAAACTACTCAGATACCTTGAAGATATGAACGCAAAGAATTCATACCATATTTTCAATATAATTTTTTAGTTAACTTCGGAATTAGAAGCCTAACCTAACCCTAAACCTAACGAACCTACCTACTATTAAAAGATTCATAAAAATTTTGTAGTAGCGCAAACAGTATGTGTTGGTTTTTGATTTTTCAAAAACAAATAATTATTTACATGTTTGGAAGCTAAAATGTGAACACAGGATAAATGCTGAATGCTGTTGTCTAAAACCCTAAAGCAGTAAGATTCGGTGTTTTCGCAGACCACGAAGAAATTTAATTCAGATTGAAGCTAGTAAAATAATTCAGACCGAAATATCTTAAAATCAAGGGAGCAGGCTTTTTCCCAACAGTGGGATAGAAAAAATAATTTACAAATTCAGTTCCTATAGCTTTATTCCGTTTCAAAGGAATTGGTATAAAATTGCACAGGGGCAACATACCTAACCTATCGATTAGTTTTCTAGTTATTCAATAAAATGGTTGCACATTTTAGTTTTCAGAGAATTGAATAATAATCACCTGCACGATACTTACCGAGAACCTGAACAATATTTGTAATTAACTAATATTTATTTTGTACCGAAATGTAGGTAATATTTTTTAAATATTTTTTTATATGTAGGTACTTAGTACTTTTTTCAGAATCATTTATTTATAACAACCTTGTTTTATCAATAATTTTTTTTGAAATAGTTGCATTTATAATAATATAATATTGTATTACAAATTTCCATTAAATCCATTGACCCATATAAAAAAATCTTCATAATGAAAAATTTGTCTGCCCAAAAACGTACCTAAATCGTTATGAAAGTTGTAGAACTGTGAAGGAGTGTACGGACTAAGCGTTCCAATGTACGCGTAACCGACTACGCGTACATTGGAACGCTTAGTCCGTACACACCTTCACAATGAAAGCCAGTGCTTGCCTCCAATTAAAATTGATAATAAGAAACATTTCAATGTCAAAGTTTTCTAAAGAAACTTAATGTCATGGAAACAGTCAACATAAACCGTTACAAAAACTTAGTTCGAAAACTAGCCAATAGTTGTTTACGGATAGACTCAGTTTGAACTTTGTCGTAGCAACTGCAACATTTCCAACTAAAAATTAGATGTATAACTTGCTCCATAAAACCTCGGATCAAACTCCACTCGAAGTAACAACTAAAACTAAAAAAAAAATTGCTAGCAACAGTTGAATTTAAACCAACTTCGATCTTTGATTAAACCAACTTCTGTACATCGCATAGAAAAGGTAAGCAATCAATTTGGACAAGCCATTCTAACCCTTACGTCTATGTTTTTAAGGTTATAATTGCGTGTACAAAAGTTACAGCCAGGTTGGAACATGGTAGGCCAATTTCAACTTGTGAATACATTTTCAAATATCGTTCAGTGTTCTGTATGGAACAGAGAACTGGTTCACATTTAACTAAGTATAATTGACTGTGTGTTTGTCGCTTTATGTGTTAGTTAGGTTGAGTTCCGGTTCCGGATATGGAACACATGATTCTATTGTTTTGGAGATTGTGTTAGATAGATTTTGTTTGAAAAGAGGTGTTATTTAGAGCTGCCAATTAACGTGGAAATAATGGTTTTCAGGGTATTGAAGAAAGGTCTCCGAAAATACACCACAACAAAACAAGATCCATAGTTGAATATACCAATTAAAGGTAAGGCTTATTAAGTTTATTGTTAACTAACATCCGTCCGCGGCTTCGGTAATTATCCCGCGGGAACGATATACCGGGACATAAAGTAGCCTATTTCCTTCCACAGGATTCCATCTATCTCCTTGCCATTTTATCGAAATCCGTTCAGTGGTTTAGGCTTGGAAAGGTAACATAAAAACAGAGTTTCTTTCGAATCCATACTTAATATTATAAATGCGAAAGTGTGTCTGTATGTTATCTCTTGACGCTTAAACCGCTGAACCAATTTAGATGAAATTTAGTATAGAGATAGTTTGAGTCCCGGGAAAGGACATAGTACAGTTTTTATCCCAATATTCCCACGGGAAACTTATACGGGTGAAACCTTTGGGCGCTGCTAGTTTATAATATAAGTAGGTATGAATTATAGATATTATTGTAGTGTCCATCCATTTAAGTACACCTGCAGTTTTGAGGACCTAATGACGCTGCTATTAACGTGGCCAAACTACTGGGCACAACTGATATAAAAAGCACAGAAGAGGTTGAAGATGGGCAAAAAAAAACACAATAAAGATATTGATTGATTGATTGAAAACACACTCAAAATTAAATGCAAGTATCCAAGTAAGTATTATGGCGAGGGAGGGTTCTAAATTTACGTACTTGCTTAGTGTTAGTAGTAGTGTTTAGTGTTAGGAATTGACTTAGAAATCTAGACATGAAAACGGAGGTTGGTAACTTTTATTGAAGGTCCACAACTTGCATGCAAAAGTTACATAACAACGATGCAAGGAAAACGTACCTACTCTTCGCATATGAAACAACGAAAACACGTTACTACATAAGCGAGATACTGACAAAACTAAAAACATCTCCACAATAATTCTGCCTAGCATTCTCTAAACTTTGTTGGGGTCAGCTTCCAGTCTAACCGAATGCAGCTTAGTACCAGTGTATTACATGGAGCGACTGCCTATTTGACCTCCACAACCCAGCTACTGGGTAACACCGGTAACACGATACCCCTTGGTAAGACTGGTTGTCAGACTTTTGGGCATCTGTGTCATCAATGTGTATTGGATGGTTACCCATCCTCAAACCGATAGCTACAAGCGTAGCTTAACCTTCGATCGACCCTTGCGGCTGTTATTATTTAGCCACGAGCCCCTCAAAAAAACCTGAAAACCTCTCCACAATTAAACATAATTATCGCCTTAATCCAGTCCAGAAATTCCTTTAACAAAAAAATAACAACAAAAAATGTTGGCCGTCCATTCGTTTCACGACAAAGGGGTTGCAAAGCCCCGTCAGTCCTCTAGATCTCATTAATCATTCCCTTTCGCAAATCCTTTTAGTTGACGTCGACCTTTCATAACTAAGGATCGGGTAAGCGGCTTAAAATACGGTTGCCTTTGTTGTTTTGTATGTTGTTATTGTTAATAACTCCTTTAACAGTTCAGAGTAAATTGTTAGAACGTGAGGAGTTCTGTGGTTAGGAATGCGAGGAAAGAAATATTAGCGAGTTCAGTTAAAGAGTGAGTGACTGTCAAATTACCGTTAATATTTATAACGGCATTAGGTACTGGATAAAGTCATTGAACAAGGCAGGTAATAAAGCCTGATCACACAATTTAATTGCGTGTGGCATACGTAAGTTGAATCAACAATAAAATTTGCACCGTCTAAACAGCGTTTAGACCACGGATAGATTAGATTCTCAACCTTATTTCGCCCACCGCCAACTTTAAGAATATTTTTTTTACTTGCCATCTGTCGCGAATCTGAAACAGCAATTGAAACGATTATATTTAAACGTGTAATATTATGTGGTAGTAAGATAGGATAGGTATATAATTTTCTCTATAGGTCTTCTACTGCCTCTCTGAAAGTCTCAAACGCCTGCGTTAATCACCCACATTGAGAACCTATGGTTTAGACGATGCAAATCATTTGGTGCTTCAATTTAAGTTACAGGAATGGTACTTGCATCGTGTAAATGGGGCTTTAGAAGGAAGAAGACTGAAAAGATCTCCAAAAATAATCTGAATTAGTGGAAGCCGGCGCGACAGCGGCGAGATGGACGGATGACATTGTTGCCATCGTGGGCAAAACCTCCATCAGGCTGGCCTGTGCCCAACAATGAGTGAAGTCAGCTGGCCCATTTTGCAATAAAATCCATACTAATATTATAAATTCGAAAGTAACTCTGTCTGTCTGTCTATCTGTCTGTATGTTACCTTTTCAGGCCTAAACCATTGAACGGATTTCGATAAAATTTGGCAGAGAGATAGATTGTATCCCAGGGAAGGACATAGGATAGTTTTTATCGAAATACCTCGCGGGCGAAGCCGCGGGCGGAAGCTAGTAAAATATAAAAAAGGGCTTGAGAAAGAGTGCCTTGCCCCCATAGGCCGGGAGATTGTTTCTTATCTGCAATCTTAAAGAATCTAACTTGTTGCTAGGCTCATTGATTTCCAACCTACCTACATGATCACTGACACCAAAAAAAACCTTAACTAGTTCAATGACTGGCCTCACTACTAATGTTTTCATGGCCCAAAAATACAACCAACTTTTACAATCAAGTAAAACTATTTCTATGTTCGACACCGATTTCTTTGCTATTATTCATTCATCATAGCCTTAATAGAAGTCATTTGGCTCGTATGAGTAACACTTGTTATGTTTTTATCCAACTCTGTGATTATATTGCAATTACAGGTGTGGAATTTGTACGAGGTTTTATGGAGTTTTAATACGATCACCTTTTGTTTGTTATTTTGCAATCCAGTGATCACACTGGTTTCGTTAAATGTTAAATGCCATACGAAACCTGTTCATCAGTCACCAAAGAAAATAAGTAACACATTATTTTTTATTAAGGACTACACTATCACTTTCTCCAACAATTTAACTGAAAAGAAAAATGGAATCAACGAGCTAGTAGAAGATTGCAAAGATATAAATTCACCAATAGGATAAAACTTGCGATCCCCAGATGTGATTTGTCCTGTTAATCTCTCCTAAATCTCATGAAATGCCTACCACTGTAATTCAAACCACTGCAACTTCTGACAGCCAGAATCTACAGTAGACCAGAGTACCTAGACAACATTACATTCTATTAGTGATAAGGATGATGAACAAACCGTAAAACTTATGTCAATTCCAATAAAATTAAACTCGTTGTAATACTGAACGCTTTTAAAGCGATTGACACTAATCTTGGGCCCTAAAAAAAAAAACGGCTGCAAAAATATATGAAGCGCAGCGAGTTCCAGCTTCCTTGGGAAATGAATGAACTGTCATGAAACCCGCAACGAATTTAATCAGAAAATAAAGTTGAAAAAAGTTGCTACTTAATATAGTTGTATTTGTACGGAAACTCAAGTAACGTTCCCCACAAGGAGATCGCAATCGACGCAGTAAGCAAACGTTATTTAATTATATATAATTATATATAAAAAGTTATTTAATTATCCCTGTTCTTTGATTCTGTCTGCGCAGTAGTACATACAATAACATAGAGGTTGGCTAGATTATGTGGTTTAAACGACCATTGGATTGCAGTGGTCAAGTTATCAAGTAACTCTGTTCCTGTAAATGATCGGCCCGAGTTCCTAGGCATAGAGTTGACTTCTAGTCTCAACTTCGGCGCCACCATCGAGTACAAAGCCCAAACTGCGGCCAAGAAGCTGGGCAAAGTTTATCTTGGGGTATTTCCTTATTTAACTTTGAACACTAGGCGGGTATCTGATTCTTTAGCCTTGACAATTAGCAATTGTTACAAGTAGGTGAATCTAATACAGTGCAGGTGAACTTGATTCGGATCCAAAACAATGACCTCGCAATAAGAATAGATGATCTAGCTCTCTTTTTTGGCTAATATCTATCGGTATATATAAAGTTCAAAGTCCTGACTGGCTGAAACCACTGATCCTAGAGACATGAAATTTGGAGGGTGTGTTCTTTGTGAAAATTAGGTATACATTAAGAAAGGGTTTTTCTAAATTTCACCCCTAAGAGGGTGAATGGGGGAGGGTAAAGTTTCACGCGGATGAAGTCGCGGGCAGAAACTGGTTAGTCACTATAATAATGATTTCGATAGTGAAACTGATAACAAGATAACCCTTTCTGTATGCCCCAAATTTCAGCTTTGAAGAAGCCAATCTCCACCGCGTTGGGAAACTTCTTTGATTATTGGGGTTGGTTCGATTTTGAACAGTTACTACGAGCAGTTTAAATGATTTTGATCATTCTATTCCTTTGAAGATTTTAAATAATTCGTATCAGGCAAACAGGAGTTGGGATGTTCGTGATGATGTTACTAGCGAAAGAGTTATGATGCAAGAAGACTGGAACTTTGGCTGTAGAGACTCATGGTTTGACGATGGGCCGCTTAAAACGGGGAGGCCTTTGATGGCCAGCAAATGAAATGGGCTGCATAATAAACGCTGCATAAACAATAACTTTACCAATTTTTTAATTTTAGAAACATTTTTTAAGAACAAGTTAAGAACACGTAATTTATGAAAATAACAAGAGAGCATCATTTAACTTTAAAATATCAAAAAGCAACCAATTTCGCTACTTAAAACCGATCAGTGCGAACACCTAATAAATCGCCGCGTTCCCGCATAATAATACCATACTAAGCCATATTTCAGACGAATGGAGCTTTCTTAAGCATGTGATTATTGGCAACACTGGGGTTCTTATCTGGAAACGGATTGTTATCGACACTTGGCACTTCATAAAGCCTTAACCTTTGTACATCTATGTGTCTGAGAGGTACAAGAACATCTTATTATTTAACTAACTTTTGCCTGCGGCTTCGCGTGGATATCGGTAAATATTCCACCGGGATTCAAAGTATATATATCTAGTATCTGTTAATCCAGCTTATGAACTATCTGTTTGTCAAATTATATCCAAATTCATTCAGCTGTTTTTGCGCCAATCCGGAAATTACATCCAGACAAACATACAAACGAACAAAAATTCTAAAAACTCTATTTTTGCCATCAGACTCGTTCCCACACCTCGTAGCAATTTTGACTTCATTACTATTTTATTATACCTTATACGTTCATTCTCAAAAGCCACGATTACGAGTCGTGAAATCGAGTAGAAATGAAACTTTGTGTATGACGCTGCGGTAGACCGCACAGCTGTCGAGACAAGCGAAATAAAATGAGAGATGAATGGTCCTGCTGACTGGTCCTAGATCAAATTCTGGAATCAAAGAGGAAATCTTAGCTGAAAAGATAAAAGAAACAGTCTCGATCAATTATAAACCTAGTTAGCGTAGTTATATTATAAGGCTTTTACAGCACAATTTAACTAACATTTCTTACATTGTTCTAGTAGTCGCAGACGGAGTTACAAAACTTGATTGTTATATGGATTTGATTCCTAGACATTCGAGCTTTTTGTTAGACAGTTTTATGGCTCGGACCGCTCAGGGTCATATAATACCCCGGCAAATGCTGACTGAAACTGGCTAGATGGACTGATGACCTTAAGGCGACTACGTGACCTAAAGCGCTGTCTTTGTCGGACTGCATAGAAAAGAAAGAGAAGTATTTACAAAAAATCTATTGTTTGGACTAAAAAATTAAAACACTAGTGCTTTTTTTGCGTTTAGGTCCTGTAAGCCCCTTAGAAAGCGGCTGAGACAGAGTAAATGCGGAAGGCGGAGGCCAGGGTGTTGTGGCGCAGCCTGGGAGAGGCCTATGTCCAGCAGTGGACTGCGATAGGCTGAGTTGATTGATTGATTGAAATTGGTAGCTTAAAATTTCTTTGAGACCTATTCCATCAGTAGTAGGAAACCGACAAGTCCTAGCACCAAAAATTCGATGATGCGTGGTGGATTAAGGCCCACTCCCTCTCACCGACAGGAGGCCCGTGTCCCAGCAGTGGGAACCAGTAGCTGAAAATCTCTATCTAATCATGATCTAACCCTTTGCCTTACATAAGTGACAGGAATGACGGTTATGTCAAGTGCCTTTTTACATAATCGCCCTTTTCTCTTTTCTCAGGCTGGTCTTTTATTTCATTATCCTCCTTACACAGGTACTATCTTTTAATAAACGCATGGATAACAACACCATCGATACGAGATTACAGATTTCATTTATAAACAGTTTACGAGTGTTTGATTGCCATGCTGTTTATGAGTCATAATTTTATTCTTGTGTATGAGCACGCTCTGCAACATTATTACACCCAGTAGCCAAGCCATTATTCAACCAATTTATAGCCTGACAGTTTCAATGTTAATACAGCGCCAACGTTTATCGTATCAAATCTCTGCAGGCATGAAAAAACCTTCGGAGGATTTTAGCCGCAATTTTCTGAATGATTTTACCCATTTTTACCTCAGCTGAGTCACGCGAACATTTCGCCACAATATGTGGTGCCAATATACGTGTGTACTTGCCACTATCAAGGGCAACCTCCGACCTTAAACCAAGAACTCACCTTATCAAAACAACGACATTTTCAACAGTCAATCACGTCTATACTAAAGGAAGACACGACTACGGGCAGCTAACATTACCGCAACACTCACAGTAACAGCTCAATTGACAGGTTAAGACAACACACACGATTTTAACACTTCAGGACATTATTTTTATTGATGAAAATGGTATTCCGCGTACACTAAGGGTCCGTGGGCGACCGGCAGGCGAGCGCGCTAGCCGGCGCGCCGCCTTACTTTAACTGAAATACGCGCTCGCGAACTGTTTTTTGCGCAGGCGTAGTACAACGCAGGATCGGCCGAAATTCACCCTTACTCACCTCCATGGAACGGTTAAACCACCTATTTTCCACCAAGGAGAAACGCACTTTATATTCATAGCAGAGAGTTGGAATTAGATTGGTCAGAAATTCACCGTTGTTCCGTTCTGAATAGGTCGCTGCGTGTGCCGCACTGCACACGATGGTAATTAAATATGTGTTTGACAATAGTATCGAGGCTCCGGCGGCTGTGCTCTCCTGATGACGTCAATGGTCTAAACGCTCATTGGAGAGCGTTCACGTAGAAACCGTTTTGCGAATGATTGCGAGCTTCCCGCTCAAAGAAAAAAATGACGGCGATTTGCATTTGAAATTGGCATAAGCTTTTTCAATTTAAATATTTGGTTTTAATTTCTTCTGACTGTATTCCGGTTTCCATGTAATATGGAATTGGGTGAATGAGCGCAGTTTGTCACTAGCAAAATCAGTAAGCCTTCTGACATGAGTGATGAATAGTACCTAATCGCTAAACTTATTAATGATCTTAGGGTTTTTGAACTCATTAGGAAACCATTGAACCAAAATAGAAAACAATTTTTTTTAGTTCTGTACCCTGTTTAGGTTCCACAGCTGGAGTAAGGCCTCCAGCCTAAAAGATGCTTACGTCACTAAAAATACGTCGTATTTGTAAGTCTAGCCAATTTTGCAGAGTTACTCAGCGGAATACAGCTGCCAGTGGAAACCAAGAGACACGAGCTCAATGTTACGAGTATGCAGCTCGTCGTTGACGGATACCCCGGTAGTTTTTGTGGCTAGTTAGTTATGTCTCACTAAAACACTGTTTAGTTCAATAGTTTATTTATGGAAACTTTAAAGTTATGTTTCTTTAGTTATCTGAGTCGCAGTTAGTGTATTTTTATTAGGTTATTTTCAATCCCCATATTAACGAGTGATGGAGTTTAGGTTACAACTGAATTGCGTGATTATTACCTAATTAGATAAGTACCCGTAAACGTAGGTATTCTTGCTGTATGAGCATTATTGGCACGTACAGACGCCAGCACATCAAGCTACTACAATCTGTCAAATTTCTTTAATAGATTTTCAACTTTACCGCTAAAGCATAAGGTTCAAAGTTGTTTGTGAAAATTTGACAGTTTCGGGTAGCTTGATATGCTGACGTCTGTACCTATCGGTACGTAATGTAAGGTAATAAAATCTTAGCAGCAATGCTGAGCGGAAATTGCTATTCCAGTTTCGTTTAGATCAGAGACGTCAAAGAAATAAAATACCTAATAATCACGGTCACCTCCACGGCGACATACCTACTCGTAAGTCAACAGACCGTCAAAAGTTTCCGAAGAGATTTTCAATAGACACTGATTAATCATTACGGATTTGTACAGTTTATTGAAGAGTAGAGAATCAATTTCATTTTCAAATAGCCTTTATTAGCAATCTTATTTAAAAAACTAGTATAAGACAGGTACTGGGTAATACGCGGCGATACCCCTTGGTACGACTGGTTGTCCGACTTTCGACGTACGGCTTTTCATACAAACTTTCAAGCCCTTGTTTTTCGAAATGAATGAACCGATTTTAATCGTCAACGGTTGTGAAGGTCAGATAGGCAGTCGCTGAACACTTATCAAGCGTAATTCAGCTAGGCGTAGGCATCTAGGAGTTCTGACGTTTCACCGCTGCCCTATGAATCATCAACTCCCACTCAACTCTGTTGGCATTTACTCGCATATATAACGTTGTTTGTAAGTGCTACCTTCAACATTAGGTAAATGTTCAAGCTACGTAGGATTTTTTTGTAAACCGAGTTTGTTATAAAGTACATTCCAAACTATTAATATTATAAATGCGAAAGTGTGTCAGTCTGTCTGTCTGTTACCTCTTCACGCTTAAACCGCTGAGCCGATTCAGATGAAATTTGGTATAGAGATAGTTAAGTCTCGGGAAAGGACATAGGAGTTTTTATCCCGATATTCCCACGGGATCGGAACTTATGCGAGTGAAACGACAATCGGTAAAATAAAACATCGGTTAAATTATAGTTTTTGACTGACTCTTCGCTAGTGGTCGCAAGCGCGATTGCTGAACGTAGCGTCCTGGGTTTGATTCCCAGGTGTTGGGTTTTCCCATCAGGAATTTCTTGGAAACTACCCAGGCTCTGGATTTGTGGCTGATTAATGACAATAGTTTCGCTGCCTATTACATAAGACACAAGCACACCACGATAAACGGCAATCATTTCAATTTATACTCTAAACAATGATACGAGTTACATTGTAATGAATTACTAATGGCTTTACGTTTAAAAAAATAATGTGAATGTTCTTCAAACTGGCGATACTTTTTTCTTCATTCTTCCTATCTTAACCACGTGCAGAAAAAAAAACTCTAAAACAAAAGAAAATCTGACTGACAACTTTCTAACTTCTACGATCGCTTATACAACAAGGGATGCTCTTGAAGACTATTTCGGTTTTTTATTTGCATACAGACACGCGGTCAATGCTCTTGAATCGAGACTGATCCGACTCGGATACGGCGGACATGGAAATAGATCGTATTGATTGTAAACATATACGGTGTGGAAGTTCACTGATCGAAAGGTGTGGAGGTACCTAGTGTTAATGAGTTTGTTTTGTTCTTGTGGTGAATTATAGTAAATAAGCTCTGCGTACACGAGTATTTATTTCTACAGTACAGTCTGGAGGTCTATCATTATTATTACCGTACTCATGGAAACATCCTGGAAATCACGAATTCATACCTACGTTTTTGTTTATTGAGACAATTCAGTTCAGTGTTGGTCCAAATGTATAGGATGTTCAAAATTATGAGTTCTGTGACTCCTTTTCGGGTTTTAAGATATTTTAATTGCACCTTTGTCAAATTTTGTCCAATAAATACATAGCGGTGACATTTTCTACCAAAAACATTAAAGTTATGAGCGCCTGACAAAGTATACGAGCAAAGGCTTTAAGCTCCAACTTATTGCACCTAAAACACAAACTATACCATCGAATTTAAGCACAAGCATGATTAATTAGCTGTTTAGGCCTGTTTAAATATCTTAAGCGTTTTATTTACCTACATAAAGTGATAGGTATTTTAAATTACTGAGGATATAAACTAGGAACCTCCACAGTTGATACGATAAAATAATATTATGCAGGAAATGGCACAGATTCCAACAAAGTTATTGCGATGTTTGTTATCTGTTAGAAATTTATTGAATTATCAACGCTATTATTTTACCATGTCAATACAATTTATGAATGTGGTGTTTTTTTATGTAAGTACCTCCAATAATAGCAAACCACTTCTGTGTGTTAGTTTTTGTGACAAAATTGCTTCTTCTTTAACAGCAATGTTTATCTATACCTAAAGCTATGTTGCTTTAAATGGGTTCCTTTGAAATGACGTTTGATCGAATATCAAATGCCCCGATAGGCACTTAGGCCTGAGTTCACCAACATTCAAACCACCGGTTAGGTTTCTATACAATTGGTTTATGTCAAATTTCCTAAGGAAATTTTAAATATAGAACTGATTAAATATTTAATCAGTTGATTTAAATGTTGGTGAACACAAGGCTTAGTTCTTTGTCCAGTTTATTCTCGTTACAATAAGGTTGATGTTGTCAGAGGTTGCTGTAGTTTTAATCATCTGATTTATGTCATAATTCTAATTAGATTTTTCTGAGCGCCAATTCTATTTTTTTATATAGTTACATTAAAAACTGGCATTCAATCAAATACTTTTCTTAATAAATTGCGCTAATATATTGATTTCTAATTACCACCGTTTACTTTATTCTTTTACACAAATAGCATTTATACGTCATACATTATTACCTTACCTTATTGTGTATTAACCTGAGTGAGCCCTGCTATTTCAATCTTAGTTCACAACCTTCGATAGCTCAGTTGGTAGAGCGGTGGACTGTAGAGTACAAATCGTTGATATCCATAGGTCGCTGGTTCAAATCCGGCTCGAAGGAATCTTTTTGTGTTTTATAAATTATTTTCTTAAATAAGTTTAAGTTTGTAAGTTTAGTATTGTATTTATTTTTGGTGTTATTTATAACAAAAAAACAACTGAAACTGAAAAATAATAATAAAATAATACCTAATTTCTTAATAAGATATGATTGGTTACTCCATAATCAGTAGAAAATTCTTATCAATAATCGAAAAGTGATAATTGTTTCTGAAGTGTTATTTATCATCACACCAAAAGAAGACGCTGCGGACAGGATTCGAACCTGTGCGGGTAGAACCCAATGGATTTCAAGTCCATCTCCTTAACCACTCGGACACCGCAGCTCATAGAAAAGCGGTCGAAATTATTAATCGTATTAATTGCCAGTTTCGGCATCCATTCTGAATCAACAACGAAGTATTTGATTCGATAAAGAGGGTGTAAAACGTGTTTTTAAACGATATAAGCACATAATAACAAATAACTTCAACTTTTATGATTTGAAAAAGTCTTTAGCCGATAAGATTTGATTTTTGGTGGAATAAAAATGGATCGTGTAAGTACGATTATTAAAATCATGAAAACTTGAATTTTACAAACGTTTAAAGCGTGTTGCTTTCAACGTATACATCAATAAACAACGTTTCTCTGAACATATTTATTTTAAGAAAATAATCTAATAGTCTTGAATTATTTTATTTCTTTAATTATTTATGTCGTGCCATCTCGTATCATGGAACATTAACTTAATGAAACATATTCGGCTTTATAGTTTTACTATTCGACACTAGATGGCACTAACGAAGAAGGTACTCGTGTCTTACTTGATTTAACTACTCAGTAACAGATGTCGCTAGTTGTTCTAAACTGAACGCGATTTTTTTTAACACTACGTACTTCAAAAATCTGAAGACCTTACGATTTAAATTTTTTATATAATGGTGGCAAGCGCGGAGTAAATATTTACTCCGTGGTGGCAAGTTATAACTAAGGTTAAAATATTTCTATATATCACATTTTGTACATTATACTAGGTACTATTTAAAATTGTAAACAAACTTCACCTCTCACTTTTAGAAACCGCACGGTGGTCATGTGCTCTAAGCTGGACAAAAAGTCATTTATGGAAGCTTGTAGGAAAGTAGAAACAGTTGTCTGTGAACACGCGCCGCCGTAATTAACACTCCTTTAACTAACTATAACTATAGGTTCTTTCTAGGGCTACCAAATCATCTGCCGTATCAAGAAAATTTAAGAAGAGCGACCAGACGACCAATTTTTTTTTTATTTCCCTTTAACTTTGCTTGACACACAGTCAGACATTCACTAGTGCCTAATACCTATCCGTGAATTACAAAACATTGATTGCACCTAACTAAACTAACATACACGTGTAAGCTTACTCAATAAAAAAAAAAAACTTAGTAAATTCCATATAAATCTAATTTTAAGAATTTAACTAAGATTTTTAAAAAGCACTTCGTGAAATACCTAGTGCATTGATAAAACATAGACCCGATGATGGTTTATCTTTAGTTCAAGGTTTAAAACAAATTAGGACTCGGGTTTGACGTCTGTTTTTGGAATTAAAACTTTTTTTATTCCAATAAAGTTTGAAATTCAAAACTTGCTTGGTGGTTTAAATATTATGTAAAATTAAAAAAATATGTTCAGAAATAAGACAAAGAAGAATCGATAAAAATTTAAGACCCTTACTCATTCCCTAGATTTTCCCCGATGAGTCGGCAGCCCTACTGTTCTTGTCAGGTGCACTTTCATAACGTTTTTAGATCGGCCACCGATAGTATCGTACGTAGTAAACTACGCCATTACTCCTAGATACGATGCTATACGCCATGTAAGGAGTATCGATATTATTATTAGCTCAGTAGGCTTGTTTGGTTGTTTTTCTTAACTTGTTTACTGCAATTTGCCGGCTGCCATCTATAAATTGAATCAATTGGTTGAGGTACCTAATTGATGTGTTTTTGTTTTGTTGTTTTATTTTGGCTTCAGTTACATTAAAAATATAATAAATAGGTGGACTTTACTTTGAAAAAATATCAATTAGTATTTTATTAAATTATACTTAATAGACGATATAAAAATCATGGAGAGGTTCGACAAAAAAATTGTATCATTGTAAACTACAATACTTACTAAACTCAGCAACATGTTTTATTTTTTTTTTATCAAAAAATAAAACAAAGAAGATCTTTATCAAAACGTTTTACGTGTTGCCAGTTTATGAGTTCAGATACTTCGACACAAAACAATGATGATTCATACTAAATTAAATCACGAATCAAATAAATTATACCTTAATTACTTAACGATAAGAGTTAAGTACACATAAATAAAGACCGTCCGTCTATACTTTTAGTCATAGGACTTCCTAAAAACTAAAACAAAAGAATTCGCCATCTTGTTTTTTCCCGCTATAATTTGAAGTCCTATCAAATGTTTATTTCCTCGTTAGATTGGCATCACTCTGCAGTACCTACTTTGATTATAAACTAATAAAAAAATACTAGCGATCTAAATCATGTAATGGAATTTGCGTAGGCTTGTTATTGTTATGATGGTGATGAATCATAATCATAGTGCTTAGTGGTGTTGTTTTTATGTATGCGACATAGAGTAGGTGTCTACATAAGTAATGTAAGTAGGTATTTACTTACTCACCTTAGTTTATTTTGATTGAAAGCTTGTGTCGTCGTAAAGTACCTACTGCGTTCTTCCAGTACCATGCCTATTAATTTTGTGGTAAATAAAAGCTATATTTTTGAGAGGTTAAGAGCGTTCATCTCACGTGGGCTGGCAACGCTGCCCGCATTTCTAGTGGTTTTTCGTGATTATTTTGTTAAATTTAAAGCCTCTGTCTGACCCAATATCCGGCTATTTCAACCGACTCCATTCCGACTGTTTTCACCCAAGTACCCTTAGCTATCCTTGGTCTTGAAAACCCTCTAAATTAGTCTTGATGACCCTGCTATTATGATCTTTGGCAATGTCTGCTTGGTTAGGACCACATACTTTTAAAGATTATATTCATATTTCTATTTAACTAGGTAGGTATGTTTAAGTAACCGTATGATTGTGAACACCGTTATAGTTTATAATCTACCTATCTCGCGAGATTGTAAACTATCGAAAAATTGTGAACCATTTACAATTTAATGCATTTTTTTTCTAAAGTAGGTATGTATAAATACTGTCCATGGCAAACCGACAAATTGTGAACAGCCAGTCGATTCTGTTAGAATCTCACCGTGAGAAGTTAGGTGAAGTGAGCTGTCATTCCATCTGATGCTAGGGAGTGACACTAATGACAGCTCGCTTTAAGCTCACTTATCACGGTGAGATTTTTACAGCACCTTGCGCTAATAGCTTCCGCGAACATTTGCATCCGTTAGTCCCGAGATAGATTATAAACTATCTACGAGTATATTCATAATACGGTGACATATAGATAGGTCCCATTTTGGTATACCAAGGTAAGAACAACTATAGACACTTGAACAAATCGATGTTACACAATCACTCTCATGTAATAATAGCTATTAGACACCGACCTGCCCAGCCAGTTTGTCCAGTTTTTGCCCAGAAAACGTGTACACAACGTAAGTATTGCGTATGAATGGTCGAACAATGTAAAAGTAGTAACAGTTCCATGGAAGATGTGCTTCATTGATTGCTTTTCTTTTTTGTAATTACTTATGCGAATTTATCGACTAATTGTACTCATATAACGAAGACGAGTGTAGCACTGTTTAGTTTACAGTTTGGTTTCATGATGTAACATACCTTTATTATCCTAGGTCTGTATTCGGCTTTGCCAATTGCTAGAATTTCTGCCTAAATTTGTTTCAAGCAGTCGGAGCTTACCTACACCTTTGATCTGACCAAAATTATGTCTGGACTGCAAGAATTGTAAGTTACAACGTAAACGTAAGGGCAGATTTCTTGTTTCAGGTGTGAGCTTAGAAAAGATTGAGGAGGATACGAAAACATATGAAATAAACTAAGTTTTAAGTCCAACTTGTGATTCTTTTCTGCTGTTCCAAATGTTTTTGGTACACACGACGATACATTAACGTTTAAATTATTCCTATATATATATATTATAGATTTCAAATCCTTAAAAAAAAAAAGCCTATCGTGCCAAATGTCAAATGTAACAGTTTCTAAAGTATTCCTTGCCAGATTACCTATCGAGTCCCAAAGGACAGGTGTTCACACACCCCCGCATTCTAAACGTTAATTCTAGTTGCAGTACCATTTATTAACAGTATCCTATAAATTATACGAATAAATAAATCATAGATATGACTACAGAAGACAGGCTAACAACTTGTCCTACTGCACTACAGTCATTCTAATTTATAGCTTTTCTTGAAATACTGGTTGTGGGTATTGCTGACCGTAATCTTAGGGTGTGTGCTCAAACATTGCGAGCGAAAATATGAACTTGAAGGACGTCGGTAAACGATCGTGCCTACATCACACCCTCAATTGTCCTGCCTTGTTATTAATGAATAACGAGGACTACAGATCATACTTACTATTTAATTTCCTCTATATTAAATTCCTACATACATAATAACATCGTGTGCTACCTACCAACGCTGACCACGTCTCCTCCAACGTGTGTGCGGTTGTCACGCATCTTGTCCAGGTAAGTGATACTGCGCGGGCGCTGCTTAACCGCAATACCTCACGGGGACTCGCATGTGCAGGTGTACGGGGCTGTCGTGTGATTGGCTTACAGAAGTACCTAATGGGTAAAGCCATACATATTGTTAGAGATTGCTAGGAAGATTGTAGTATTGAATGTTGTGTTCATAGACATGCTGTGTCTATGTCCTTAGGTAGTGACATTGAATATCTTTACAATCTCTATTCTCGTCAATATCATAACCGGTGGGGTAATTGCGTACCACACTATCAATAGCAATGGCTTTTATTTTGACAGTTCAACAACGTTCATTGCGTTATAATAAAGTTTTTCGAACGTATTTTTTTATTGCTAAATGGGCCTGCTCTTGACCTCTATCACGCCTGATGAAAAGCTATGGATGAGGTCTACTATACTTATACGCAGGGAGCAGTGGATTACTTCAAAATGATTCAGATTGTGATTGATAGTGGGTTACGCAATTAGGGTGCGGGTTTTGGATTTAAATCAAGGCAAAAGGAAGTCGAATGTGACTTTTACAATTCATATGTCATGTACAGACGCCAGCACATCAAGCTACCCGAAACTGTAAATTTTTCCCAATCAACGTTGAACCTTACGCTTGAGCGATAAAGTTGAAAATGTATCAAAGAAATTTGACAGATTGTAGCAGGTTGATGTGCTAACGTCTGTACTTTCTAAGTTTTGCTTGGATGTTACTGACATCGGTAAAGGAAAACATCAAGAGCAAACCTGGACAATGACACATACTTCATAAGTCTGAAATCGCAAACCCGTCTTGAGCAAGATAATATAAGATAAGATTTCTTTATTTGTTTAATCATTGTATACATACAAGAGCGTGCAAGATATTATATCGTTTGAGTCCAGTCATGTTTAGGCGTAAGTATCGGAGTACAATTTTTCATAACAATGAAAAGAATTAACAATACGAAAAATCGAAAAATTCAATTACAAAGTTTTTAAATTAGAAACTTTACAAATTAATAATTATTTTTATGTTATGATGTCAAAATTCAAAATAAGGCAAAAACTTAATGTCAATCAAAGAATAATGTAAAAATTACTACATACAAGCGTTGTGATCAATGCTCGTGCCTTCTCTGTATGAGAAGAGGCTTTTGCCCTGCAACGGGGTAAGATAATACCTAATTATTCTGATGAAACAAAAAAGAACTGCACGCATCATTGAGTAAGTAAACAATTTCACATAAGTACCTACTCAGGGTAATTATAATTAAAAATCAGACAAAATTTCCATGGTGGTCATCTTCATCACGTCATGATTAAAGAAGCCGAAGGAGCTTCCGGATCTACACATACATTAATAAACACAACAATATTTAGTACCTAAGTACTTATTCTGTTCTCAAAAGAAGTTAGAAAATTGTTCTACATAAGTGCGTCGTGTCCATAATCCTCGCTTAGAGACAAAAATATGTACAGGAAACACTATCGTCCATTCTGATTCTAATTGATTCACAACACCGATAAAACTAATAGCTCCAGTCGAGGGCACTAGGTGATCCGATAACCGATTATCGAAATCACCAATTACTCGATTCTTTACAGATTACCGTTATCGATATTATGATCTCGATACCGTTCATTCGATAGTTCGCTGCCATTCGATACGGGCCATGCGTTTCTGATGTTTCTTCGAAGGCGAAGTGCGTACGTGATTGCGTCGAAACATGCGCACGCGTCGATTAACAAACAAACGATAACGTAGGAAGGGTTTGAAGGAATTTTGTAAATATAAGTATTGTTCTGATGTGTTTTGTTCCTTGTTGTTTTTTTTTTTTGTGTAACTAGGTATATTTCTGAGTTTAGATATTATTTATTAGTTATCCGAGTCACACAATAGACGGTGTTTTAACCAAATTATTGTGATTGCTGTGTGACTTGTTGATTATTTATTTATTTAAATTTTCGCACACAAAAAGGTACAAAGGCTGACTGGTAAGTCAACCAAGGGTGGTGAAGAGATTAGATGGCAAATACTTTGATTGAGAGGAAGAGTTGTATATAAAAAATATTAAAAATATTGAATTATAAATAATATAGGCATACTAATACATTAATATGTTATAAACTTATAATACACGATTCAAATACATAATAAACATAATATACATAAATTTTATACTGATTTTCGAAAAATAATGTAGCTAGACTAGAGTTTGGCCAACGAAAGCTGACCACGAATTATTTTCTAAACTTTTTTCAAAACTTTTAGAATGGAGACGTTTTAGAACTGTCAATCGTAATTGTCAATGTCAATAAATTCGCAATGAAAAATAAATAGTATCAATTGCGTTTACATTGCCAGGGTAACAGCTCTTGATTTTTTTAATTGCCGCCTTTTTTCTTGGTCAGCTTTCGTTGGTCAGACTATAAACGGTTACCCATTGTTTCATACTTTATTGTCCTATAATAAGTCAACCCCTATCCACGACACAATCAAAAGAATAATGTAAGTAGGTAATTACCAATTTATTATTATTTTCACCGAAACCAAATCTCTATCTTTACGTTGGTGACACATAAAGCATTTTTCTACGTCTAGACGTCCACTTTCTGAGTTTAGATAGCATTGGATAATACGCAGAAATGGAGTGTCGTATCTCAAAACTTACCCACTTTATCTAAAATAATTTTGCGTCAGGAACCACTTAGCAAGAAATATTGAACAATTATTACAAAAGTTATAATATAATCACAACCTCATACAAAAAAAAAAACAATCCCCAATGGCGCCAAGAGCGTCTTAATCTATGACCATTGTATTTACTTTAAAAAAATATAATCTCTCCGCAAAACATACAAAAAAGCTTTCAAACAATTCAAACAGACTTTATATTTTTTTCCAATTCTATTTACTTTTTAAGAATGTTTTTAAATATTTTATGGCTGCACACGTTAAAGGACAATAGAAATTCAATAACTATAAAGTTCCTGAAGCATAGAGGTTTCATCACTCAAGTATTCCTTTTACAGACATGCACTTGAGTCTGTAGTCTTTGGTATTGAATAAAAGTATAGTCGCTGACAAAAGTGTTGGAGCATTTTTGTTTGTATTTTTTATTAATCTCTTTAAATTCTAAACAAACAAGGGATGGGTGCTTATGGTCTAATAACAATTGGGTTACGGGTGAAGGGATATTTTGTACGATAGGGTCTCAAAATACACACATCAAAAGTGTCTAGGGATCAACATATATTTTTGCAATAACTTTTCTCCTGATTGATATTAATTAAAATTTTCTTTAAGGATTCATCAAATAAAGTGTTTTCGTTTGTCACAGTAACGATAAACCAAGTCACCTTTGCATTAATAAAGAAATTTGCCATTTTCCTAATAAAGGGATTTTTGACATTTGAACCACTAACACAAAAGTTCGAAAAAAAGACTGAAATAACAGTTTTCTTTAAAATTTTATTTTGTAACTTAAACAATTAATAATCCGTGTTTCTACCGCGAACACTAACAACACAAGAACATCGGTTTGGCATACTCAAAATGAGTTCATCCAAATCACGCTGTGGAATGGCCGCCCATGTTCGTTGCAACAACAAAAAAAGGTCTTCTTGCGACTGGATACCCTCCATATTCGGCAGAGCTCTTCTCTGTAGCATATCCCATGCATGCTCAATCGGGTTCAAGTCTGGCGACTGAGCAGGCCAGGGCAGGACATTGATGTTAGCTGCGGCGAGAGTCTGTCTTACAACTCTTGCGGTGTGCGGTCGTGCATTATCATGCATTAACTGAAATAAGGGACCGATTTGCACTTGTAGAGGAACGATGACGTCTGATACAATCGTCTCAGCATAAATTTGAGCGTTGAGGTTGCCTCTGATCCAAATCAACTCAGTTCTTCCGCCGATCCAAATACCCGCCCATACCATGATGGTTCCACCACTATAAGGATGGACTTCCTGGCAGGATTTTAATCGCTGTTGGCGTCCAGGGGTTCTCCAGTGTCGTATACGTCTTGTATCCGGTCTCATACCAAAACGAGACTCATCAGAAAAGCACACGAAACGCCATTGTTCTTCTGCCCAATTTCTGTGTTCAAGAGCCCATTGATATCGAATCCTACGATTGTGCATTGCTATAGGTGGTACCCGTATCGGTCTTCGGGAATGAAGGTTCACTTCATGCAAGCGGTTTCTGACTGTTTGGTCGCTAATTAAGTTCCCTGAAGAGTGATGAAGCCTCACGGCTAACATCATGGCGGTTATTGTTGGAGCTCTTCGAGTTAAGATTTGAATGTATCGGTCTTGTCTCCGTGTGGTGCAGCGATACCGTCCTCCATGGCGCTCAGCCACGGTACCAGTGCTTCGGTAACGTGTCCAAAGTCGACTGATAACACTCTGACTTGTATTCAGAGCTAAAGCCACAGTACGTTGCCGGGAACCAGCTTCTATCATTCCCACGGCTCTGAGCATTTCTTCCCTGCTTAAATGACGTCGCCGCTCCATAATAACGTTGGTTTTAATCAGTAGTAGGGAAACAGTAGCACTAATAATGTCTTCAATGCGTTGTATGTTTTTATAGGAAAAATATTGACAGCTGATTTTCATCTTTTACTCGAATTTGATTCACAGTTCCTCGAATCAGATTCAAATTATGAAATGCACCAAAAAGGATCCATATAAATTTATAAAATCATAAATTTATTACAAAGCCACATCTCAATCTCAAGAAATCCGCATAAAAATGCTTGATCCCTAGACACTTTTGATGTGTGTATTTTCGTTTTTAGAATACCTATTTAAAATTGGGTTGCCGCCGGTCAACCTACACAGACAGACCTAAAGGGACCCCTGCTTATGTATCGAGCAACTCTATATTACATACAATGTATTTACTTTCTTTTGAGACAGACTACGTTTAAACAAATTGTAGCCTCAAAAGAAAGTATAATTAGAATAAAACAATACATTACAATCAGTATTTTATTGGCTATTTCGTTAAGTACCTGGTACTTGTTGATAGGCGTACACTGTCCTTCCATACCAGTTAACACTGTATTTGAAAACATTTAAAAGTCAATTATCCTGGCAGGGTCGCCATGAAGTATGGAGGTTGATTGAAACACGTTCGATATAGACAAGCGTTTATTAGCGACTAACTTGAACATAAATAAAAGTTTCTTACTGCAAATTACATTTATCCACTTCAACAGGGTAAGCGTGGAGTTACTTGCCGGTTCTTCTCCAAAGGAAACGACCAATTGCAACAGTGCTCCTAGCTTCTGTAGTTTCATATGGGCCCACGTAGGTTTATGAGAAATAAAATACTTTGATTTTGATTTTAGTGTAAATATAAACTATGGAGCTGCATATTTTGGGTCTGCGAGAATTTCTAAGCCAATAGCTAATTAATATAAATGCTACTAGCAGTCAGTAGTTGCTAATGAACATGGCCCTAGATCTAGAGTTAGTGTTATTATGTAAATAGAACATGATAATAACAACTCAATCAGCGTTATATTTATGAACAATGAAACCAGTTCTTTCTTAATACACTTTACCGTGCAACAATTATAATTAGGGTTTAATTACACTGCCCAATTTACTAGAAAATTCGTTATAATTACAACTAGGTCTAAAATAAATTATACGTAACTGCTTGGAATTATTAGATATTTTTGGTAAAGACACATAGAAACTCACGCCTTCGTCCTATGCAGGTAGGCAGAAATTTCAGAACACTACCTGCTTCTTTTATTTTAGAGTGCATATAATTATGTACTTACATACATACTAATCTGCATTCTAATTGCGTAACACACTTTCAGTCGCAATCTGTATCATCTTAAAGGATATTGCTAATCCATTGCTTGATATGTTCGAAAAAAAAATCTGCTCACCAATGTAAATAAATAATGCAATGAATGTTGTTGAACTGTCAAATAAAAGCCATTGCTACTGTTACTTTATTACGCAATTACCCCGCTGGTCATGTGTATGACGTAGTACTCACAACCAGCGTGTATGTGTACACGCCGGTCGCGAGTACTACGCACCTGACCTTTCTGAAGGCCATCGCCATGAGGTATATTCTTCTTAAAAAGTACTCTAATAAAACTACATAACGCCACGTGCGATCTTTAAACTCCTACTGCTAGGCTTGAGTTTCAAAACTTGTGTCATCATTGAGGAATTTTCCTTAAGACTTTTGTGCTCATCTATACTGTTTACGTTCAGTAATCACTTTCTAATGCATGTTTTACGACCCGTTATAGTGTATGCTTTTGTTTTTATGTCCGTTTGTCTGTCCTAAGTCCTACCCCAACTGAGGCGCTGAAGTTTACGTCCACGTATTTTATTACTCTAGTGACGTCTGAACGACTGGACTTAAAAGGATTTTAATCTTTTATTTAAGTATAGCTGAATTGAGTTTTAGATGAGTTGAATTTTATTATTTGTTTTGATAGGTACAGGGTTGATTTTTGAGATGGGGCTGTAAGGTACCTTTTCCGTTGCAGCTACAGAAAAACGGTTCTTATTAGGAGAATATCCTTCACTTTTTGAGACACTTTGATCTACTTCACAGATATTGAAAAAGAAGAACAGATATAAAAAAAATTAGAGTCAGCAAGAAAATGGGCACAAAAGTTTTTGTGAAAGTTGCCTATTTTCTCGCTGACTGTAATTTTTTTTTATCTGTGAATTTAGATTATAATTTATGATTAAATTTAAAATTTAATTTTTGATAAATATCGAAATTTTATTACTTTTTTTTCTGTTGCTACAACGGTTAAAGTAAAGTATCCTTACTGCCCGCATAAAAATGGATTTTTTCCTGTATGTATATGAAAAGTTAGAGGATTTTTTTTATTGATAGAGTTTGCTAAGTTCATAATCCCATCCATCACGTCATGTGATGTTGTTTTTGCTACGGTCAGGTTTTCTATTATGGTAGGTAAGTACAATGTTTGTGGAATACGATGCAGTATTTGTTGACGTCATCATGTTGTTTTGTGGAAACGAATAAGCGTTTGGCGTCCTTATTGTATCCTGTTTTGATTCGGGTACTAACGTCTGTAGATACGGTTGAACTGATATTGTAATCTTGTATCCTTTTGTTTTCCAAATTGATTCACGCTTATGTCAAGCTATACAGTCCTTTCAGAGTTATTTTACCTCTGACAGCAGCAACTCAAAAGCAACCTTATTTTTAAGAAAATGAAGATCACTTTGCTTTTGACAGTGATGCCAAAACAAAGGTAAAATAACTGTGAAGATCTTTCAGTGCGTGGCCAAAACCAGAACTAAGGCCGCCATCTTGTTTTTCAATAAGTAAAATTTCTGTGACAATTTCGCGAATTTTTACCAACAACAGAGCAGTAGTGGCTCAGTAGTAACGACCGCGACTTACGAGTTGTAGATCGTAGGTTTGAACCCAGGCAGGCGCTTTACTTTGTATAAATTATATCATCACTAATGCTATCAAGACGGCGAAGGAAAATATCGTGAGGAAACCGGCATGTTCTAGAACCCAACGTTCTAAGACGTGACACCCGCACTGGGCTCACGTGGGTTACTCTCTCTGGTTCTCACCGTGAGGAGGCCTATGTCCCAGCAGTGGGAAACATTAAAGGCTGATGATGCTTTACCATCAACGCCCCCCTATCAATGTCATTCAGGCGCCATATGATCCTTGTTACACTCTAGCTTTCAGGCTTATATGATCCACAGTCTATAGTCGGTTGTCCTTGAGAGGCCAATAGTTATGACCAAAACGAATATAAGTATACACGGCGACAAATCAAGGTATGGATTTCCAGGTTTAGCTGACCTCGCATTGTATAGGTTTTTCGTACAATCAGAAGTCAACTTTTTATACTGGTTATGTACTTATAGCTTGATGATGTGTAGCCGTGCGTACATACCCTGCCTGATATCACTTAACATCACGCCTTTTTTCTCCGCATAGCTAGACAGAGGTGCACCTAAAATACCTACACCCGCATTCATCTGTTATGCCTAAGTCCCATGTAATAGGGGGCGAGCCTATTATTGCCTTGATATAGAAATAACGGCGATCTCATCAACAAAAGAAAAATGGCCGGCCGTGTAATTTGTAATCCAATTGAATTTAGTTTTCCAGAAAAACTAGCTGTAAACATTTTCTTACTGATGTATTGACAATTGGGGCAAACACCGTGAAGGCTGACCGTGCTTCCTGGCTGGCAGACTGAAGGAAAAACTATCTAAAATATCTAAAGTTCGTTTTTTAATCTCAGAGACTAATCTGACATTTAAGTCTATTGTGTTTGCGTTTTTTTAGTATAGAAGTTTGACATTACACCTGTCAGATTAGTCTCTGAGATTAAAAAACGAACTTTAGGTAAGTTATCTGTTTAAGTTTAAGTTAGTTGTTTTGCCAAATATTAGAAAACCGTTTAAGTCCGTTCCTAGCTATTTTACCTCTGACAGCAGCAACATAACAGCAACCTTATACTCGTCGTGATGAGAATATAGATCACAATGATTTTGACAATGATGCAAAATCAGAGGTAAAAGAACTGTGAACAGGCTTGTAGGTTCATAGGTACTCATTTGTTTCTAATCCTGTAGAATGATTGTTGGTGTATGAGAACTGATAGCACTGATAGTTCTTGATTTTAAAAATCGATCGCGTTCCAATTTTGATTGCACGTTTTGTTGTTTAAACTTTTTGATTTTAGATTCATTCTGGTCTGATCCCCTGAGCGGCCCCCTCCACCCCCCTCCTCGATCCCCTGCTAGTTCTTCTTCTGTTTTAATATTTTTCTTATATAATTATAACTTACGCGACTTGCGAGTTGTAGGTCATAGGTTCGAATCCAGACATCCAGACTATTAATAGGTTGTACTATTAATGATTAATTGTTAGTATACTATTTACTAACGTTTGCTTTCGTTTTCCTCATTTCACTGTGTTGTTTGTACAACACATCAAAATTAAACGATCGTTTATTTGAGGATGTTTTATCATTTTCTAACTCAGTCTGATGGACAGTTCAATCAGAATGTACGAAAAGTAAACAACAATTAAAAGTTACTGTGTTACTAAAAGTCATCTACTTAGCAAAAATAATTTTGTATTATAATTATACTGCTACTGCACTGATGAGTACTTATGGTGCGTCTTAAATAATAGTTACAGGAAATGTTTTTTGAAGTGGAAACTTCTTTAGGCGCGTTGGGCATTTTTAGAGATGGGAAAAAATCATTGAACTCGCGACACTGTTACCAGCGACACCGCTTCAGAAGCGTTCGGCTGTCCTCGGGATGTAGGTACTCTGTTTTAATGTAGGTACATATCCGATCATGTCAGTGAGTGATGGCAAAGTACTCTGTTTGTTTTGTTTTCACTTCTGTCGGCACTCCCGGAGTGCCACTGTTTTTTTAATGATTTCCATTGTGGCTGCATACATTCATGTGTAGGTACAAATAAGTACAATTCTGTAAGAATGTATATTTCCAACCATAGTATAGTTACCATACTATGGTTGGAAATATTGGCTGCCTCGGCTTATTTAATTTTTTTTTTTGGATTGTTGTTTTGTTAAGTACTATTTGCTGTACTCTGGACGCTCTTAACACGTACGTCTTTCTTATTTTATTACACCGTTCTCACATATAATTATAGATTCAACATTAATGATGTAACTAATATTTTTGTAAAAATATAATTTAAAAGAGTGTCCATGGAGTTTATTGCCCGTTCTTCTCCATAGGTAGGTACCTACGCTTTGGAATGGGCAACTAGCTTCATATTTTCAGACTGACCGACTTCTTGACAATTCAAAAGTGCCTGTAAATGGTTTAATTGAAATAAATGCTTTGAGTTTGAGTTTGAGTTTGAGTGAGTTTGAGTTTGAGAATAGTTATTACCATGGAAACAATTCAGCATACTGTAACTTCATTAGAATAACGTTTTAGACAGAAAACACCATGTACAGTGCACTCCGTACGTAGGTACCACAAAGTACTGCTCAGCTATTAGGTAAGATTTATGGTACAGCTCATGGTACTCGTAGAATTGCATAGCTTCCCAATGTCACGAATGTGCCGTGTCATTGACACCACAAACCATTCATTTGGTATCCCATTATCACGGAGCTTTCTAAGACAATGAGTAATTACCGACATTCTGTCTTTAGTGAAGATCTAATGGAGGATGCTATTTACTGTAAGTAATCGATGGTATGTAATACTTTTGTGGGAGATTTTTTTTTATGAAATGGTTTGGCTAGGGTTTGTTTCTCATGAGATTTTTGCTGTGGCTGTTAATCATTTGTTGTACAGTCGACGTCGAATAGAAATAGAGGCTAGATTATACTGTTTGTGTGACCACTGACGTGCTACCTACCGTACCTAACCCAAGTTTAAGGAGATGCACTATAAGATAAATAAAAAATATGATTGACGCGTAAAAGTGTTTGTACAAATCTACTTACAGAAATAAATCATTTATCATTATAATAAGTGCCCTAAGTAGGTAAAGTTGTTTGATTATGCTTTTTGCGTTTCAAAGAAAACATCAAGCTGAGTTAAAGGTTTTAAGGCAGGCGAATTTTTAAAAGCCTTTCTTGTTACAGAACAAATTGCTGAATAAGCTGGAAGAAAATGGACCGGAACTCGCCTCTTCGCCAGATGAGGAACCTATGTTATTTTGAATAAAATAAAATGAGTTCTGAAGTCTTAGTTCTCTTTGCTTATCAAATTAAGAGAGCTTTCTCTGATTTTCTCAAAGATAGAATTGAATTTTGCAATTCTTTGATTGGATTGATTTGATTGGCAGCATAAATTGAAGGGTAAAAGTTGCTAATTCAATTATTTTTTGTTAGCGTTTGCTAAATTATGCAAGACAGCCTGTCTTGATTGAGCTTTTTGCGGACTGAAAATATTTTAGTTGCAAAAAAGCATTCTTCACAGACTTTTTTCGCGCACTCGATTTTCTAGTCTCGGAATTAAGCCGAGCAGAGAGTATCCCAGTGTGTTAAGAAATCGCACTGTTGGATTTACAGCTCTCGGCGTAGGTATGCAGAATGCTAAAAAATACAGAGTGCGAAAAAAAATCGCCACGATAAAAATACGCCGTGCATACCTGGAGTTATTTCCCAATAGGTACTTTTGTTGTTGCAGAACGTCTGCCTCAATGTACCTAATGGTATACTCAGTATCTAACCTATTCGTGTCACATGCATAAACATGAATCCTAATACAATATCACGGTGACAGGCGAATTTGCAACCGTGTATGCAAATAAAACAAACATTGTCATGACATGTTACTACCTCATGACATGACACTGCCTTATACAACTACAACTACTCAACTAGCAACAACTACAACAACTACTACTGTCAACTAGCTTCTGTCCGCGACTTCGTCCGCGTGTTTGCTCCCCCGACCCACCCCGTCGCATTATCACTTCGTTTTCAGTTAGCCATCTTTCTGACTTATTTTATTTTTACTCGACTCCTATGGGTCATAGCGTGTTAAATAGCATATAGCCTTCCTCAAGAATGTGGCTATCAAATGCAAATAATTTTTCAAATCCGAACGGTTGTTTCAGAGATTAGCGCGTTCAAACGAACACACAAACAAACTCTTCGCTTTATTATTAGTATAGTACAGAGTGTATATCGATGCGATGGTAGCAATTTGACATTAACAAGGCCTCTATTGCGTAGCCCTAAGGGCGACTTTCGTAGTCCAAGTGTTGCCACTTTGTCCGGTTGACTGTTCTTCCGACTGTTGCTGTTGTTTCACCTTTCTATTATACTATTGTTTAAAAACTTATGTAGGTAGATATCTTAAGGTACTTACTAAGTACTTTGTCTTTGCGATCCATTTTTTTCTGTCAACAGTACGACAGTCGCTGTCGCGACATAAGTATTATAATACAATTCGGATTGTAAATTGTTGTTCGAAAAAGTCAATGAACCCTCGTTGTAAAGTAAACTTCCACTACAAGATAGGCGAGTATGTACAGTAGTGGTGTCAGCAACATGATTATGATACATTCAAGTCATCATCATGCACAGCCCGACTTAACCGACTGCTAAGCAAAAGCCTCTCTTTCCTTCTGGCAATCCCCACGCTCCTGTGCCAGCCTTATTCATGTTCTACCCGCGATGGTAACAATGTCTTCCACCGGCTCCACCCATCTCGCAGCTCGTACGACTGATACTTCGTTGTTCTAGTTCTTGGATGTCACTCGGTTACTGCCTTACTGCACCTTCATCACTGCGCCTTGTCAGGTGTCCTGCTCAACTAAATTTGAGTTCCAAGACTCCTTTTCCGATGTCGAAAACTTTCGTAGATACGTTTTCGGATCTCGGCGTTTGGAACTCGATCAAACGTAGCAATGGTTTAGAGAATCCTGTGTTTTTCTGCTTGTAAATGACAGTTCTGTAAAAACCAAAGGCTCATTATCGAACGCTTAGCTAATCTTTAGTGTTTCATGCGCAGTTCTAGGACCTTACTCCTACAAAACAGCATTACACTTTCACGTTTTGCCAAATTTTGACCTGCTGTATACATGTATGGTAACATTCTCAATCTGCCCAATCTACAAAAAAAAAAAAAAAATAGAAGTAACTCATCTTGATTGTAGTAAGCACGTACTTATGAACTCACGACACTGATTCGCTTTACTACTTCGTCAAGTATATGTATAGCATCGCCTAGCTAACACTGCAACCACGTCTAACCCTTGGCACAGTAGTTGATACTTAAGTGCTGTAGACTTGGAAGTCTGCCAGACATTTAGGCGAGTTGGCACGACCCGGCCACTTTATATCGAGTAGCCAATGGGGGTTTGACATGTAAGTCTAGGTTCAAGCACGTGGTTGGAGCCAGTCTCTGGGGATCTTTAGTTTTTAGAATACCAGCGAAGTCGGTCGTAGGTCTGTATTGGATTGTATTAGGTATAGTGGCTTCGTGAGGTTGCTAGATATTTTTTAACCCCTGACGCAAATATGGGGATGTTACCTATACCGTTGTTTGATTGTCTGTCTGAGGAAACCAATTTAGTAGGTTTTTTAAGACTTAATTTTTTTTAAACAAAATGATATGTCAGTATCGTCCTAATTTCCGTTCGATTTTGTTTAATAACCTGAACTGATTAGGACTGAACTGACTCTTCAGTTATTACTGCTGACAACACTAAAAGGCTTAAAGAATGTTTTCACATAATATCTGAAAGGTACAGGTTTTTCATAGCTTTAGAAATTAGCCAATTTCATTCGCTTCATATTGATCGATCAATGAAATCAATTAGTTAATTTAATCAGCAAAATCGTTCAAGCGTTGCAACAAAAATTAATGATTATATTCTATCGATGATGATGATACAAAAACTCATGCTAATCATCAATAAGACAGATGATCAATCATTTATTATCTATGGTACGCACGACGAAATATAAAGCTATATAATTATTTCCAGTATAAGCTGACTTCTCATTGTACGAAAAGCCGATACGACTGGAATGATATATAAGACTGGAAATGTATAGCTATTTAATTATTTATGCATACGTAAATTAATTAAAGTCATCGTGTTAAGTGACAATGATGATGTCATTTAAAAAACGGTACAAAAACTTGCCTTTGAAGATGAACAAAAAGTTGATTTAAATTCGGAGTGCTTAAAAAGTTGCATGATACTCGTAATAAGTTTAAGTTCTCATTCATTCGAAGTTTTTTCATGCTTGTCGGTTTTGTTCGTTCTGCTGTGATAATAAAAGTTGCATAATTATGTATGTCCTTTTCTTCATGTAGGTACCTAATTTTAACAGTTATAAGCAAAGCAAAGCAAGACAAAGTGAGGGTCTAAATTTTTGTTTATAAAATAATCTACTGTTTTTAGCTAATATTGATTTTAGTTTTATTACACGACTGACGTAATACCCTTTTTTTTTTTAAGGATGGGAAATCATCAAATGACCCCTCCCGCTCTGGGTGGAGCGGAAGGGAGTGTCAGACTCTTACTGACTAAAACCCATCCGTGTTCCTTCCTTAGCCCTTTATGTTCCGGGGCAGCGGTAACCCTTTCGGACAATCCCGCTGCCCTGACGTAATACCCTTCCGTGTCGAATCCCGCATGATATTAGATCCCCTCTCGGCAACAGGATACACGAATTAAGAGTGGAGAGCGCTACAATTTGTTGAGGGGTTATTTCTACCGGCTATGGGAATTGGATATCGTGACCTATCATTATGCCAATATGACTGATTGTTCGCACAGTTATATAAAGGAAGTTAACCCTAGTGTTGCAATCCGGATCAAAATTTAGATTTGAATATTTATAAATTATTTATTAATAACCAACTTATATTTTTACAGTTTGCAGTTTTGCACCACACGAACAAGTTACAAGTCAACAGGTACTATCAGCATAAAATTGAATTAAATAAAAAAAAATGGAAAATAAAAATTGATGAAATTAAACACAAAATTAGACAAAAATAAATAAAACTAGATATAATTAGAATAAAATTATGAATAACAAGATAAAATTAAATTTATTTCAGGAGTATCAGTTCAATACTCGCGAAGACTGAAGATTAGGTATAGGTAATAGCAGAATGTTGTTAATATGGGTGAAGGTTAGGTACACACATCAAGCTATACATAACCAGAATAAGCTAACTTCTGAATAGAATTTTTGGTTGCAATGGAATTTGAACTTTGTAAAATATGTCATTCAGTTTGGTGTTCCTTAACTTGAAAATTATCTCAACTTCTTAATTCACATATACATAAATTATTATAATTTTTGATTGAACTGTCAGAGCGTGGAACGTAAAATATCTATTCAAAGTTGAACGTAAATGCATCCTATTAATAACATCCAATTCTTTCATTTGTTCCAACTTTAGAACATAAACAAACACTTGAAAGTTCAGAGCACTCTAATTAATTAATCCACTCGATTTAAAAACTTGCACTCAAACAACACATAAAGAACGGATGATTAATCGTACATTACATCCATACATTTAATCATATAGGTCCATACAACCCACGTGGTGGTTGTACTTCTTTGTTTGATACTTGTACTGCATGTAATTAGTACTTTCGTCCCACGGGGAGCGATGACCTAAGACATCTGATGGTTGAAATAAGATATATTAGATATGTCAAGCTTGACGATTAAGGATTTAATACATTTAAAGTTGGCATATGGTTAGTTGTGGATTGTAGTCACACATACAAACTAGGTTGTGTTGAGGCCTGTGAATGTGGTGTATGCTTTACCGCTTGGTTACTGACTTATAAATGGGAGAGACCTGGAGCTGCTGCATGGCTTGGAGCTATGGCAGATGGTTATGCGTTTAACTTGGAAAAAAGTTAGATGAATAGTCCGGTATTCTCTGGGGCTATGAGACGACACAGATTGCTTCTAGTGCAGGTGAGCTTGACGCTTGAGGATTCCGGCGAACGTTGTGTTTCGCCAGTGTGCTGAAAATAAAAAGAAAGACATAAAGTTCTTATTTGAAAAAAGAAAAACCGCAGCTGGTGCAGACTATGTGGTAAGTGACGTTAAGGATGTTGTGATTCAATTTAGAGAGGTCTCTGTCCAGCTGAAGTAGTATAAGAAAGAAGATAGAAAATGTATTTATTGGCCTAAATACAATAATACCTTTTAAGTAAGCCTTCAAAGCAAGAGTGAACAGACTTCTGGACACTCTCGTTCCATTATAGACCTTATCCACCGCTTTCCATCGTGGACGAGGTCAAGAGCAGGACCATTCTGCATTAAAAAAATAAAATTTAAAATGTCAATAGGGGCCTCAGCTCAACATAATGTCGGATGGCAACACTGGTACTACCTGTCGCTGATTTTCAGCCCACGAGCCCACGAGTGCACCAAGCTGGTGAAAAAAAGAGCTAATACAAGAACTTCTCTAAAGTTATACGGTATACCATATCTAGAATGTACCTTATTTCTACGATCCTAGTTAAAAGATCTATTGTTTCGATCCTTTTTGGAAGTTAAGTTTTTGAATTCTTTTTAATTAGCATTGATTACTGGCGAGTTAGGTTCATGTTGAAGGTGTGTTTCTCTTAATTTATTGGATAATAAATTAAGAGAAACAATGGTACAAGCCTTTTTCTTTCTATATTGCCAGTGTCTTTTATTGTGTCCTGAAATAGAGAGGCCATGGCAATAGCCTTGCCACCTTGCTAATAGTAAACTTTAGCAGTAAGTAGGTATTTTTCGCGGATTTTTATAAAAAACTTTTTAATCAAAATGACTCTTTGAATATTAATTTTTCACTCATTGATATTCTTGATTCATTAAAGTTATAATAATTATGATTTTAAGTTTCAGTACTTCTTCTTTTTGTTAAAAAATTTTATAGTTAGTCATTTAATTTAGTACCTAGTGTAAATAGTTAGTTACAATTACATACAATTAAAACAATTTTAGAATATACAAATTGCACAGTACTTAAGGAATGTTTTTATTTATTTAACAGAGCAAATGCCATTTGCTTGAAGTGACGTTTGCAATTTTACATGGCGACCAAAAAGATGGTTTGTTGAGCCATAAAACCCATTATTTGATGAGGTCAACCACTGGTGGCATGTCATTGCCACCGTGACAGCATAATGAACCTCATTTCAATATCTAAACTCTGTGGTTAAAACAAACATTTTAATTACATGGTGTTTGAAATTCGAAGCGACTTTAATTGATAGGTATTGAACTCTCCTAGCTCGTTAGATTTGGCTGATACTCTAACAAACAAAAAGGCCAATTCTACCACTTAACAACGTTCAAAATACTCACCTCAGGGACAATCAATGTAGGGCACACCGCGATAGCGGCGGTAAGGCCCCTCTTTGAGGAGTGGCTAGAGAGGCGTCACGGCGCCCTCACCTACCGCCTGACGCAGGTCCTCATCGGACACGGATGTTTCGGGAGGTTCCTGCACATAATCAGGCGGGAGGAAACGCCCGGGTGTCACCACTGCGAGGATCGCCCAGAAGACACGGTGGAGCACACGGTGGAGGTCTGTCCCGCTTGGGCAGATCACCGCCGTGTCCTCGTAGAGGCGATCGGCAGCGGCGGCGACCTCTCGCGCGCGGCCCTGGTCCAAGCCATGGTCCGGGGCGAGAGGGAGTGGGAGGCAGTCACGTCCTTCTGCGAAGCAGTCATGCTAGAGAAGGAGGTGGCGGGATGGGCGAGGGAGAGAGCGGAGAGAGCCGCCCGTCCCAGCCGCCGCGGTAGACGCTCCGGGCGTCGGGAGCCGCGTGACGACTCCCGGCCACCGTAGGTGCGGGCCTGCGGACGGCGAGTAATGGGTAGCTCGCCGTCCGATCAGGACCAGGCCCGTGCCGGACGGCGCGTATGTGTTCCACGCGCGCCTCAAAGAGATGTCAGACAAGGAGGGGCCCGTCAGGGCCGAAGCCTGCCGGGGCAGCGGGATTGTCCGAAAGGGTTACCGCTGGCCCGGAACATAAAGGGCTAAGGAAGGAACACGGATGGGTTTTAGTCAGTAAGAGTCTGACACTCCCTTCCGCTCCACCCAGAGCGGGAGGGGTCATTTGATGATTTCCCATCCTAAAAAAAAAAAAGGGGACAATCAATGTTAAAAACTTGCCAAAAATGTAGGGAATTTAAAGGTTTTTTTTTGAGAAATTCGGACAGAGATTAGTTTGCGAGAGTTCTTAAAAACACTTAGGTACGGGAATAGTAAACCAGGTCTACCTGTGAGTGTCAATGGTGCCTGTACCCTGTCGGGAATAGCAGACTTGTTTAGGGACCATTTTACCGTTAAGTCACCTTTGGCGTCGACACAGTCCACGAGCGATGATGGTTGCAGTGGTCGGGAAGTCAGCGTCTGGTTTACGGCTAAAGACGTACGGCAGGCAATTAAATCTATGTCACGGGGCAAGTCTCCGGGCCATGACGACCTGAGTATTGAACACCTAAGGTACGCAGGATATCATATGCCCAGAGTGCTGGCAATGTTCTACTCCTTTTGTGTGGGACATTCATACTTACCTGCGCCGATGATGAAGACTGTGGTGGTGCCAATTGTCAAAAACAAAACCGGTGATATTGGTGACAAATGTAATTATCGACCGATCTCCTTAGCGACTATAGTCGCAAAGGTGCTTGACAGTTTGCTGAACACTCAGCTTGATAAACATCTACAGATACACGACAACCAATTTGGTTTCAAGTCAGGTCTCTCTACTGAAACGGCTATACTGTGTCTGAAGCAAACTGTCAGGTACTACACGGATAAAAATACGCCCGTTTTTGGGTGTTTTCTTGATTTATCGAAAGCGTTTGATCTGGTTTCTTACGATATTCTATGGAAAAAATTACACCAAGCAACGATGCCCGAGGAACTAATCCGTACTTTTAAATATTGGTATGGGAACCAGATCAACGTTGTTCGGTGGTCAGGGGCGTATTCGGCGCCATACAGGTTGGAGTGCGGCGTGAGGCAGGGGGGGCTGACATCGCCGAAACTTTTCAACCTTTATGTGAACGCGCTTGTGGAGGAGCTCAGCAGCACACATGTCGGCTGCCATATTGATGGAGTCTGCCTTAATAATATTAGTTACGCGGACGACATGGTGATGCTGAGTGCTTCTGTAGGTGGACTGTCGCAGCTGCTTGACATTTGCGAAAAATATGCTGGACAACACGGGTTGGTGAACAACATAAATAAAAGTGTGTGGATGGTCTTTCAGGTTCGGGGAAGGTCCCTAAGTCAAACACCTAAAGTTAGACTGAATGGCTACTCCCTTAGTAAGGTAGAACAGTTTAAATACCTTGGGCACTTGCTAACCCGGATCTGAAAGACGATAATGACATAGAAAGGGAGCGTAGAGCGTTGTCTGTTCGTGCGAATATGATAGCACGCAGATTTGCTCGCTGTTCAAGAGACGTCAAGATCACCCTGTTCAGGGCATTTTGCACGTCCTTCTACACGAGCTGTCTGTGGGTGAGTTATTCGCAAAAGCAGTACAGCGCTCTACACGTCCAATACAATAATGCATTCAGGGTGCTGTTGGGGCTGCCTCGCTTCTGTAGCGCGTCGGGGATGTTCGCCGAAGCGCGCATGGATTGTTTTTATACAACCATGCGCAAGCGGTGCACATCCCTGGTGCGCAGGGTGCGGGTCAGCCCGAACAGAATCCTGAGCGCCTTTGCCCAGCGATTCGACTGCCAGTATATGTATCACTGTGACATGGTACATGTACGGGCTAATGTGGAAATATTGTTTTGACTTGTATTCGTAAAGTATTGTATTGTATTGTATTATTTTATTGTATTTTTGCATTGAAATTGTATTTAATTGTATTTATTTTAGTTTATTTTATAATTGGTCCGTGTTGGCTTTAATTCAATAAATAATAATAATAATAGCCTTTTCAGATATATTTTTCCTTGTTCGCAGAATCTGAAAGAATAAGAAGTTAAGAAATGGTCAGCATATAATTCTAAATTGACCGACAAAAAGTTGAGAACTCTTATCTCTTGTGTATGATAGTGTCAAGTTTAAATTCCAAAGATTGCTTACGAATAGGTGACATTTTCGAATGTTCATGCATCATTGCCTTTGTCTGTCGGCTGCCGACAAAACAAAGCCTGCAATGCATGAAGATGTAATTGGAAACCTATCAAAATATTTAAGTAAGTACCTACATTAAGTACTTCCTCGTGTTACATTAACTCGTAATTAACATCTTAGATTAGCACAGGAATTTGACATTGGCACCCATCTCACAAATAGATGCATCATCTTATGTGTAAGCGATCTTATGTTTTTAACGTATTTTAACAAACTTTTATTCACAAAAAATACATAAAACAGCTACCCGCCCAAGTTAAGCACAAAAACTAACTTAATTCAAATTAAATTATCAGGAAGAGCAGTTGCTACAAAAACACGATACTTACGTAAACTTTTGTTCAAACTACAGCCCTGGGAAAATAAGAAGGAAGTAAGAAATCAAAGAATTGAGAACAAAGAATAAGCGGTCACAAAACTGTAGGACTGCAAAGAATTACTCGGCCGTTGAACCCGCGAAACACAGCCAAATATTGTAAGAGAAATGATACATTTGTACGTAACAAGTCACCTGACTATGCTCGTTAAAATGCATAATTTATGTTTATTGCTCTACATCTTTATTCTGAGCTAAAATAGACTTTTTAATTACCTGCTCATTACCACAAAAATTGCTGGTGTAATATTTTGTTTTGAGTTTAGAACGTTTTTCATTTGTTTTTACATAATTCTGCATTGACAGATACATAACAACGAATAGAAATTATCTGAAAACCGTTGTACACACGACGACATATCAATCTATACAATTCCAGTTTAAGCTGATCTCGCATTGTATTGTTGGCTTTTCGTACAATGAGAAGTCACCTTACACTGGAAATGTATAGCTTGATATATCGTCGTGCGTACACACACGGTTTTTTGCCGAGAAAAACTACGGTTGATTCGCCGTGTGTAGGCACGGTCGTCAGTGTCGTATCAAAGTATCTTCGATCAACAAATGATCGAAGATCATCATGGAAGTTTGTTGACAGACAGTTTGGTGACGGTGCCGACAACCGGTGGTTTTACCGTATACAAGCTCACACGATTATTCTGCGGTGCAACCTTAAATATCCGTGGGTGCAACTTACTATAGCGCCTTTCCGTAAAGAAACCGTTCTGTGTACACTGGGCTTAATAGTGCCTCAATTCTTTAACCGGCCAGTCATTACCTTGGGTGTCCCAAAAATATTTAAAATTCGAATTGCGAAAATGGCGCATCATTTAGAACCGTCTCATGTTTCTTTTGAAGTCTTTTACAGTTACCACAATTGGGGTGTTTATTCACGTGTAAAAGCTAAGTTGTAAGAAATTATAGTAATTATTTTGAAGGAAAGTAGCGTAATGCATCTCACTTGACTCAAAGTTATTATTTTGATAACCATCTTTACGGAATCGTTTACGTTGCTCTTTCAGTAATTTGATACTTTCGGTCGTCACAAACACATTATAAAGATTGACAGATAAACGACTTCAAACATTACGGAGGTTAAGGGTGTCAAAAAGAAACCTAAACAAAAACTTTTTGGATATTTCATGCTTCATTGCCGTTCCTCTACGATTAATTATGGCCATTAATTACATACGGAGCAATGTAATACGAATCTTTGTTTCGTTTTCAAAAGCTTCCTAGAAATCGCTGTTAATCTTTTGAGTTATTATACGGGTGGGTAGTTCTTTTGTTTTGTTTTAAAGATGGTCCATATGTTGACAAGACGATGTCGTCTGTAACATAAGCTCGCCAGCTCGTCCAAATGCCAGTAAATTATTTGGACAAAATAAACAAATGTGTGTGGTCGGGTGCGAGACAGTTTTTTTTTGTTTTAATTTTGTCCCACGCAAAAAGGGACCATACGGGATAATTAAGATGAGTGTGTTCCTTTCAGACGTTTCAGTTTCAGGTTCGTTTAGCATGTAAGTCTAAATTAACACTGGCAATTATTTAACAAAAACAGTGTGCGGTTGGTGACCCGAGACAATTATCCACCCTACCTAATAGTTTACTTGGTGAGATGGATACCTACTTATTTGTCTGTGCAGTGTTCTTCCAAATAGTTTGTACCTACCAGTTACTTATGCTTAAATTGGCCAGCATAGCATAGCAGTCTACAATGTTCCCACTGATGGAACACAGGCCTCCTCTCGATGAGTGGACGGGCCCAGTGCGGGTTGGTAGATATCAAGTCTTCGAATTTTTGGTTCTTTGACATCGATGTTTTCCTTCACCATTTTGAGAGCAGTGTATCACCACTGCTTATTATGCTGCATTATTTCATCAGAAATAATTTACACAAAGTAAAGCGCCTGTCTGGGTTTGAACCTACGACCTACAACTCGAAAGTCACGGCCGTTACCAATGGGCCATCACTGCTACCAAGTTGGTCAGACCGCCTGAGTATATTTCTAGGGTAATGAAATTGTAATAATCAGTCATCCAGTGTATAATCACTTCGGATAATTCACCACATTTCCGAATGAAATTGTACTTGATAAAATTACGGAAAGTTTCCACTGTAAGGCTGCTACCTACAGAAAAAATATTGCGAAATTATGTACTGGACTGTCATTAACTTTCTTTATAATGCCAATAATCATTATACCACACACAGAAACTAGGTACGTGGATTTTTAAAAAAATAAAATAAGAATGATGGAATTTCCAGGCCATATTCTTACCTTTTTAAATTACATTAGGTAATTAGAAACTACTAAAGATAAATGGGTCTCAATATGTACGAGTGATGAAGTCCCGTTTAACGTTTGATTGAGTGTACCGGTCATTAGTTAACTTGGCTGTCAGGCGAATTTTAGGACAGCCGTTACGTTTCAAAGACAGCATGACTAAAATACTGCGGGGTAAGTGTAGAACACACTATGAGTAGCAATCGGTTTCATATTTAATTGACAGTTCAACGACATTCATTGCGTCGTTTAAATTGTTGAGCAGACACATCGTTCGAACATATGATGCAATGGATTAGCAATATTCTTCAAAATGATTCAGATTGAGATTGATATTGATATTGCTTTGATTTTGAAGTAACTACTATTTTAAATAGCTGAAGCTTAACTCTTCATATTTATTAACCTATTTACTTCTTCAGAAATCATTGTTGTAGCCAGTCTGAAATAGCGACAGAGACTTATGAAACTTCATTAAATTTATGATAAATGATTTTTATTTTGTAAGTAGGTTTGCACAAACACTTTTACACGTCAATCATATTTTTTATAAAACTAGATGAGGTCTGCGTTTCTGACTACTCTGAGAAGAAAGGCCGAAACAAACTCATAGGTCACAGTCTCTTTTAAAGTCCAGACATAATCTTGGTCAGGTTATATGAAGACCATGTAGATCGATGTCTGAGATGGTCTTTTGAGGAAAGAACCACACAGATTGAGAGGACCTGTCCAGTCAGTGCACGCATTTGTCAGAAATCGTGCAGCTCAACTCAAAACTTAAGGCTGCTTGGTCTTCATGCCATTCCTTCCTTTGCCTCCGTCAAGGTCTTTCGGGTCCTTGGCCACTTATTTCCCAACACCCTAGGTACACGTTACCGCTTAAATCATAACAAGGACATTACACGTACATGGAAGTCATCCACATAACCATACAATTTGGTACTTCAGCAAGGTTAATGTCAATGTATCAAAACCTTGACACTTTGTACTAACCTTCAAATGTTAGATAATACACAACATGATGATGTACATAATGTAGTACGAATCTGTTTTGTTGCGTTGTGGCAGGTTGTGTTTTACCTGTCTGTGAAAACCTTGGCCATACTTGAACCATTGTCACAATAATACAACTGACTTCATCAAAAGTGACAACTTACTAGTTTAATGTGACTAAGTCCAAAAGTGATCAATATATTCGTTGTTATTATTAGTATCATTGGAACAACAATGGAGTGAACCTGAATGTAGCAATACATACCTTCAAGTTACCAGTCTTGTTGCTAGAATATCATGGAAGTAGAAATAATAATATAAAAATAATAATATAAAAATTCATCTGAGCAGTCAGGTAGTCGATCAATCTTCATCTTGAGCTTACCTAGTCGATTGAGAAGAGAACAGGCACTGGAACTTCATGATTTCCATGGAGGTCTATAGAGAAATTAAGAGCTGTTCCATTTTTCAGACAATCATTATGTCGTTCTCCAAAACGCGTAGTGGTTTATCGGCTTTAGGCAGTGGCCAGTTGACTCGATTCCACCATTTTAGCAACAGCTAATGTTCGAGCAAGTTCGGCAGCACTCGGGTGCCATCGCACGTGCTTAGGAAGCGTTTATCTTCGGCCTTCACGGCGCACGCGCACTAATCTCACAGCTTCCTGCTCCGGTTGTTACTCTTAATGAATACAACACTTTTTGCTAATATCAGCGGGAACTATTCATCTTTGTTAAAAAAGAAACATTTCAAGTTATTTCAATTAATTTGCCAATTATGGCTGTTATTGTGGCTTGCTTGTTAGGGTTCCGTTGACTTTATATCGGCGCTGTTAGGTTTTTCTTTGATGTGTTGACCTAGTTAGTGGTGAAACGGCAGAAGTAACAGCAGCCGTCCGTCGACGCGAACGTGCCGCGAGTACTGTGCTCAAATACACGAGCGGCATGTTGTCGACGGCAGCCGCCGTCTTTCGTGTGTATGCACACTAAGATAAATGTTAGGTCATAGGTATGTCCTCATTTTGGCAACAGCCAAACGAAACAAAACATCACCAAAAGTATTTGATTAATGACCTACCTGTGGGTCACATTTTGCTCTAATGGCCATGCTCCAGGAAACATTCTCGATGTTTCCTGGAGCATGGCTGTTATGGAAGAATTCGATAGAACTTTTGTTTTGATTTTGACCGATCAATGTGACACTGATTTGATTTAATGAACTTTGAATAAAGTCGAAAGCTTGTCCAGTTATAAACGAACAATAGAATTTCGTAACACTATCTTTCAAGACAGTGTTGGCAGATTTTTTCTTTCACATATCACTCCAAGATTACTTGAAGCGTTAACTCAGATCTTTGGTATTACGATACCGTAAGGTTTAGCCGACTTATGAAATTAGTCGTGAGCTCGTGTTTATGTTTCATATCTAGTTTATCGAGAACTAAATCTTTGGTTTGCCGCTAACGACAGGTACAGTTATGTTAATAATAGTTAACTTGCTTTTGCAAGAGATTATGTCTCTTCATGTTGTTCGCCTACAGGCAGAAGGGAGTAAAGGCAGAAAGGCGCGATGCAACGGTGCAAAGCGATTCTAGAAGAACAATTTCCATGAAATTTTCATAGAAATTGTTGTCTGAGGGAGAGCCTTAACTAGTGGTTGCATCAATCGGTTTTACAATAATTTACATAACAAAACATCACGCATGTATTCCCCGAAGGGTTATGGAAAGGTGTACCTACCTACCTATAAAATACAACATTTCGCCAGTTAGATTTAAGTCCCACGTAACAGGGGGCGAGCCTATTGCCATCAGGCACGAGCCCAGACTCCGGGCTGCTACTGAGAAATTCCAGAACGACAAACCCAAGGACACTTTTCCTGATACGGGAATCTAACCCAGGACCTCATACTCAGCAGGAGAGATTGCGTCCACTAGACCAACGAGAGTGATTCGAGATAGCGTTCATTCGGGATAAAGTGAAACGGGATTTCGAGTTTCGGCCTAATAACATATAAGAGTTCAATAATTGGTGTTAGAATATACCAGTTGAAGATATGCCATCTAAGAAACCTTATTATTCAGTTATCTTAGTTACCATATTAGTTGTGGGTTGTCAGAAGCCCGAAAGTCTGACAACCAGTCTTCCCAAGGGATACCGTATTACCCAGCAACTGGGTTGTGGAGGTCAGATAGGCAGTCGCTCCTAGTAAAATACTGGTAGGTACTCAGCTGCATTCGGTTAGACTGGAAGCTGACCACAACAAAGTTGGAAAAGGCTAGTCAGATGATCTATGCTCTCTTGGTCTGTTCTATTCTAATTTGAGAGTCATTCTTACAATAATTGCGTAATTTATGGATAGGTAAGTGAAACAAGTTAAAGGGTTGTTTTGCGAATGACGTAATACTTTCGCTTCCTGTGTTAATATCAAGTGGATGACAAAACACCATCAAAAGATAACAACATATTGCGATCACCTATCAAAGTCTAAACCAGGTGACGCAGCCACTTCAAATGAACTGCATTATTACATTTTATCAGGAAGCTCTCATATCCGCGGGAAATTACTGGTTGATAAAAATTGCTGGCAAATAATAAGAAATTCATGGAAAAGTTTCATGAAAAAAATTCGCTTCGGTTATACAGTTGCTGTCAGAAAAAAGGAATGTCATGTCAAATACCAAGTATTCATCATCGTTGACAGAAAAAAGAGGGTAAGCGCGAGTCGGACTCGCAACGCACCGTACAAAAAGACAAAAAATGGCGAAAAAAAATCCTTTCATGTATGGTCCCCTTTAATTTTTAACTGTATTTTATTTTTATTATTTGATGTTATAGCGAGAAAAGAAATACACACTCTGTGAAAATTTAAACTGTCTACCTATTAGGGTTCATGAGATACAGCCCGCTGACAGACAAACCATCATCTGTCTAGCCTTTTCCCAACTATGTTGGGGTCGGCTTCCAGTCTAACCAGATGCAGCTGAATACCAGTATTTTACATAGAGCGACTGCCTATCTGACCTCCACAACCCTGTTACTGGATAATACTATACCCCTTGGTTGGTACTGGCTGTCAGACTTTTTTTTTTTTTCGGGCTTCTGACTACCTTAACGACTGTCAAAAATCCACGAATGACAGCCAGGACCAACCGCATTATGTAAAGATGGTCACCCATCCACAGACCACAAGCGTAGCTTAACCTGATCTATTGACCTGTGCAGTTGTTATTATTTAGCCACGGGCCCCTCCTCTACGGGCCTTTGGGTACGGAACCCTAAAAAGGAATATCATGGAAAAGTTTTATCAAAAATCCCCATCACTGTTACATATATTTTTTAATGCAGGTGTCTCTGCTATCAAGCCAAAGGGTACTCATTACGAATACCGTAGTTCCTTGAATTCGATCGCGGAAGCCCGCATGACGTTCATTTCTGGGTGTAACATCAGCAACTCCCACAAGTTATAATTTCCTTCTGATTGTTTCGTAAATGATGTTCTCAGAAATAGGTAGGTATCATTTCTTTCAAGGTGCTTATTTGCTTTTAAAGTTCAAGTTTGATTCGGAGCTAATGTCTGGTGGTTAAGGTCAGTAGCCCAATTTTAGGATGAACCGTCATGTCATCATTTTAATGCCTGATCTTAATTGTTCAAAAAACAAAAAATGGTCGCTAAATATTTAGCTTGTGAGTTGTGGGTGATGGTTTGAGTTATTTTATGTTATTTGGATTACAAACAAGATGGTATAAAATGGTCATCACACTCTCCTAATTACAAAAAAAAAAAAGAGAGAGAGGCATCTTACATGCGCTTGCGCAGTTATCCCAGAGACAAAACTAAAACGTCTCGTGTGCTTGTAATTTTTTTTAATTAGGCACCCACTATTCTCACTAGCCCAATATGATCTTCAATATTATCAAAGTATTGAGTATGACGGTGCAGCAAGTGGCATCGAGTAGTTTTGTTACGAAGTTAATGGAATCACTAAAAAGGTCGTAGGTATAATAGTGACACTGGCTGGTAACTGTCACTCTAGCAGAGCGCCGTATCGATGGTTGCGCGGCGGCTGTCTTCTGATGACAGATATAATGTCAGGGTAGGTACTCGCGGTTTTACCACATCGACAACGAACTTTTCCGGCATAATCCTGATGATACCATGGATACTGATGATATTGAAGCTGAACCATTTATACCATGACCACATCTGGAACTCCTGCGCCATTTAATATAACACAGTAGGCTTTATAGAGATCTAATCGTAAATCTACCAAAGCATTATGAACGGGTTTTCATAAATCTCGGTTGCTCAACCGGCCATGCGGGCGTCGTCGCGCAACCTCTTATCACCACTTTCACTGATATGAGTTGAAATTGCAACATTTTCATGTCGACGTGTCGTAATGTTCCTAGGTACCTATGACGTAGCCGTAGATTGATTTATGCAGTATCAAGGAAAAATTATCTTTACGAGTTGTTCCTGTATCGAGTGTTTTGTGCTTGAAATATTGCGATGTTGTTTGTAGTATTTTACAATAATACTTAATAATTAGTGATACCTCTAAAATACAATGAACAGAGTAGGTGAATAACGAGAATAATTATGTTTTTTTTTTAAATAATGTTTATTTTTTCTTCTTTCGCAAATAAGCCGATGTCGACTATTCTGCCAGCGTCAATTTAATGATGTACAGACGCCAGCACATCAACGTACCCGAAACTGTCAAATTTTCCCAATCAACTTTGAACCTTATACTTTATTGTTATAGTTGAAAATATAACAAAGAAATTTGACAGATTGTAGTAGGTTGATGTACTGGCGTCTGTACATGATGGTTTTGAAAAGACGTTCAAGTTGGTGATCATTATTTAATTTGCTGTCAATACTTATGTGTTAAGTAGGTAGGAATTTATTATGTTATCGATAGATGGACTGTGTGAATGATGATATGGTTAGAAAGAGGGTGACTACCGAGATGACGACTAATAGAGAAGTATGGAAGAAAAACACATGTTGCGCCGACCACAAATAAATTGGCCAAGATAATGATAATAATATGATGAATTGATGATGTAGCACTACCACAACTTCGAAAAAATAATAAGTGTAGAATCATTCCTTTGTAATGAATGGACACATCGTAAATCAAGCTGCTATGAAATAATTCATTCAAATCAGGTTCCTACGGGTGTACCATCAGCAAATTACGAATGCCATCAAAATTTCTGCAGAAAAACGCTCTTAAAATGCAATCAGAACGTAATAGACTACACTAGGTTTTATAAATGGATTTTTTAGGAGATTGCAATCAGAGTTGGAACTTCAAAAGTAGAAACAAAATTTTTTAGTCTATTTTTGAAGCAGTATCAAAGTGTCATTTGCATTTATTTGTCAAAATAGGTGGGTATTGCAATTTTTTCGTTAACATCGGTGATGTGAGAAAACAGTTTGATGTACTTTAAGTGCTCGTACACACAAGCAAGCGACACGCATCAATGGGAGAGGCAACTGCAGCCGTCGTCGAGTATATTTGAGTACCAAACTCAAATACACGAGCGGCACGTTGTCATAACAAACGTAAAAAGTCCGTTAAATAAAATTGAAAGGAATAAAAAATACTTGACAGTTTTCCATAATATTAGATACTCTTTCCATTTCTCATATTAACGTGAGGGAACTAACTTTCCATGTTAGTTTGTTCTCTCTCTCTCGTTAATGTGGGAAATGAATAACAAATTAAGCAATAAAACAGTTATCGGCAATAAAAACTGCTAATTATAACTTAAAAAGACCGTAATATGTGCAATATGTTTGCTTGCCGCCATTTTCTCCAGAACACAAGTTATGGCCGGTTTGTTCATTAAAGTTATCTAAGATGAATGCCGTTTTATTTAAATTTTCTTACACAACATACGTGTGTGTTATAATGTCGTCGTCTGATAGTAGAAATGGCATGGCCATATCGTGGTTTGCCTGATCATTTCAAGATACCCTGCCAATTCATGATTTGGCCGGAATCACGATGCGCCTAATCGAAAGTCGGGGGATCGACGAAAGCAACCTATTTATCGATATTCCCAGCCCAGCTGACCACTGGACATATCGCTAAGTAGTTGCATTTCACGCCGCTAGTGTCACCCCGATTAAATGGGTTAGGTTATTCAGAACTGTGAAACACATTTAGACCAAGGTGCAGACGCCAGCACGTCAAGCTATTTGATTGGGAAAATTTTACAGTTTCGGGTAGCTTGATGTGCTGGCGTCTGTACATTTTTACCAATGTAACGTTTGAAAAGTTAGGCCTTATATATAGGCTTTGGCTCTACATTATATCTGATAACTTTTTAACAGTAAAAGCGTAATATAAGTCTTGGCAACCAAGTTTTTGGTGGGTATTTCGTGTGACTGAATGAACACCCTGTGTATTAAAACCATTTATGAATACTTAATTAAGTTTGAAAAAAAAATCAAATCGCAAGGGTATCATTTATAGTTCATCAATTGCACGGCACTATGCTTCGTTTGAACGACTCACACCTTTCACCTGTGGTCAAGCGTAGTAGGCAAGTAGCATTGTACTAAATAGCCGTTCGCTTGCCTCATTAGTGACGGCATACTTTCTCAAAGCACTTCCTTTAGTATCATTTGTTTTGATATGCTGGCGAGTTGCGTACTTGCTAAATGTCGACGAAGTATTTTTTTTTACAAGTTCGTGTTTAATTTATTTTTTGCAATTTTATAGCTTTAAGGAGATGAAAGTTAACTTTGAAGTTTTGGTGTTACTTGTAGTAAAAGGAGAGCGCTACTTCCTTTCAGTTTTCTACTTTCCTAAATTTAATTAGAACCTTTAATCTATACCTAACAGCGATCATTCCGAAGTTTTTATTTGTGTACACATTACTGCGTGTCGGTGTTCCTACCTACTAACCTACATAAATCGTTAATTAGAGTAGAATTACCGATTTGGTAATTTAGTTAAGTTTAAATAACAACACTTGAGTAATATGGGTTCACTCAGGATAAGAAATAAAGTAAAATTTAAATGTCATGTTTCTAGCATGGCAGGCTGTGCTGGCGCCGCTGCTGCGGCTGCTGAGACCCTTAAGCGGCGTAAATACTTTAACTTTATGAGTAACTACAGTTTTGAGCCATTTGGGGTCGAAATGCTCGGGTCATGGGGCCCGATGCGTGTCTCCTTTTTAAAGAAATTTCTCGCTGGCTGATCGACACTTTATGTGACTAGAAGGCTTTTTTTTTTTTTAAGGATGGGGAATCATCAAATGACCCCTCCCGCTCTGGGTGGAGCGGAAGGGAGTGTCAGACTCTTACTGACTAAAACCCATCCGTGTTCCTTCCTTAGCCCTTTATATTCCGGGGCAGCGGTAACCCTTTCGGACAATCCCGCTGCCTCGGCAGGCTTCGGCCCTGACGGGCCCCTCCTTATCTGCTGACATCTCTTTGAGGCGCGCGTGGAACACATACGCGCCGTCCGGCACGGGCCTGGTCCTGATCGGACGGCGAGCTACCCATTACTCGCCGTCCGCAGGCCCGCGCCTACGGTGGCCGGGAGTCGTCACGCGGCTCCGGATCGTTCTTTGGCCAAAGAACTAAGATTGTCATTCATGGTGGCAATGCTGCCAGTATTCTGGGCACGTTTCCGGATGACAGCGATGCTGACGAGTACTTAGACGCCTAAATATCCTTTTGTTTTTTTAATTTAGTACCTAGCGTAAATAGTTAGTGAGATTAGGAAAATGAACTCTCCATATATAATTATTTTTTCTTTGATGTAACGGTCTATGTTACACATGAACGTTACAAAATTGTACGCAAGTTACGAGGCAGGTGTTATGGAAACCAGAGCAAAAAGTTCCCAGATTACTCCATGTAACTACTGCGTATCATTTGAATTGTAAATATGTTATTATGTATGTACGATCGTAACTAGAGAACCGCCAATTAGGTATGTATAATGAAATGCTTTGTTGACTGCTTTATTTGTTCGTGAAGATCAGCGATAGTAGCTATACTATAGCTATTGATATGTCGTTTGCTTTGTATGTACTTAATAAAAAAAATACTCAAATACTTGTGCAGCTTTTTTATTTGTTGTTTTTTAGAGCTCCGTGAAACTCCGCATTTAAGTGTTTAATGTTGTCTATCTGCATTCTGTAATTATAACACTTTAGCTAAAAAAAAAAAAACAAAGTGATCTTAAAATGTAATCCAATAGGGCCAGTAGTTTATTTATTTCTATTCTATTAATTTAGGTTAGCGAGCGAAGTCACGGCATGATATATAACGTAAGTTTTGTAAACAAAATGCTATTAGACGACACGCAATATATATTACATACTCCAAATTGTAATTATCTAAGTTTTTTGTGCTCCGCCAATTTTAATGGAAAGTGGCACGGTCGAGTAACACAAGCCAGGACTTGCTCAACTAAAAAACATTGTCGTGTTAGTACCTAAAGTTGAAATGATTAAAGTCTTTCTAGGACAGTGCATAAAAGGAAGAAGTATTAATTAATATTTTTCGTTTGTTTTTTGTCTGAGTTAGTAAGTAGGTATTGGATTTGTGTTGCGTGTGCTAAAATTCTAGATAAAAGATTCAGGCTAATCAAACCATGTAGATACTTACTTATTTATATTTCTAATTAGTATTTTTGCATGTCAGTTCTCTTTCTCTGCATTAGCCCACGTTCGCACGGACGTAAAAATATCGCGGTGGAATTTTATCGCGCATTGGATTTTCAACTCTTGGTCTTGAGCCGAGCATTGAGAATCTAGTAGAGCGCATCCCAGCTCGTCAAAAAAATATACTGGTGGATATTCAACTCTTGGCGCTTAGGTTAGCAGTGCGTTGAATATTCAGTGCGAACAGAGGGAAAAAATCGCCCGTGCGTACCTGGGCTTAGTGTATTAAGGGCCTATACTACCTCAAATTGCTTAGCATGATCCTCCGTTATGTCGAAAATACTGCAGCATTAATTTAGAAATAAATATATGGTAAAGTTGAGGATTAATGTAAGGTACTATGTGTGACGAAAACACGATTCCATAAAATTTTCTTGATAGAAAAAAAATCCAAAGTTACCTCGAAACTGAACAATAAACCGCTGGTATTAAAAATACTTCAAATTTGATCGGGAAACTTTGTATAATAACTAAACTAGCTATAAAGCAGCGACTATATGTTTTTTTTTTAATTTCAATTATTTTCGCCGTAAAAAGCAAAAACCTAAACTATTGGCGCTGCCTGCCGCCCAGGCCCAGCACCGCACCCTGTCTCGCTCACACTTACTCCGCGAGCAGTATCGTGCGAGCGAGACAAAGAGTGAATTTTAGCTGAGGTAGTATGGGCTCTTAAGCTCATGTCCTACACTCAGATTACAGTCTTCAACTTTTCATATTTGATTGAAGCTAATCAAACCAAGGTTAGTTAGATACTTATTTATTTTTGTCATTAAATATTTCTAAGCTTCCTTTTCTCTGGCCTCTTAATCTGTAAAAGCTTATTAAGATGCTATAAAACTTTCATTAACAGTAATAATACAAAAAATAGTCTTCCAGAACGAATTAAATGTATGACAGACTTTAATGATTTTAAACATTTTAGTACCTAACAGTTTTAATAATAATAATAGTTTTCCAGAACGGAACAGATGCTCGCAGTACAGATGGCCGGTGGGGCCGAAAGTTTCTGGAGTGGCGACCGCGTACCGGAAGAGGTGGACCGACGACCTTATGAAGGCCGTAGGAACCCGTTGGATGCGAGAAGCACATCGAAGTGGAGGTGCTTGGGGGAGGCCTATGTCCAGCAGTGGACGTCTTTCGGCTGAAATTATGAATAGTCTTCTAGACTGAAATCTTAGCGAAGAGTGGCCACCGACGCGGGAGATATTTTAGCGCACAAGCAACAACAGTTAACAACAGCAAAAGTTTTCAGCTATCTATACTTTCATTTAACAAAAGGTCACAAAACTTGTTCTCTCATAGTCATACCCAACTTTGTAAAGACGCCAGCACATCAAGCTACCCGAAACTGTTAAATTTTCCCAATCAACCTTGAACCTTATGTTTTAGCGATAAAGTTGAAAATCTTTGACAGATTGTACTTAGTATAGCTTGATGTGCTGGCGTCTGTACCATCAACAACAAAGTTGCATTTGTCAATGTCCATCCATTAGTTACCAATATCTTATACCAGTTACAAGCTGTGTGTCTTTTTGTGTGCACTTGTTTCTGTGACAGATAAACCTATTTTTCTTTCTTTTCTTTCTTTCTTTCTGTGCCCGCGTATTCGTTCGCGTGCACGTCGGAAAACAATCTGATTTTGTGGGTTTTAATTTTTTTGCGCAAATAATTGTATTTTTGTAAAATAAAAGTATAACGTCAGCTATCTGCCAGTGAAAGTCCCGTGAAATCAGTTCAGCCGTTTCGGAGGTTAGCCGGAACAAACAGACGGGCAACAGACAAAAATAATAAAAATTGATTTTTTTGGTATAACTACCGTAATAGGTACTTTCATTAGGCATTTAGTAAAAAGCTGTTATTTTGACTTTACAAACAGACACTTCAATTTAATTTATTTGTTGTATATTGTATGTATAGATAACTGCCACAAACTATAGGAATTAAAAGGCGCATGCCAAACGTACGGCACGTTCGTTAACGATCAAGTGATTCTGGGAAGCTCCTTTGTCAACAGTGTGTCCGGGGCCTTACGTCCGGTATTTGCATCGCATCGTCCTGTGTGTGGTCACGAACTGCATAGGATAATAGAAAGTCAATAAGGTATTTTAACTTTGACTATAAGTCATTAATTATTTATAGGCTTTTATTGAAGAGAGAAGAAAGCCACGTTGGTATAGTAGTCGGCGGGTTCGAATCCCGGCGGGGTAATTGCGTACACTATCAGTAGCTTTTTTCTTTTCAAGGCGACTACATGACCTAAAGCGCGGTCACTATCGGACTGCATAGAAAAGAAAGAGAAGCGCGAAGACACAACGCTGGTAATTTATGGCAAAATATGAAAGAATCATCTAACTACAAGCTATTTACAAACTACTTATTAATAAATAATCCATCACTGAATGCAGTTTGCCATTAGCAATTTAATGGTATATTCGTAATTATAATTAAAATTGTTAATGAAGGGAAAAACTGCTTTTAAAGAAATGTCAGAGGTCTATTTGAAGATTTTTTTGATGCGTTAATGTACGTTTAATTGTGATTTGAGTTCCATCACTGTTTTAAAATATTGAAAATATGACTATTTTTTTTTTGGGCAAAATAATATACGGTTTAATTAAGAGATACACTGCTTTAAAAACCAACTTTTTGACCATTTTCAAGAAACCTCCGCCTTAAGTGTGGGAAATCATTAAATGGCCCCTCCCGCTGTGGGTTGAGCGAGAGCGAGTGTCAGAATTTTACTGACTAAAACCCATCCATGTTCCTTCTTTGCCCTTTGCGTTCCGGGGCCACGGTAACTCTTTCGAACAATCCTTCGACTCCGGCAGGCACTATTACTTTTTGCTGGCTTCTGGTCAACAACATTCATTGCGTTATTTACGTTATTGAGCAGACTTTCGTACATACCTATGAAGCAATGGATTAGCAATATCCTAAAGTGATTCAGATTGAGATTGATAGTGTGTTACGCAATTACGGTGGTTAATAATAATTCGGGCAACGTGTTATGGGTTTTTCCATCGAGAATTTCTCAGTAGCAGTCTGGAATCAGGATTTGTGCCCGGTTGATGGCAATAGGCTAGCCCCCGGACTTGAACATAACTGACGATATGTGGGTGAACTATAGGTACACCTCTGTCTAACCCTTGGGAGATTACAGGCGTGATGTTATGTTATGTATAGAATGTTAAAAAAGTGTCTTTTTTGTTGCACGATTAGAGGACTTATAGAAAAGGTGCTTTTTACTCACGGATGTAACACTATGTGATTATACAGTGGGCTTATTAAGGGGGGGCATAAAGCCAGAAAAAAATCAAATTTCACCCGCGCTTCCTTGCCTACCCCTCTCATCAAACACGACAAAAACAAAACACAATCCCTTCCCGCCAGCAGAAACTTTTCGCCCGGCCAAGTAAGCCAGAGATTAAAACAGAAGAATAACTAGCAGGGGATCGAGGGGGGAGGGGGGGGGTTTCTCATGGGAACAGATCGGTATAAATCATATATATTTATGTTTGAATTTCCATCTTCTGTAATAAGTATATGCAAAATAATCAGATGAAACGGCTCTATTCAATGTACCTAAGTATTATAGCAGGCTGTGCAAGTAGATATCTTGATAGGGCAATATTATTGTATGTCCCTGAATCTGTTCCGATGCTGGTAACAGATTCACGGACATACATGTAATACAGCCTATCTATGAATTTCCAATTCTGGATTGAAGGACTAACTTTACTATACAGTAAAAAAAAAAATCTTATATTAGAGAGCAAACCGAGTTGAATGCCTATACATTTTCGATTCCGAATGAAATTACAAATGAACGATTTTTGGATATTTTCCTGTACCTATTTATGCTGTGAGACCTTGCTTCTTGCCAATTTTCATTATTCTAGGTCAACGGGAATAATTAAAACGTATAAGGTACACCCAAGGATTTAAATTTCAAAACACGCGACATGAATGGCAATTTATGCTAGCTTCTAAGTCAGCGTCTTTGAGGCTTGATATTTCTACAGCTCCAAGAAACCGTAGATCTAAGTATTTGATATCAATTTCAACTTGATACGTATTCCTGAGAAAAAGGGACAGACGGATGGACAACGAAGTTATCCTGTATCTAAGGTTTTCGATTTTTCCTTTTGAGGTACGGAACCCTAAAAAGCAAAAGCACTTCCATCAAAGTATTATATTACATACTCCTAATCATAAATCATGATGAAAACAAACTCAACTAATTTGTTTTTTTAACAATATAAAGGCCAATGTAATCACATCGCTTATCTTATGATTTTTTATTTTGAGTTATATAATCAAGCCTTTTTAGAATGACGACGTTGTAATGGTCATATTAAGGACAAAGATGATTGAAAATATCTATCAAAAATCTTAGAAAACTTGTCGCACCGCAGTGATGAGCAACCCTATTTAATTTTCTCGTATTGGTTTCTCAAATTACAATATCGAAATATGATCATTGTTCATTCCCTTTATTTTCAATGCAATTCTTTAGTAAGTAAAAACATCCGTTTATTTTGCATATACTTACTATACGCTAAGTTTGAATTCAGAATCTAAGAATCATGTCTTAGTATTTTTTTGGAACTAGAAACTCAATGTTGATGTGACAAAGTTCAAATTCCAATGTAACCAATTTTGTTTAGGACCTACAAGTTGGACGTCACCACATCTTGATGAAAAACAGTGTTGACCAAGAAAAAAATTATATTTGTATATCGTGGATTTTTCTTTGCAGGATCGTGCAAAGTCAATAAATTAGCAACAGTGATACCCAAATAAAAAATGATATTCGTATGGTGGATTTTGCACTGTATTATGCAACGTCAAACGGCATGTGTCATAAAAGCCTTTCCTGCGCGAAGTGCGAGTAGGAAAAAATCCCCACCGAAAACATTTGTGGAAAACGAGGCTAAGTTCGGAACAAAAGAAGTACATGTTTGTCGGATTTACCAATATGGCATCTATGTAAGTGGGTTCCAAAGTCTAAAGTTCATTAGGTTCCTCTTTTGTAACTGTTGAAACTTTCCAAGTTTCCAACTTGCCAAGTTATAATATGAACTGTAGACTTTCTCTCAACTCTATAGAACTTAGCACCCATTCAGAGCTTAACTCTTTTATCGGCGAAGCCGACAATCCCAAACATGTTGATCCGTCACAACCTTTACTCATCCTCACCATAAAAAGAAGGCTAGTCATGAGAACACTATCTGTATGAAATATTTCATGTGCCGTTTCGTACTTTTGTCCACAATAAACTCATTACGTATTTAATTTCCGATATTTCTTTTGTATGCTCCAATAATAATATACCCTTTACGCTGAATTTCGAGTTTCAACTTGATTTAGGGAATAGTACTTACTAAAACCTTATACGGAGTTTGTCAAGAAAAGTGGAAGAAAACGAATTTGGATTTTGAGTTAATCACCGTAAGGTCTAAAATCTCCAGCACGAACTTTCAAATGAACGCTAGTTGGCTATGTTGCAAATTTTCTCCGCAAGAAAATGAACCGAAATGCAGAACAATGGCGCTAGTGGTACTATACCAGTCAAAAATCTGTCAAATAAAATGTATGTCATCTTGACTTTTCAAATATCAACATTGAATTATTTCAATATTTTTATTTTATAGTTTTGCCTCGGTATTTGTTTAGTTTATCAAGTCTTATTGTTTTTAATAATCGTTTCGGGAGTGGTTTTAGTTATTTTTCCATGTTTTCTGTTTCACAGTGTCTTTCCTACAAAGTGATAAATTACGAAAATATTGTTTACGTTAATTAAATAATAGCAGCGCAGCCGAAAATTTGAGCGCAGTCCTCTCGTCTCAACAGAGCGGGGGCGACTGATTTGTGAAACATATATATGTTTGAAGTTCCCGCAACGTGCGACGGAAGATGATTTCTTCCACGAACTAAGAACGTCGTAAGTGCTATAAGCTTATCGTCGTAATAAAACCACAAATAAAAGTAATAAAATAAAATCCTTCCACAATCTAAGTCACTTTATATTAATAAATTAATCATCAAATTTTCATTCTAGTAGTCATTAGCATATTAAGTACAAATCGAAAAGTCGTGAAAATTGGAGGTAACTTCGTGATCTTTTTTATTACAGAAAATTTTACTATTTTGTGATTTGTTGCCACAATAAGTTTGGAAATATCATGTAGTTATTCGTGTTATTTTTTTTTTATACCTAAGTCTGATCAATTTCATGAAAAATCATATTGAAGTTAGGCTATTTTGGTTGATCTCTTAAGGTCGGGTTGTTTTACGTCCACTTGACGCACGTGTATACTTTAAAAATGGCGCTAACTATCGTCAAACCAAAAAAAGTGTTGTTTCACAAAATTATTGTCTAGTTAGGTATTATGGTTGGTTACGATAACCAAACCAACCGTTTGAAAGAACCGGCCCTAAGTGTGTTTACACACGAGCGACATGTGTCAACGACAGAGGCAACAGCAGCCGTCTACAACATGCCGCTCGTGTATTTAAGCACCGTACTCAAAATCAAAATCAAAAGTCATTTATTCAAACTAGACTGAGAATCAGCACTTTTTGAACGTCAAATACACGAGCGGCACGTTGTAGATGGCAGTCACCGACGCGTCAACGACGGCGGGTGACGACAGTTGCCAACGGATGTAGCCGACGCGTCGACGACGGTTACAAATGTCTCTGTCGACGCGTTTCACTCGTGAGTATGCACACTTACGGTACCAACACACCATACATACCCATTCGCTCGGTAAATCCTCAATAAATTGGCACGATTCCATATTCCTGAAAGCTTAGATGTAAGCTCTTGATAAGCCAAAAATAATTGCCAATTTGCGCCAACTTATCCAATGGAAGCTTTGTCATTTTGTATTGACGTATTCACGGCATACATGATCCTAAATACAGATTGGAATAAGCTTTAACGTTACAAAATTTGTATTTGTATTTTCGTCAAGTCAATATTAAAGATTAGTATTTAGTTCAGCAGTTTAGTTGGCAGAAAACGACACCCAGAAAAAGATGGCGGGATGAGCTGGACTCCTTAATGGATTGGCCCACAACCGTAGTAGACCGGGAAAAGTGGAAAGTGGGAAGGGAGATCTTTGCCCTGCAGTAAGACAACACAGGCTTATAATAATAATTTAGTTCAGTTAAAAGGTAAGATTAAATTCATAAAGTAACGCGTGTCTGTCGGTAGTTCTGTCTTTTACCTTTTTACGCCACAGCCAAACGGATTTCGATGGCAGTCAGGTAGACCTTCACCTTCGGGGTAATTGCGTAACACACTATCAGTAGCAATGGCTTTCATTTTGACAGTTCAACAGCATTCATTGCGTTATTTACGTTGTTGAGCAGACAAATTTTTCGAACATATCATATCAACAACATCTTTCGAAATGATTCAGATTGAGACTGATGTGTGGTACGCAATTAGGGTACGGGGTACAGGCGCCAGCACATCAAACTACTACAATCAGTCAAATTTCTTTAATAGATTTTCAACTTTATCGCTAATGCATAAGGTTCAAGGTTGATTGGGAAAAATTGACAGTTTCGGGTAGCTTGATGTGCTGGCGTCTGTACCTACATACTTGTTATCCTTGTATTACGTTTCCGTGGTATAATTTCCGACCTAGAGCGAAATCGCGAACAGCTAAAGCAAAAAAAGATACCTTAAAAAAGCTATCTTAAATAAAAGTAAAAGGCTCAATAATAACGACAGGCCAAGTAATTACTCTATCCTTTATCCGTGGATCACAGGATCAATGTAAATGTAAACAGCGCAGTCCATAAACACAGGTGCGGCACGTTTGCTTACTATGTAATATACAAAGTACTCTTTGGTAGTGAGTAATGTAACATGTTACAAGTACATTACATATGGCACCTGCTGCTTTACACGCTCGTGAGTTTTACTCATCATCATCTGCCTAGCCTTTTCCCAACTATGTTGGGGTCGGCTTCCAGTCTAACCGGATGCAGCTGAGTACCAGTATTTTCCATGGAGCGATTGCCTATCTGACTGGAATCAGGGGATCAGACCGGAATAAATTTGTTTTGTAGTTACGATGTAAGTAAAAAGGTGGCAAAACAAATGAGTTGATTGAAAAGGGTGATTTACCAGCCTGAATTGAAGCGAGCCTTGTGAAGGTTGCAGGAATCCCCTGGATGCGAGAAGCAAATTTTGAACGCAGATTTTGAACGTTTTAAATTACCAGAATTGGCCTTCTGCTACTAGACCTTCAGAAAAACAAAATGTTATTGGAGAGCAAACGAGTCAACGGCACACCAGGGTGCTTACTCTCTGACACTACCTTCCGCTCCACCCAGAGTGGTCATTTAATGATTTCCCATACTTAAAAAAAAAAATGGTGCTTTCTCTCGAATATAATTCCGATACATCGATATTGGTCAAACGTCAGTTGGTGTTGGCTAGACTCTAGAGTCCAACCAATCCCTGACGTTTGACTGACAATTTCAATGTCGATCTATCGGAATTATATTCTAGAGTAAGCACCCCGTCTGTCCCTACTGACCTCTTCTTGTTGTTGAAACTCATGATCTTTCGTTAAAGATCATTCAGCAATTTTTTGGACATTAGACTGTCGTGTGTGGTGCATGATATTTTTGTTCATTTCTCCTTTATTAAGATTGTTTCTTTCATAAAACTAAGAACATTAATATTTAAAAGTAGTGCTTTATTTATAGCGATAGAGGGGTAATGCGTAACACACTAATTATAGCAATGGCTTTAATTTTGACAGTTCAAAAACATTCATTGCGTTATTTAAATTGTTGAGCAGACACATTTTTCTAACTTATGAAGCAATGGATTAGCAATATCGTTCAAAATTATTCAGATTGAGACTGATAATGTGATAGGCAATTAGAGTGAAGTGCATTATGACTTTTATCCTTATTTTAGTAAAAAACATCCTGAACTATAGCAACATTTTCCTCTAGGTACAAAGTTTTTATTTATTTTAATGTTTTCCTCGTATTTCTAGTAAATAAATTAAGATTCTGTTGGCGTGCATTGCGACAATGTTTCGCGTCCCATTTATGTACATTCGCGCGCAGATTTATGTAACATATTTATTATTTATAGCTTGGTTTATTTGTATTCTGTCCTTTAGAACTCCCTTATAAGGAAGTTAAAAGGATTTAGTATGTATGTGTCACAGTTTGTGAAAGTTAGAATGTCTTTAAGGATTGTGTTGTGTAATTGAGAGCATTTTATAAACTTTTAATGTATTTTTCACTTATGCAAACCGCATTTAAGATTTTTATGGGTTTTAAAAGTTACGCCAACATAAAGATACTTAAAGATCTTTTGTCTTTCATAAAAAAATACTTATGGTTTAATTATATCAACTATATCAACGTCGAAAACATTAATGCTTTATCCAAAGTTCAAATACTTAAGAGGGAATAATCATACCTATTGATTGAGATTTCATGAAATAGTCATTCAATAGGATTATATGAACTAACAGGGTTGTATTGATGATTTTAATGATTATAATTCTGTAAAGTCATATTTGTTATGGTCGCGAATCATCTTTTAATCAACATAAAACCTGACACTGACCTGCAAATTTCAAAAAACTTAGAAAAAAAAATATCATTTTCATCAAAAGGCGACGAGTACATAAGGAACACGAATATTACTTATTCATAACTAATATCATCGACAAAAAAACAAAAAAATCCATTTTCTAAATCACCTTCTGCAATATCATAAAGGCACAGTCACACGCAACCTCCGTGTACCGGTACTAACCATATGCGCTGGGAACCGGTGGTACCACGCCACGCCACGGTGCGACAACGGCGTCCGTCGCGGTCATCGTAAGGGCCGCGTGTGTTTATTTACGAGCGTGCACGTGGCACGACGACCTTCAAGGACGGCCGGCTCTGTCCCAACGTGGACAACTTATTTCTAGGAAAAAGACTATAGGTACTTACTTACTTTTAAACTTGTTTATGGATTTTTGCATATTTGAAAATGTAATGTGTTTTTTTTTGAAAATGTAGGTTTAAAGAAAAAGACGTTGTGGAATTAGATTGATGTAAATACTTTCTGCAACATGCAACCATAATCTCACTTGGTATCCAGTAGGCAATGCTGAAAAAGGGGTGGGGGGCGGCACTTATTACTGTTAATTTTTACAGTAACATTAGGTTTTTATTATTTACTACTCGTAGCTTCTGCCCGCGACTTTGTCCACGTGAGTCCATGTCGGCTCCTAAGGGTCCTAGCATGATGTTTAATATACATTACCCTTCGTCAAGAATTGGGCTATGTATATGTCGGCGCATCATCGCCGTCGTTGTCGGAGTTACACATATTATTGATTTGTACCAATATATCACAGAAATACACAGCAATAGAAAATGACAGGAAAATGTTTAAAAGATTATAAAGAAAATACCTCACTTCAATTCAGGGTGTTTATTCTTCGAGCAGCGAACCAAGAATGTCCTTCCATTCGCATTACAGCAGTTTTTATACACAAAATTACCGCCAAAACTTGGCGCCAAACTTTACCGCCAACTAGCGGATAATTGTCAAACTAATTCTAGATTGTCATTTTAAACAATTCAAGCGGATGTATCAAGATAAATCCTTAATACCAACATAGAAACAATATAAAGTTAACCGGAAACTACAATATTTAAAATTAATAAAGAGGAGGTATCAAAATAGAAACTTTATACAAATTCAACCGGAAACCACTTGTTATTTTAAATACATCAAACTAAACATGACCGGAAGTACAAGAATTAATTTAATAAATGGAAGTCAGATTAAGTACAAAATAATCAAAACAAGCTTAAAATTAAAATTAAATAATGGTTTAGCGCCCATACGGCCATTCTGATCCAGCGCGCTCTCTGCGCTGTAGAACATTTTACAATAAAGCGACATCACCACTTCGGGCTTACTCAAAAATACAAGGCATCACCCGCCTTGGATATAGCCATATTTCATGGCATCACCCGCCTGGGATATAGCCCCCTAACGCGGCATCACCCGCCTTGGATCTAGCCATATTTCCTGGCATCACCCGCCTGGGATATAGCCCCCTAACACGGCATCACCCGCCTAGGATCTCGCCATATTTCATGGCATCACCCGCCTGGGATATAGCCCTAAGACCAGGAAAAGGGATACGCATGGTGGCCAGCCAGCGCAATAGGGAGGAAGGTGGAGCAGCTAAAATAATTTACAAATCATCCGCCCATACGGTCGGTTCGTTATCTTTGTCACACATAAATGGATCGTTTTGAGCCAGAGGTGCTGGTCTCAAAAAATCATGACTAGCGATCTTTTCGGAACATCCCCTTAAATTGACATGCTTTACTTTGTAGCGGTTATTGGGCAATACTTCTAGAACTTCCATAGGACCTTCATATTTAGGACCAAGTTTAGTCGTATGTCTTTCATGCTTATGCATTAAGACAAAATCCCCCTTTTCAAAAGGCTTGATTTGAGCTTTGCCTTTGTCAAATCTTAACTTGTCCCGAAATGATCGCTCGTCCATCCTTAATTTACATAATGATCTAACAGTATTAATATCTTCAATTGGTTCATCATCATCGATTTGCAAGAGCTTAATACCCGGTGGCGAACATTTTTTTCCAAACAACAACTCCATGGGAGATCTTCCCGTACTTTTAGAAACGGTAGAATTAATAGCTAACTGTAAATCTCGAATAGCAGTGTGCCATTGTTTATTAAGCTCCACAACAGACATATTATCTTTGATGATTTTCATAATGCGTTCTACCTGACCGTTTGCCCGACTAGCGCCTTTAGCTACTAGATGATGTTCAATACCGAAACGATGACAAAAATTCTTGAAATCAAACGATGTCATACTTTTGTCCTGATCAGTTATGAGTCTATTTGGGGTGCCGAAAATAGAAATTACTTCTTGTAAACAAGATATGGCTGTATCAGATGTCCGATCATTGGTATAAATTAAATGAGTATATTTGGTAAAGGCATCAATAAATACAAACGCATATTCAGCATTATTACGTTTACCGTTCATACGTCCAGTTATGTCAGCATGTACGGTATGAAAGGGAATTGCAATTTTATCTATAGGATGAAGGGTAACTTGTTTAGCACCAGACATACCTTTGCGGATTCTACAACTAACACAATTTTCAGTAAACCTTCGAACTATTTTTGACATATTGGGAAACCAATATTGCTCTCTTAACTTTGCTAGAACCTTTTCCCAACTGAAGTGTTGAAGATTATCATGATAGTGGGAAATCAGATTCCATCTGTAATTACTTGGCACAATAATAAGTTTACGAGTTTTATTTTCTATTTGAACTTTACGTCTAAGCAATTTATCCGGCGATATGACATAAGTGCCAGCAATGTCTTTTGGGATTGTATCACAACTAAGTTGTTCAACTATGTTTTTAAGAACTGGATCTCTTTTTTGTTCTATTAGGAGCCAGTTATGATCAAGTGTAGAAGAGTTAACTGAAAATTGCAACGAGATATTTTCGCTAGGAATTTTACCGGGGCTCGCTACGGGATTTCGACTAAAAAAATCTGCATGAGAAAGTCTGTCTCCTTTCCTATACTCAATATCAAATTGGAAAGTTTGCAAAAACGCCCACCAGCGGTGTACTCTTGGTGTTAGTTCTTTCTTGGTTCTGGATGCTTTCAGCGAATTACAATCTGTTACTACTTTAAAGCATCTGCCATACAAAAAGTGGCGGAAATGTTTAATAGCTTTGACTACAGCCAATGTTTCGAGCTCATATGAATGGTATTTGCTCTCAGCATTGGTTGTTCGCATACTAAAATAACCAACGACATGAGGATTCTTATCATATCGCTGAATCAAAACTGCACCATAACCTATAGAACTAGCGTCTGTATGGAGTTCACATGGTAAATCAGGGTCGAAAATTGTCAAGAGTGGGGAAGATGTTAATCTATTAATTATTTCCTTTCGGGCATTTTCCTGTTTTTCAGTCCACCTCCAAGGTACGCCAGATTTAGTTAATTCATATAAAGGGGCCATGATGTTGGAAAAATTTGGTACGAATTTCCTAAAATAACCAGCTAGGCCGTTGAATTGTCGTAACTCTTTAATGTTTTTTGGTACAGCAGACTTAGAGAGGGCATCTAATTTTCTGGGACTGGGCTTAACGGTTCCGTTTTCTATTATATTTCCTAAATATTCAACAGATTTTTTTAGAAATGAGCATTTTTCTTTGTTAAGTGAAAAACCTGCATTAGTTAATCTTTCCAAAACTAATTCCAAGTTAGTTAACCCTTCTTCTATAGTTGCAGAAATTACAAGGACGTCGTCAATATAAACTAGAGCAATCTTATCTTTATAATCACCCAAAGCTTTATTAATGGCACGCTGATAAACAGACGGTGCATTGCACAACCCAAAAGGCATGCGTAAAAATTCAAATTGACCGTCAGGTGTAACGAACGCGGTTTTTTCTACAGAATCTACTGAAATAGGTATTTGATAAAACCCTGCAGTCATATCTAAACAAGTGAAATAACGCGCTTTACCTAACCTATCAATCTGATCGGCAATCAATGGTAATGGAAAATTATCCCTAACTGTGTTTGCATTTAACTCCCGAAAGTCAACGCATAATCGGTCAGTTCCATCTTTTTTTTTTACTAATAAAATGGGGCTGCTAAAAGGGGATGAGCTGTCTCGGATTATACCGTTTTGTTTAAGATCGTTTAAAATGTCTTTGACTTTTTCGCGTTCCATTGGCGATAATCTGTACGGTCTACGTTGAACAATTTTATCTTTATTCTTTAACCTAATGGTTAACTGACCAGTTTTTACCTCGGAAACTTTATTACCCGAGGTGAAATTGTCTTTGAAATTGTTTAAAATTGAATTAATTTTTTTTAACATGGTAGTGTCAACAAGGTCGGTTTTCAGTTTTGTTTCCAACTTTGCTAAAGAACATTCATTAATAATCATTTTTCTCGAGACAGTCATATTTTTATCTATTAATGTGATAGTAAGACCCGGAATTTGCACTAAATCATAGCCAATCAAAATATTAAACTGTGTTTGGTAATCTTCTACAACAAATAGTTCTAATTCTACACTAACTTGATCGATCTCGACAATAGCAGAGATACTCTGGGAACACGTGACATTAACGCCACCTATTCCCTTAAAAACAGTATTGACAGTTTTCCTTTTGCCCGGAATCGAACCAGAAATGCTTTTACGTATTAACGAACAATCTGCGCCGGAATCAAATAGGCAAGAATATGAATTAGCTCCAATTTTGACGGTAGTCGTGCAACGATTTATAGGACCACAAAAATTAACGGATTTTTTATCGGTCGACTTCGATTTTTCGTCATTTTGCTTACGGAAACAATTTTTCTCTAAATGACCCTTTTTATGGCAATAGTTACATTCAATGACCTTACGGTTGTCTGGCGTAATCTGAGATGCTGGCTTTGCGGAAATATTAGAGTCTGTATTTTGTGTAGACTTTTCCTTACAGTCACGAACTCTGTGACCAGGTTTTTTACATTTAAAACAAATTGGCGACTGACCTAATAACGAATCAGGAGTTTCCGAAAGCCGGGGTTTTTTGTTAAGATTATTTTTGTCTGTACTGTCAGATTTCGGTCGGTCACGTTTGCGAAACGTTTTTAGAACGGAGACTAGTTTGGGCAAAGAGTCAGGCGTATTACGTAACAATTCACATTTCACAAAATCAGGGTAGATACCAGTGATAAGAGCATCAATTACCTCGGCGTCCGCGGCTTCGGGCCGCACTCTCTTGAACAGCGTCCAACCCGTGGTTGCGTATTCCGCGTAGCTATTCGCCTGCTCCGACGTGTAGTCGCGCCACCTCTGGACGTCGTCAGCATACCGGAACTCTTCACCGAACGTCTGGATCAGGTCTTGCTTAACTTGCTCCCACGTGGTGGATTGTAGGGACCACGTATCAGCCCATGTCTTCGCTCTTCCTTTCAGCTGCAGTATCGCCTTCATGCGAGCTTCATGCGGTGATATGCCAATAGTTGAAATGGTTTGGTCAACATTGGCACACCAGTCCCTGATGTCGTGTGAGCGCACATCGGGATCGAATGGCGGTAGGTAGAAATTGCCACGATCCCGTGAAGGCGCTGGAGTAGCGGATAGTGCAGCGGCCACGGCGCTCGATGTGGCTTGCTTCGTGATTGACGTCACCAAACTCATCACTTGCTCCATCGAGAAAGTTGGGTCTGGCTGAACGGTCTGCACTGGTTTGCGGACCCGGAATCCAGAAGACCTCAGTAGGGGCGAGGTGGATCCCACCGCTGCTGTCGGCGCATCATCGCCGTCGTTGTCGGAGTTACACATATTATTGATTTGTACCAATATATCACAGAAATACACAGCAATAGAAAATGACAGGAAAATGTTTAAAAGATTATAAAGAAAATACCTCACTTCAATTCAGGGTGTTTATTCTTCGAGCAGCGAACCAAGAATGTCCTTCCATTTTTTTTTTTTTTTTTTTTAACTATGGCATCTCGCAGTTCATCCTTTATGAGGATGGCTACTGCTTAACCGGACTTTCCTGTGGATGCCTCGAATTAAGGCCTCCAGCCAGGGCATACAATAACTTAAAAACTAAGCGACAGCGCTAAGGGTAACCCCCTGCGGGGTTCGGACCTCGGCTCAGGGCGTCGCTGGAAGAGGACAGCAAGGGACAGGCTGGATCGGTATTATTATTGGTGTTTAGGGGCGAATTTAAAACTACAGGCTCAGCTGCGCGGGCTGGCTCGAGCAAGGGTCGGGGGGGGCACGGTGATGGTGCGGGGCGTCGCGACGGGCCTCGGCGGCGAGGACGGAAGGACGGATGTCTGAGCTTGTTTTTGTGTTGTCGACTGAGAGTACTCGTGGCCTTACTACTCTCCTGGAGGAGGGTAGTGGCGTCGTCGGGGATGGTGAGGGTATGCCTTGGTCGGCGAATCCTACTTATGCGGGAGGGAGTGTATCGGGAGGCCGCCGCAATCAGGGGATTGGGGTGCTTTATGGCAGAGTCAAAGAAGCGCTTGGAAAGGCGTTTCATGAACTGCTGGATGGTGGGGAGTCTGAGATCTAGATGCAGATTCACATTTCGGACATAGAAGGGGGCTCCCGTGACCTTTCGGAGGAAACGGTTCTGGAGGGTTTGCATTTTATGCAGAAATCGCGGCTTGGCGTGTGCGAAGACTACGCAAGCATAGGTCATGATGGGACGGATGACCGCGGTGTAGAGGCGCAATTTGCACTTGAGTGACAATTTGCTGCGGGCAGTTATCATAGAGTGGAGCCTACCGAGAGCGAAAGAGGCGCGCGAACGCGCCGTCTTTATGTGCTCGTTGAAGGTGAGGTTGTGGTCTAGGATGACACCTAAGTATTTGGCTCGCTTTCCCCAGGGGATCGGCTTGCCATACATAGAGATCGGGCGCGGGAGGGGGGGGGGTAGTTTGCGCGGTTTCGAGAAGATGACCGCCTGACTCTTATCGGGGTTGACCTCGATTCTCCATTTCCGGAACCAATCGCTCAAGGCGCTTGCGGAGGTTTGGAGGTTTCGAGCTATGGATGACTGGTTGACACCCGAACAGTATATGGCAGTGTCGTCGGCGAAGAGCGCCAACTGTGCCTTTTTACTGTTCGGGATGTCACTAGTGAACAGGGTGAAAATGAGGGGAGACAGAACGGAACCCTGGGGGACTCCGGCGCGGATGGGGTGAGGGGGAGAGAGAGCGCCCTCGATACGGTAGCGGAAAGTGCGGTCCGACAGAAAATCTCGTAAGATGAGCACGAGACGGTCTGGCACACCTAGCAGGTACAGCTTATATAATAAGCCATTGTGCCAGACCTTGTCGAACGCCTTCGCTATATCGAAGAACAGGACGCCTGTCGAAGCACCTCGCTGAAAAGCAGCGCTAATGTGCTCGACTATGCGGTGGAGCTGGTGGATGCACGAATGCTTCGTGCGAAAACCGAACTGTTCGGGGGGGATGAGGCTCTTTGCTTCGGCATAGTCTTTGAGGCGCTTATAAATAAGCCTCTCGTAGACTTTACCGAAAACATTGAGCAGACTGATGGGGCGGTAGCTGGAGGGCTCAGACTTGGGCTTGCCTGGCTTTGGGATGCCTATGACTGTGGCTTCTTTCCACATTTGGGGGAAGATGTTGTTGCTCAGGGCGCCATTGAAGATGGCGGTCATGAGCAGTATGAGGGGGGCGGGGAGGAGTTTGTACACCCTATTGGTGATACCGTCCGAACCGGGGGCTTTGCGGGTTGCGAGCCCTTTTATGATGTCTTGCACTTCGTCGGGAGTGACGGGAGGCAGAGGATCATCAGGGTCTTCGACTGGCGGGAGGGAGGCTCTCCGTTCGACTTCAGCGTTCACCTCGTCGAGGTGCGCTCTGTCTACTGGTTGAGAGCTGGGAGTGCATTGAGCCTCTAGGCTGTCGGCTAGGCATTCGGCCTTTTCGAGATTTTCGAAAGCGACCGTTTTGTCGGGGCGTGTGAGGGGAGGAACTGTGGCCTCTTCAGAGGAGCGGAGCTTCCTCTGGAGCTGCCAGAAGGCGTGGTGGGTGGGCTCGAGTTCGCCGATCATCTTATCCCATCCCTCGGAGCGCCATTCCCCTATGCGTTTCTTTACAGCACGCTGTAAATGGCGCATGTGGGATTTGTTCGCGTCGCAGGGAAAAGAGTCATAGGCACGAATGGCAGCGTTCTTCTCGGTCACCAGTTCACGTACGTCATCGGGCAGTTTCCAGCGATGGTCTTCCATCACTGGAACTTCCCGTGAGCAATCCGTCAGTACGGATTGAACGTGCTCTGTGAACGAGTCGATCGCCCCAGTCGTGTCTGCGACTGAGATAATTTGCTCGGGGATGGAGTCTAAGTGGGGAGACGTGGTGGATTTCAGTCTTTCGCTTACTTTCCTCCAGTCGGTGACTATTTTGGTCTGGGGGGGCTGGTTGGGGTCGTGCGGGAGGCCCGAATAGGGGGCCAGGTGCAAGATGACCGGGCGATGGTCAGAGTCGAGCTCTTGTACCGTCTCGATAGACTGCAAACGGAGGTTTACATTCTTGAGAAGCGCTACATCGAGAACGTCAGGACGTTGGGCGGGGTCGCCCGGGAAATGAGTGGGATACATCGGAGCGATGATATCGAAATTGAGGGAGTCGCCTAGTTTGAACACGATCCTACCTCTGGTAGAGGTCGTGCTGCTATTCCAAGCGGGATGTTTGGCATTGAGATCCCCCGCCATGATGACGGAGTCACTCATACCGAAGAGGGTAGTGAAATCGGTAGAGAGAGAGATGGGATCCTCCGCACCATTGGTGGGCGGGATGTAAGCGGAGATGATGGTGATTGAGGGGTGACCGGTCATGCCGAGCCGACAGATAGAGATCTCTAGCTGAGAGAGGAGGGCAGGCGGGTCTATCGGGATGCAATGGAGGGACTTCCTATAGTAGATGAGGGTACCGCCCTTGTGGCAGCGAGACCTGTCATTGCGAACTATCTTGTAGTTGGCAATGCTCGGGTTCCGCAGATGGGGCTTCAGGAAGGTTTCCTGGACTAAGAGGACATCGAGCTGGTGATCGCGGAGGAACGCGGCGATCTCTTCGCGTTGTTTTTTAATGCCGTTTGCATTGAAAAACCCTAGTCTAAGGGATCGGGGTTTGGTAACGCTCATTCTTTGTAAAGCCATTGGAGCTTTTAGAAGTTGAGGGTTTGCATGACTTGCGTAATCTGAGGATACGCATTGAAAATCTCGGCGATGCGCCGAGGATTGCCGTTACAGGCTTGGATTTCCGCTGCCATGGCATTTGCGGGGGCAATAAAAGCTGCGTAAGCACCGATTATTACCTCCATGCTGCTAGGCTGGGGGCGGGAGGCGGGGGTCGGGGGGGACCTACTGGGACCAGCGGGAGCCCTGGGCGCGGCGGCGGGAAGGGCTACCGGTGGGGCTACTGGGACCGAGGGGCCTACTGATGGCGCGGGGATGACAGTTGCCATCAGCGCTGGGATAGTCGGGGGTGGGGGGGGCACCGAAGCTGCGGGAGCTTTGAGGTGGTTGAGGTTCGCCCATGGGGAGGGCCTTTGGGGACTGAGCCTATCGGGCATCTGGGAGGAAGGGATCGGGATCCTCACAGAGGGGCTTTCCCTTTGCTGACGGTCGCTCGCGCGCTTCGTCAGTTTGGGAGAAGAAGACTTGGGAGCCTTGGGGCAGCCACGGTAGTTAGCCGGGTGCCCGGATTGGCCGCAAAGAACGCAGCTCGGTGGCTCTGTGCACTGAGAGCGGTCTTTAGGGCGGGGACAGTCTGACGTGCCGTGGGCACCTAGACACTTGACGCATCTAGGTGTCGCGTAGCAGTGGGATTGGGAATGGCCATACAGTTGACACCTGTGGCATTGTCCGATGAGGTTGGACTTCCTGGGTTTCTCGATAGAGATACCCGAGAGGGAGCAGACTGACTTCACCTTGAAGATGGGGTGATGTCCTTCAGTAGGGTCGCAGATGACCAGGACCATGTCGTAGACTAGGCCCTTCCATGCTTTGTGCAAGCGATGGACTGCTGAGACGGGGATGCCTTGTGAAGCAAGGTCTTCTTTGATCTCCTCGGTGGGGATTTCTTTGGGGACGCGCCTGATGATTACGCGGGTGGGGACTTCCTCCGGAAGGGAGTACGTATGGAAGGAGTAAGCCCTTGTCTGGAGGAGACGGGTAAGGTCCCTGTAGTCCGAGGACGAGGCGACCGTTACCTTAATACCCTGTTGGGTTGAGCGGGCGTTCGTGTAGTTGATCTTTTGATCAACACACGCTTTGGAGATTTCTGTCCATTTGGACTTATCCTGGACATAGATGGGGGGCGGGGGTCGTGGCTTCTTTGCGTTCGAAGCGGGAGGGGTAGCCGAGAGGCTAGACGCGGGATTGGCCTGCGGTGCGGCGGGGGTTGGGGTGGGGGGGCGGGGGTTAGAAGGGATTACCGCGACCGACTTTTTGGCCTTGTTGGCGTGAGAGGAGGCGTTCTTCTTTCTCTTGCCACCCTTTCCGACGACTATATAGTCGTCTTCCGAGGAGGACGAAGAGTCAGAGAGGGCTTCCTCTGAGTCGGATTGAGATTGGGGTACGGACGTGTCCATACTCTCTGGAGTATCTGCTGCGGTAGCGGCTGGCACGGAAGGTGCGGGATCGGGGACTGGCACGGACGGTGCGGGTTTCGGGGCGGACACGGAGGGAGCGGGTGATGGGGCTGGCACAGAGGGTGCGGGTTTTGGGGCGGGCACAGAGGGTGCGGGTTTAGGGGCTGGCACGGATGGTGCGGGTTTTGGGGCTGGCACGGAGGGTGCGGGTTTTGGGGCTGACGCGGGGGGTGCGGGTTTTGGGGCTGACGCGGGGGGTGCGGGTTTGGGGGCTGGCACGGAAGGTGCTGGTTTGGGGGCGGCGGCTGGCACAGAAGGTGCAGGCGAGGGGGCTTGCACGGAAGGTGCGGGAGGGGAGGCGGCGGCGGCCTCGGGGATTTCGCCTGGGTTTGGCGGAAAGAGGGGGCTGACTAGCGCGTCGCTAAAGTCAATGACCGAACCGGGAGGGCGTCTAAAATTTATAAGACGTTGGGCATACTGGTTAACGAAAGAGGGGTCCTTGAAGAGGACCTCTTTAACGAACGCCAATATGACCGCGTCTGCCATGATCGGGATGGGGGCGGGGAGAGGGAAGAACCATAGGGGGCGTGAATCCCTAACAACCTAGCACCCCGGGTGGATGGGCCCGGGGGTGTGAGATCCTACCCTCCCTGTCGGGTGTGAGACAGGGAGGTGAGTACCTGAAGTGAGCCCTAAGCTTGTGACCCGTCGCCGATCTTATTGTGCGAACGGGGCCCTAACCAGTCTGTGCGATGGGTGTAGAGACACCCTAGACCGGCTTCTAGTACGAAGGGGTTGACACACCCAACCGTACTAGACGCGAGCTGTGGACAAGGGATTAGTTACGAAGCTAGAGCTGACTAGGAGCCACCCCCAAGGCCAAGCTTCTAGCTCCCGATTCCAATTGACAGCCTCGCCCTGATGGGGCTCGGCGGGTGAGATTGGGGCACCACCCCCTTGGCTTCGTTGGCACCGTGAGGTATCCACCAAGGACCACGAAACTGTGGTTTTTACCCGGAAGGGGCCAAAAACCTCGACGACACGTGTGATGACGATTCTCTCTTAAAGAAACAACTTCTATCAACCACGCCTTGAAAAAGGCGGCTATTGACAGGGTGCGGGCGTAGTCCGGAGACTACTGAGCTCGTTACGGCTAGCGTAGCGAGAGCGGGCGGTGGCGGGGCGGCGAGGCGGTGGGGGCGTGCAGCGAGCGAGAGCGGGCAGCACGACCGTCCACGGCGAGCGTCGAACGGAGAGTGTGTCCTTCCATTCGCATTACAGCAGTTTTTATACACAAAATTACCGCCAAAACTTGGCGCCAAACTTTACCGCCAACTAGCGGATAATTGTCAAACTAATTCTAGATTGTCATTTTAAACAATTCAAGCGGATGTATCAAGATAAATCCTTAATACCAACATAGAAACAATATAAAGTTAACCGGAAACTACAATATTTAAAATTAATAAAGAGGAGGTATCAAAATAGAAACTTTATACAAATTCAACCGGAAACCACTTGTTATTTTAAATACATCAAACTAAACATGACCGGAAGTACAAGAATTAATTTAATAAATGGAAGTCAGATTAAGTACAAAATAATCAAAACAAGCTTAAAATTAAAATTAAATAATGGTTTAGCGCCCATATATACAATGCAAAAGATTTTTGAAGTGAAAACTTCTTTAGGCGCGTTGGGCGTTTTTTGAGATGGGAAAACCATTTAACTCGTGTCACTGTTACCATAACCGACACCGCTTCGGATGTGTTCGGCTGTCGTCGGGATGTACTCGGTTTTAATGTTTATCCGATATGTCAGTGAGTGACGGCAAAGTATTCTTTCTGTTTGTGTTTTGTTTTCACTTCTTTCGCACTCCCGGAGTGCCACTGTTATTTTACATCCGACTGGTGGTAGTTCCAGAATGTTCAAATTCAAACAAACACTCTTTTCAGTTTTATTAATACTATACATGTAATTGATAAGTATCAGTGCAATAGTATGTGTCAATGCAGACTAGACTACAGTATCTCTAATTGAAAACAATGTCACTATTTAGCACGCATTGTTCCGACCCAAAATATCGCGAATCGTGATTGTATTATCATTTATAAGTTGGTTTGGTATGCCCACTAAACGCTTTATTAACTACGCAACAATAAAAGCCATTTAAAGCTTGCTCAATGGAATCTACAACAAAGCTTTTAACATTAAAATAAATTCATAACTTATGTCACATCAAGCCTATTCATAAATCTTAAGATAACTATAAAATATATTATTAATATTACAAGATACAAAGATGGGCGTGGTTCTTATCTATACATGGCTGTTTAGCCTAATGGACATGGAGCCTAATGGCTATAAATTATACGTAATAAACAAATCACAACAATGTCGGCTGAATTTATTGACGGTGCGCAGTTACTGCAATGTTATATCATTAGTAGCTTGGTTAAGGATCACTTGGATTTATACATCAAACTTCACAAATGAACAAACTAATGAAAACTAATAAGTACAGACGACGACATATCAAGCTTTAAATTTCCAGTTTTAGCTGACCTCGCATTGTATAGACTTTTCGTACAATGAGAAGTCAGCTTATACTTACTGGAAACTTATAGCTTGATATGTCGTCGTGTACCTACCAAGTTTCTGACGAAGTTTAGGTATACCTGGTTTATTGGCTCCCGCAGACAGGCTCGACGCGGCTCGAGCAGAAAAAATTATATGAAAACTTCATGGAAATTATTCTACCAGAAGGCCAATAATCTCGTAATTTAAAACATTCAAAACCTAGTCGCATTGTCATCTCGGCGTCAATCAAATGTAAAAAGTTTGTGGATTTTTTCGTTTTGGGAAATTGGAGGCATTTTTAACAGATTGAGACTGAGATCAGACTGTGGTTCTTATTATAATTGCCCCTCAGAATTGTGTCGCAGTTCGCTCGCACTGTGGCGTTGCGCTTGTCTGCGGGAAGTTCGTCTGCCTTTAAAAGTAGATAATGTAACTTGGACTTTTGGACTTCCAATTTTTTTGGTTTTATGCAGTGCAATATCTTTGGGTGTTAAATGTGTATAACTACAAATGACGTGTGTACTACAAACTACAGAAAAATAAAAATGCTGCTTACAAAATCAGGGCTGTAATTAATACTACCATTGAGGTGTGATATAATAAAATTATAATACCTTGTTTATAATCGTTCATTATTCTTAGACAGATGCAATCTCTCACTATTTGAAAAGCAAACTAGTTCATTGATAAATAGGTTGTCCACTCAAGTTTGACAGTAACGCACAAGTACGAATAACCCTTAAAACAACTGTCAAGAAATATGAATATTAAAACAACCTTGGCTGAATGATTTATATTGTTAAAACCACATTCTTCAATATTGACATTATATTAAATTATAATCTGACAGAAGATAAACTTGTCAAAAATATAATATTTCATGAGTCCTTGTTATAAAGAAACCGATCTCATTATGATACGTCAATATATCTTAATAGATCATTATGATTATTAATAGGCGTTAAATTAGTTGTTAATGTTATATTTTAGCATATTGTATGTTATTTATTATTTTCGAACAAACATAATTATCTACTATGATAAGAGGGATGTGTGGTTACACGAATGAGTACATGGAGTAAGTTTGAAAGTGGCACCGGTAGCTGAAAGTTGTGTGGAAATCGGTTGTCATACGAAGGAATGAGGATACGAAGTCGTGATACGAAGGAATGAGGAAAATGTTGTGAGGAGAGTTTTGAGTATGAATGTCGATGGCTATAAGAGTAGGGGAAGACCAAAGAAACGATGGATGGACTGCGTGAAAGATGATATATGGTTACGGTTAAAATTAAATTTTATTCAAGAACATCCATCGGTTTCTTATCAGCTCATTTATCAAATTAAATTTCAGTTGACAACATCATCGGTTTCTTACTAAACTTCATTTATATCCGACGATACTGCATACTTTGACTGTACATGTAAGTAGGTAAGTAGGTATATAAAACAAAACAAGGCTGAACAATCTGAGGCAGTCGCCTCCTTCTGCGAAGGAGTCATGCTAGCGAAGGAGGTGGCGGGATGGGCGAGGGAGAGAGCCGAGAGAGCCGCCCGTCCCAGCCGCCGCGGGAGACGCCCCGGGCGTCGGGAGCCGTGACGACTCCCGGCCACCGTAGGCGCGGGCCTGCGGACGGCGAGTAATGGGTAGCTCGCCGACCGATCAGGACCAGGCCCGTGCTGGACGACGCGTATGTGTTCCACGCGCGCCTCAAAGAGATGTCAGCATCAAAGGAAGGGCCCGTCAGGGCCGAAGCCTGCCGGGGCAGCGGGATTGTCCGAAAGGGTTACCGCTCCCCGGAACATAAAGGGCTAAGGAAGGAACACGGATGGATTTTAGTCAGCAAGAGTCTGACACTCCCTTCCGCTCCACCCAGAGCGGGAGGGGTCATTGGATGATTTCCCATACTTAAAAAAAAAAAAAAAGTCTGAGCAATCTTATGGCATCAAAAAAATCGTCCGCATCGCTGTCAGCTGAAAAAGTGCCTAAAAAGCTGGCAGCATATAAATATAACATTATTGTTATTGTTCTTTGTTAAACGGTGGTAATTATACTAACTAATTTAAATATTTGTCCAACTCTGTTTGACAGCTCAATTATCATTATTTAGGTAATGTTGTTTGAGCTCTTTGAACAAAGTTGCGTTCTCATTGTAAAACTTTAACAGTGATATGACAATGGAAGCCGTACCTACTTACTAACTACATACCTTAATGGAAATAATGTATGTACCTACTCATATAAAAAATTGGGAATTTTTCAATAGGTAGGAACGAAATCTGAATTAGTTTTATTTGTGCTAAGTGATGTTCTTGCCTAGCGTCAATTCGGGGTAATTAACCCGCTTATTTATAAACGTTCCTTAAAGTTATAAACACTTGGCCTGAGTTCACCAACATTCTAACCATCGGTTAGATATTTAAACAGTTGATTTCCTTAGGAAATTTGACATAAATCAACTGTTTAAATACCTAACCGATGGTTAGAATGTTGGTGAACTCAGGCCTTAAAGAGCAAACATAAAAAAATGTATGGTTAACACGGTCGCTAATCATTACTTAACTTTAAGCAACGTTTAATAAGTACTTAACTGACAAGTAAAATAAAATGTTCAATAATTTCTGCTATTTCGATGACTGAAATCCAAACCCACTAAACTCAGCTGGAAGCAGTACAAACATTCCCATTTAAAAAAAAACAGTAATCAAAAATACTCCGCGAAGAAACGTCTAACTAAACTACTCAGTCGGCAACATGACCGGACAAAGAACAAAACACCGTAGTAACAAATAGCTATATAAGTACTATCATATACTTAACCCGATCACTGCCACTGCCCTAATTTCAATATACACCTAACGACCTAACCGCGCCCGATATACGAAGAATTCCGCTTTTGTATTATGAAAACCACAATAATGATTTTCAAGTCCCAGTTTCAAACGGCCGAGTGTAACGGGGCCCTAATGACATAATAACAGTGGACTCGCCGTCGCGTGTGTAATTGCCCTAACTCTGGTGTTGTGGGCAGACGATTCTTGGATTGGTAGATGCTGGAATAGAAGCTTTCATTTTATGTAAAGTACGAATCACTTCATTATTAGATGTCTTGTATTTCGCCAAATTTGAAACTAAATTGATAAGTAGGTACGCAAATAAGTTCGATGAAGAGCAAACTGAGCGTCTTGTCGCTGCGCCTAGTCGCTGCAGGAAGACGTAGAGTTGTCGTCTATATCTGCGTGTTGTTGCACGAACAGGCTCGTTCTTTAAACAAAATATATACAGCCTGTCTTTGCGTCTAGCCATGTAAGACAGAGTGATTGTCGTCTTTGTATATTTAGACTTTTTTGCAAAAGTAAGGCTCTTCCGAGCTAGTCGCGAAAGGTATCAAATGTAATCAAAGTTCTGTGAATCTTAAACAGATTTCAATGAAAGACCCGAATATGTAATGAACTTTTGCCCATGACTCTTCCACGTTTCTCTATTCCAACACAGAGCATTTCGCGTGATGATTTTGGGAGCGACACCGGTCGCGACTCGAGACAGTAATACCATGTAATTGGACCGGCGATTAATACCATACAACCAAAGGTATACAACGCCCAGTACAACTTGACACGTGGCGAAAAAGAGAACTAATTTGAATGTACTTAATTTGACAGACTGTTGACGTTATTCATTGCAAGTGGCGCCAATATGAAGTGTCCAGCTAAATTGGTTGCGTGATGTAATCTAGTTTTGTATTGTGTGAGCTAGGAACTATGTAACCGTGTCTTAAATGTAGGTGTAATCTTTTCCTGCGACCTTTTCTTTGGTAATAAGCGGGTATGGTGTACGTGTCTTCTGTTTATTTCCTTATTAACTATTTTCGTAGTTGTTGCTTACTTAAGTGCTGCCCCAGAAAAAACAACGTTTCTTTCTGGGGCAGTTGAATAGTTCAGATTACTAGTGAAAGTAATTTACATTATCTGAATCTGATTCTGGAACTAAGAAAGAACCCGAAATTCTGAAAAGTGTTTTTAAGTAATTTCAAGACCGATTGTTGTATTAATAAATATAAGTATGTACCACTTATTATTCAAGGAGGTACGATCAGCAACAGCAGTGGGACATTATGGTTAAACAGATAGATAGATAGAAAGAGACTTATGCAATTTATCGAATAATTTTATGTATTTTTTGATGCAGGGTAAAAGTGACAGTGTTAGTGGAATTCTATTGCTGACTGTACCTGCATAGGTACTGCAGTAGAGATCAGTGAATAATTAATATATTATGATATGGTGCGAAAATTTCTGACACCATGTGTGTGTAATTGAGGAATGATGTCTTCACATTAATATCAACACTCTCTACCGTCGTTCTCAAGGCATTAAATATGTCGGAGTGCATTACGAAAGCGTGGATATCCGGCGATCTTGAGTTTGCGCTACGGCCGCCACTTCCCGACGATATTGTAAAAGGCAACTCAGGAATTAAACGGAAAAGATGATGAATGTACAGAGGTTATGTACCATTAGGTCTAGTTTTACTAGCAATGCGCATGAGACATTATTTTCCGAATAAGCGGCGCGCGAGTTGTCCAAGAAAACATGACAAGTGAAGCTATGCGGAAAATGAATGATTTTGAACATTTTTGTTCTGTGAGTGAACTACGAACTACCTTATATTATAGTCGAAGCTAATGCCGATTTTTGTGATTTTGAGGGTTGACTTAATTGAAGCTAATCCAATTTTTTTTAATAAAGGATTGACTGTGATGTTGCCAGCAACTACAGCCGGTCGATTCTGTTAGAATTTCACCGTGAGAAGTTAAGTGAAGTGAGCTGTCATTCCATCTGATACTATAGGGATTTATACTAATGACAGCTCACTTTACGCTCACTTCACCTGAGTTATCACGGTGAGATTTTTACAGAATGGCACTACAGGTAGGTACCTAAACGTAACAAAGTCATAATCTGATTTTTCATAATAAAATAACATAAATAATATTATAAATGCGAAATAACTCTGTCTTAGTAACCCTGTCTTTCCTTTCGGATTTCGACGAAATTTGGCACACAGGTAGACCATGACCTGGGTTAGAACATAGGATATTTTTAACCCGTATACGTTCCCCTGGTATACTTTTAAACAGACACGTGGGCGAAGCCGCGGGTAAAAACGGATAAAAACGTAAGACATAACTTGAAAAACATAGTAAAGACGATGCTGCTGTCCGCTTTCTTTATAACCGACTCTTTACAGCAATTCGTACTCGTATCACTTTCGTGCTTCTTTCTCAACAACTAAAGTTCTATTATAAGCTCAGTTCTCATTGATCACAGATCAGATTAAGTTTAGTTTAGTTAGCCCCAGACATAAGTCGCGAGAGAAAGTTCCACGAAACTAACTTACACTTTCATGTTACCCTTTTTCGTAATAATATTTCATTTGTCGTAAGCTTAGTGTAATCTCTTTTAGAAAAAGCGGCCAAGTGCAAGCTGAACTTGCACACGAAGTGTTCCGTACCAGCGTACAATATGTAACACTCACTGCATATTTCTTTAACACGTTTTTTGTATGTGGACCCCGTTTAATTTTTAACTTTGTTTTATTTTTAATATTATTTCCTTTATTTACATAAATATAATATATAAAAATTATGTTTTTAAATATTATAATATAAAAATATAAAAAATAGTAGCCCACTGGTATCGGGACCAGGGTAAAAGCTACAGTCGGTCAGGGCTCCAGAGAGAGGAATTAACCTCCTGACAATGCGAGCCGTGTCCAGAAGTACTGCTTTCTGAATCAAGCCCTTGATCCAGGTCGGTCCAGAAAGTAGTTGATCCGTCAAAACGAGGTTCTAATAAAAAAATTCAGACGAACAAATATTTATCGGGAGTAGGGATAACTGTCAAATCGTGTTGTCATTCATTGTTAGTTCGAGCCCGGAACTAATCATTCCGTGATACGTAGTAGAAAGTGCCCGTAACTTCGCCCGAAATAAAGAGATACCATGTTGGGAGTAGGTACCTACCCAGCGACGGACGTACGGACGGACAGCTGAGTCTTTAGTAATAGAGTCCCGTTGGCGTTGGTCCCGTATAGGTCCGCTGGTTGAATAGTCTATAGAACATTTATAAGGTACCCTATAAATTTTCTATAGACTATTCTGAAGCGAAAGTGTTGGACGGGCATAAGGTTCAAAGACTTCTAACCAATGTGTATGGAAATATTAAAAAAAGAAACTTTATGGTAATGCAATGTTCGTGAAGTGTGTCGTAATGTTAAGCTGATGGTGATATTCCTAGTAAAATATCGCTTTATGTGTAGTGATTTACTTATAAAGAGGACTATCGGCAGTAACCGGCATCGATTGTTTTTGAAAGGTCAATATTGTGCGAAGGCTTCAAAAGATCTCGTTCGCCTTTTAATCTAATAATTTAATGATATATGAGTAGGTACCTCAGTGTTGAGAGACATCATCTGCCTAGCCTTTTCCCAACTACGTTGGGGTCGGCTTCCAGTTATAACCGGATGCAGCTGAATATCAGTATTTTACATGGAGCGACTGCCTGTCTGACCTCCACAACCCAGTTACTGGGTAATACGATACCCCTTGGTAAGACTGGTTGTCAGACTTTCGGGCTTCTGACTACCCGTAACGACTGTCAAAGATCCACGAATGACAGCCGGGACCAACGGCTTAACGTGCTTTCCGAGTCTCGGTATGTAAAGATGGTCACCCATCCACAGACCAACCGCGGCAAGCGTAGCTTAACCTGACCGATCGACCTGTGCGGCTGTTCTTATTTAGCCACGGGCCCCTCCTCAGTGTTGAGAGACTATTGTCCCATAATTTTCTAAACTCTTCTGGAAATCTTCTATAGGCCCACGTACGCACGGACGTATCTACAATAAATAATATTAAATATCGCGGCGGGATTTAATTGCCCACTGGATTTTCAACTCTCGGTGCTGAGTAGTGCTTTGAAAACCCAGAGCGCGTAAAAAAATCGCCTCTTGAAAAACGCGCGGACTTAGTGGGCCTTTGTTCCATAATTTTATTAACTGTCCTGGAAATCTTTTGTAAGAGAGGAGGTATTTTAATGACAATGGTCAGGAGGCCTAAAAAGGCCACTTTGGCAGAATCATAAAACAATTCATATCACGCAATTTCATCTGTATGACTGTTTTGTATGGAGATTCGTAAACTGCTAAAGGTACCTACACCTCTGCCTAACCCTTCAGGGATATATAGGTGTGAAACTGTCAAACAGATGAATTGCGTGATATGAATTGTTTTATGATTCTGCCAAAGTGACCTTTTTAGGCCCCCAGGGCTTTGCAAACTATTTCTCTCTCGTGATTTACTTGGTTCACAGTTTTGCTCAGCTAAAGTAAGATCTGTTTCATAAAATTGAAAACATTACTCATATTGCACGACCGCATTTTGATAGTGATTGTAACAAATTAACGAGGGCATGTATATTTAGAATATACTTAACAATACAATTATTTTATATAGAAAGGCATTTATTTCGGTTACCATGGAGCATGACTCACTGGTTCAGAGAAGTTCAGTGATAACGAAAATTTAATTGAATCCTATTTAATGGAAACAATTGTACGTAAATATTACCGAGAAGGTTTGAACTCAAATAGGTTGTACAGACGCCAGCACATCAAGCTACTATAATCTGTCAAATGTCTTTAATAGATTTTCAACATTACCGCTAAAGCATAAGGTTCAATGTTGATTGGGAAAATTTGACAGTTTCGGGTAGCTTGATGTGCTGGCGTCTGTACAAATGTACATCGATGTTGGTAAACAACCTCCTTCTTTTTTTTGTCGGTTAAAAAAAGTTTGTACAGTCAACTGCTCATCGATGGTAACTCTTGCACTACAAAAACCTCCCTACCTCTTATGACATTAATGCCCCGTCAATGTCAAATTGTTACCACTGAAATGCGGTTGACTGTACCTATACTATTACTTTCTATAAATCAGTAGACTCTGGGCGAATTTCACCAATAAAACTGGACGCGATCAGCACAGCTAAACCGATTTCAAGAGCTGTCAGTGTCATTATTGTTATGGAATATTGACTCATTAACACATTCAGATCTTGAACTCGGTTTAAATGTGGTGATAGCGTTCAGTTTTATTGGTGAAACCAGCCATCAGGCGGTGAGAATAGGTACTCTACCCGAGGTGTGGTGTTCACGATCAAAATAACATTGACAATGAAAAAATAAAACAATGTGCTAAAACTATTATGTAAGTAAATCATGTATAATGTTATTAGTTTCTGTAAGTCAGTGGGCAAACATGGCATTAAATTCTGGTGACAAAAAAACCAACTGAATGCTCAAGGACGCACGTACGAACGTTGGTATGGGAATACTTAAATACAACACAATCAAATCATCAATCTTCAATGTGTCCATCATGACTGTGATCATGGATACTTTTAGTCTTGCCTTTTGGTGCCGCTTTGATTGTGAGTTTGTGAGATAATTCAACAATGTTATTTACATAATCAACCTATAATGTTCCCACTGCTGGGACACAGGTGTCCTCTTTTGAGAGGGAGTGGGCCGCCACGTGGTGGTTACCACGTGGGCCCAATGCGGCTTGGTAAATGTTACATGTCTTCGAATTTTTGGTTCTAGAACATACGAGTTTCCTCAAAATGTTTTCCTTTGTCGTTTTGAGAGCTGTGGTGATGAAACAAAGTATACAAAGTAACGTGCCTGACTGGGTTTGAATGAACCCACGACGTACGCACGGCTTCACATCAAGTTATACACAACCAGTATAAGCTGACTTCTGATTGTACGACAAAAATATACTTACAATGCGAGGTCAGCTAAAACTGGAATTGATAGCTTGATGTGTCGCCCAACTCGTAAGTTGTTAATTGTTAATACCAGTATTAACAACGTATTAACAACTTACGAGTTGGGCGAGTTGAGTTGGGACGCTGGCCCAGGCCAGCGTTGCTCTGACGTATAAAAACAAACTCTCCATTTTCTAGCAGAAACTACAGAACGACACGTGCCTTTCAACGACCACTTTTCACACTTTTTTTGCATACAAGTGCCACAGTGAAAATCGGTCACTTGACACAAATTATTGCACTTATGACACTTGACTATTCAATAATTTACTTTTTTATTTCAACAAAAGCGAATCACAACACTCATTTTAGAACATTCAAAAATTCAAACAGTACACAGAATCGAAGAGTACGGACGTCGGACTACGTGTTGCTGTTTTTGCCGAAGTTTTTGCACCACATTCCTTTTACAACCGATTCAAAAAAAAAAACATACTTGACAAACGATTGTCTCTTTGTAATAGAGATCACGTATGTACCGACCCTAGGACAATTTCGACGTGTTCCTCTGTTTGTTAAGCATTATTATTTTGAGTTCTTATTGCAGACTTGTACGTTACATTGGTAACGAGTTTGACGTTTATTTTTAGCCTTGTTTTTCTGCAAGCATGGAGCTTGTCGGTTGTCGATAAGCTCTTTGTATCTCAAGCCAATTTTGTGCTAATATTATCTTAGTAACATGTGGCATGCCATGCATAGATGTTCTTAAGAAAATATACAATTCATACATTTAGTATACAGAATCAAATTAAATTAGCTATCGAAACTCTGCAGATGTGATGGGTATCGACATCAAACCACGGTGAAATAACAATATAAAATATTTGATGGTCTTTTTTTGGGGGGTCAACGACTGCTTGTAGTGTTGTTACTTGAAGTATGAATTGAGAAAGGGTTTTATTTAGTTTTATCGTGTTTAAATATAAACAATACCAATCACGTCTGTGAAGCTTACACAATTTTTTAACTGATATTTTAAGTTACTACACTAACTGCAGTCGATGACCCCACAAATAAGTCATCAAATTAATGTTTAATAATGTTTACCCAACACGTCTGTGGAGTTTCGCTAGCTAATTTTATTTGACCCTGTAGATATTGTATAATACAATCATTCAAACCTTAATGGCTTAGCAACGAACAGCAACTTATAAAAACAACAGCGCTTTTGCAAAAAGATGCCGCTTGCATCCAACATCCAGGTGGATTATAAACAATACGTCAGGTGTGTGATCTACGTCCAAACATAGTCATCTCATAAGACACTAAAAAAGCATAGCTAGCGGGTTGCTTTATTTTAAGGCCGAGAACACACTTCACACCAATGACCCCTCCCGCTCTGGGTGGAGCGGAAGGGAGTGTCAGACTCTTACTGACTAAAACCCATCCGTGTTCCTTCCTTAGCCCTTTATGTTCCGGGGCAGCGGTAACCCTTTCGGACAATCCCGCTGCCCCGGCAGGCTTCGGCCCTAACGGGCCCCTCCTTTGATGCTGACATCTCTTTGAGGCGCGCGTGGAACACATGCGCGCCGTCCGGCACGGGCCTGGTCCTGATCGGACGGCGAGCTACCCATTACTCGCCGTCCGCAGGCCCGCGCCTACGGTGGCCGGGAGTCGTCACGCGGCTCCCGACGCCCGGAGCGTCTACCGCGGCGGCTGGGACGGGCGGCCCTCTCGGCTCTCTCCCTCTCCCATCCCGCCACCTCCTTCGCTAGCATGACTGCTTCGCAGAAGGAGGTGACTGCCTCCCACTCCCTCTCGCCCCGGACCATGGCTTGGACCAGGGCCGGGCGCGAGAGGTCGCCGCCGCTGCCGATCGCCTCTACGAGGACACGGCTTCCTAAGGGGTCATACCTACATTAAGTCTCTTAGCTTCAGTATGAGACTTTGGGTTAATACAAAAACCCATCCAATTAAAAGATTTCAAAACAAATTTTACTTACTTTTTATTTTAAATGATAATAGACTTAGGACAACCCCTTCAGGTTAACAAACAATGTAAATTATCCAAGTTAACATTGTTAGAAGGGTCTGTTGTTGATATGTCCCCTGGCTACTGTGTGAGAGTGTAGAATAAACACTACAAAGGCCCCTCCAATTACTGAGTTAAATAACGCAACTAAAGGAACAAAGGCCTGTTTAGTTTAAATGATAATGAAATGTTGGAGGATCAAACATAATTTAATCCGATTAAAAGCTTCCATGTAACCGTTTTAACACAGCACCAAAAAAAACAAACCTATTTTGGAGTCACAATTTTAAGCGCGAGAGTAGGTAATTAAAAACAAATCCTTAATCTGTTTTGAAACTACTACACAAACTCCTTTGTTAAACTAATCCTAGAGGATGCAAGGAAAATTACCTTTGCTTGCTTAAAAAAACATCCTTTGACATTGACAGAATGGTTAGCAGAAGCCGAACAACATATTTTTGAATTCGAACAAAAGCAAGATTAAAGACAGTTCATAATAATTAACAAGTCAAAAGGGTTTGGTTTAACTTGACATTTTAAAGGGGTTAACAGTCATGTCTGCAGGGCAATTGGTGTGACAGACAAACATACTAAGGCCAGACAGAATAAAACTAAAAGTTCGTCGAGTTTGATTAATTACTGATGGGGGAGCTGATCTTTCTATTTATAAGGCAGCAGTATTCTATAAGTTTGCGGATTTTATTCTGAAATATTTTTGAAGAAGCAAAATATCGATTATTTTTACACTGTCGATGTCGGTAGATAAATCATTTAAGGCGACTACATGACCTACAGCGCGGTCACTATCAGACTGCATAGAAAAGAAAGAGAAGCGCGATGACACAATGCTGGTAATTTGTTACAAAATATGAAACAATCATCTATTTACAAACTACTTTATAATAACTAATCCATCACTGAATGCAGTTTGGCATTAGCAATTATATTTTTAATTATAATTAAAATAACTAACGAAGGGATAAACTGCTTTTAAAGAAATGTCAGAGGTGTATTTGAAGATTTTTTTGATTCATTAATGTACGTTTAGTTGTGATTTGAGTTCCATCACTGTTTTAAAATAAGGCTTGAAAATATGACTTTTTTTTTTGGTCAACATTATTTACGGTTTATACTGCTTTAAAAACCAACTTTTTGACCATTTTCAAGAAACCTCCGCCTTAATTGGCCTTCTAACATAAGCCTCCTTTTTACATACCAGTCTTTGGTGACAACTTATTTTATTAGATAGGTACAGACGCCAGCACATCAAGCTACCCGAAACTGTCAAATTTTCCCAATCAACTTTGAACCTTATTCTTTAGCGATAAAGTTCAAAATCTATTAAATAAATTTGGCAGATTGTAGTAGGTTGATGTGCTGGCGTCTGTACCTAATATTATTGTCATCAATCACAGCATAGGTTCATGTGTATAGTATAAAATTTATTAACAAAGTACAGCGGGGTATTGCGTAAAAGACTTAGAATAGCAATGGCTTTCACTTTGACAGTTCAAATACATTCATTGCGTTATTTTCGTGGTTGAGCAGCTAATTTTCGAACTTATGAAGCAATGGATTAGCAATATGCTTCAAAATTATTCAGATTGTGAATAGAAGCGCGTTACACATTTTTTTTTATTGCTAAATTAGGGTGCTGGTCAGTCCTAGTAAGTTACAACAATCAACTCATACCTACTTTTGTAATCTGTATTTTTCTCTATAAATAAACTAGCGAATATAAATAAATAAATTGTTTACATTAGCTCCATAAAATAGACCTACACTTGTATTGATTTTCCTAGGACTTTGGAGTTGGAATGTATTTCAAATAACTTTGGTAATTGTGTTTACCTCATAGGTACTCAAGTTTCTGAAGCAATGTTTAACAAAAAGGAGAATTTTAAAGAAACTCAGTATCTTGTAGGTAGTGCCAAAATCAACCGTTAGCTTATTCAGCCTATAATGCTCCCACTGCTGGGACACTGGCCTTCTTACTTCCAAAGAGAGTGGGCTAAACCAACAGTTACCTACTCTTGATTTTCGCATTTTTACGTACCTAATTCAACAGATCTGTTTTTCTTGAAAAATTCTCCGAACCGAAAAGATTAAACAGAATTGTTTTGAAATTCTTTTAGACAGGTGATTTATAAGAACAAAACCAATAACCAACCTACATACAGCTCCGCATTCATGAAATTATTATAAGAAAAGTTTTCTTGAAACCCCGAAAGGTGAAGAAAACCAGATAAAATTCCACAACATTCATCAAATGTTCTGAACCTAGATCTAGAAAAAGTTGAAAACTAACAGCTCGCTAAAGTGAATAAATAAATGGGTAATAAATAATATATAAAAACAAATACGCGCGTTTATGCGTATCTTTATATTTATTCCTCAATTTTCATAATTGCACCTACCATTGTTTGTCTCTGCATCACCCAAAGGTTGACTGGTAGAAAATGCCGCCTCTGTACATTTATGTGCTTAAAGTATTAAATAAATAAATACTATTTTTAAAAACAGATAAAATATTTATTCATAAGGAAAACCATAAAAGCGCTCTTCCTCTCTCCTACTTATTTAAAATTTTGCTATTCCCGATAGGGTCCATATTGATTATATTGTTTTATAAGCTGTATGTGTACATTACGAATGCAATAAAGATTGAATTGAATTGAATGAAAAATAAACGCTATAAAACAAAACACCAGTTGTTTTTGGCAGTCGCTTGGATGAAAGTTTGAAATTGCCAATATAAATTTTTTTCTCTATTCACTTGTTATTTTAGACTTTTTTATTATTGAAATATGGAAACTGCACCCTAATTGCGACAACACACTTTCAATAAAAATCCGAATCAATTTGAAGGATATTGCTAATTCATTGCTTTATCTGTTCGAAAAGTTGTCTGCTTAACAACGTAAATGACGCATTGAATGTTGTTGAACTGTCAAAATTATAGCCACTGCTACTATTAGGGCGCTTTCAATTTAGACGTTTCGTGTCGGACCGCTTCGGCACCGCAGCGGTCCGACACGAAACGTCTAAATTGAAAGCGCCCTTAGTGCGTTACGCAATTACCCCCTCGTTGTTGTTTATTCCCAATTCAAACCAAGATCAAAGAATCATTGCGTTAATTTTGGTTTTGGTTGTAAAATAAGTTATAGGTACCTATTAGAAATTCGTCGATGTACCTACGCCTACAGAAGAATACAAACTTCAAATTGTATGTCAATGAGTTGGTTCCATGTTAGTCCGCAATTTATTTAAATACTGCGATTAAACGCATAAACTTATTGATACTTTCATTAACACTCCCGAGTCTGACTCACGAACACTTGTCACTTGCAACAAAATGAATAGACAAAATTGATTAAAACATTACCAAGTGGCGCTGTACAGAATAATGACTAACATAAGATACGCAGTCTAAAAATATGTCTACCCGTGGTCCGTCCCAGTCTCCCCAACGTTGACTGAACTTTGAAATCCGGGACTTGACTATTAAAGCTCAAATTCGCTATTCATGGCCGCGTCAGTACAGGCTCTTTTATATTCTCTAGAATATAACCAGCATTGAAAATTGAACATCTTGTTTCGAACGTGACGGTTCAATTGTTTTTCGGTATTGGCTGGTATCAGTGGCCTAAATGTGTCATGCTGTGACTCAAACCAACTGTCGGGTTGTTTGGTATGGTTTTCACAATGCAGATTTACAAATATCTGTAGTATTTCTGCGCTTGCACATGGCATATGTGTCACACGCGATGTTTTCTCTTGGTGGGGACAAATATTGTGCTGTTGATATAAATGTCCGTTTATGATTTATGCCTTTCTTCTGCGGTTGCAGCCGAAAATAGCACGGCAAAATGAAAAATTCGCTTACCTTGCTTGTCGTCTTTCAGCAGTGGAATAATCTTGGGGTCTTCTTCCTAAGCACGAAATGAAAATTTCCTACTCCATATCACCTACGGACTTAAGATTAGTTTGCAACCCGACCTAAGAATGAATGACACCGCAGACCCCTTGAAAACAAAATATAAAATGATAGTAAGTACAACTTAATGATCTAAAAAGAAAGCGCAGGTTTTGGCAGATGGGAAACCAAATCATGGATAGATGATTTCTTCCGGATTCTGCATCTGGCCAAAAAAAGAAAGCATGGCACAAAAAGCCGGAGGCCTACAGTTGTCAGTTAACAGTGTGTTGAATGACAACAATAACAATATTGATGATGAGAATATAGGTACTTAAATTAATTAATTACTGCGAGCAGTGCTGGCAGGGTTCGACTTAGGTATCTACAACCCGAATCAAAGTTTATGGCGGCTCGGAATATGAGGCCAGTCGGTGCACAGTAACAAATTCACCTGCAGTCAGCGAGGGTGAGGGGTGAGGTAATGCCTCTTCAGAGCTGCCATAAAGTTTGAATCGGGATGTATAGGACGTCGTGGATTCAAACCTAAGCAGGCTCTTTAACTGCTTTATGTTATTAATTTCATCATCATCTCATAACGGTGAAGGAAGGGAATTCGATGACATGTAACATATCAACCCGCACTGGGTCTGCATGGTGCATTACAGTCCAGTCTCTCTCATAGAGACGAGGCGTGTGTCCCAGCAGTAAGAACATTAAAGGCTGATTAAGCAATCAATGAAAAGTGTTGGCCACACATACTAATCACGATATCGATATAAGTAGAAGACTTGGGACAAACCAATATACATCTAAACACAATACAAACGACACTCTTAATCACAATAACAAACTTCGTGTCCCACGTTCCAATATTTTAAATAGCGTCGACAGTTAGCACATAACTCAAGCACCCATAGGTGAGGCAGCTAATGAAGTCACGTCTAACGATATGCTGTGTTCAGATACAGATAGTAATCACGTGCTAAGTAGCGGACAGGTTTGCGGACCTTTATGCTCTGAAATAAATCATAGTAGATAATAATACATAGTAGAGTGCGCGACGTTTGACTTCAAGATTATATCACTGCCAGAACTTTTATTCACTTTCGTCGTAATGATGGCAATTATTTACTTTAGAAAATACGGAACACAGCACACTTTTGACTACTGAAATAATAGCGGCAAACGATTATTTCATTTCATTTTCATTTATTTGAATACCATAATGTGAATATAGGTGTAATTTGCGACTAGCAACGCCCCGTGGTTTTACCGGCTTAAGTTTCGATCCCGTGGGAATATCGGGATAAGAAGCATATGTGTTAATCCAGGGTGTCAGCTACATCCATACCAAATTTTATCAAAATTGGTCCAATCGTTTGTGCGTGCAGAAGTAACAAACATACAAACACACTCACAAACTTTTGCCTTTATAATATTAGTGTGATTTCGGCCGCGCGCAGACTTATTTTGCGCGCACTCTAATTTAGTTATGTAAACTCTGACGTCCACCTGGTATTAAATATAATGGTACCTTTATAGTATTGTCTAATAATGCTGCAAGAATTTGGAAATATAAATGTTATCACGCTGTTAACTTTGACATTTTGGGTTGAAAAACGCGGTTGTGGTGGTGGACGTACCATCAATTTCAGTGTCGTTAAAGATATGTAATGATGTAGGTAGGTACCTCATGTATAATTCAATAATACCTACACGGGACAAGGATGTCCTGTCATTTTATACACAGATAAAATCTACATAATTAAAATTGCCAAATGTACCGCTATTCCTTCACGTAATGAAATACAAAGTTTATTCAGGAAAATACCAAAACTTTACAAAAAAACATTAAGCATTATCGATTTATTTTCTAATCTTGAATCTGATCTTGAATTCATGAATACTCCTTAGTAAAATTTTTAAAACATCGCATTGTACAGAGGCCAGCACATCAAGTTACCCCAATCTGTCAAATTTCTTTGATAGATTTTCAACTCTACTGCAAAGGAATAAGGTTCATATTCAATTGGGAAAATTTGACAGATTGGGGTAACTTGATGTGCTGGCCTCTGTACGATCCCCACGCATATAAGAAAAGAATTATGTGCATGAGATTATAATCATCTCTAATTATACTTTGTAACCAATAAAATTCAATCAACCGGGAAACAGTTTTTAGGATTCCCTATCCAATAGGGCCCGTTAGGGAACTATTACTAAGGCTCCGATGTCCGTCCGTCTGTTTGTACGACTGTCACAGGGAACCGTAATAGGTAGATAGTTGGAGTATGGGCTACAATGGCCGTTATAAAAACAAATAAAAAAAAATAAATGAAGTAATAATTTAATGGGGTCTCCCCCACGGATATCTATGGGGTCCCCATACAAGAAATGCATAAGAAGTGAAATGTGTAAAGATTTCTTTTACGGTGGTACGGAACCAAAGAGAATTATATTATAGACATTTTACGGAACCCTTCGTGTGCGAGTCTGACTCGCACATTTGGCCGCTTTTTTTTTCAATGATCCTGTAGATGGGATTTATCGATAACGAGGATTTTAATTTTCTTTATTGAATTTGTTAGGGATTTAAGGATGCGTTAATGTATTTTTTAATTGAATAGAAGATTATATTCTAAAAGTCAAGGCATATTTAATGTTTAGTAAAATATTGTTAGGTTAATTTATTTTAGAAAATAATTAAACACTTATGTGTTGATGTTATGTTATCATAACATCACACCTGTATTACCCCAAGGGTTAGGCAGAGGTGTACTTACCTATAGTACACCCACATTTCATTCTTATTTTTCACTGCTGCGCCCCGCGGTTTCACCCGCATCAGTCTCAATCCTGTGGGGATTTCGGGATAAAAAGTATCCTATGTGTTAATCCTAGTTATAAACTATCTCTGAGCAAAATTTCATTTAAATCCGTTTAGTAGTTTGTGCGTGAAGACGTAACAAACATACAAACACACTCACAAACTTTCGTCTTTATAATATTAAGTGTGATTTTATTGAATAGTTTATTATTTTTCTTTACCTGGAATTCCTATCCTGCATCCTAATTGCGTAACACACTATCAATAAAATTCCGAATAATTTTGAAGGAAAAGCTAATCCAACCTATCCTGAACCGGTGATCTAAATCTTTATGAATACTTTGAAAAGTAAATGGCAGAAATAGGAGAAAAGGATAAAAATGTAAAAACTTAGAACTTAGAACCATCTTTTAGGAATCATTAATGACAGACTGTGGTTTTATTTATTCGCCCTGGTACGGAGATCTCGTAAAGCACTCACAGCACAGGACCTAGCTACCTAATATCCCACCTTACATCAAAATTATAACCAATTTCTTTTCCATCTTTCATTAAATAGAATTTAAATTGCCGCTTGGCATTTCCAGCGCCCCGAGATTTAATAATATAATCCCCTTGCCTCCTGTCATAAAAATCGCGAGATAAAAATGACAATCATTTATTTATATCGGAACTCCTTTCATTTCCTTACTTTCTTTTGCGATTTATTGTAGCAATATCACAATTTCGAAAGTATGAATTGGTAATAATTAAATTTCTTTGCAGTACGCATACTTAGACTTATAAAAAAAAGATGGACTCCGCGCCACGCATATCAAAAGTGAAGCACAGTAAGTATGCCGGGATCGCTTGTACAAACACGCCTCACGCTCACATTTACATCATAGTATGCCGACCGGCCGCCATTACGTGACACGACAGCGTCAATCGTCAATCACGCACACATAGATCGGTACGGTGCTTCACTTTCGATGTGCGTTGCGCGGAGTCCATCTTTTTTCATAAGTCTATGGCAGTACGCATTTATCTGTGACCTTTTATAAAGACAATAGTATGGACATTATAGCTTGGCACTCGGCAAAATATCGATCTAAATTCAAATGTATTGAGTTTGACGTTTTTTTGACAGTTGGGTTGTCAAGCAGCGCTGTCAAAAACATCTCAGATATTGGTCACAGTCAATGACTAAAGAATATGTAGTCATAGTACACATACGATTATAGTAGAACAAAAGTGTTACCACACTTAATTTTATTATCGAAACGCTAGTTTAAGAGGGAAAGTGAGAAGTTGTTATGTTCTAAGTCTGTTACGACTACGTACAAAATGTGTATGAGCCGTTACAAATTCAATAGGACTGTGTAAGACACGGCGGCGGCTTTTCCCTTTTCCCTTCCGAAACATGGTCAGTCTTTTAAGTTTCTACATAATCAGCCTAAGATTCTGCAAAGTACCTCACCTTAGACCGTTAAGAAAACACACCAAAAGGCTAATCCCATTCATCATTTTAATTTTTAATTATTATAGAAAGTGACGCTATATCTTTGTAGCAAAACAAAAACAAGCACTGATTGTTTTCCTTTATAATAATGATGCAAGAAAACGTATTAATAATTATCCACATGATTGATTCTACGGACTAACCTCTAAACGAAAGTGGTATTTACGAAGCAGCCATTGTAGTAGGTGAACCCTTAAGAGGAAATGCGGGTGGTCGTTTCTCCCTAAAACGCTCTCGCCTGTTTTCTTTTTGGTTAATGACCATAAAATAATGATTTTTTTACAAAATAACTGATTGTATGTGCCTATCTTTTACTTTTTTAAGGATACATAATTTTATAAGCACTAGAACCCTCAAAAAATGCCGATTTAAACCGCTGTCAACAGAGACCTAGTGTACAAATTTGACGACTATTAATGAAAAAAGAGAACATAGGGACAAAGTATATGTATAATTATCCTTCTTATTCATTTTATGAAAATACTGGTATTCAGCTGCATCCGGTTAGACTGGAAGCCGACCCCAACGTAGTTGGGAAAAGGCTAGGCAGATGATGATTCATTTTATGAAATATCTTCTAACATATTGGTTAATATTATCTATATTGGAAGAGGCGAGAGCAAACCTCGAATTATGCTTTTGCGTTAGGCTTTTTTTTAAAGTCTCTCCGACCGCATTTCCTCTTAAATAAGAATCAAGTCAAGAATCTTCTAAAAATATCAATCAAAGGCATTTCTAAGGCGTTATTAATGGAAGGATATTAGTAAAAGCTCGATGTTTCTAATAAATAATGGACACAATGTAACGCTAACCTAGTTGAGCCACACCTACAAATTCAGGCCATTATTTGGGGCGCAGTACAAACTAATTATGACCTGTACGTTGACCTTTGCGATCGATTGTAGTCTAACAGATAACGCAGTGATCGGAATGGGTAAAAGTGAAAACAATGTTTTTTTTCTCTCTTTATTTAAGGAGCCTTGTCAGACATGACTATGTCGATTCATTGAAAGTTATCGTACAATAAAATATATTACAAGAAAATAATGAACTTGAATGAACCTTGAATGAAATAGAATGAACCGATTTTAATGAAACTGCGCACGCATAAGCAGGGTACAAAGTTCTAAAAAGTTACTTGAACATTTTCGTAAAATAGTGTTACGATTTTAAAGTTTCCATAGAAACAGATTTCCAGTTATCATTTTTTTTAACAAGACATTTCGAAAAATTTCTGAAGTAACTTTTTAGACCTTTGTATCCTGCTTATGCGTATGAAGTTTCATTAAAATCGGTTCATTCTATTTCAAAGACAAGGCCTTCAAAGTTTGTATGAAATGCCGTACGGCGTAAACGTTCTTAAGCACATTTTGTGAGCCAAAACAAATACTCATCCATTAAATTTTGAACAGCGGTAAAATCGCGTTACACACTTACAATTAGGCTGATCTTAGTAGCCAATTACGTCGTTTTCAGGCAAATTGTAATTTCTTGGTCAATATTATACCTACTCCTACGGTACCTACAGATTACAGACAAGGGACTTTAAATTTAACTTATTGTAACTTTGTAAGAGACTTAGGTAATGGGTAGAAAGTGATGTGTCGTTAGCCATACTGTTGTCACTTTCAACACTTTGTTTCCATAAAATGTACTTAACAACCTGAGTATTTCGTAATCAGTGAAAGACGTGTAAAGTCTCACCTTTTTATCTTTTTTACAGCTTTCTTCTGAAACCCGCACCTATCCACTGTTTCCTTTTGCAGTGGAGTTCCTTCTCCGTGTATATCCTCTTCTGATTCTCTCATACCAGTTTCAAGCATTATGGAAATCTACTGTAACGTTCAAGACTAATTTTTCCAGCAATCAGAGATTTCGGATCTATCCCTATAGTTCTCATTTTCCAAAAACTTTTTATTATTTAGATACTGCATCACTTCTCAATACAACACGAGCTCTAAATCCTCCGGTGTACTTAAATGATTTTGATGACCTTACATTGCGTAAGCACTGGTATATTTTTTAGGTTTCTGTGTAGTATTAAATAATAAGCATATCTCACACTTAGTATAACAAATACCTGCATGGCTTTCAGAGCTTACGCTTTTATCTGCCATAATCTTAATTTATTAACAGAGGGGACACATCTGAATAAGCAACTGGTATTAGGAAAGTGAAGGACAAGTCTTACAACTTTTTTAACGACAGTCACCAAGCCTATTCGAATTGGACTTTCAACTCTAACTCCTTGTCTTAAAGTTTATGTATTTTAGTTTGGATGGTATTGTCTTTGGTGTGGTATTTGTGAATGGTATGGTACAAAGTTATTCATCAGTGTTGAAATAAGACGCTGTGGTGGCTTTAGACTAACCTAAATGATTAATATGTCCCGGAGACATCAATATAAATGTATGAATATTTTTGGACTGAGTAACTTGCGTTCAATGTCTTGAAGACCTTCGGTTGCCTTATAAGATCGTAGGTAGAATTTGATGATAAATTTTGTTTCTCTGTATTTGAGCTTTGAAAGGACATGTTGTTCCTTTAGAATAAAGTAAGTAATACCTTTGAATTGCGACACCGACAAGGTTGTCTAATTTATCTGCGTTTGTGACTAAGGTCAAAGCTGGGATGTGAATATATTAGTAAGAGACTTAGTACATTAAGCAAGCGTAGTTAAGGATGCCCAGCTAGACGGATCGACCGGATTAATTTGGTGGAGGACAGGTCAGAAAGATAGGACAGGAAAGTGGAGGACAAGTTGCTGTGGCGCAGCCTGGAAGAGGCCTATGTTCAGCAGTAGACTGCGATAGGCTGAGTTGATTCGATTGCTAAACTTTGCCTATTTTTCTAGGTATCAATGCATTGTGGTATGGTTTACCTACTGTGTCATATCGACGCGATAGGACTCGTAAAAGTACCAGAACTTTTATAGCGGTACAAGCTATTCACATAGGGTCACCCAGATCAACGAATTTCCTATTATAGGCACAAAAAACCGCTCACCTTTATAATGTAGAGCATTTGGTCGTAACTTAAGATCAGATTTTTATCGTTTTTAACTTTGTAAAGGTCACAAATTAACATCCCTAATAAAATGTAACAAAATGTTATAAAGCTGAACGGTCCACAAAAGGGGATGAAAACTTTATGACCCACGAAAAAACAACATTCTGACGATTTTTATAACATGTTTAATTCACTATAAAAGGGGACTCCGTTCCCAAGGACATTTACACACACACACACACACACTTCTATACACTTTTATATTTGGACCTCGCCTTTTTAAAAGCTCGGATCACGTACGCAGGATGCACTTTTAATTTCACTACCTTTGTAAACTCAACTTTGACTTCATAAAAATAGGGTTCTATCTCCTTTGAAAGTCTTCGGCAAACATGAAACTGTCACATACGATAGAAGTCGACTTTTCGACAAATCCTTCTTGGAATCAAAATCAGAAGGTTATTTGTTTAGAAGCAAGATTAATGTTCCTGAAGGTGTGAAGTTCACAAGCGTTGTTCTAAGAAATTAATGCTAATGATTATTTAAATGAACATTTTTCACAGTTCGTACATTGTTTCAATAAACATGTGCATGTAACTTGAAACGTTATGTTTGTGCTTGAAATTGAATGCAGCTGTGCGGAGCTGCTAAACTATAACAAGCTTTAATTAGAGCCTTTAATTATAGTGCTGGTAATACTTTCTGGAATATTACTTATGAGTGCTTTGACCAAAGAGTAGTAAACTGTATCTATAAGAACGCACAGTTTGACAGATTGAGACTGAGACCAGACTGTGAACGTTCTTAAAATTACGAGAATTTCCCCTCTGACTGTGAACGTTCTTAAAATTACGAAAATTGCCACTCTGGTCACAAAAAAGATAAGCCTGAACTAAAACAAAAAATCATAGATTTCCTATTTCTATAGTCAATTATAAATTCTTGATGATCGGTTTCGGATTTTCGGATTCAATAACAATAAACATTCATTTTAAAATCGATGTTTGATAAAATAGGGATGGACCTTTTTCTAAAAAAGTGTCGATAGAAAACAGGTAGCCATAAGAAACCCAGCCAAACGATTAGCATCAGTTTTTTATTTACATTTTTTATAATCTGGATGTTGATTTATGGTTCGTTATTTTTTTTCTTTTAGAGGACTCGCGGTGGTAGCCAGTCTCGTATGTCAACACAGATTATTATCAAAAACATTATCTGGTGTCAAAAAGACGGATTTCTTTCGTGATGTCTTATGTAGTATAGTTGAGATGACAGAGTGGTAATTTAGGATACTTCGCTTCTCAGGTTCGACTTCGGCTGTTTAGGTTTTTTTGTTAATGTTAATGTTGCAGTCAAAACTCTTAACCAGTCAAAAGTACTATTGACTAGCAAAATCAGTCAAAAGTACTTATGACCGTATGCTTTAGTCAATAATACTTTTGACTGAAATAACAGCTAAAAGTACTTTTGCCCAATGGAGCTGGTTAAAAGTACTTTTGACTAAGTGATTCCGTCAAAAGTGGTTTTGACTGGTTGTATCAGTCAAAACTCTTAAAAAGTTAAGGTGGTCGATAAAAATAACTACAAACGCACATATAATTTTTTTTATTACTCATTATTAATGGAGAGCCGCACAGGTCGATCGATCAGGTTAAGTTACGCTTGCCGCGGTTGGTCTGTGGATGGGTGACCATCTTTACATAGACCCCTCCGTGCCTCGGAAAGCACGTTAAGCCGTTGGTCCCGACTGTCATTCGTGGATCTTTGACAGTCGTTACGGGTAGTCAGAAGCCCGAAAGTCTGACAACCAGTCTTACCAAGGGGTATCGTATTACCCAGTAACTGGGTTGTGGAGGTCAGATAGGCAGTCGCTTCATGTAAAATACTGGTATTCAGCTGCATCCGGTTAGACTGGAAGCCGACCCCAACATAGTTGGGAAAAGGCTAGGCAGATGATGGCAGATAATGGAGAACGTCTTATTAGTCACTCATTTTTGTTCTAATATCAGCTATTAGAACACAAATGAGTCACTACGAAAAGAAAGAACACACACAGTAGACTAAAACGCTTTAACATCATTGAATTAACGTAATATAGGTACTGTGTTTTTATAACCTGTGAATTTTCTGATTACCTATTTTAATGACAAGTTTTAAGTGTATGTTTTCATTGTATTGATTTTAATGCCAAATTTTTCGTAATAAACGATTTCACATTTAATATATATCTTTTTTATTCTCATCTAACAAGTTAATAGTGCTTTTGATTGATGCTATATTGCAGTTTAAACTACTTTTGACGAAGAGCGTCAGTCAAAAGTACTTTTAACCGCAATATTGCAGTCAAAAGTACTAATAACCAATAATTTTCAGTCAAAAGTATTATTGACTAAAGCATACGGTCAAAAGTACTTTTGACTGATTTTGCTAGTCAATAGTACTTTTGACCGGTTAAGAGTTTTGACTGCAACATTAATATCTCAATTTATTGATTTATTTCAGGCGACACAGGCCCATAGATAAATACCATAACCTAAATTTATCGGGCCTGCATAGCACTAAGATACGTACCTCTAGCCTGGCGCGAAGTGAAAGTCATCTTCATACCAAAACCGGGAAAAGCGGACTACACACAACCCAAGGCGTACAGACCCATAAGCCTCACATCCTTTCTACTAAAGACCCTAGAGAGACTCTGTGATCGACACATCCGAGACGGACCTCTTCGGGCAAAGCCACTCCACAAAAAACAGCATGCGTACTCCACAGGCAAGTCAACGGAATCCGCACTGCATAGCGTGGTATCCAAATTTGAATGCGCAGTGGACCACAAATGCTCAGCACTGGCTGCCTTCATTGACATCGAGGGTGCCTTTGACAAAACCAACTTCAAAAGCATCAGCACGGCTCTAGACAGACACAACATAGACCCGACCCTGAGCGGCTGGATCACCAACATGCTCAAACAGAGGGCAGTACAAGTGACCGTAAACGATACCACAAGGGCCGTCGTGGCGAAGGGCTGCCCGCAAGGGGGCGTCCTTTCGCCGCTTCTATGGAACCTGGTCGTGGACAGTCTAATAAAAGATCTCAATGACATAGGTTACTTTACTGTAGGATACGCCGACGACATAACCATAATAATAAATGGCACCCACGAAAACACACTGTGCAACCTAATGCGCCAGGCCCTGAAAATAATAGAAAATTGGTGTGGTAAACACCAACTATCAGTGAACCCCACAAAAACCGAATTGGTTCTCTTCACAAAAAAGAGGAAACTGACGACACTACAACTACCACGTTTCTTTGGTACAACCCTAAGCCTATCAACTGAAACCAAATACCTCGGCATATTTTTGGACAAACAGCTGAATTGGGCAAAACACACCAACTACATTACTACGAAAGCCAGCATACCACTGTGGCAATGCAAGCGAATGCTTGGAAAAATTTGGGGAATTAGCCCCAGGGTCACTCACTGGCTATACACCACAGTTATCCGACCAATTATCACATACGGCTCACTAGTCTGGTGGCCCAGAACAGACCTGAGCACAGCCCAAAAAGACCTTGAGAAGCTGCAGCGGTTCGCGTGTGTGGCAATCACCGGCTGCATGAGAACTACACCCACTGCTGCCCTACAGGCCATGCTCGGACTACCGCCTCTACACCTTGTAGTGCGGGAAGAAGCGGCCTTGGCTGCCTTCAGGCTCTCATCAGGAACCCTGAGCAAAGACTCTAGGGTCAAACACATACGTTTAAAAGAAAATGCGATCAAACGGCAGCCAATAATGGCATCACCCTGCGACAAAGCCCCGAAACAATACTGCTTCCAAAAGCACTACAACATAGTGCTTAAAGAGGAGCAGTGCGACTACTCAGGTTCGAAGGAACTGAGAATTTACACTGACGGTTCAAAGACCGACTGCGGAACTGGAGTCGGAGTCTTCTCAAACGACCTCAACATAAGAATATCCAAACCGCTGGGAAAGCGCAACACGGTCTACCAAGCGGAGTGTGTGGGCATAACACAAGCGGCTTATGCCATAGCAGCCAGAGGAGTTGCGGACACCCATATTCGCATACTCTCTGACAGCGCCCCAGTCCTCCAATCCTTAGATAAAAAATGCATCACATCGAAACTAATACTAGAATGTCACAATGCGCTTGAACAGGCAACTGTATTGAACCGCAATATAGTGACACTACAATGGATAAAAGGACACAGTGGATCGCTAGGTAACGACGCAGCTGACGAGCTGGCCAGAAGGGCATCGAGCATGCCAGTCTGTGGACCGGAACCTATCGTGCCCATCCCCTTCTATCAACTACGCAGGTGGCTACAGGAGTACACCCACACACAAGCAGAAAGCTGGTGGACGTCGTCACCAGGCTGCAGGCAGTCCAAGGAAGCTATGCCATCACTGGATGGCAAGCTAAGCAGTCGCTTACTGCGATTGGACAGGAAAGGCCTGCGCCTGGTGACGGGGACCATCACGGGACACTGCTCGCTAAACAAACACTTTCACACTATAGGCATAACGGACAGCCCCCTGTGCAGAGCTTGCATGGAGGCTGATGAAACCATTGCGCATGTGCTCTTTGAGTGCACAGGCGTCACCCAGATCAGGACACAAACCCTCGGGACACCCAGATCGTACACAGATGTTCTCAAAAGACCAGGAGACCTAATCAGCTTCTGGAGGGAGGTGGGCTGGTTGGAATAACCACCAACGGCCGCCATGGCCCACGCACAATGGTCCACTGAAGGACTAAGTGCGGAAACCAAACCCATATCATAGAACATAGAACATAGAACCATAACCTAAAAATATATATTTTTATTATAAAATAGTACTTCACTAGCTTGTTCTTGTGCTGTTCTGTAGTACTTGGCCCCGGAAGCGACGGAACACCACGTCCTGCACCTGCATGCGACCAGAAGTCTTCTTCTATGACGACGGGCAGATAACAATTCGGTACGCGTACCACGAACGCCTTGAAGTTGACGTTGCAGTGCGACTCCAGTAACTGCACCCTCGGCGTGTTCCTCGTCTTCTGGCGCATGTACTCCACGATGTCCTCCTGTAGTGTAGGCGGGAGATGTACCTACACCGGTGTGTTCGGCTTTGTGGCACGCAAGCTAACTTCCTTCTACTTCTTTGCACCGTCATGAAACCTTCATCATCAGCTCTATTCGGTGCCTTTTCTGTGTACTCGTATACAGGGCCCGCAAGTACATATGTATTAAGTAGGTAGGCAAACCCACCACCAAAGTACCAAACTAAAGTAGGTACCTACTTTAGTTTGGTACCTGGGTGGTGAGTTTTGTACATGTACATTAAAGCCAAAGTTGGACATTTGAATATCAATGCGAGTATCATGACATATCTTCATTCATTGAGAAATAACTCCACACCCCACAAACTCATTTACATTCTAAGCCCGTATCTCTTTTAGAATAAATTATAATATAAAATAGGCGATTTATATTATTCTATTGTCATTTATCTCGTCCTGTTCCGACCGTTAACATTTGATTACATAACATAATCAAGTTAACTTTTATTCTTCGGTAAATAAATGATGTCCATGGCATTATCATCATAATAGGATAAAATATAGTTAGTCATAAAATTACATTGTAAAGTTAAAAGTTTTACGACTTAAAATTTAAGGACTGACGTTAAGATGTAATAAAATGTTGCCACCCGCTAAACAGATTAAATGTTGCCCTAACAAAATTTAAGGACAGATGCGCGAAATAAGAAAATCGTAAAATTAAATTTATATGAGAACTGAAAAGGAAATCCGGGTTTTGCTTGTTTATGGTCGGACGCTGATAATAAAAGCAATATCCGCTGTTTATTTAATCATTGTATTACAGCTTTCATAATTATGTTTTATAAAAAAATATGATAAGGTATCTTAATAAAGGTAATAATATGATTCTTAGTGATGAAATTTCTAGAAATCTTGCTTGCTGATGGAGAACGAAGAATGGTGATTTCAGTTCCATACGTCCATAAACAAAGCCGGGCAAGACCGATAATCTGTTAATCGTTAAGTAACGAAGTTAACATTACGAGTAACTGATTAACTTTTATGTTAACTTTAAAAATTGTTAACTGACTCATTAACTTTCCATAAGTCCGTTAATTTGCCAAAAGGACACCGTGCAGACCGCGTCACGCCACGCAAAACACGTTATGACGTAAAAATCACTTAAGCCCTTGCGTTAGTGATTTACTTACTTAAAATTATTGTCAGAACAAAAACTTCCGTTAAATTATCCGTAAATGTAACGCTTTAACGTTTAACGAACTTTAACAAAGCGATTAAAAAGTTAACTAACGGTGCCCAGCTATGACCAAAACTTCTTTTAAAATACTTATTTTTTTAAGAAACGGTTTGATTGTCCAATGCTGTAAACAAGGACAATCACACCGTTTCTTCAAAAATTGTTTAAGCATCTAAAAACAAAATCAATCAACAAATTATTTACGAAACATCCTCAAATAAACACAAAACAAAACAACTTTGTATGTACCTGACTCGGGAGCTCATTCAGCAGCCGAACAATCATCATCAGTATTTCCAAAGGACAATACCACGGCGTTTATTTCACACTTCATTGATATTTTGTTAATAAAAAACCCGTCGGAAGAATGATTCGTCAATGACCCTTTCGTTACGAGAATGTTTTTATCGATTTCCAATAAAATGCTATTAAAAACAATGATTGCACAGCAGGAGTAATTAGTTTGCATGATTCTGCAAATAATAAAGTTAGAATCTCATCAAGAAATGTTTGATAGTTTAATGATTAGCAAAAGTTCTTAATTAATCTAGACGAGCGTGAAGCTAAAAATCCTAAGTGCGCTTACACACTGCATCCGATCCCGAAAATACGGATGAGATATTGTCTAACCGAATGTAGGTAGGTATCAAGAAAACTGATAAGAGCTCTAAATCTTAGAGTAACTTATACACATGGAAGTTAGGGATATCATACACATATAACAATACAATACTTATTAGTCGTATCTGTATCGGTTTTATTATTGTGCATAAATAATAAAATAAATAAATAACCGTATACATGCCTTATACACAACTTTACAATTATTTTGAAAGAATATTTAGTCATAGGTAGTAATTAATAGTAATTTTATTTCCAAACTTTATTTAGTACACGTTACGTCGGATTACTAGCATGTCTTCAGAAACGCAAGTGGTCAAATACGCATTCCGCCAGAAAACGCATGTTGACAGAAACGCATCTCATCAGGGTCTCGAGTCTCGACCCCTGAACTAGGACATCCTGGATGACATGGGTTGAGGTTTCTTCAGTTACACGGATCAGCATGAGAAGGCTTAGACTTACAATTTACACTTGGATTTTACAATAAATAAAAGAAAATTGAAAAAAATAAAAATGAAAAATACAAAGCAACAAAGAATAACAATAAAAAAGCATTAACATCATCTTCGTAAACTTACCCAACTATTTCGCACTTTCAATAACTAATAGCTAAATAATTATTTGCACATTTCATTTACAAAATCCAGTGGCCAACGGAAACTGTATTGACCTCCAGAGTGGTGATAATTCACCGACAAATATGTCGGGTATGCGACTGGCGCCTACTGCCGTCAACTGTCAGATAAACCCCTTTTATTTTAAATGGACTGAAACACGATAATGTTCAGCCTGACTGATGGATTGTCGAAAAAAAATATTTGTACACTTGCACAAGCAGACTGACGCCTTTCACGTTTGGCGCCATTTTTTTTTTCTTTCGTGAACATATGGGCCATGATTTCAATAACAACGCGTAGACATGGACCAGAGACAATAGATTGCAGCTTTCTTTTGTACGTTGTTTGGACGTGCTAAAATTGACACGGAGATTTTTGGACTATTGTTTTGGATTGATGAATGGTACAGGAAGTTTATTTATCGAAATCTTTGAGCAACGAAGAGTTGAAAAAAAAAAAAACTGTTGTGTGACCCACTGTTTATGTATGAAATAAACTTAAGTTAGCTTTCAATATACATCTCGTAAAATATTTCTGCTATTACAGCAACATCAGAATTCTAATCAATACCTATTATCTAGTTTCAATATTTTTGGAGCATTATAATGAAATAAGCAAAATTCTATCAATGTTTCGATTTTATTCAAGTGTTTGCAAACAACCTTGAATATCCGATGCATAACGAAATGGAGTGTGCAAGTGAAAATCGGAACCAAGAATTAGATACGAACGCGAAAAAACATGGAAGACCTTGGGTTTTATCTAAGGTTTTACTTGTTATTTCGTATCCTGGGTAACTGGGAAAAGTTAATCTTTGGAAAAGTGGTAAAATGTTGTTTTTTTTCTGTTCTAAATATGTAAATATTAGATAGGTATAGACGCGGGTTCCCGGTAAAGACTAGCCGGTTCCGATCGGTGCGGGCAAACTCAAAATATCCTCATAATAACTTATGCGGTCACATATAAAGAAACAGGTAAAACATTGTGCTTGTTTTTTCCGTAGAGCAATCTGCAGTGATTTTTACCGGATAACCCGCTGCTTTTTTTTTTTTGACAATTTTACACCTATATATCCCTGAAGGGTTAGGCAGAGGTGTACCTATAGCATTTTACGAATCTCCATACAAAACTGTCTTACAGATGAATTGCGTGATATGAATTGTTTTATGATTCTGCCAAAGTGGCCTTTTTAGGCCCCCTGATAACATTTACAGGGCCAACATGGCCAGAGATTGCACAAAACAGGGAGGTTTGGAAGAAAAAAAGGAAGGCTTTTGCGGAGCAGTCTGACACAAAGCAAGCCAACAAAAAAAAAACACATAGAGCAGGAGAACGATGATGTGTTATGGCATTCTAATGCAAGGATAACATTTATCCTTGCATTCATGAACTATGTTTCCATTCAAGTTGCACATAAACAAAAACATTGTCCACTATATAACGGAAATTAATGATGTTGCGTGATCTTCCGGGTGAATAAAACAACAATAGTGTATTCGTATTATTTCCCATGTGAATAACACACACATTTACTTGTAATCATATTGTGCACGTTTATATCGACGTGACTATTTTATCAGGAGCTTCTGTTTTCATTCGAACATATGTGGAACTGTCCACTGGACATTTGAAGCTAGATCACTGGGTCTAGCTTCAAATAACTAGACCCAGAACCATGCTGAATACTTTATCAGGGCATTCCTGCAGTATTAACGGGAGTCTTGATTCCCTGCCGTGATTGAAAGGAATAAATTGCACATTTCAGTGGTTATATTATTATAAATGAAATGATTTATTCTGTAGTAATAGCGGCCCGTCCCAGCTTCGCACGGGTACATTATTTTTTCGAATTTCCGAATTTTTCTTTCATCAAACCTTGTCCTGGCAATACCAAACACAACAAAAAAGAATTATCCAATTTGGTGCAGTCATTCGGAAGTAAGGAAGTAATGCGCGTACAGTACAGACATTTCGGCGACTTTGTTGTATACCTACTATGTTATTTGCAAATTCATAACGCTGTAAAGTAAATCTGGGCTTACAAGCGGGGGAGGTTAACTCATCTAACTGTTGAAATCACAAATTCTGATCCATTTTGAGCAGTTTTTGCGGATACTGTGAAATGTGATGACATTGTTTAGCAAAATATTGAGCCAGGTGAAGTAATGATAGCACAAAAGATAAAACCTGCGTTATTTTTGTAAGTATTACATAACAAGTTATGCTTACAAGTTATAGATACTTATTAAATAACGACACCGGAGTGTCTGGTGACGCTAACCTTGTGGTAAGGCTACTCGGGTGTCGCTCGGCCGTGACAAATGGCAAAATGATCATCTTTTTGTAAATGCTGCATGTTTGTATGAATAAAAATATTATAGTTTTAAGAGATAACGTCCTGTAATAACAACGTTATCTTGCACGACTGCGCAGGTGAAAGAAAGATCATACTTATTAGGAAATTGAGCAAGTCAGAGAAATTAATTAATTAAATAAGCAAATCGGGTACCAACTTAAATAGAACGTATATTCAAACAGGTTATACCTACAGGTTGATTGGAACATGGGTGCAAAGCTTTAAGGCGAAGATAGTACAGACAATTTAGAACCATTTAAGCGATTGCTGTCTTAGACGAAGTTTTACAAATTTTTTTTAACTTCATTTTTTTTTTAAATTTAGTGTGATGATGATGATGACATTAAAACCACAATTGTCAATTTTGACTGTTCTAAAACTGCCTATAACAAGGCAGACTGACGTAGAGATGTCAAATGTGTTTAACAATAAATTTCCCTAACTGTATTGGTTTTTTAGCCCGAAAAATTTACCGTAAAAACATATCTTCCCATTATTTACTTCTGTAAGACTTGCACTGCTAACCTATGATGTGCGCATAATGTGGGCATGTCTGGCACAGATCAATGAAACGAAAATTCAACAATATCAAAATGAGTTTATAAACATAAAAACAATCAATCGAACTGTGGCGCGTGCACATCTAAATTCCATTAATGAAAACTACTTGCGGAACTATTGTTAAATTTTATTTTATTTTAAGTGTTTAGGTAGTGTAAAAATAAACAAAGAACATAAAATATGCTGTTCTGAGTTGGAGAAATAGCCATTAAACAAGTAATTGCTTCTGTATCGTTATTTTACATGTTAAATTGTTGTAAGTTACATAAATAAAATACATAGTAAGATTTTTTTATGATTATTTGACGGTAAAGATTAGTTCTGATCACTATTCCAATGAAGACGAACAATACTATCATCACGTCGTAGCCACATTGTAGTTTTTCCGCATTTTCAATACTAACCTTAAAGGGTAAACCTAATATTTCAGTTTTCAGTTTAACTTGGGGTTTTCGGCTGCCACTTGCCAAGATGCCAGTTCTTTTTAGAATAAAAAAATAATACGCGACGAATTGATAAAATCTTCCTTTTTTTTAAATCTGTTAAAAAGAACTTACAGCTGGAGTTCACTGAACTATCTGCTAGCCTTTATAGCAAAGACCCTCATTTTGGCATCACCAAAACCCTCACTTTACCTATAAATAATGTGTGTCCACGAATCTGTTTGAAACAGAACCACGTACTCGACGGATTGATAGGAAACAAGTGATTTGTATAACGCAACCTTGTGCACGTGTGCTTCGTTCTCACGACACCAGCGCACGCGCATTCTATAGCCACATGGACAAGTACCAGAATATACCTACGTATACTTAGTATTGTGAATCTGGGAAACTGACTAGATAATGAGTATCATCTGTAATTGTGCTGCGAAGGACTTTTAATGGCAACCACGAGAAATGATACAATGTTAGTTGATTCCGTAACAGTTGGGAAAAATGTATATGTAGTTAATGCTAAAGTGTATTGATCATGGTATGTTGGATCAGTAGGTTATATTGTATTCAAGAAAGAAGACCCAGGAGGTCCCTTGAGTCCTATGAGGTCCCTTGGTCACCTAGACAGTAATATCTCGCCATTCCGCAAGCTAAGAACAAAATCGACTAAGTCTTGTGTGTGGAGGATTTTGTAATCTTTCTTTTCATCTATCAGCAGTCATCATTGTCCTGTCCTTATCCCAATTTATTTGGTGTCTGCGCAATATGTCTTTTTCTTCCATACTTCTCTAGGCATTAGTCGTCACCCCCTTTCTAACCTTATCGTTATTCACACAGTCCATCCATCGATTCTTTGGTCATCCCCTACTCTTATAGCCATCGATATTCATACTCAAAACTTTCCTCACGACATTTCCCTTATTCCTCCTTATTACATGCCCTTAGCTTGACATATATTTACGAGCGGTGTGCTGTCGAATTCTTAACGATTTCTAGTCAAACAAATACGAAGGTGTGTAAGTAATAATAGTTACCAATCGATTTGATTCAGTGTAACCTTGTACAAGTTGTTTACATGATGATCGTTCTCAGTTCTCACGGCTGCAGCACGCACAGTTTAACTGATGTACGAGTTCCGATTAGTATCGGAACTACAATTGGAACTACATTCGCAGTTATGTAAGTAAATAAACCAAGATGCTTTGTATATTGTTCCACATCAGGCTAAAAATGTCGAGGCAGGCATCGAGTGACAACAAGAAATTGGTGATAGAAGATTTTATCCACTAAATTCTTCACAGCCTGTGATAAATATACCTGGAATGTAGATACCATAGACTTATAAAAAAAGATGGACTCCGCGCCACGCATATCGAAAGTGAAGCACCGTACCGATCTATGTGTGCGTGATTGACGATTGACGCTGTCGTGTCACGTAACATGGCGGCCGGTTGGCATACTATGATGTAAATGTGAGCGTGAGGCGTGTTTGTACAAGCGGTCCCGGCATACTTACTGTGCTTCAGTTTCGATATGCTTGGCGCGGAGTCCATCTTTTTTTATAAGTCTGTGGTAGATACATAGGTTATAATCTATATACAGCAGGCTGCACATCGCAGGCGCAAACTGGAACCATGAATTCAGCAAATTATGATTCTGGACGTAGAAATTAGGTATTACAGTTTTTTTTTTAAATAACCGACTAGAAATTTCAACGCAGTGGAGTTTAGGTTCAGAATCAAAAACAGGTTGTGCGTCAATGTCCCTTCCACCGGGTTGTCATATTCTTTCATTTCAGCACCAACAATGCGTGCAGATTATCCAGTAAGAATAATTATAGCTGAGCTGACTACTCAACGTAGGCTAGATGACAAAAGTCTGTATCCTTCTCTGACGTCACTCATGAAGACTATTTGAATCCATCCCACGCTGTCATAGAACTGCAACAGCCAGCCAATACCAATCAAATTGATAGCAGCTTTTAATTGAATTCACTTGTTTACATGACGAGGCTAAATACGGAATTTCAATTGCTTTGTTTGTTTTTTCAGAAACAAAAGGTTAGCTACATTATATTTACTTCTTCCGATTAATTAAATTTTTTGTCGGATATCCTTCCGGCCTATGAGTTTAATCGATGGGGTTTAGTTCGGTATGCCTTATAATTAATTAAAATAATTGATACCATCGTCGGCATATATTTTAATAGCCGAAGACCTTCTTTGAAGTTCAACTGCTTGCAAGACCGTAAGTTGAAACACCGGGCATCGTGAATAACGTAATAGTCATCATCTGTCTAGCCTTTTCCCAACTATGTTGGGGCCGGCTTTCAGTTTAAACGGATGCAGCTGAGTACCAGTATTTTAAATGGAGCGACTGCCTATCTGACCTCCACAACCCAGTTAATACGATACCCCTTGGTAGGACTGGGTTATTAGAGTTTCGGGCTTCTGACGACCCGTAACGACTGACAAAGATCCACAAATGAAAAGCGGGACCAACGGCTTCACGTGCTTTCCGAGGCCCGAAGTGGTCTTGATATGTGAAGATGGTCACCCATCCACGGACAAACCGCGGCAAAGGTTGCTTAATCTGATCGATCGACCCGTGCGGCTGTTATTACGTAGCCACAAGGCACCGGGCATCGTCATAATATTCTGGAATTCCTAACCACTTTCTTACTCCCGGTTCCCCAACCGCGGTCACGTAATTGTTAAAGTTTATTCCTTACAAACATAGTCCTCAGTTTTCTCCCTGTTTGTGGCCGTGGTAGATATATTTTGTATCGTAAGAAAATATTTGCTCTCGTATCATTGGACAAAACAAGGGAATACGTTTGTATTTAACAAACGCGGGCTGGCCTTAATAGCCGCGTAATCGATGACCGTTGGGGTGATCTTGAGTGGAGACTGCGAATCGGCAAAAGTAAGGTAGGACGCCCTCAGAGTAGGTGAAGCGACGATCTTCGCAGGATGGCTGGTAGCAGCTGGAGGAGAGTTGCCGAAAATCGAGTTAAATGACTTGCAATAGGAGAGGCCTATGTCCAGCAGTGGACTGCTGTAGGCTGATGATGATGAAACAAACATATGACTGCGTTTCTTCTTAATAGTATTGCAGTCCCCGGAGTCAGTATTGGGCACGGTTTAAGCAATGGCGTCGCTCCATATTAAATAAGACTTTTTATCTGGCGGAATGTGGGTTTAGGATCTACCTACCTCAGCCCTTCTATGAATATAGACGAGTTGTTGTTGTAGATAGATAGATAGACAGATAGATCTTACTCTTTATTATGCACACCATATAAAATAATTCTGCTTACTAAATCTATTCGAAGGACCGCCGAAAATACACGAACATAACCGAAAGCGATTGCACTAAACCTCATTTTAGCACCAACTGACAGTTTTAGGATAATGTTGTGTGCAATATGCAAGGAATTCAAGTTAACTAACAAACAAACCGCTTAGTAATTAGGTCTGTTGTTACAGTATAGGTATTTACAATTGTTCTGCATTCCGTGTAGTAATGTTATAACTGCAGGACACGTGAATCAGTTTAACTTTTAATGTTAAAATAAATATTTAATTGCATGTCATGGACCTTCTTAATTGGTTTGTTATAGGGAAATGACTGTTATTATCACAGCACACCTTGATGTTTACTGTCGGAAGAGCACATATCCTTGTCCTTGTGTAGGGGATTTATTAATAATTGAACCTAGCACACACAGTTCAACGTACGCTGCTTCAATTGTGATTCTTATCCAGCGCGCAGCGCAAAATTGCTGTTACTTTTCGGCCAATCAAACAGGGTAACTTTACAGTCTATCTGATCAAAAACATAAAATAATACCTGATAAAAGCCTGTATTCCTCGAAGGGTATATATAGAAACACCCACATTTCGCCAGGTACGTTTAAGTTCCCTGATACCTGATAATCACACTAATATTATAAAGGCGAAAGTTTGTATGTGTGTTTATATGTTTGTTACTTCTTCACACTCAAACCGCTGGACCAATTTTGATAATATTTTGTATGAAGGTAGCTGATACTGTGGATTAACGTAAAGGCTACTTTTTATCCCAATATTCCCACGGGATCGACACTTATGCGGGCGAAACCGCGGGGCGCAGCTAGTCCTAATACAGAGCAAATACGATGTGCAGTGGCATTTGCATTAAACTTTACAACAACAAAAAATAATGGATGAGCAACAACATCAACTAAATAATACAAAGATTATCATTCTACATAGATTTGCAACTATTTCGCTAAGCCCAAAACAAGCAATACACAAAAGGCATCCTACAAAGCACCCATTAAAACAAATAAAGCCATTTATCATTAAACTAAACAGTCCTAATGATCGAACACCTTGACATGACTCATTGGCTTCCAAATCCATCGCCCACTCCATTCCATCTTCATCTTAACTCCTTAGTCGGTTGATAAAGGCTACTCATACATGATCAGTTCTTTAGGAACAGTCTGTTTCGCCTACCATCTTAAAATTCGTGCCATTTCAAGATTGTGAAGGACTACGCTCATACGGCAGCCGGAGTGACTGTGACGACTGCTTGAAGCTATTAATTAAAACTACATAAATAGTCTCACAGCTCTACCTTTCGACGTGTTGATGTTTAAACAAATTATTTTTTACTAGCTTCAGCCCGCAACTTCGTCCGCGTGAAATTTGTTGTCCCCCTACGTCGCATCGCATCGCCTGTCCGAATGCCCTCGCTATTACTAAGTTTTCACTTAGCGTTCGTTCTCGACTTTTTTGTTTTTACTCAGCTCATAAGGGTGCTAGCGTGATTTTAAATAGCGTATAGCCTTTCTCAAGCATTGGGCTATCAAACGCATAAAATTTTTTTTGAACCCGACTGCTAATTCAGAGATAAGCGCGTTCAAACAAACAAACTCTTCAGCTTTATTATTATTAAGATATTTTTTTTAAATTGAAACTCAGCTGCTGTCGTTATGACAGCGTTAGCAGTGTTCTTGCACTGCCTGGGTAATACCGATGCTATTACTTACACAAAATGCATGATAGGAGATGAGGCATCGTCTGTGATGTGATAACAGTCGCATTGTGGTTCAACAGAGCATTTCCCATCTGCCTAAGCTGTACCTATCTGCAGCGGCACTTGCCTGGTTTCGTAGTCGGGTCCGAGAAGAGCTTTCACCTTTCAGTGCACGTATCCATTCAAGCCAAACCGACGCAGATTTGCTTGTTCACTTTGGCCTCTCCATATATGGAAAACCTAACTCTTTAGTCGGCTGCTAAGGCCAGTGCATCGCGTTTATTATCAAGCTGCAAGTCTCTGTAGGCGTGCCGACGGAATGCGTCACTGATTGACTGTGTCGAAGAATAGGATGAGATGGATGATTGTTCGTCATGTGGATTTTATTTGGTAAAGAATAGAATAGTTACAATTTTAGATTTAGCCCAGTGGTAACTGCCGCGACTTACGAATTGTAGGTCTTAGGTTCGAACCCAGACCGGCGCTTTACTTTGTGTAAATTATTTCATCGAAACTGATCTCAAAACGGCGAAGGAAAACATCGTGAGGAAACCGGTATGTCATAGAACCAAAAATTCGAAGACATGTGACATTTACCAACCCGCACTGGGCCCGCGTGGTGGATTACGGCCCAGATTCTTTCACCGAGAGGAGGCCTGTGTCCCTGCTTAGTACTGCATAAAAGTGATCATGTACGAACTAATTTAGTTGTCAAGGAAGAGGAAGACTTTCCTACCGAAATACAGTGATATCTAGCACAGATGATAGCCCGCGATTTAACCCCAGAATAAAAAATAAAAAAAACTATGAGGTATGACTAAAAAGAAGCCATTGCAAATTATGAAATTGTTTCGTTTTTTGACAAGTTAGTTTTCCAAACCGTTAACTTTGGCTCATGTATACTTGAGGCATATTTTATAGAATCAAAAGAGTACCTACACCACCTACGTCCTGAATTCCACGCATTTGCAAGCCGCTAAAAAGATTTTTATCTGCTAAATAATTCAAAGTATTCTGCTACTCATCGTCAGTAACAAGTCGTCTCACCCGACGTATCTTCGTATCATTGTCGCTCCACAACTATTGGCGATACTTAATATTATTGATTGGCAATTAAATCGATCAGACATGTGTGCCGATCACGGTCAATGAACTTGCGTACATTCCTCGATGTTATTTTATGATCTGTTATATAGTAACCGATAACAAACGAGTATTTACCAGTGCTTAATTGTTTCAATGTTGATAATCTGAAAATGTAACAACAATTGCTTACTTTTGCTCGACTTTTTGGTGAGAGCAGTGGTGGAAACGGCCGTGACTTACGAGTTGTGGGTCGTAGGTTCGAACTCAGAGGCCTTAGTGTGAGTTTTTTCGAGTCACGTTAGATTGCGAGCGCGTTAGAGTTTTGTATGGGAAATTATGTTTCTCCTATTGACCACCAGGTGGCGCTATAACTTTTTCCCATATAAAATTCTAACGCGCTTGTTCCATTCATCGCTTTTCATAAGGCAGGTCAAGAGCAGGGTCATTCTGGAATAAAAAAAAGAATTTAAAAAAGTTTTTTATCCATAAACTGCAATAACAAAACTTTATCTATGACTATTAATAATGCAATGTCAAGAGTGATCAAAACTAAAGATACTTACATCAAATTTATAATAGTCCATAACATAACATACAACTCGTTACTCATAACATAAATTCTCGTAATTATAAGAACGTTCACAGTCTGATCTCAGTCTCAATCTGTCAAAAATACCTATAATTTCCCTTCATTTTTGACAAGATTTTGACATTTGTTTGTCGCCGAGATGAGACTACGACTAGATTTTGAACGTTTTTAATTACGACAATTGGCCTTCTGGTCATACACACACGCCAGTTGCGAGTGAAGTACATCACCAATAAGGTCATGATATGTCCTCCTAGGGGTGGTGGAAGTACATCACCAATAAGGTCACTACAATTATGTCCTCCCAGCGTTTCCACTTATATCCATCTGCCTTGTAAAATTAAAATAAAATGCATAAAATTCGTCTCATACAAATTTTACAGTATAGCATACGAGACTTTACGCATATGGTTACAAAATGCAATGATGGAATCACCGCTAACACTAAAGTGGAATTTGCATTTATTACTCAATTCCCCAGCTGGCTATAATAAACGCAGTGGAAACTTACGCAATGGAGAGGATAGAACTGATACACGCTTGTTTGTTATATTCCCCTAGTAACTATTAGTGGTAAAGTAGGTAGGAAGTGGCAATAACAGGATATTTCCTGGTAGTAGAATTATTGAGCCTACGTAGGTATTTTCCCTAGTAAATAAATCGACTGCTTTCTACAATTAACTACATCTTAGTTTTCTCTAAATTCAAACTTTAAGGACAATGATTAACCTCTTGCCCTCATCTGCGCTGGGGCTTTATTTCGCATAGGGTCGTCACATTATGCTGAGCGATGGCCGTTTTGCATGGATGCGCCGCAAATTTTCCCCCAATCTTGTTCTTTTTTGTTTGTGTTCTTTTTGTCTGCGTTATATTTACAGCAAATATTGTAATTTATTTTCTTTTTCCAATTATATCTCTGTTAGCCGCCAGGCGTCAGTCCCTCATCTCAAACTTTAACAAATATATCTGCTGTTCTCTGTTCTTTTTCTGTTTGCTAGATTCGTCGACTATTGACGATTGACTGTTGAATGACTAATGCCCGTTAAGTAACACATAAATGAATGCCTAGTGTAAGTGATAACAGGCATTAATCAATTAAAGCTATTTATTGTTATTGGCCCATCCCTTTGCTAATGACTGCAAAAAGTACTGTTCTTGAATTTTATTTAATGATATCACTCTATTTTAGACAGATATGCATCGATAAAATAGATAAATACCTTTATCTTTTTGTTTAAGTGCGTGCTTATGCCAGTACCATCATCTACCACCTACGCATCGATTGTTAGGTCCACCACCTTGAGTAATTGCCCATTGTTGCACTTGCTTCAATGTGGCAACACTGGCAATACTGGCAACTCACATAATTGAGTAGGATCTTCATATCCTTCACAGACTGACATGGCGTAGGCTTTCAATAGTTATTGAAAGGTTAGTGCGTGTATTTGAATGTTTTGATATTAATTCTTTGGAGCTATATTATAATAATGTTTTGCCTTTCTACTTTAATGTTTGATTGTTGTGTGAGATATGATACATCTTATGGTTCATTACGGGCCATAATTAGATTAATAATAGATGCATTCATCAAGTTCTAGTTACTTTTCTAAACTGAAATAAGCATATAAAAAAATAGAAAAGATTAGATTTTTTGTAGGTATATTCTTTTGTTATCTACGCTTTCAAGCTAAAACGGCTGAACGAACTTGGATGAAATTTGGCACATGAATAGACCATGACCTGGATTACGACATAGGACTTTATCCCAATATTCCCACGAAATCGAGACCTATGCGGGTGAAACTGCGGGGCGCAGCTAGTAAAACTTACATGGCTAGGAAGGAGTTATTTATTTCACCGATCAGATAAATTGGTAATAATTAAACTACGGAAAGAAACTATTAATTAACTTGCTTAAGGAAAGACTTACGAGATATTGACGTTATTTAAGTATTGACGTGTAAAAGTGTTTGTGCAAACCTACTTACAAAATAAAAATCATTTATCATTTATCAATCATTTATCATTTATAAAAATAATTAATTAGAAATTAATTTCCTGTTCAAATTAACTTTAATTATGCTGATTTTCTGTAGTAGGGTAGACTGGGTACGGATGTGACAATTTTCTGTAGTAGGGTAGACTGGGTACGGATGTGACAATTTTCTGTAGTAGGGTAGACTGGGTACGGATGTGACAATTTTCTGTAGTAGGGTAGACTGGGTACGGATGTGACAATTTTCTGTAGTAGGGTAGACTGGGTACGGATGTGACAATTTTCATTTGACGACCGATAATTTTGTTAGTGTGGCAGTTAGCTGTACAAAATAATTTTTTTTTGTTAAGAGTACATTTGCCTACGTATAAATACTAAAATTGTATTTCTAAGTACTATGGTTGACTCACAGGAGCAAGTTGTAAAAAAAAGGAGAATAAGTCACAACCGACCACACCCCAGGGGCGGTTGTGACAGTACTTGGGGTCGGTAGTGACAGGTTCAAAAATACACCAATATGGTCATCAATCACTTTTATTGCACAAAATATCCATTCTTCTCGAAATAATTAACGTTTACGTAACACAAGAACATTTAAAATAATAAGGCACTTTAGCATCTATACCTAGCTGTCTGATTGCTTATAACTAGTACTTTAATCAGTCTTAAATTACAATCACTCCAAAAACTAACCAAATAATTTTAATTATACAATACGGTAACAATTTCAATACAAATTAAATCACTAATAAATGTTAAATCAGAACCAACTTCTTTAAAAAAATTTAATGTCTCATTTTGTGTATTTTATCAACATACAGCATAAAAACTTCTTCTGTATAAGCTTCTTCATATTTTCCTATTTTACATTGACCTCTTTCCGTCTTTCTTAAGCGTTTTCTTGACATCTAAAAGCACAAAAAAAATAAAAAATTGTCACAACCGTACCCAAAAAAATTGTCACAACTGACAACAAAGCACTCCTTCGCAAAAACACAATCACTATGACAATATAAAATAACGTACGTAAAAAGTTGCTATTTAACCACTAATGTTTAACTAATAATAAAAAAGAACATTCATTACTGTATCTGTACACAAATAACAACAATTATTAAAAGAAATCGAATAAAAATACTTACTTTTGACCGTTAAAAAGTAATGAGGGCCTCTGCTAACGTCAACGTCGCGCGTTGGCTGACGCAATACAGTGAAACACGTTCAGACCCTCATGGCGCTCCTCTCTCCCCTTAACGCCTCTCCGGTATTCCTTATAGTTTCGCTAATATTGCGATTGTCACAACCGTACCCTGTCACAACCGTACCCAGTCTACCCTAGCTATGTATTAATAAAAACTAAAAGTAGCTTAATGACATAACCCAGATCAATCATTCATCCACTTACACAAGAATCAGTAATCAATATTATGCAAAAATCAATCAAGAATGTCATTAAAACCGCTAGTTTAACATACTGATTTACATAAATAAAAGTAAAATTGCATTAACTCGTCTGTTGGGTAGACAGCGCGGCGCCGCACCTGCGCGTGCGCATGTAGGCACAACTGGGTTCTATTGGCCAATCCGATGACAGTGATGACATTATGGAGATAGATTCAGAAGGTTTGATTAAAGATTAGGTTTAGCAATTAGCAGCTAAAACACAGGAAGATTGATGTAGTGAATAATTTTACTGAGGTAGGTACCTACTGAAGACAACTCTCAAAAATCTTTAACAACTTCCTTATATTCAAAGTAAGAGTAAGCAATTTGGCGTCAAGACTTGCCCCCAATTGATGGCATAGTACCTAATGACTGCATTATTTTGTAACAGGTTCTCAGGTAAATAATCCATCAGACTGGCATCAACAACAATCCTAACAGTTGACTGATTTCTCGCAGACAATCACCTGGGAAAGGACTTGCAAACGAATAGTGCAGCGCAACATGGCCTGCACTACACACGATTCCAGATCACAGATTCGAAACCATAGGATGGATCGTCAGAAGCCCGAAACCGACAACTAGACTCACCAAGGAGTATCGTGTTACATAAACGCCCGGACCTTTGGATTGCGTTGATTTAGAAGTTTGTATTTTTTACTGCTTTAAGGGATTGCAGTCTTGAGTATTTGATATTAATTTCAACTTGATAACTCAACGCGTTCCTGAGAAAAAGGGTCTCGACGGACGGAAAGACAGACAGACAACGAAGTGATCTTATAAGGGTTCCGTTTTTCCTTTTGATGTACGGGACCCTAAAAACGCGTACTTGAGAGTAATTCTCTTTTATTCATCAGGCAAACAGAAAAATAGGTAGTCAGTGACGTTTTCTCTGACAGCGAACGTCACATAGCGTTTACCAAGACCAACCCAACCCTGTGCCACAGTATTACAATATTTCCTAATTGTAATACTGTGCCTGCATTAGCCCCAAAAAAAAAACTTTAATAGATTGCTGAACTTCTGTCCTTTCTTACATTGTGTAGCTGACCGGTTCCCCGCAAGTATTTTCCTTACAATTTAGTACTCAATGTTGAGCAAGTGACTAATGTAAAGTGCTTTCTACGTGTTAGTTGGATGCGTAAGAGTTTGAGGAAAATAGTTTCTTTTAGGAAACTTTTGCGGTCTTACGGACTTCAGAATGATGTTAATTATTTAGAAGTTCTGAAGGTATGAATTCAGCAGGTCTATCCTGTAAAAATCTCATCGTGAAAACAGAAGTGTAGTGAGCTGTCATTCCATCTGATGCTAAAAGAAAGAAAGAAATAATAAGTATTTATTGCGACTCATACAGGAAGATCACAAACTAAACTAAACACAGTCATAAATCAAAAACAAAAAATTAGGAATAGAAAAAGAAAAAAAAAAACAAATTAAAACAAGAAATGAAAAGACTAGGGAAAATTAGGACCACCTGCGACAAATGTGCGGTAAAAGCTGGGTCTATAAATGATAAATGATTTATTTTCTGTAAGTAGGTTTGTACAAACACTTTTACACGTCAATCATATTTTTTAAACTAGATGAGGTCGGCGTTTCCTATCTGACTATTCTGAGAAGAAAGGCCGAAACAAACTCAGAGGTCACAGTCTCTTTTAAAGTCCAGAAAAAATCTTGGTCAGATCATGTGAAGACCAAATGGCCTTTTGAAGAAAGACCCACACAGATTGTGTGGACCTGTCCAGTCAGTGCACGCATTTGTCAAAAATCGTGCAGCTCAACTCAATACTTGAGAATACCAAAGAAAGGAAATTTGGGTATAAAACTCTTTTCTGCTTTCTTACCGGATTTAAAACTACCACATCTATTTCTTATTTATTTTAGGATCTCCAGCAAAAATATATACACTAAACATTATATAGTTAATGGACGACAAAGTATTTGGTAGGTGTACTCTTTCAATTACAGGAGACCACAGCATGCACAATAAAAAGAACAACTAAGCTAACAAATTAAATACATAATAAAGGATTTTTTTTACAGTGAAACATAAAAACTTCAACTTCATAAAAAATTCTGTAAAAGATTAAAATATAGAATAATAAACCACCTAACAACAATTACGTAACGGCCGAGCTAGCGAGCGCGCGGACGTGTTGCTTGCGGGATAATTACTAAAAAAAAAAAATATTGTTTTTTACTTCCGGAAATATTTTCCTAAATGGATAAGAAATGTGACGGCTGTGATGATGGGATCATAGATTTGTTACATATGCAGTGTTCGCGAGACAAATGTAGAAAACTGTATCATCTGAAGTGTCTTGCCTTAACGGAGGTGCAGTTTGGGGCATTCACGCAGGATTACAAGAACAGATGGATATGTCCAGAATGCACATGCACTATCCCAAAGAAAGGTAATTCTGAAACACCGGTCCGAGGAAACACAATGATGGACGAACATTATTCACCAAGTTACGTAAACATGGAACGCGGCAGTCGTCGCAATCCAAAGGAAGTTACTGTGATTGATAACGCGAACCAAGTGCTTGATGAACTACGGGAGTTTCGCTTAGAGATTAAAAGTCGTCTGGATGAGCAAAAGAAAGAATTCATACTACTGCATAATAATTTAGTTAACACAGAAACAGAATTAAAAGATCTAAAAAGCATACTGAAGGTAGTTCAAGAAAAAGCAAACAAAGTGGATATTTTAGAAACAAGAATTAAAGTACTATTAGAAAAAAATGAACAACTCGAAACCAGTATCAGTGCCAGAGAAATTAAGGAGAAAAGTGAGACTGAAAGAGGATCTAAAAAACCGGCAATGTCATTTGCAAACGTAGTTAAGGAAAGTCAAACGGAGGTAATTAGTAATTTTGTACCAACGAAGGAATGTGTGGCCACGAAATCTGTCAACAAAGTAATAACCGAAAAAAAACAAGAAACATTTATTGAAAGGAATTTAAATAAATTAGATATTGTTATAGAATAGAATAATGAAGATCCGAAAAAAGACGAAAGATGGACATTAGTAAATAGAAAAAAAACCAGATATCCAAATAGCGATGTGAGAAAAGGAGGTAGTACGGGTTCAACTGAAATCCAGGGAACTGAGAAAAATAAATATTTGCATGTATGGCGTCTGCGGAAGGAAACGACTGTGGAAAATTTAGAAAAACATGTGAAGAAGCTATATGGAGAGGCAATACCGGTTAAAATAGAGAAAATAAATCATAAGACCGAAAGAGACTATGCTTCCTTCATTATAGGAGTCCCGGAAAGCAAATATGAACAATTGTGTCAACCAGAAAGTTGGGCAGTAAATATTGAGTTTTGCGAATGGGTGTGGTTTCGGAGACAAACCAATAAACCAAAACCCCCGGAGTAAATCTGTGGAGATACTTTACCAAAATGTAAGGGGTCTCCGCACTAAATTAGTGGATTTTTATATAGGAGTTTTGTCTTCAAGCGCAAACTTATTTGCTATAACGGAAACAGGCTGCAATGAATCAATTCATGACGCAGAATTAATTCCACCTGGATACACCATCATACGATGTGATAGAGCAGATGGGCGTAAACACGGAGGTGCGTGTCTCGTGGCCACACCGCGTTTTGAGCTGCGACGAGTGCCCCTACCTGGTGACGTCAACATCGATAATCAGGTGTTTGAACTGGTTTGTGCAACAGTGTACCAACGTAATAGATTATTGTTTTTGTTATGTGTTGTTTACATCCCACCTAACAGTAGCGAAAATGAATACATGGTATTATTTAGGATTATTGAACAGTTGTGTAAATGTTATAACGAAACGATGGTAGTGGGTGACTTCAACTTGCATTCTTGTCCTGTAAACATAGTCAATTATTTTCAATGTTTTCAAAGTTATTGTGGATTCACTCAGAGTAACAAAGTAGACAATTGCAATGGTCGACAATTAGATCTAGTGTTGGGTACATTCGCGGGGGAAGGGAGTGTGAGCGTGCGCGCTGCGGAGGCGCCGCTTGTGCCGGTGGACGCGTATCACCCGCCGCTCGATGTGTCGGTGAGTCTGCGCGTGCGCCAGCATCTGCGCGCGGGGTCGGCAGCGCTGACTGCGGGTACACATGAACCTATAGGCTGGAATTTTAATACAGCCGATTTTTTCTTATTGTACTCATCAATTGCGGCCGTGGATTGGGCTCCAATGTATGAGTTAGATTTGCAAATGAGTTTAGATTATTTCTACAATATTATTAATTCGATTTTTGATGACTGTGTTCAAAAGAAAAAGCGAAGTCGTGTAAGCTCAAGGTATATTTACCCTGAGTGGTACACTGTTGAAATAATTCGCAACATAAAATTAAAGGCTGATCTACATAAACGGTACAAAACAAGTAGGTTGATGACTGATTACGAGGAGTTTGCTCAGTGTAGAACCATAGTTAAAAAAATGATTTTAGGCGCTCGGGAACAGCATGAGCACCGGGTTGAAAATCAAATGCTGGAAGATCCGAAGTCGTTCTGGAATTATGCAAAATCTAAAAGAGGTAGTAGAAATCAGCAAAAGATTTTAAAGAATGGCGAGGCGTTGACTGACGAACAATGTGTTCAGGAGTTTGCTGAGTACTTCTATTCGGTGTATAGTACAGAGCAGGCTGAGTTGGATGTCAGTGCGGCTATGACGGAAGCGGGCGGGGAGAACGGAGCGGCGCGGGTACATCTTGATCACTTACAATTGTCGGACGTATGTTGCGCGCTTCAACAGCTTAAACCAAAAAAGTCTTCGGGGCCGGACGGCATTCCGCCTTACATCTTTAAGGATTGTCGGTCGGCGCTAGCCAAACCGCTGCAATATATCTATAATAAATGTCTGGATGGAGCTGTGTTTCCGGAGAAGTGGAAGATTACCCGCGTAGTACCGGTGCCAAAGGGAGGGTCAGGGATGACGGTGGATGGTTACAGGCCTGTCGCAGTGTTGTCGACTCCAGCGAAGGTTTTTGAAGCGGCTATTCATAAGAGCATATTTCAACAGGTCAATGGCCAGCTTTCAGACGTCCAGCACGGGTTTCGACCAGCAAGAAGTACTACTAGTAATCTCCTAAGCTACATGGCTAATCTTGTGCCTACAGTGGACAGTGGGGGCCAAACTGATGCCGCTTACTTCGATTTTAAAAAAGCATTCGATTTGGTAAATAATGATGTTTTGCTGAAAAAGTTAGCGGCCATTGGTTTCACTCCACATCTACTAAAGTTTTTTGCAAGTTACTTGAGAGGTAGGCAACAGTACGTAGAATATGCGGGACATAAGTCAGAGCCATATTTTACCAGGTCGGGGGTGAGTCAGGGCAGTAATTTGGGGCCTTTGCAGTTCATTCTTATGATTAATGATTTGCCAGAAGTTGTTAAAGACGCCAAATGTTTACTGTTTGCTGATGACCTTAAGCTGTCGCTGGAGATAAGTAAATTAGAGGACTGTGACAAGCTTCAAAGAGACATAGACAGAGTGGTGACCTGGAGCAAGGATAACATCTTGCAGTTCAACATCTCGAAGTGCGTAACAATCACTTTCTCTCGTGCGCGCACTCCTATTCTATATACTTACAATATAGACGGTTTGCCAATGGCTAGGGCTACTGAAGTTAGGGACTTAGGGGTTAAATTCAACACTGAGCTAACGTTTCGTGATCACGTCACAAGCTGCTGCAGAAAAGCTTACCGTAATTTGGGTTTTATGCTACGTATGGTGCGTGGTTTTAATAACATTAAAGCGGTTATCGCCCTATATAATGCTTTAGTTAGAAGCCAATTAGAATGCAACGCAGTCATTTGGGCTCCACATGAATCTAAATATAGGCTCATGCTGGAGAGAGTACAAAACAAGTTTGTGAGGTACTTGTATTTGCGCTTGTATGGTGTATACCCATTTTATCCGCTTACGTACCCGACTTTATTTATTTTGGGTATGGTTGGATATAACGAACTGAGGGTCAGGAGGGATCTAGCACTCACCTCGTACATATTCAAGGTATTAAGAGGGAGGGTACATAATGCGGACATATTAGGGCACATAGGTTTGTGTGTTCCGGACAGATACGTGTGGCGACGGCGACAGCCACGACTGCTGGCGGAGCCGCGCGCTCGGACCAATCTTTTAAGTGAGGCGCCACTGACGCGTGCACTCCGTACTCTCAACCTCATAGCTAGTGACTCGGACCTATTCTGTTGTTCTCTGAGTGAGTTCACAAAGAATGCATTGTTTGTAATAAGTTACAAAATTGTATTTTAATAAGGAGTTAGTAATAAGTTAGGATAAAAGTTTAGATAAATGTACACTATCGCAATAGGTTTCCCTGTAAGGATAGATGTAAGTTGGAAAATAAATAAATAAATAAATAAAAAACACTAACATAAAAAAACACCAAAATAAAAATCATTCACAATAATTTTTTAAGACATTCTTATATTTAGAGAGAGATTGGCTCTTGGTTTGGAGATTGGATTTATTTTTCAATAAAGATAGCCATGGCGCACGGAGCAACAGCATCCTAAATCCTATTGCTGCCCGTTTTGACTATCCTTTCCAAAATCATTGGATAAGGACAGCCATAGGCATCAGTTAGGTATAAGTACTAACAATACCAAAATAATTTTAGGTAAAATTTCGTTGCTAGTAAACTAAAATTTCATGATTTTGTGTTATTATGACGTATATAATATGATTATTTAATTTACTTAATATTTCTTTATTTTGTAAATAGTTTTTGTTATGTTAGGATATAATTTTGTTATTTTTATTAATTAATTAGGTATTAATTGTTATTTACTTACTTATTATTTTAATTCTAAATAAAAAAAAAATGTGTAGAGTATTTATATCGAAACATGGAGATTCTCTGAAATAATAACACGTTCGGAATTTCTTCAAACATCATTGTCATTGCCACTTGTCTTCATGGTCATTGTTTTAATGTCTATGTCGTATTGCAATTTGTTAACATTGATTGATGACTTGATTTCCTTATGATTGATTGCAAGTACATCTTGATTAAATCACGAGTAAGTACCTACTTAACTAGTGATATCTATTCACTTATTCAGGATAATGATCGCATTGATAAAAGTGGCGACGATTTATTATAACTACGCACAGGCTTTTAATTTTAATTGACTCACCGAAAAGGAAATTCCAAGCATTCTATAATTTAAGAAAATTTAGAATCAATCAAATCATTATTTTATAAAACAAGTATTTAAATAATATAGTTATTTAATTCAATACAGAAACATAAATGTGTTACTTTGAGTAAGTGTGTTTCTAAGTTTTGTATCCAATTAACTTTCGTGAGCTTTCACTTTTTACATATTAATCTATGACCGTCTTTGTTACCAATCTCTTTGATTGACGGCAATATATCGATGTTCTTCGTCAGTTGAAAATAAATAATCATCCCAATAGACAGCCTCTTTAGTACATTACTAAAAGTAGAACATTGATCATAGTCAGTAGGCTGTTCATATTTGTTTCGTTGCCTTAAAAAAACATTGTATAACAATTGAAAATCAAAGTTTAAGACCTCTTTGGACTTTTGATTTCGAAGCGGCTGCCAGATTTGAATTTAAAAATAAAACAAATACATTCTTAGTTTAAAAAATATAAGGGCTCAATTTTGACTCTCCCTTTTTTTTAGTACAATCGCGTAGACATGTCCTAAATCCACATTAGATGATAGTGACCACAAGAGGTCGGTTTACCCGTGTTGTGTTACTTGTGGTGTCGGCCCCACAATGAGTAATGTGTTTACTCAAGTAAGCGATAGACACTAACAGAAAGTGTCATAATGTTAAGTACATAAGTATTACCTATCTCAGTTGCATATTACTTAGTAAACAGACGTATCTAGACTTCTAGACAATGTGACTTCTGCACTCATTAACGCTTGGTAATTGATAAATTAACTTTAAACGAATTTATCGTTAGTGTTGTTTTGAAAAAGCGTTGAATGATGCTGTTTTTATTTTCTACTTTAAATACTTCTTTTTTGGTAAAAATTTTTTTATAAAAAGAAAAATAATCAAGATGGATGTTTGATACTCAAACGAGTTTTGACATTTGCTTCAAAATAACAGCAAAAAAGAATGAGTCTCATTGTGCGTAGTTTTTGCATGATTAAATTTAATAATAATATCACTATCATAACGCTACTTTTGATACTACAAAAAATTATAAACGGCTTGTTTTTTTTTTGTATTTTGCGTGTTGTTACCTACTTACTTGTTTTATTTAATGCTTTATAAATTTTGTAATAGTTATACGATTTTTTCGTAGACAAAAAATCTATTAAGTATAAAAAACTCTCATTATTAAGTTTCTATAAGAAACTGACAAAAAGAACATTTTTGTAAGTACTTAGAAAATACTGTACCAACGACGATATAATTATCTAGCTATACATTTCCAGTAGGTATAAGCTGACTTATCATATTACAAAAACCTGCGAGATCAGCTACAAGCAACTTGAAATGTATAGCTTGCAATTTCGCCGTGTAGTGTACACTAAAACTTATTTTGTAGGAAAAAAAAAGTACCTATATTAATTATTTAGTTTTACTCTTTTATTCCATCATAGCAACAACTTAGAATAGAAGCTTACCAGACAAGTCTACCTGTTAGAAACAGAATCCCACATCGATCCAAGATGATCGATCGATCAAACCCGAAGGTCACGGTCATTTGACAATGTAGCACCGAGTACGCATCCATCTTGTTTATATCTCACAGAAATGCCGCCGTACGTCAGATGGAGATAATGTTAAGAACTTTGAATGTTATAATGATAATTTTTTTTCCTGTTTTGGTGCTTTTAAATGTTTGTTAGTAGTGATAGTTAGATGTTTAGCAAAAATATGTGTTTGAGTTTGTGCTATAAATAATTTGTTCATTGAAACATTACCTACTCTTTTATCATAATCAGTCAATAATGTTCCCACTGCTGGGGGACACACAGGCCTCCATTCTGTGAGAGGGAGTGGGCCGTAATCCACCACGCGGGCCTGTGCGGGTTAGTGGATGTCACATGTCTTAAATTTTTTTCATTCTAGGACATGCCAGTTTCCTTATGAGGGTTTTCTTCACTGTTTTGAGTGCCGTGGTGAAATGATATCTGTTTTATATTTTGTCCATAAATTTGCATTCTTGGTTACTAATAAGTAAGTATTTTAACTACCGTATTTTTATCCTAATGCATATTTTGTGGCTTGTGACTATATATACCTACTTACTTACTTATATAAAAGGCGTTAAAAATATTAAGTAAAGTTTGCAGTTTGAGGAAATGAGCTAAGTATTTGTAAATGTCATTGACATGTCTTGAGGTCATAAAGATAAGTACTTTTAACTCCAGTACTTTTAGTTTAATCAATTTTGGCTCAAAGTTTACTAAAGGTGTTGCAAAAATCAGGGCCCCTCGAACAGTTGGATCGCCAGTCACTGGATGACACTGCTCCTCACTGAAACAATGGACGAGATTGGTTCAACCCTAAACTACACTATGAATTCCGTCGAAGTACCGTATCCATGACAAAAGCTATCGATACGGACAGCCAACGTCATCACAGTGGAACGATCCGGATTCCGGAACGATTCGCGAAAATTCCGAAACAAAAGAGTTTTGTTCGCGATGATACTTTATTTTCGTAAAGAATTCGGGTGACGGTGCTGAAGTTGATTAGTTTTGGAGCCAAAACCGTTGTGTGTATTTGGTTTTCTTTTTCTTCAGTAACGAGATTTAATGTAACATATTCATTATATTAGTAGGAGTAGGTGTAATCGGATCCTTATTACACTGGCTCGCTAACACACCAAACCCTCTCGTGCAGGCCTGTTTTGATTTGTACCTGAGCCGTTTGGGCAGCGGGATTGTCCGAAAGGGTTACCGCTGCCCCGGAACATAAAGGGCTAAGGAAGGAACACGGATGGGTTTTAGTCAGTAAGAGTCTGACACTCCCTTCCGCTCCACCCAGAGCGGGAGGGGTCATTTGATGATTTCCCATCCTTAAAAAAAAAAAAAAAAGGCTTTGTGGTGACTGTCAACTGTAGGTAACTGGCAGATGACATAAGTGACAGCAGCTGCCTCACTGCTTGTATAAATGAGACAGTGTTTACATATCTATCTATTAAGAGGAAATGCGGTCGGAGAGACTTTTGAAAGAGCCTAAGTTAAAGTCATAATTCGAGGTTTGGCTCTCGCCTATTTCCTCCTCCAATATTGGACCAATTTAAAAGATATTTCATAAACTGAATAAGAAAGATTTACACTGTGTCCCTACGTTTTTATTTTTTTATTAATAGTTGTTAAATTTGTACACTAGGACTCTGTTGACAGCGGTTTAAATCAGCATTTTTTTAGGGTTATAGTGCTTATAAAAATAATGTGTCATCAAAAAGGAAAACATAGGGACATACAAGTAGTTAATATTTATTATTTTGTAAAAAATCATTGCATTATTATTATTTAGAAAGAAAACAGGCGAGACCGTTTCTATGGAAAAAAAGACCACCCACATTTCCTCTTAAATACTCGTAGAAACACTACAGTAGGTGTTTCTGTGTTTTTTTACAGTTTCACCACTTCTTTTTGGCACTTTTGAAACCTCGTTTATTCTCTCTTCTCTTGATAGTGCCTTTTTATTTATCTTTCTAAGTATTTTATTCTAAACTAGCAACCCGTCCCTGCTTCGCATGGTTTGCAAGAATTGACAAAACATGGAGATTCCTTTATTACCTACTAGCTTCCGCCAGCGGCTTCGCCCGCCAGGTATGTCGATAAAAACTATCCTATGTCCTTCCCCGGGATGCAATCTATCTCTCTGCCAAATTTTATCGAAATCCGTTCAGGGGTTTAGGCGTGAAAAGGTAATATACAGACAGACAGACAGAGTTACTTTCAAATTTAAAATATTAGTATGGATGTGCAATGATTTCAATAATATATAATAATATGTCAATGCCTATATGCAATGATTTCAAAGTAATACATATGTCAATGCCTATATGCCATGTAAGTTCAATATTTATGTTTAATGTACATAAACGTTCCTGAATAAGTTCTATATATGTCTAAATGATGGTGAAAACCATTTATTAAATGCCTTTGCTAAGATTGGAAGAACAGCGGTCACCCAGACTGACAAAAAGCGATTTTAATTTATAATATGTAGAAACCTATAAATTCGTAAATATTTAATCCACAATTTGATTTCGTATATGGCATAAGATTGAAACCTTTCACTTTCCAATCTTGACATACCGGCTGCAATCATTTAGAGATAATGAACAGAACATTACTCCAACGCAATTATTTAAAGGAAGTCGGTTTTCCAATAATAAGAGCAATTTGTCCAACGTTTCCATAAACTAATGTTAGGTTTATAATAGTGAATAATTTAGATGAACTAATGTCCTCCTGATTGTCAACGATGATAGAGTAATTTCTGAAGTTCGATGTACTATGTTAGGGCGGATACACATAATATAACAACACAAAACTTTACTAGCAAATGAAGATGTCCGGAGTTGCCGACATAGCAGTGACAAGTACACAAGTAGCAGTGGGCTGGCCATGTTTGTCGAAGTACCGATAGCCAGTGGAGCAGACGAGTCCTGGAGTGGAGACCGCGTATCGGCCAGCGTAGTGTGGGACGCCCGCGGCCAGAGGCGGAGAATGGCGGAGGACATGGGGTTGTGGCGCAGCTAGGGTGAGGCCGTCCAGCAGTGCACTGCGACGGGCTCAGTTGATTGATTGACAGGCGTTGCGACAATTTGCGTTGCTTAGGTAATCGTACAGCATCACTAGCAACATTGCAAAACACGCTGTTATGTTTTCGTCTTTACGCAAACTTCTTCATTTCTAAGCTTCGTCAATTTAAATCGAAATTGGTTCTTATAATGACTTATGTTTTAAATTTTTTTGCAGGATGTCATCAAACGTTGAAAACGATTCGTCATTTAGTGTCAGCATGAGGTTTTTACAGAGAAGATGATTCTTGAAATTACAGGTTTGTACAAAAACGGGTTCAGTGTTTTAGAACTAGCATTAAGGCTGCAGTTAAGTTGATATGTAAACTGAAATTACTTTATTCACTTAATCATCACCCTTGTAATCTCCGAAGGGTTCGGCAAAATTGTACAGACGCCAGCACATCAAGCTGCTGCAATCTGTCAAAATTCTTTAATAGATTTTCAACTTTAGCGCTAAAGAATCAAGATCTGGCATCTTCTGGGCACGCATCGTAGACCTCATCCATCGCTTTCCATCAGACGTGATTGGGGTCAAGAGCGGGCACAATTAGCAATAAAAAAATAAATAAAATAGAGTTTTTTTTTTTAATATTGAATACTACATATTATATAACACACACACACACACACTACACACTACACACATACACACTATACTACATATTATATATATATTTTTTTGTATTGTTTTTTTTTTATTGATATTGAATCGTAAATTAGCCCGCGTTATTAGATCAAAGTATGTAGGGGACCTCGACGCTTTTGAAATGACAGCAGCTATACAAAGGCCCCATAATTTAAATATCATGCGGGTCGCTAATATCAAGATACCCCTACTTTTTTTTTAATAATAAATGATTTATTCAAAATTCCACGTATGTCACCGGTGTAAGGGGAAGCTTACAGTAGGAACCACGATAGGAACTGGCATTAGTATAAAAAAAAACTGTTTTGAAAGACAACCTGATTTTCTAGGTACAACATAACATTATTCTTTACATTGCTTTACCTACAAAACAAAGTCACAAAGGTTTCCACCAATAGACGGAGTGATTCATGCGGAAGACACATCATAATTATGGCACATGAATAGACCTGAATTAGGACTCTAATGCTTCTTATCCCGATACTCCCACGGGTTCGAGATTTATGCGGGTGAAACCGCGGGGCGCAGCTAGTTATCTAGCTCCTTATAAAGATACTTTAGCCCAGGACAGTAGCTACCTACTTAAAGCTGAGTTATTAACTTGTTGTTCTCTGTAATAAAATTGATTACGAAAGTGGATTAAAAACCTCTGAATACACTGATTATGTACAGAATACAATGGATGCAGTAATTATGAGGCGTGTTACAAGTCTTTGTGCAACGATAATGATATTACGACAGCGCCGCATTGAGATGTTTACACATTCTCGCTAAATCAGGTGCCACGGAGTAGTGAACAAATGGAGGGATAAAAGAGACGGGGAAGCAGAAGGGCTTAACTTGACGTGTGAATGTACTCCATTATATATTATGTCGCCGAGAAAGCAACTTATCGTAAATTGAATCGTCTGCGACGGCCGAAGCCTCTCATGGCAGTCATGCAATCTTAGCCGTTATAAACATGACAAATTGTCTGCATGTTGGTACCAAACTCGGTGTGTTAAATTCCTCATAGCGTTTAATCCATTTACTTACTTCTCTATGGTAGTCACAAAATGCAACTTTAAGCCGCATAAATATTTATTTACATAATATTTCATTGTGACAAGGTTGTCTTTATGTCAACTTTGTTTGCCGTTTTCCTCTAGTAAATAGTTGGTGACCACATAGTGACCTCGCTTGCATACATTTTACTCCATTGTTAACAGCACTCAATAAACTGGCCACACTACCATCAAACCACAATTACTAATGGCGAGAAAATATAGTTGCTCTAAGGAACAGCAGTGCGATTCTGTAACCATCTCACCGTGAAAACTTAGGTGAAGTGAGCGTGGAATGAGCTGTCATTAGTGTAAATCCCTATAGCATCAGATGGAATGACAGCTCACTTTACCTAACTTCTCACGGTGAGATTCTAACAGAATCGACCGGCAGTTTCCTTCAAAACTTTTTAAGAGTACAAAACTGTGACCGAATTGTTGCCAGGGTTAGGCCAAAAAAACCAGGGCCGTCCTAAAGCGCGTTGGGTTGATGATATCGTTAAAGTCGGGGCTAGAGTATTATATTATCTGTGGTCGGGGGAACATCTGGATGAGGGACGCACGGAACAGGAAAGTATTATATGGCGGAAGAAAGAAAAGGCCTATACCCAGCTGTGCGTGATTCCGGGCTGAAATGATGATGATGAGACCACGATCCGTGTCAAGTTTACGGAAAAGAATAATGATTATTTTCAGAATCAGGCCTGAAAACCGAGAAGAATAAATATCCCCCTTAATTTTGAATTTTACTGTAAAAAATATTACATTATTTTAATTATTGTGAATGTGAGGACTATGTGGGCCATTATTTCCGTTTTAATCATGGTCTCGCAGTTTGAGTAGTTTATGCGGTCTACCCAAATGTCCTGTTTTTGGTATTGTTCATCCAATCGTTGAGCTCCTTAAGTTCTGAGTTGAGCTGCACGGTTCTGACAAATGCGTGCACTGACTGGTCGGGTCCACTCAATCTGTGTAGTTCTTTCCTCAAAAGACCATTTCAGACACCAATCTACATGGTCTTCACATGATCTGACCAAGATTTTGTCTGGACTTTAAAAGAGACAGAGACCTCTGAGTTTGTTTCGGCCTTTCTTCTCAGAGTAGTCAGATAGGAAACGCCGACCTCATTTAGTTTAAAAAAATATGACTGACGTGTAAGTGTAAGTGTTTGTACAAACCTACTTACAGAAAATAAATCATTTATCATTATTTATTTTTATTATTTGTTGTTATAGCAGCAATAGAAATAAGTAGGTACACTATGGCACATCCACTCATATAACCTAATAATAAATAAAGGTATTTACATTTACCATCGACTCGAAAAGGTCATCCAAAGTCAGACATTGCATCCGCATCACATATTAGAAAAGAAAACAAATGTCTATACGTTGATACACGACTTTTTTCTCGTGACTTTATGTTTATCTGTCACATGCCAACTCCTTAACATAACGGATAACGCGCGAAACACGCATTGATGTTTGAGGACCTTGTTTTAATATCACGACTTTTAGTTTGGTGCTGTAACGTTATGTGACCCTCTTTTTATTTCTGTGGGGATCTATCTTAATACGTTTTACATTTAGAGACTGATAAATGATAATATAGGTACAGCGTTGAAATCCTAATTGGAAGAGTACTCTGGGAAAGACAGAGGGCTTGTTATAGTCTGCGAATCAGTGCTTTTATTGATGCCTCTTAAAGTCTATAAATTTTATTTTTGTTTAATTTTTTATAGGACTCATATATGTTAGTTAACAACAACGTTCATGCGAATCCCTGCTATTCCCCCTGCTACAAGGTCAACACCGATGTGGAAAGTTTGCAGCAGCGATTCACATATAAGCAGTCAGTGCGAAGAGTAAATGCCAAGTCGCTCGCGATACATCGCAATATAAACCATTAATGCACACACATTTAAACAGACATGAAGAACAAATACGTACAAAGGTGATGCTTATTGTTGGTGCTCTTGGGAGGTTATAGTTGAAGTACAATTTTTTAAGTTGTTTGATCGTTATACGTCATCAATTAACCCGTGGATCTACATCTACACCGTATATAAAATGAAATCACTGTCTCATCTTCATCCAAAGTTGACTAGACTGTTTTGGCAATAGATCTAAATCAGTTTGATGGACAGCAACGGCATAGGAACATGGTTTTGTTTTTAGTATTGTCAAAAGTTGTATGATTGATCAGCACCAAACCAGATATTACCTAAGTATAACATAATGTTTGAAATATACCTACATAGTTTATCCTCCTTTTCAGCAGTGCTGGCCCAGTAGAAACGGCCGCGATTAACGAGTTGTAGGTCGTAGGTTCCCAGACAGGCACCTTACTTTTTGTAAATTGTATCATCACCACTGCTCTCAAAATGGTGAAGGAAAACATCGTGAGGATTGGATGTCACATGGTATAAGGACATGCCGGTTGGCATGTCCTTATACCATGTGACATCCACCAATCTGGCGTGGTGGTTTACGGCCCGCCTTCCTCTCACAGTGAAACACAGGTCTCCTGTGTCCCAGCAGTGGGAACATTAAAGGCTGATTCTGTTATGAATGTAACCTCCTTTTGTATATGATTGTCTGGCCAGATACACACGCTGGGAATTTCTGGAAAAACCATTAGACGTAAGGAAAACCCATGTTGGTAAGTGTAGTAAAAAGGAAAGTTAAGCTTTCCAAGAACAATTCGAATACAATGAACGTATCAGCTGAATGAATGACGACGAACGAGCGCCAACTGCGTCAGCGGCAGAACGTTCTTGAAATCGAGCATGAAGGAGAAATTAAAAGATAAAGAGACGAACACACGACATATCAAGCTATACATTTCCATTCCATTTCGTGAGTACCTATTCTAGAATAATGCTCGAACATGAATCTCTATAGAAGATGTTTCCGGATGATAGCGATGCAGACGAGTACTTTGACGCCTAAGTGTTCTTTTGTCTTTGTTTTTATTTGTATAGTTGGTTAGTGTAAATAATAACATTAGGTACTACATTAAATGACTAAAACTACTATTATTAGGCCACTAGATATTTGTGTTAAATTTTGTAAAAGTTATAGAAAACTAGATTTAAACAGACATCTCTCACTTTCCAATCGAGAATTCGAGACTCGAGCTTGACGTTTTACAATACGGACTGTATTTGATAATAAGTATTTATAGTCTATAGATATATCTTCAAGCAGGTGTTTAGGATCTTAAGCTGGTTTTAAAATTACTGTAATTAAATGGTTAATCTTTAATCATTATTTAATCAATCATTTATCATTGTTTTAATAAGCGAAAGCGATAAGGCCGCCCATTGTATGTTTTGTATTAATAATCGTATTTTTTGTTATTTATTTTCTGGTGTACAATAAAGTATATATAAATAATATAAATAAATAAATTTCGTCTCAGGCACGCGTCGTAAAAATATGTCCGGGGCGTAACTGGTTTGCAGTAACATTTTTTAAGTGATTTCTTTTTTTTTTTTTTAATTCCTGACGATTAATCAAAACACGAAAATCAATGAGCTTGCAAGACCGACTGGTAATCTAAATTTCATTTAAAAAGCCATGACACTCAGACACATTGACATGTAGTGCATCCCTTTTGACTTTATCCATCCTTTTATGTATAGGACTATAGAGGTATGAGCAACAGCGTGTAAAGTTCACTCATCCTCCATAGAAAAGGGAGGATCCTTCGACCAGACGGGTGTTGTGTCTGGTGGGGCCCGACGATTGTTACCGGGACGTTGTTTATATATGCTAGTTTGCGCGGTAAACTCTGCTTGCGCGATGCTGGATTCTACATAGCGTCAGTGTAATGCGCAGTTCGCATATAGCGCTGTAGGTGGTGCTACAGATGCATTAAAATAGAGTCAAACAACAAACTATTAAACTACAAAATAAATAAAAGAAAACTTGAAAGTTTTTTCACATGGAAATATAATCAAGCTAGACAACAAATATTTAGACGTACAAACCTATTGCTGCAAGATAGTCAGCTATCACTCAATGTAGTCAACCTACGCTGAGTGAATACCTCTTATCTATAGTTTCTGATAACGTTACAAATCTTATCTAAAGCCGTCAATATAGCTCCGATGGAGTGCCAAAAAACATTGATATTACTTTTTCCTTATCGGACTCTCTCTGGCCTTTCCAATTGATAATATAAGGTAAAATGTTAGATGTAAGGAATACCTGATGAGCGTGGTAACATGCTATAGACATCTAAAATCTCCCCAGCCGATTGACGTCATCAAATACAGGAAGACTGGTTCAAAGGTTCGACATGGATTTTGTTGAACTGTCAAAATTAAACTCCTATCTGTCTGTTATGTCTATCTAGTCTGTTATGCAATTAACCTACAGAGGGTCCAAGACAAATAGCAACCGTTTTCAAGGACTTTCCTATTCCTATAACGACTATCAACGGGATTGACACAAGTGCTTATACACACGAGCGACACGCGTCAATGGCAGAGGCAACTGCAGCCGTCGACGAGTGTCGAAGGCTGCAGTTGCACTCAGCGTAGGTTGACTACATTGAGTGATAGCTGACTATCTTGCAGTTGCCGCTGACAATATGCCGCTCGTATATATTTTTTTTGTCAATGGCTTCTCGCAGTTCAACCTATGAGGTTGTCGTGTTGCCTGTGGAAACCTCAATAAATTACGACCTCCAGCCAGGGATTAAAAAACTTAAAAACTAAGCGACTTCACGCTAAGGGCACCCCTTGTGGGGTACGGACCTCGGCTTAGGGCGTCGCTGGGAGAGGGCAGCAAGGGACAGGCTGGATAGGAATTATGCCGCTCGTGTATTTCAGCACCGCACTTTATAAGAGCGGCACGTTGTCGAGAGTTGCAGTTGCCTCTGTGTTGATGCGTGTCGTGTGTTTGCACACTAAGCTTTTCAGTAGCTTATGTCAATCCAGTACATTTTTGACTTTTCCAGTATAGTTTTCTAATTGCATTTACTTTTGTTTAGGCCCTCAGATAAGCCTCCCTCAATATCGTGTTGTAACCATAACTAAGAATCAATTAATTACCAATAACCGCTATTTCCTTTATTTATTTCCGTTCTGATTTCCTTCAAGTGTCTTACCTACCTCACTTTTCCTTGTAATATTGACCCAGGAAGATGGCGTAATAATAAAGCGTAATGGACAGTTAATCTCAGTAAGTACTAAGTATAATTAGTAAGAATGGTCGTTCACGTGTTTTGAGAGTCGAGTTCTTTCTGGGCATGACTCTTTACAGTCAGTAGGTCACTGGGATTCCCTTTGAAGTACGGAATACTTTTACCTACTTCCGAACATGAGCTGTTAATGTATAAATGCTTGACCACCGGATTATCCATCACAGAACTATTGTATTGTATTTACTTTTTTTTTAATTCAATTTAATCCAATTAATTTTTATTGCAATCCACAGTGGTAAGTATTAATACATAGAAATGAGGATGGACCCTGTCGGCAAACTTTTAAATAAATAGGAGAGAGGAAGAGATATCAAGCATTGCAGATATCAGAATAAAATCGTTTTACTTAGCTGTACATTACTATACTGCTGAACTCAGGTACAGACGCCAGCTCAAGCTACTACAATCTGTCAAATTTCTTTAATAGATTTTAAACTTTATCGCTAATTTTATTTATTTATTTATTTCAGGCATAAAAACACAAACAATACAATATTAATATAAGTAATTTAAAAATACTATAAATACATGTATACAACATTATACTAAAAAGCAGTAGGTTCAAGGTTGATTAGGAAAATGATATAGACGTTCATTTAAAGAGTTAATAGTAATTTTGAGTTAATTTTGGCAGTATACCTTTGCACCATTATCATTTTCTGAAGCTTATCCAAATTGATTTGGGCTCGGCGCAACATGTATTTTTCTTCTTGTATCTTTCTTTCTTTCTTCTTTTTCTCCATTAGCTAACATTTCACTCATATTAAAATACCCAACAAAAACTCTTGCACAATAAAAACAGCAAATCAAAACAATTGCAGCGCGCACAAACACAAATGTGCTGCTCCTAAAGGTCGGTTCACACCGATAATGAAGACATGACATATTGAGGACCAACGCTGATAAATAGTCGATAATGAAAACTTATGTCTGTATTGTCTGCGCATGCCTCGCGATTCAGACTCGCTGGCTGTCAACTAAAGTTTAGTAAATAATTCGACTGGCCTTATTTGTCGATTTATACAGAGGTATTTTTCGATAAATTCGTTGTTTTATTGTTGTTTTGCATTGGCATTTTTAAAATAGTCTTCCATTTTTGTATAGTATTTTGTTTTGTTTTTCGTTGACTGTGTTACAAACCGACATTTTGTCCACGGTTTCGCCCACGGTTCCTTATTTATTTACTCTTGAGGTAGCAATTAATCGAATGTGATGAAAACAATCGTGTCATGTTGTGTATCTTCTAATAAAAACTGTTTCACAGAATCTGTAAGATTACGTTGGATGTTCCGTATATCAAGAAACATAATGATACTAAATTATTATTTGGTAATGATTATTTCAAAATGGAAGTGATTTTCGTCTGAATGCTGTCTCAATAATTATTTTATTTTAATGACACGTATTGATTATCATAGCACTTATTCCTCTAATGTTCCTCCAATAGGTTAACCGTTTATTTAAACAAATACATATACTCGAAAAACATAACCCTCATTCTGGCGCAGTCGGGTAAAAAGGGACGAGTCCTTTGCCCTTTAGTCTTTGAACCTACTATAGTGATATAACCTTTATAGACGACAAACAAATATAAAAGGAGTAACTTTATAAATAAAACTATTGGGTTTTCTTGTGGAAATCTTACACAGAGGTGAATGGACTCGTTAATGCGAGGGATGCCAAACAACTTTAGTTCACGACAACAACTAAAAGTTGTTACGACTAAGAAAATGATCGATCAGTTTTTATGTTTCAGTCTTCAAGCATTTGAATAATTTTATATTTTTCAACACATTTGCTTTAAAAGTGGCTCAAAATGTAACGCTTTTAGGTTCAATTCGCTATTATCGCTTATTGGTTATTTATTTTTCCTTTACAAGTGAGTTGAAAATTGTCGTTTGATACGCGTGAGGACTTGCAATTGCACTTTCGGCTAGGCCTGCAAACCCGCCTCGAGAGTAATGACAAACTTGGACACAAGTTGCATGATAATGTAAGGTTAAATTAATCCTATTACAGAATTCATTGGTATGTTCCTGCTGTATTTAGGAGCGGCTTTTGGCTAAGTAATAACAGCCGCACGGGTCGATCGATCAGGTTAAGCTACGCTTGCCGCGGTCGGTCCGTGTATGGGTGACCATCTTTACATACCAAGACCCCTCAGTGCCTCGAAAAGCATGTTAAGCCGTTGGTCCCGACCGTCATTTGTGGATCTTTGACAATCGTTACGGCTCGTCAGAAACCCAATAATGTCTGACAACCAGCTACTTACCAACGTATCGTATTACCCAGTAACTGGGTTGTGGAGGTCAGATAGGCAGTCACCCCATGTAAAATACTGGTATTCAGCTGCACCGGGTTAGACTGGAAGCCGACCCCAACATAGTTGGGAAAAGGCTAGGCAGATGTTCATGTTGGTTACTGTAGTATTTAAATATTGAGGAAGTAGAGGTAAGTACCACTTATTTACATTATCTACACACATAGGTACCTACACGAATCCAATACAATGTTATCATTTTCCAACTCATATAAATAAAGTATCAATTCATTGTTTAAAGAAAGCCAATATCTATTTGCGCCACAGGATGTTTACTCAAGATATATATATTGGTGCACGATCATATTTCCGTTCGTATCCATGTTAAGGTCCTTCCAATGTCAATTCTCATACATTTGTCGGTTCTAATTAATTTATTAACAATTAGTATTGAGGCCGCTGATTCACTGAGTTTGTTGTGTACTGAATTAGGTTAATATACTGCAGTTACTTTATCATTCAATTCGTTTGGTCTTCGTGTGATAATGTTGCAGAAATGTAGATGTTTGAAATTATATAAGAAACTAGCATAAGTGTCGGTCCCGTGGGAATATCGGGATAAAAAGTATCATATGTGTTATTCTGATGTATAAGCTATGTTACTGTAAAGTTTCATCCAAATCCGTTTAGTAGTTTTTGCGTGAAAGAGTAACAAACATCCATCCATCCCTCTTCACGGTCTTTCGCATTTATAATAATAACTAGGTGCGCCCCGTGGTTTCACCCGCGTAAGTTTCGATTTAGGGGTATGAAAAATAGATGTTGGCCGATTCTCATAGATACCGGATAAGCACAAAAAATTTCATCAAAATCGGTCAAGCCGTTTCGGAGGAGTATGGCAACGAAAACTGTGACACGAGAATTTTATATATTAGATTAGATTATTATTATTAGTAGGAAGTAAGATTAGGAGAAACGAAACGCATATTAATACTTACCTACTATTAGAATACTTACTTGAATAAGCATAAAGATAATCAGCTTATAATGTTCCAACTGCTGGAACACAGGCCTCCTCTCTATGAGAGGGGGGAGTGAGCCGTAATCCACCACGCGGACCCAGTGCGGGTTGGTAGATGTCACATGTCTTAAAATTTTTGTTTCTAGAACATAACGGTTTCCTCACGATGTTTTCCTTCACCGTTTTGAGAGCAGTGTGATGAAATAATTTGCACTAAAACACAAAGTAAAGCGTCTGGCTGGGTTCGACCTTACGACTCGTACACCACACAACACTTGAATAATACAAATTATAGAAAAGGATTAGACACTTAAACTACACAAAATAAAAAGCTAAAAGCTAGTTTAAAGCTATTTATCACATTTATTAATTAGCTATATGAAGATAAACAAAATTCATTGAAATTCTGTAATGCTAAGTACTTCCCCGCCAAAAGAAATCCAAGTTTCCGAAGACTTCTGATACCTTTATTTAAATTCAAACAGGCTAAGGTCTCGACACCATTCTGTCTTGCATATACTATAACAATTTATTGAAGAGCTGACGTAAAGCTTAGAGATTATACCAACTTTGCCTGTTGTTAACATTACCTATACCAGAGAGCCTAGACAACGTGATTTATTTTTTTAATGCTGATTGGGTCCACTCTTGACCTCGATCACGCCTGATGGAAAGCGACGGATGAGGTCCGTGATGGAACGAGCGTGCCCAGAAGATGCTTAAGGCACTGGAACTTCCAAGCATCGACGAAACACGGCAAGCTGCTTGACGCCGGACTCCGGCGGGAGGGTGGTCGCAAACCAGTCGGACGTCAGCCCTACCACCGCAAGGACCAGTCAAATAAGGTGTTGGGTGTGACTGTCCAGGATGCGCCGAGCGCTCGGTTCAATTGAGTAACTGGCGGAACAAACTGCACTACACGAGGAAGCTTGGTCATGCATCCCAAAAATTAAAAAATATATGGGACTGACTTATGCTACAAAAAAGCTTATGTCCATCCCGCGGGGTAATTGCATACCTTTGATTAATGGCTTTCATTACAGTTCAACAACGTTGTTGTCGCTGTTGAGCAGACAATTTTTTACAACATTTGTGAAACAATGGATTAGCAATATCCTTCAAAATGATTCAGATTGTGATTGATAGTGTGTGACAATTGCTTTTGTTTTTAACCGGCGAAAAAACGGAGGAGGAAAGATCACTAAATTACCTTAAAATTAAAAGAAAAAAAACGCTTTACCAAAAAAAAAAGAAAAAACGTCTTCCTAAAAAACACTACAAAGTGAAAAATAACTTTAATTTCGGAAGTCGGTGTCGTTGGTTCCGCATTTTCAGCATAACAAAAAACGAAAATGCGGAACCAATCTTTGTTCACTGACTCAAAATTACTTAGGTATTCTTACATCAGTTTAAGAACTTTATTTTCTCTATCCACAACTGTCGCAGAAAGCGTTTTTAAAGAATTGAGAAAGTTAAGTAAATCATGGCAATTCTAACCCGACTTGAGCAAGCGTGGTGATCAATGCTCGTGCCTTCTCCCTGCTGGGGCCTTTGCCCTGCTATAGGACAGTCATAAGCGGGTATTATACCTATTATGGCATTGCTGCAACAGCAATAGAAATTAAGACTTCTGTACGTATCTTTTGTAAAACGAATTATTAATTACTTGTTTATTTTATAGCAAAATATCCATTAATATGACCAAATAGGGAATAATGCTGTCGCAAATAATGTTGTTCAATAAGTCAGATATGTAATTATTGAGTCAATAAGGTAAACCCCGGTCCATAGGTCTCTCATAAACCTGGTCGGCGCCGAATTATTCATTACTGTTTACGGCTGAAAAGAAAAAAAAACCCTTCGATTAAAAATACTTTTCAAAACAAGCTTCTGTTGTGAGTCATTATTACTAATGTTTATGCCATTATGCAAAAGGAATATGGGAGATATAATATTTTCGTGCAAACATTTCATAAAGAGTAACATAACATCACGCCTGTATATTCCGAAGAGTTAGGCAGAGGTGTACCTATAGTACACCCAATTTTCACCAATCGCATTTGGGGGCGAGGCTATTGCCATTAACCGAGCACAAAACCAGACTCAGAGCTGCTACTGAGAAATTCCAGATGGAAAAACCTAATAACATATTGCCCGACCCGGGAATCGAACCTCGAACCTCATGATCAGCAGTAGCGCTTGCGACCATTAGCCCAAGGAGGTAGTCTAAAGAATAACCTTGACTTTCAAAACAACGCAGAAAATAAGGAGGTCGGTCATCTTTTACTACGCAAACAGTTACGGCCATCTTTGACCACACAAACACATGGCCAAAATGTTATTGACAATGACAATATTATGAACATTTTTTTTTTTACAATTTACATACTATGTACTCGATACCTATATTTATTATGGTTTAATGGCACCACCTCTCTTTAGTGAACAATAAATACAGTGTAAAATTAAATTAGCTAGCGAAACTCCGAAGCCGTGATGGGATATCCATAGATGATTTTTTCCAAACTCATAATTTCAAGTTAATAAACTAGGTACCAGCGGCCAATGACCCCACCGTCAGCTATAGTTACTTGATAAGAGTTTAGATTGTTTTTGTTTTATTATCATTAGGTAGCGATACCCACCACGTCTGCGGAGTTTCGCTAGCTAATTCAATTTTTTAACACTTATATAGGTCGATAAACAGGTATAACGGTGGTTTGATTCTTGTGTTAGCAAATATAAAAGTTAGACAAACATTCCGAATAGCGGTTTTAACTTGACATTATTTAACAACTGTCAGCAAAATGTACTCAAACTACATTTTAGGATTGTAGCTATCACTTATCCTTGACAAAAACGACAAACAACTCAGTCACAATGGGTCCAACCGCAAAATTTCAATCATGCGAAAAGAAGCTCTTTGTGCAGGAAAAACGGCCTGTAATTGTGTGCCTTTATCTGAAGTCGTACCTACGTGCAAGGATTATCGTAGTGTGGGTAAATTACTATATTTACAAGTGACTTATCAGTTATCACAAAAATGTGTAATGTTGCCATATTTCAGTTTTAACCTATACCTAACTTATATGTGGCGTGTGCTATTGTATGATAGGTACTGGTGGTGGTTTCGCACTACGTCCGATCCGAATCCGAGAAATGCCGGTCCGAAGTAGACCGTATACCTATTTGTATGAAACGTTGCGCACTAGATCCGAACTCTATCCGTCAGAATTTAGAACGTTCCCAATTCGGATTGAAGTGGGATCTTTAATGCGGATTCGGTGGTGTACAATAAATAAATAAATTCCCGACCTCCACGCGGTCGAAGCCGCGGACAAAAGCTTATAATGTGCCGTATGCAAAATATAGTAATAAAATCAGTATTAATTATAATTATGTACATATTTATTAATTTTCCTACAACAAAGGAATGTGGTCTGATTTGTATTATCATAATAAAAGAACTAAATAATATAATTAACTGTGTATTGTGAGTAGATAACCAAATCGCTGTTGAAACTATGAGATACATTATAATTATTGTAAATGACAAGCCATCGTTCCGATGGTATTACCCCTTGGTATAAAATGACGAACTTCCATGTAAATTTTCAGCACTTTGAGAGATGAATATACAAAAAACTTTTATAAGTGCTCACTCGTATTATATAAGTCACTCTTTTGCAATATTTCACTAATATTGCTTATACATCAGAATAACACATAGGATACTTTTATCCCTATATTCCCATGGGATCGACTCTTATGCGGTCTTATAATTAATATTAAAGTAGGTACACATTAACGCACAAAGACTTAGAGCAACTAAGTGATACTAACATAGTCATTAAGTTTCATTTAATAACAAAATTATTACTATATTGTTATAATATGTACACTTAGGTTAAGGTATGTGTCTACAGGTCTTTGTTATTACCTAAAAATAAATGGTTTATTATTATTATTATAAACGTATATGTAGGCTTAATTAGTAGGCCTATTACGTGCAAACAGAATACACTACGAGTAGATCAACACGTATCCACGCCCACCAGTCACTTCTACCTACCTATCATGGTATCTTCAGGGAAAACGGACATTGTCAATTGTACTGAAACAGTCGCCAACTCGCCATTAATGTAGGCACGATGACTAACTGAAGAGAGTTACGTGACTTTTACGTTTAAAAAACAAACCATTACTTATACTTACGTCATATTTAGATTTTTTATACTAATAATTCTGGGCCAAAGAAACGATGGCGATGGATGGACTGTGTGAAAGATCTGGTTAAAATAAAAAGAGAGTGACTACCGAGATGACGACTAATAGAGAAGTATGGAAAAAAAAAATGTTTGAATGTTTCTGTTTGTATGATTCATTCCGGTCTGATCCCCTGAGCCCCCCCCACTCCACCCCCCTCCTCGATCCCTGCTAGTTTTTCTTTTGTTTTAATATTTTTCTTATCCAACTTTCTCATTCCAAGTTATTCCGGTCTTATATGGTTTTAATTTCAACTCGATACCTCCACACGTTCCCGAGATAAAGAGTCTTGACAGACAGACGGACAACAAAGTGATCGTATAAGGGTTCCGTTTTTTCCTTTTGAGGCACGGAACCCTAAAAACAACATTATTTTAAGTGTATATTTTTCAAGCAAATAGGTATTTATGTCATGATCAACATTTCAGCCCGGAATCACGCACAGCTGGGTATAGGCCTCCCCTTTCTTCCACCATACTTCCCGGTTCCGTGCGACCCTCAACTAGGTTTTACTCGCGACTTTGGCGATATCGTCAACCCATCGCGCTTGGACGGCCCTGCACCCTAATTGCGTAGCATCAATTTTAAGGATATTGCTTATCCACAGCTTCATATGTTCGAAACATGTGTCTGCTCAACAACGTAAATAACGCAATGAATGTTGTTTAATTGTCAAAATGAAATGAAACCCATTGCTAGTGATAGTGTGTTACGCAATGTACCCCACAGGTTTCTTTGCTCTATGGTGTAGTGTAGCCTAAACCTTGGCCTAAATTAGGTAAGTATTTTTCTTAATTTAAGCATGGTAACTAAGACAATTATTTAAAAACTAAAAAAAAAAAAAATTGTTTTACGTGTTTATTTGGGGAAATTAAACTAGGTACCAACAAGTTGTTGTAGGTATATGGAAATATAATTATAGCCACGTGGCGCCTGCGATTTATGTGACCAATATATGTAGTAAATTGGTGACCAATCTCTACGTGACATTTCGCAGACACAACCATGGCGTAGTAATTGATTGACGAAACAAACGAAATAATTCTGTCATTAAGGCGGATCACACAATGCAACGTGCCACGCGACGGGGCGCAGGAAACCGAGCCAAATTCCCTGCACGGAAGCGCGTTTTTATTTAAGAAATTGTATTTAAGAAACCGGCCAAGTGCGAGTTGGACTCGCACACGAAGGGTTCCGTACCACCACACAATACACTACATATAAAATAACGGCAATTTTTTTTTTGTATTTGTTGTTATAGCGGCTACAGAAATACACGTTCTGTGAAAATTTCAACTGTCTAACTATCACGGTTCATGAGATACAGCCTGGTGACAGACAGACAGACAGTAGAGTCTTAGTAATAGGGTCCCGTTTTTACCTTTTTGGTACTGAACCGGGTCACGTTATCCGCGTCCCGTCGCGTGGCGCATTGTGGTGTGTTCCGCTTAAGGGATCAAAACTGAACACTTAAACTACTTAGGTACTTACCTATAAAATGTAGACGCTAAACAATAACTCAGTTTATTTCCTGCATACCGAATGTAAACATCAAGTGAATAATTATTAGTTGTACCTCGTTTATATAGGTATTACATACATTATGTATGGTCACAATAAACAACCGAGATGTGATGGCAAACAGCCCACGATGACGTATGTAGGTACTGTCAACATGATAATTGTATGGGCGACGGTGAGCGGCTAGGTTCGGAGTCAGAGGGTTTTTTAGAACTGTCATGGTACATTAAGAGAAAGAAGTTTTCGGGCCATAAAAAAAAATGTACTGTACCATCGACACGAAAATATGTATAAAGAAAGGTGAAAGAATGGCAGGCCAGGACCTCTCAAACGTCAACCTAAAACATAACGACATTATTTTGTTTCACCTACAATAATAACTAGGTACACAGGCAGGTAAAAAAATGTAGACGTGTCTGACGCTTTCTTACAGAAATAAAAAATAAAATAAAATCTCATTAACAGGTTTAAAAAATGTATTATAAGGTATTCAATTCAAGAACAGTTTTTCTAACTCTTCCATCACGTCTTTTTTTGTTGCTATACAAAATTACGTATGAGTGGCCACAACATCCTTACTGCTGTCAATCAACGAAGTTTTTCAAGAAATATAATAAATAACACAGTCGCGACAATATCAGTCAACTCGCAGACTGATTTATTGGCACACGTCTTTACGTTGATAAAATAAAGACGGCGTTTAGCGCCTAGCTCCTACACCATAGAGCATAGAATGAGTTCTACATTCCTTTGCGTTCTGCACACATGAATTAACCATAGTGTTACGTAGCGAGGCCTTGGTAGCCCGCAGCTGGACTGGAGTACTAGCAAGGACTGACAATTTTGTTTTTTTTGTATGGCAAATCAACCTAGCAGGTTGTCGGCTACTTAACCGGGCTATCTTGAGGATGCCTTTTAATAAATCAGGACCTCCAACGAGGGCATAAAACTTATAAACCAAGCAACTACATGCTAAGAGCCCCCATGTGGGGTAGATACTGACAGGTTTGGAGCGTTACTGGAGATAAGTTGGATCGGATCAAGCGTTGACTAACTCCACGTTGTTCGATTTGTGTAAAACTAAAAGCTTCTTTCTCACCGTGATGTAATGACAACCTAAAACCTTTTTAATGGCCTTGCACTTTTTGAAATATTAATCTTTTTTTAAATGAATTGTACAAGCGTCTGCAAAAAAGGTGGCTGGATGTCATTTTGCGGTACATATTGAGATTAAGAAGAATTTATGCTGAGAGTACGTCATCGTTGAGAACTCGGTTATATGTCGGGATTTTCTTACTTTAGACACACCATGCTCTGAAAGATGATAACATGATTACTATTATGAAAATCACTTACATGATCATAATTATTTAAGACAAGCCATGTGCCCGAAAGGATTTGCCATCGGACACATGGCTTTTCTTGAATAATTCCATCATGTAAGTGATATAAACTTTTTTGTTTCTGAACCGCCCACCATAAATGTTCTGTGTCTTTCAATATTTGATTTCAGTAAGTAATGCCAAAGAACTAATGTTCTTCTCGGTGATCAAGCAATGACTACATGACCATACTTCAACCTGTGCAAAAAATACATGATTACTTTTTACGTCACTGAATTAACCTCTTAGGTAATTATTTTAGCATTAGTGATTGATCGGCAAACCTGAATTGATTACTTTGTAATGAGGTGAGACAAAAAAATTGCGCGGTTTTTAAATCTCCACATTGTAGACGACCGTCTGTCTATTAAGTGATCTAGTTACAAAACTGTTTAGATTAGATTATCTTATGATATTATAACACGTTTCCTAATTGATGTGATCGGTGTTATAAGATCTTGTAGGTAAATCATAGAATAAGCTATATTTTATTGTTCATTAATATTAAATGAATGGACGTTTGGTACTTTTTATCCCGATATTCCCACGGGATCGAGACCTGAAACCGCGGGGTGCAGCTAGTAGACAATAATGTTTAAAAGTGGATAACAACGTATTTGTTTACGTAGATAAGTATTTTGCTGTACAATAGATATGGGGATTTCTTTAGATGATCAATTCACAAAATATTTTCAAGTAAAATAATCTCTTTAATAGCTTTATTTACTAAACACATAATTAATTAATCTACTAATAATTAGTAGGTACTGATCATTTGCGGTTAAAAATATAGAATGTCATTCAAATTTTTTGTTTATTCGTCATTAATTTTTGTTTTGGTTGACTTTAAAGCTTGATCTACACGGTGCAGTTTTATTGACTGTGGCATACCGTAAGTTGAATCGACAATAAAAGTTGCACCGTCTAAACAGTGTTTGGACGGAGAAACTTCTGTGCAAGCCATATTTTGTTGGTTCAATTTTATGGTATGCCACAGGCAAGAAACTTGCATCGTGCAAATGGGGCTTTAGTCAGTCATTTTATATTTAATCCATTGATTCAACTACAGTCCGTTCATTGTTATTTTACCTCTGATTTTGCATCTTTAGTTTCATTCTAATAAGATTGCGGCCATTGACAAGTCTGTCAAAAGCATTGTGGTCTTTTTTCTCGTCACAAGGTAAGGTTGCTATTAGGTTGCTGCTGTCTGAGGTAAAATATGTGTGAATGGAGTGTATTTAGCCATATCGACTCACTGACATCAAAACAATTGAATGTATTATATCAAAAATTTATAAAAGGCATCTCACGAAAGTTGCAACACTTTATTTTCGCAACTCTTACAAAAGCTTCTTTGTGTAACTATGTAAGTGAAAACCAATTGCTTTAGTCCTACATTGTGGTTGAATTATCATAGTGTAGTACATTATCTGAATGAATGACTGCAGTCGAGTGCGGGACTAATTATAGCAATGCTCTGACCCCGCGATAACCTTTGCAAGGAGAGTGGCAAGCTTGCAAACACGGCTGGCGTTTGTACAGCAGGATTTGATTATCTGTAGTGAAATACTTTTAAAGACTGACGCAGATTTAGCCGGACCGCGCTTTTTTTTTTGTATTGGAGAAAGAATTAGGAACAATATCTACGTAAATACGATTAAGACAAAAAAGGGCAGCACATTTTGCTCCAAGACTGTGTCGCAAGGTTTTTTAATTTTTAACCTTTCTCTTAAAAAACAGTGATATTTTTTCAGGGCAGAGCTACAATAAATACAGGAAATTTATTTCTATGTGACACATTTGTATAGAACATTTGACACACACATTTGTTTTTTACTTTTTTATGCTCTTTGCAGATTCGGTTCGCACCTAGAATCAAAATTGTTGCACAACATTTATATATCTCATTATACCCCCCTTCACCAAATCCACACCCTGTAACTGAACCGGCGTCATAGCAACACGTGAACGTAATTTATGTAATGCAGATTTAATTGAGTGATCAGTTTTAACACTTAATTAAGATAATGATTGTTTCCATAGTCATAATAAGCTATTAATAATTTCTAAGAATTACATGACAAATTTATAATTACAGAAGGAAATAGAGAAAATAACAACTGATATAGTCACCATTATTCGTTTACATTTAAAGTCGTAACTTAATAGAAATTGATTTTAGCCCTCGACAGCGTTCTGGGATTCAGACAGAGCCAACTGAGAACCGAAATCAAACACACGTGCCAGTACCCAGTCAAATCTCATGTCACCACATGTCACATAATTACTTATTTCCAAATAATCAATATAACTTTCAATAATTATTAACTGGGCAATAACGAAAAGCGTTATTGTTTGGTTTTGTAAATGGTGTTGCTGCTGCATCAAATAAAACAGTTTAGAAGTTTTTTTTTTAACCTACTTATACATTCCCACTGCTGGGCAAAGGCCTACCCCAAACCCTATTAAATCAGAAGTAATATTTCTGGAGAATTAAGTGGTGCATGAACGGATTTTCCAAAACTAACAGCAGTTTCGGAACCATCGGTAGAATGAGGCAATCACTTGTCTCTTATTATTGGAACTTACCCACGGTTTTTATTAGGTGTTGCGTAACAGGTAACATAGAAGTCCGTAAGTTCCAATTCGATCACCAGATCAGATAGCCACATTAAGCTGACTCATCATGCAACTCGCCCCTTAAGGGTCAAGTCGTGAGTAAGTACCTACTCGTGAGACGGCAGTGATGGCAGATAACCTATGGCTACGGTGCACAATTGCACATGAATGAGACTTCTCATCGATACTTTGTAAATATTGATGCAGTTTTTTCTTTTTGAATCAACGCGTGACTCATTATCTGCTTGTTATTGACAGTGTTAAAGGGTTGATTCAAGAAAATATTGGCGTTTTGTGATGTTTAACAAACAATCAATCAACTCAGCCTATCGCAGTCCACTGCTGGACATTGGCTTCTCCAAGGCTGCGCCACAATACCCTGTCTTCTGCGTTCCGCATCCAGTCAGTCCCACCTACCTTTTTAAGATCGTCGGTCCATCTAGAGGTTTTGATGTTGAGTTGTTTAAATCACTTATTCTTTCGCATTGGCACGAAATCCCTGCTTAACCTCCAGTGGGTCATCTGCAAGTAAAGTACAGGTACCTAATGTGGACAAATAGTGTAGGGTATATTATAAATATAGGAATCTTTCCCTTTTCTGGTTCTATGTTCCAAATTATGGGTTTGGTTTCCGCACTTAGTCCTTCAAGTGGACCATGGCGGCCGTTGGTGGTTATTTAAACCGGTCCACCTCCCTCCAGGAGTTGATTGAGTCTCTTGGCCTGTTGAGAATGTCTGTGTAAGATCTTGGTGTCCCGAGGGTTTCTGACCTAATCTGGCTCACGCCTGTAGCTGTGCACTCAAAGAGCACATGCGCAACGGTTTCCTCAGCCTCCGTGCAGGCCGTGCACAGGGGACTGTCCGGCACGAAATCTCTGCTTAAAAGCTCCAGTGGGTCATCTGCAAGTTAAGTACCTATACCTAATGTGGATAAATAGTGTGAGTAGGGTATCATAAATATAGTAATCTTCCCTCAAGTTATTCCCTTTATGGTTATTTTCGCTATCTTATTGCCCATATTTTCTAAGGCCCTCAGCCGGCTGCACCTACTAATGGTAAATTATAAGTTGGTATAGATATGTGGGTACGGTGGGCAAAGATGACAAGACCTTGCAATACGGGTCAGAAATATGTGGGTACGGTGGGCAAAGATGACAAAACCCTTGCAATACGGGTCAGAAATATGTAGGTACGGTGGGCAAAGATGATAAGACTTTTTCAATATGGGTCAAAAATATGTACCTACGGTGGGCAAAGATAATAAGTAGGCAACAGCCTGTTACGTGGGTCTAGTTTCTGCTGAGTGGGCAAGTTTTTGTAGTAAAATTAATTAAATTAATTTTTGCAAAGATTTCATTATTTGTCCGCACATGAAACTCTTTTGCTGCATATATTGCAAAGTTTTAATTTATGTAAACAAATATTGATGTCAATGACAATTTGTTAACGAATCAAAGTCTTCATTTAAGGTCATTAACATAGCCATTTTTATTCATCCTTCCTTAAACAGCAGTATCGAAATTGAAATGTTTATATTTCCTTACTTAATTGGTCAAATAGTTATTAATTCACTCAGATATTGGTAGGTATAATTTATAAAGGTAGGTAAGTATTTTAAGTGGGGACAACAGTTCGACTTTGTTTATGTATGATCTTCTCTCCACTTTATCTGGTTGGTTTAAGAGGATAATGTCAATATTTATTTATCACATACATAACAGCTATAACATAAATTAAATGAATTAAATAAGTAGGTAAAGCATTTAATTTAATTTATGCAAACTATTTTTGGTGTTTCTCCCGAGACTCGGGACAAATAGCGACCGGAATTCCGCTCTGTAGTAAAATGGCTTTCCATAAATCATCAGCATTTAGCAGTCCACTGCTGAACATAGGGCTCTTCAATGACACCATAATATGCCATACCTAGCCGAAAATCAGTGTGCGTTTTCCGCTGAGCATTCGTCCCTAGCTCAAACTCAAACTCAAAGCATTTATTTCAATTAAACTATTTACAGGCACTTTTGAATTGTCTAGGAGTCGATCAGTCAGAAAGATGAAGCTAGTTGTCAATTCTAAAACGTAGTAGGTAGTTTCCTATGAGAAAAACAGGCAACACAAGTCCATGGAGACTCTGTTAAATGGCTTTTAGCTACCGCTGGGAAAGGAACCAAGGCCCTCACAACACATCATTTTAAAACAATACCTGCGAAATCATCCAAGAATCGTGATTCTTTGGACATAGAACTTTGAACCGCAATTTGTAAATTTTTCAGAGATGCAGCGAACTCACGACTGACCTCGGGATGCAAGACGTATGAACAAATGTTACGAACATGATTCGTATCTAATTGCATTTACGGTTTGATCAATAATTAAGATAAATGCTTTGTTTGTGCATTTTATTTTAAGGCACGCTTAGACTAATAATAATAATAATCCATTTATTTCAGGCGACGCAGGCCCATAGATAAATACCTTAACCTAAACATACATATTTTTTTATTATAAAAATCTAACTAATTATAGTGCACGCACTTCACTAGCTTCCTCTTGTGCTGTTCTGTGGTACTTGTCCGCGGAAGCGACGGAACACTACGTCCTGCGGCCAGAAGTCTTCTTCCATGACGACGGGCAGATAACAATTTGGTACGCGCACCACGAACGCCTTGAAGTTGACGTTGCGGTACGACTCCAGTAACTGCACCCTCGGCGTGTACCTCGTCTTCTGGCGCACGTACTTCACGATGTCCTCTGCCTTAGTGGTGTAGTGTAGGCGGGAGATGTACACCGGTGTGTTCGGCTTTGCGGCACGCAGGCTGACTTCGGGCTCCGTAGGAGCTTTGCCGCAGCGGTTCTTGTTCAGTCGCGATCGGTGCTTCCTCCTTTGCACCGTCACGAAACCTTCATCATCAGCCCTATTCGGTGCCTTTTCTGGCATAGGCTTCGTACTTGGAGCACCTGGGGCACTCGCGGTGACGCTGGCGGATTCCTTTTGTAAGGGCTTCGCCAGGGCTGCAGAAACTGGCAGCGGGACGGGGCGAGGGGCTCGGGCGGCGCTGCGTGGAGGAGCCGCAATGACGGGCGCGGGGCTGCGGGGCACGCGGGCGGGGCGCTCTGCAAGCTCAGCAAACGACGGGTGCGCTGGCGACGAAACTGCTGACGCGGAATTTGACGACTAAACAAAACATAGAGCAAAAACGGTTACTAAGTAGGTAGATTTCTTTAGTTAATCCGGTTATTTCCGGTTATAGCTAGAATACTGTGAAGCTAAAAAAAATATCGAGTTGCATATGTTTAACGGAGTTTGGATGCAGTAAAAATGTCAGCCCATATACTTACACTGTGGCAAGGTCGTAACTACGATTGAAGAACTAATAGATTGTTTTGATATTCTATTTATTTCATTCAAACTAACTTGTTGCAACTACAGTCCTTATGGATGTTAAATGCTTCTGACAACAGACAAACGAGCACCAGAAAAAAACAAAACTACTTGCCCGTCAATCTAAACGCACCTTAAGACATTAGCCACGGGTAAAGCAAAAATATTCTTTTTCTTAATATTTAGGATTTGTATGGTGTAACACAATATGATGGGTTTTGCAATTCAATCACTGAGTACTCAGCTACCACAAGTACTGCGGTGAGAACCTTATTGAAGTTAGCAACCTTCAATCAACCAATTGGTTCTTCCAATTGGATACCATAATAGTGATCACGAGGTGTTCTGGCGCAAGTTTCATCGTGGGTGGCGAAACGTAGCCCATCTCGGCCAGTATGAGCCATGTCCAGTGTTGGACTGCAACATGCGATCTGTATTAGGTCGTTTAATTAATTTCAATCTCTTATTTGACTATTAGAGAAATGAGCATTATTTATATGCGTGATTGTGATATCAGTATATAGGGTGATGTAAATCCCCTTGTCAATGATTGTTGTTACTGTCAAGTCTGCCTACACACCACCCTGTAAATGATTCTACTGATGTCGCTTGGAAGATAGCTTAATGCCCGCCCTTCACCAGAAGGGCGGGCATTTTTGGGGGACGGTCTTATGTAATATTAATGTTCGAAAAGTGCTGATTCTCATCCTAATTTGAATAAATTATTTTTGATTTCGATTTTATGAATTTAATAAGTATTACAATGTTTTGTTTGGTTTTGAGTCTGTAAGTTGACAATTTGTAAACAAAAGTAAAAATAAAGTTTAAAAAATATTAAAACAAAATTTTGCTGTTCCATACATTTTTACCGCGTAGGTGTTCCACTTTTCTATGAAACAGCCGACTTTTTTTTATTAGCGTCTTTTATTTTTTAGTCTAGAATCATTTGCTGGATTGGGGTCTAGAATCATTTGCTGGATTGCAGGGATCTAGAATCATTTGCTGGATTGGGGTCTAGAATCATTTGCTGGATTGGGGTCTAGATTCATTTGCTGGATTGCAGGGGTCTAGAATCATTTGCTGGATTGCAGGGGTCTAGAATCATTTGCTGGATTGGGGTCTAGAATCATTTGCTGGATTGAGATTTAGAATCATTTGCTGGATTCATGGTTACAGTTTGCGAGTCGATGATCCAGCCACCCAGTATTTTCAGTCTATTTCAAATTAATATTATTTCAAGTTAAACAAATATCAACTTTATGCAAATGAAAATTAAGTTGATTTCAGAGTCACTAGCACTATTGAAAGTTATAAAAATGTTTGAAGTTGTAGCGTAAACTGAACTTAATTATGTAGGATTTAAAGTTATTTTTCCATAAACTCATATTTGTTTACATTTTTGGTAAATAAATTACGAATGCAGAATTGGTACTTTTTTTACTTTAATTTATTTCTTTTTTTCTTAACCGTTTCAAAGTCAAACAAAGTAGACTAGTAATGAGTCACAGACCGTCTCTGCAAGAGGTCCTTGACTTTACCTTTAAAAGCCACGAATTAACTTGTAAGTACGTTGTAGGTAGGTACGACTGTCTCTTACCTTGTAACTTGCAGTTCTAATGACTCATCTGTGTTTTGTTTGTCTAGGTTTTTTATTGAGCACTATATTTATTTTTTTTTTTTACTTCTTATATACCTACACACCCTTCGGCACATACTTATTTATACAGACAAGACAAAAAACCGAACAGAAAATTAGGTACAAGGTTTTTATTTCATAAAAAACCTCTTCCAGGATACAATACAGAGATGTAGACAGCGTGTGAATTTACGTCTTTTATGTATGAATTCCTCCCACAAGGTGGACCGACGACCTTGTGAAAGCTGCAGGAAGCCGTCGGATGCGAGAAGCACAGAACCGGTCGAAGTGGAGGTGCTTGGCGGAGGCCTATGTCCAGCAGTGGACGTCTTTCGGCTGCCATGAAATGATGATGATGTATGAAGTATCTTGGATTCAGTACACACGGCTGCACATCCAGCTATACCCTTCCAGTTTTAGCTGACCTCGCATTGTATAGATTTTTCGTACAATCAGAAGTCAGCTTATACTGGTTATGTGTAGCTTGATGTGTAGCCGTTCGTACATGATTCTGAGCCTAAAATTTTGAACGCATCGGCCGTTGTCAATTTTCATCGGTTATTAAACAAAAAATTTGCTGTTCCATACATTTTGACCGCGTAGGTCACTTTTCTATGAAACTGCTGTGTTTTTTATAACCGACGAAAAATTTCTTCGCTAGGGGTAGAATCATGTGCTGAATTCATGGTTTTAGTTTGTTTATTATCTTTTGAGCATAAATGACGATGGCTATAAGAGTAGGGGAAGACCAATAAAACCATGGATGGACAGTGTGAAAGATGATATGGCGAGAAAGGGTTTGACTTCCGAGATGACGACTAATAGAGAAGTATGGAAGAAAAAGACGATGCGCTAACCCCAAATAAATTTGGATAAATGTAGGAGAATGTTGTTATCGAGAAGGATAATTAGTTGAAAACTTAACGATCCATAAACTCAAACTCAAAGCATTTATTTCAATTAAACCAATTACAGGCACTTTTGAATTGTCAAGGGGTCGGTCAGTCAGAAAGATGAAGCTAGTTGCCCATTCCAAAGCGTACCTACCTATGGAGAAGAACGGGCAAGAAACTCCATGGACACTCTTTTAAATCAAATAATATGGTTACAAAAACTTGGTTACATCATTCATGTTAAAAATTACCTATGCATGTGAGAACGATGCAAAACTTTAAAAGCGTCCGCAATGAAAAGATGTAAAAAAAAAAACAAATCAAATATTAAATTAAATTATAATAAGCCATGGCAGCAAAGAGATGACCAGTCCCTACTGATAGCGCCCGTTCACGAACATGAACCATGTATTAGCACCATTCAGCTCAACCATTTTGAAGGGAGCTAAATGATCCAACACATGCGCCACCATCAGCGAGACATTTGAGTGAGCATGATATACCCTCAGCCGCTAGAGCACATTCAAGTCAATGAAAGACGTACCCAGTAAATGGTAGCTTTATAGTATGACATAGTACTCACAACTATGTACAATAAAAGCCATGGTGTGAGACCTTTAGCTAAGTGAAGTAACCATTCTTTTCACACAATATCAGATCATCTTTCATACAAACGTAAGAGGTACTCTTCAGATTACTCGCAAAGATTATTTCCCAATAAACTGCAGCACTTAAAAATTCTAATGTGGAACTCTAGAACCGCCCATGCATTGCGCAGACGCACACAACATGGCGTCAACATAAACTTGTCAGCTGCATAATACTTCGAGAAAGTGTTATGTCACATGTGACCTTTTATATTTCGTCGCCCACTTGTCTAATGTAAACTGAATACAGCATCCTACTTTTACCATTTTGAGCGATTTACAGTAAATACAAAATAAACCTTCACAAACAGTAAATAAGGTTGAAAGTTCATTACAGGTAGCACATTTTTTGTAACATATTTGTCACGCAAGTTTAAACCTTCAGTTTTGCAACATAGGGTCGGAATTACTCTGATAGTTGCCGGGTATTCTGAGTCGTGTTTTATGTAAGCTCTGTTTGATCAGTTTAATGCAATGTGTGAACTTTTCAATTCACTTATTTGCTATCGATTTGCATATCAACAATCAATTAGCTATTTTTTTGGGTTTTTAAAGCCTGTAATAGTGTTTACTTAGGTGCGGTAATAGGGCTTATTAGTTTCAATCAGTAGTTATATGATTGACTACCTTGTGCCCGCGACTTCGTCCGCGTGAAATTTCACCCTCCCCCCATTTACCCTCTTAGGGATGGAATTTCGAAAAACCCTTTCTTAGGGGATACCTAGGTACTCTTCACAAAGAACACACCCTCCATATTTTTCATGTCTCTAGGACCAGCGGTTTAGGCTGTGCGTTGATATATGGGTCCGGACTCGTGCTTTACCTAGTTTCTCTACCTGGGTGAAGCACGGGTCTAGGGTCCCGAGCTCGGGTCCCATGCTCCAACTGATGACGTTATTGTACATTGATGCATTTAGTTTCAAAGGAGAAGGACTTGTTACAAATCTACTATTAAACACTATCGTAGGTACACCACAAAAAACAAGAAGGACAAACAAACATTAGGTATGTTTCTGGGTTTTTCTCATGGGACCTCATGAGACTTGTGCATGATCTTGATCACATTATTTTTTTTACCTAAAATTTTTATTTTTCTTTTGCAACCTTTCCTTTCTGTTCAAAATCGTCTAAATCTCCCGCATACATGCTTCATAAGATCTAATCGGACGTATAAACTCGGTATTCTTTCCCCCAAATTTTTTGTTACACAAAGAATTTACTTCCGAACGATTGATCTTCAAATACGGATCTCATCAATGGTACTTTTGAACTTTGTCACTTGCCTCTAAAAAGTTTTTAATATCTTTTGAATGGAGAATTCCTTAGCCTATTGAAAAGTAATGTGGATGGGGAGACACAATATTGTTTTGTGGATTATAAAATAGTATTATTGGAGACAAAAAAGATGGCGGGGTGAGCTGGGCAAAACAAACGAACAGTGGACCGGACCACATTAATACTGGATCGCATGCACTGGAAGTCATAGGAGAGGCCTTTGCCCAGCAGTGGGATGATACAGGGTAACAGTAAGTGTATTGTTGGCAATCTCAAAGTTCCCAGTAAATGCCACAGCAAGGGCTTCTTTAGACGATAAAGTAAGGTTTTTTGAAGTTCGACCGTAGGTTTTCAAGTACGCTATGATACTACCAGCCAACTTGAGAACAATGGTCAACCCCGCCTACACCAAAAACGACTCACGGATCACGCGCTACCCGTTAATGAGACATAGTAAAAATCTCAATCAACTCAGCCTATTGCAGTCCACTGGTGGACATAGGCCTCTCCCAGGCTGCGTCACAACACCCTGTCCTCCGCCTTCCACAACCAATCTATCCCAGCCACCTTATTAAGGCCGTCGGGCCGTCTAACTGGGGGGCTAGTAAAAATTTGATGATAAATAAATCACCTCTCCAATTAGCATATTTAGGTATTTGTTCAATTCACACGGCGAATTTGACGAAAAGTCATCTCACGGCTGGTCTTGCATGGTCCCAAGTAATTTTTCACAACGTCATCAAATACCAAGTCATGTAAAAGTTATGCGCGCCATGCACCCCTCCTCCATTAACGCGTAAATGCGTTCACGCATTGTTCACTGAAGGGTTAGTGAAATAGTGCCGTTCCCACGTCATTCACTGCTAGTGACGTGACGAATAGTCAGTCGGCGGGTGGTCTTACGTATAAGTACTACTTATAAGTGAATTCGAAGTCTTTGATTTAGTTAGGGCTCCCGGGCTTTGTCAAAAGGGTAGATGTTTATGCATGAGGACGTTTGATTTCTTCGTTGATGTGAAGAGATGTTAGCGGTTTAAGGCGGTTTTTTTTTAAGGGTGTTATAAGTCTGGTTTGGTGTTAGTGCAACCAACGGTGTGCAACATAGCAGTGTACTCAAGAGCTAAAAGTCGTCGAATTGGGTTATTGTTTACGAAGCGTTATATACTAGAGTACCTAAGAAGAAACAGATAGAAGTTAGTATAAAAGAAAGAAAGAAAATAGGTTGTTTTATTTTAATGGATTTGGGGATTTATTTTTAAGTTTTTTTTTTTTGGGGTGAAACTCCAACCCTATTTGATGAAGGTTCAATGTGTCCGGACCCGTGCTTCACCTATAATAGTTTCTCCACGTGGGTGAAGCACGGGGACTGTGGCCCCGTGCCCGGGTCCTGTGCTCCAACTGATGATCAGTACAATCAAGTAATTAAGAAAAATACATAAACCATTATTTGGTGCCAAAAATGTAAGAAGATATTGTAGTCATGAACTATTTCACCACAAAACAAAATTCTATAAACGAAACGATTCATTCTCGAGTAAACCAAAGGACTAACGAAACATTTCGGTAACTTTAGGGGGACATCTATTAGCTTACTCATGGCTCACCTCTTACAAAACATGGGTATAGGTGCGGCCATGTCATGCAATGTTTGTCCCAAAACGACAGACAACATTACGCCTTGTTGTCCAGGAGGGTTGGGCAGAAGTTTACCTATGGTACACCCACATTTCGACAGATAGGTATGTTTAAGGGGACTACATGACCTAACGCGCGGTGACTGTCCGACTGCATAGAAAAGAAGGGAAGCACGACGACACAACGCTGGTAATATATTGCAAAATATGAAGCAATTATCTATTTACAAACTACTTAATAATAAATAATCCATCACTGAATGTAGTTTGTATATTTTTAATTATAATTAAAATTGTTAATGAAGGGATAAACTGCTTTTGAAGACAATTTAGAGGTGTATTTGAAGATTTTTTTGATTCATTAATGTATGTTAAATTAAGATTTGAGTTACATCACTATTTTCAAGTAAGACTTAAAATATCTTTTTTTTGGCCAAAATTATTTACGGTATAGGAGAGACACTGCTTTAAAAAACCAACTTTTTGACCGTTTTCGAGAAAACGCTTAAGTCACATGTGATAGGAGGCGGGCGTATTGCCATTAACCAACACTGGCCGACCTGGGAATAGAAACCAGCCGGTCGATTCTGTTAGAATCTCACCGTGAGAAGTTAGGTGGAGTGAGCTGTCATTCCATCTGATGCTATAGGGATTTACACGAATGACAGCTCACTCCACGTTCACTTCACCCAAGTTTTCACGGTGAGATGGCTACAGAATCGCACTGCAGGACCTCATGCTAAGCAATATCTGTTGCGACCACTAACCAACGAGGCAGTCAACATGCGACAGATATCATGAATAATTTTAATTAAAACGTGACAAACATACCAATTAAGAAATGCTGTTTTGAAATTCACTAACTGGTTGCTATGTTATTACATTTGATGATACCATTCGTTACGTTGCATCATTTTAGGGCTCATTTCACAATTCGATTTCAAGCAAACAGTTATTAGCACGGATATCGAATCAACATTATTCAACAGAATGATCATGATTATTGTATTATGTGTGTTACTGTTTTTTTTTTCTCAATTAATCACTATAATGTATGATATTTGATAATATTGTAATTTTTATGACTAATTTAATTGACATGTAATTTTGATAATTATTAATAAACTGAACTGAAATGAACTGAAGTATATTTTGAATTTGAATTTTGATTTCCGTTATAAGTAGGCATACATCATCTTTACTTTATAGACACCAGGGTGCTAACTCTCGAATATAATTATGATAGATCGACATTGGTCAAACGTCAGTTGGTCGAGTTAAACGTCAGGGATTGGCCAGACTCAGTGAGTCCAGCCAATCCCAGACGTTTGACTGACAATTCCAATGTCGATCTATCGGAATTATATTCGAGAGTTAGCACCCAGACCAGAGACAGATCTTATCATGTCTGATTTCAGATTTTTTAATAAGTTATTAGTTGTTTATAATGTCTTAGCTGGTATTTCTTCTTATTCCAGTTAGGCTGCCTGTTATCAAGGTCCGTCCTAACTATAACTAAATGGTTATGGTACTAGCCAGTCGAACTGTAAAATATTTTTGACCACACTCACACAACTTGAAGCTGTAAATTTTGTCACGTCTTATCATAGCCATCTTCAAATCTGGGGCTTACTCAATGCTCAAGAATTTCTATCTGTACCTACTTACTTATTTTTTTATATTATAGCCTCGGCAACTTAAAATTCAACTAGTGTTACCCAAGCAATGCCAGTTACTACATTAAGATTAAATATAATATATTAAACATAAAACTAAGGCTGTTAATGTTTCCCGTAACTTGTTCTTGAGCTAAACCCAAGTACCGTTTTTCTTGTTAAAACGGTACTTATTACTAAAGTACCGTAATATAGTGTTACTTAAATAACTTAACTTTACGATTTTACTACATACTTAAATTAGAATACCTACTCGTTATCTTTATCAGGATGTCGGCATAAAACACAGAATTTGTTAATAAAACTTGTGAAATTTTAATTACAGTGAATTGAATTATTTTATTACAGTAGCAAGTACATTGTAATGCAGTATTAAGCCTGAGAATTCGTAAATAAATGAGTCATGTAAAATTATTATTGTTATTTTTTCAGGAATATTATCGTACGGGACGGTACAAATAAGTGTCATGGCCCCAAAATCTTCAATAAAAATACAATAACGGAATCACAAACGGAAATGAACAAAATAAATGGTATAGTAAAAACGAAGATGAAGCTGAACAAGTCCCAGAGAAATAATTCAACTGTCTTTGAATTCACGACGGTACCTACCTTTCTAAAAAGTAGCTTCCTTTCGTAACAAAACCACATCTAAACCCACTCCTATATCTTCCGTCAGCATCCGAACAAGTCCTCCCGTCCTATGCTGAACACGAAGCGTCTTTATCTAGCAAATCTTCTAGCGAATGTGCTGATAACATCAACTCAAGTTGTGCAATACGCCGAACCGGAGTGCATTGTACTGCTTCACCCTTGCAAAATGTTGCCATTTTATTTGTTGTACCTCTGTTTAGTTTGATGTTTTGAATATTTAATTAGATTTTTATCTGCCATCTTTGGGAATTCCGGGAGATTAGTATGATTAGAGAGTATGTTGCTACCGTATTTGTATTAGCGATATCAAGTCTGTCTCACTGGATCGGAATTTATTAGTGCTTACGTAAAAATCCTTTTCTGTAAACTTATTTGCCTTCAACACTTAAAGACTTCTACTAGTTTATCCTAAGGGTGGCACTGAAACGCAAGCATAGGAACATGTGTATTCTTCCCGTCATAACCACCAACCAACCCAACCAAGACCAAGACCAAGTTAGACCAAGTTTATATATATAAATTATATACCATATCATATACCATTTTGTTTTTACTATACCAGTTCGCAAACCTTGGTCTGCCAACGAGCAATGGAGCGCCGTATACTAGGCGTTAAATTAACGGATCGTATTAAACAAAGACAGTTGACGTGTCCCAAAAAGCTGCTCAACTTAAATGAGACTGGGCAGGACATGTCTGCCGCATGCCGGACAAACTGTGGGCCCAAATAGCGCAGAGTTGGTGCCCTGAGACGGTGAGGCGGGGTCGCAGCAGACCACGTAGGAGATGGCGGGACGAGCTGCATAAGTTCCATCAAAACTGGAAGGAGGACGCGCGAGCTCGCGAAAGATGGAAGGAGTGGAGGGAGGCCTTTGCCCAGGAGTGGGATAGAGCAGGCTAGTAAAAAAATAAAAACAGTGGCACTCCGGGAGTGCCGACAGAAGTGAAAACAAAACAAAAACAGAATACTTTGCCATCACTCACTGACATATCGGATATACATTAAAATCGAGTACATCCCCAGGACAGCCGAACACATCCGAAGCGGTGTCACTAACGGCAACAGTGGCGCGACTTCAATGGTTTGTCCCATCTCAAAAAATGCCCAACGCCCCTAAAGAAGTTTTCACTTTAAAAAAAAAAGAAATCTGTAAAACAAGCACACATTGTTTCTTGAACAGCTTCAATTCTGGACTCCCCACTACCAATGGTTCTATTATTAACAATATTGGACAATTGAAGTGAACCCAAACTTTCATAACTTAACACGACCTAGTAACGCCTCATGGTTCCTCCAAAGATACTTAATTTAATATATACACAATTGGATTTTAACTGAAAACGTACGAACATTTTGAACCAACATTAATAACGTTGCCTAATATGTAACTTTAATAATTTTTCATACCTTTTTATACGATTTGTTTGAAGTTTAAAATGAAAATAAAATGAATGTAAGAAACGTCAGTTACTACCTATTCATCTTTATAGTAGCAAATTAATACTCTCCCAAAGGATATCCTGCTGGGCCCAAAATTATGCATGCATTATGTTTATTTGAACAGTAAAATATTAGTTGTAGGGTGAGTCACGTATTCGTAAATAGTGTATAATGATTTCAAAGATTCTGGTGTAACTTACGAAAATAAATTGAATGGTAATGTTACTTTTATATTTTGATGTGACTTTATTTATTCTGCTACGACGAATGGCTCGATAAATACAAATCTATTACAGACAGACTATTCTTGACTGCTGTTGAAAGCTTTCCCGAATTTGGCGAGAGTACCTAACTCAATCATTCCAAATCGAATTTCAACTAATTGTCTAAAACTTCGAATAGCTTTAACACTAAATTCGATTTTAATTAACCTTTCATCATTCCATTAGCAAGCCTTTCAGAACTTTCTTAATATTGAATTCAAAATGCATAAAATACCCTCAACTCACTTTCATTTACTCTGAACCCCAATTCATAAGACCCATAAACGAAACACCAACAGGACGCTGACTCCTGCTGCTCTAAACACCCATTCGTCATTCAACAGCATTTTAGCGGCCCCCATGTCGAAAGACTGAACTAAAACAGTTGCACGATCGTATCGCATTGTTGCGAGGCACGTAACTTAGCGCATATTGGACGACTTTCGCAAACGCTACCGTACAACAACATAATTGTCGATCAAGACTTGTACCACGGGGATAACTGTAGTTATTAGGCATTTGCTCGCTCTTTTATTTGTTTGAGGCCGTAATTTCAGGGTAATTATAAAACTTTAATAATATAGGGTAGTGTAAAATGTTAGAACTACATGTGCAAATACGTAGATAATCTTAAATGACGTCTGACAATGATTAGCGATAAGCCGATAAACAATTGATACGTTTTATCATTCAAATTCATTCTCAGAATCCTTTCCATATCTTTCAAACACACGAAAAACGTGTTTTCCTTGTCCAACAAAAAAATTATGTTAATTCAGTATTAATTTCCTTCCTAATTAAAAACCTTATAAACCAAGTCAGTCTAATGAATAAATTTCAACAATCTCCAATGTAGACCGTTTCAATAATAACACAGTTGCTAGTTCCTCTACAATTAAAATTGTCGATAGTACAGGGAAGTTGGAAGGAAGGAATTGTTCTATATAAGTATACTAATATAATCAAGCTAATGAGTTTGTTTGTTTGTTTAAACGCGCTAAACTCTGGAACTTCCAGCGGATTAAAAATTGTTTTTGCATTTGATAGCCCAGTTCTCGAGGAAGGTTGTAGTCTATTTATCATCACGCTATGACCATTAGAGGACGAGCAACGTCAGAAAGAACCCGAAAATGAAGTAAGCGATGCGATGCGATGCGATGTCACCAATCAAAAAGGAGTTTTATAAAAATGTGGCTATTATTTTAGTAATTGTGGTGTCTTGGTGCTCTTACGACTTCCACGCGAATGAAGTCGCGGGCAGAACCTAGTTCTGTATAATTATATTTTCCACATTAGCCGCAAGTCAAACGTGAAGACTGTCGTGATCGTGATGTCTAATATTAGACACGAAACAATATGCATGCTAAATAGAAAATCACACCTTCACTTCGCTGTCTCCTTACTTTGTAACTTTGTAATGTATTTATAAACTTGGAAATAGGTATGAATCCTATTGTGATTGAAATTATTGCTAATAACAATGCATGGACAAAGGACAAAGGGTGGCAGGGACATCGATGCGCAGCCTGTTACCATGGATTTGTATAGGTTTAGTATTTAGTAGATTTTGGAAAAATATTATCGTCATACTTACATAATGCACTTAGTACAATATTCTGAAAAATAAATGCAATCTATTATATTCTTATTATTTTTTGAGAGCAGTGGTGACGAAATAATTGAAATAAATAAATAATTTTCACAAACTACAGCGCCTGGCTGGGTTCGAACCTGCGACCTATACCAAACTCTTAAGTCGCGGCCGTTACCACTAAGTCACCACAGCTCCATCATATCTTGAGGTAAAATTCCCTAAATAGAAGATAAAACTGACGCAATCAATCCATATAACTTCTCACATTGATATGACGTCACAAGACTCAATCATTTCACCAGATAATCATTGACTACTGATAATAGAAAATGATAGGACAAGGCCAGATAATAAAAA